>CM063189.1:37485000-38685000 GCA_031835075.1 Saguinus oedipus
ATCATTCTTTCAGAAACCTTAGTGTATGGAAGCCCTAGTGTGTTCCTCGAAGTCCTGATGAGTGAGCTGGCCCCGTGCTGTGTTGCACTTGGTCTTCTGGACCCTGGAGCTCCCTGAGTGTCCCTGTTACAAGGCTCCTCTTGAAACTAGATTGGTATCTATGAGGGTCATCTGGGAAACCTCGCTCTGGCAGAATCGTTGTCCCGCCAATTTCCTTCTGCCTCACATGGGGCATTTACCCTTTCTCCTGCCACAAAACCTGCATGCAAATCATCTGATGGAATCGACCCATAGTGGGTGTTCCACCGTTTCAATACACCTGAATTCCAGATGAAAATTGTAACCATCACTGCTCTTGCTGTGTGAGTATTGCTAGAGGAGGCTGCAGAATGCCTGGGAAAGCTAGCTAAGCACTAGTGAAAGAAAGGTACCTGCTCTTTACAAAGAACTTTCCATCCAAGAATGCTTTCCAAAATGGGAACAAGATCCCAACTTTTTACCGGAGACATTGGGGGCCAGATGTGTTTCAGAATTCACAGGTCTTTAAATTGTAGGAAGGGGATATACTGCGTATTCTCTGTATTACCAGGGTCAGCAAATTCATAGCCCATGGGCCAAATCTGGCCTGTTTTTGTAAATAAAGTTTTATTGCTCTACAGCTATACCCATTGGTTTACATGTTGCCCATGGCTACCTTCAGCTACAGTGACAGAGCTGAGTAGTCAGGACAGTAACCATACACCCATGAAGCCTAAAACATTTACTGTCTGGCTCTTTGCAGAAAATGTGCTGAACCTCCTGTGATGTGTCACCCCTGGAGGCAGCACCTTGTAATTAAGCACGTGAATATCTCACATCAGAATGAATGAATATTCACACTCAGTGGGATAAATAACTTCTGTCAGCTGTATACTGCTTTTGCCATCAAATGGTTATTGAAAGAACTATCTGTGTTGAGAGCCTTTTGGGTTTCATAGAGTCCTTTCCAGCTTGGGCACTGTGGATAAGTAGATGCACACAGCAGAGGGAACCAGGTAGAATGAGATGGTGTGTTTATGTGTGTTCTGTTCTGTTTTTGGTAAAATCATGCTTATCATATCTTCAACACGACATTTATTCTGAGTCCGGATTGCTGCCTTTGAGCCCGGGCCGGGAGGTATCTCCTGTACTCTGGCCAGGGTGTGGGTGGCAGGTCGTCTGGACCAGCCCAGATCCAACCTGTGCACAGTGTGTGTCCTGCTGGGTTCACTTCCGTGTCATTCCTGAAGCTGACCCTGGGGAGCAGATTCGACACCTGTTGGTGACAATCTCTTAATTTCAGGGAAATGTGTGGGTCTTTGAGCTAGAGGGACATAGGTGCATGGCAGATGAGGGACCTCCCCCTCCACCTTAGTCCGGTTCTGGTGACTCCCCTCTTTGATGCTAAGGCTAGATGAAGGGGGATAGGGGACCAACAGCAGGCTCTGCCTTGATGTATTTTATATATACTCCAGAAGTATTGACCGAGTTGTCTTTTTATTTATTTTGTTTTTGAAATTATTATGCATTTAAAAATTTTACTTTTAGTTCTGGGATGCATGTGCAGAATGTGCAGATTTGTTACGTAGGTAAACATGTGCCATGGTGGTTTGCTGCACCCATCAACCCATCTTTTAAATGCATTCTTAGATTTTCCTTTTCTATTGCTGTTTATGTTGCTTAATCAGTTGACACGTGTTTAATAGTCTTTTGCTCTGGGCTGTTATATGCAGCTCCCTCCCTAATCTTGCTAGAACGTAGGGCTAATGCCTTGTCAGTTCAAAAATACGGGGTGAACAAGAGTCTGGGAACACTCTTGTGAAATTCTATGTATAAAATCATTTGTACAAGTTTATATTTTAAGCTGAATTAAGATACCTGTATTTCCACTATTTTTTGGAGATTGTAGGTTAAGTAACATAAGAACTCTACATTATTTGATTGGTCATCAACACTGTCGAAGCTGCTAATAGGAGATCCTGAGTTTCAGGCTCTGCTACCCCTAGGACCTGGGGTGCCTTTGTTCCCTTCTCTGCAACTCAGTACCTGGTGTATAGCTGGCTAAAAAGCAGGTGCTGGGGCTGGGTGCAGCTCCTCACCCCTGTAATTTCCACATGTAGGGAGGCTGAGGCAGGAGGATCTCTTGAGGCCCAGCATTCAAGACCAGGCTGGGCAACATAGCTGCCCATTTCTACAATAAGTTTAAAATACGGTTGGGTGTGGTAGTAGACACCTCTAGTCCCAGCTACTTGGGACTGCTGCAAAGATGAGGTGAGAGAATCCTCTGAGCCCGGGAGTTAGAGGCTGCTATAGCTAAAATTGCACCACTGCATTCCAGCCTGGGCAGCAGAGCAAGACCCCGTTCCCAAAAAATAAATACATAAAAAGTAGTTTTGAAAGAAAGGGAGGGAAGAGATGCTGTCTTAGGAAATCAGTAGGGTAATCTTTAAGAAGATAATGTTAGTGGCCGCGTGCAGTGGCTCTCACTCGTAATCCCAGAACTTTGGGAGGGCAAGGTGGATGGATCATCTTAGGTCAGGAGTTTGAGGCCAGCCTGACCAACATGGAGAAACTCCATCTCTACTAAAAATACTAAATTAGTCAGGTATGGTGGCACATGCCTGTAATACCAGCTACTCGGGAGTCTCAGGCAGGAGAATTGCTTGACTCAGGAGGCGGAAGTTGCAGTGAGCCGAGATTGCGCCATTGCACTCCAGCCTGGGCAACAAGAGCTAAACTCCATCTCAAAAAAAAAAAAAAAAGACAGCATTAGCCATTCTCCCACTTCCGAAATAGAATTCCCTACTCTGTGTCTCTGGTCTGGAAAGGGGACTGGTGACATTGCCTTTGCCTTTTCTCAGCATGTGTGTGCGTTTCCATGCCCACAGAAGCACACACACGCTTTTGTTTTTCTGATTATATAAGGAGGTACAATGTTTGTCTTCATTTTCTGGGGCTGTTGTAACAAAATGCCATAGACTGAAAAATGCATCAACAATGGAAATGTATTTCTCACAGTTCTGGAGGCTGAGAAGTCCAATATCAAGGCACTGGCAGATTCAGTGTCTGGCGATGGTCTCCCTTCCATGTCATAGGTGCCCATCATCTTGCTGTTTCCTCACATGGTGGAAGGGTTGAGGAAACTCTCTGGGGTCTCTTTTAAAAAGGCACTAATGGCCCAGTGTGGTGGCTCACGCCTGTAATCCCAACACTTTGGGAGGCCAAGGTGGGTGGATCACTTGAGGTCAGGAGTTTGAAACCAGCCTGTCCAACATGGTGAAACCCATCTCTACTGAAAATTTAAAAATTAACCAGGCTTGGTGGCTTGTGCTTGTAATCTCAGCTACTTGGAAGGCCAAGGCAGAATTGCTTGAACCTGGGAGGTGGAGGTTGCAGTGAGCCGAGTTCGTACCACTGTATTCCAGTCTGGGCAACAAAGGGAGGAGACTCCATCTAAAATAATAATAAAGTGAATAAAAGAGCACTAACCCCACTCAGGGAGACTTCACTCTCATGACTAATCACCTCCCAAAGGCCCCACTTCCTAATATTACCACTGTGGGGATTAGGATTTCAACATGTACATTTCGGGGCATGCATTCAGTCCACAGTAATGTTTTACGTTCATTTTGCTTTAAGAAGAGACACTTTTAGGATAGTAGACCGGATCTGAGAAGATACAAACCTCAGCATGGTGATTTGGGTAGCCTTGCCACGTATCTTTAACATGCCCACAGCCAGAAAAATAGTCTGGACATTCTGTTCAACCCTCTACATCAACTGGACAATTCAGTCTTTAAAAAGTGATGGGCTGGGAGTGGTGACTCACACCTGTAATCCTAGCACTTTGGGAGGCCGAGGCAGGTGGATCGCTTGAGCCCAGGAATTCAAGACCAGCCTGGGCAACATGGCGAAACCCCATCTTTGCTAAGAATACAAAACGTTAGTTGGGTGTGGTGGCGTGCACCTGTGGTCCCAGCTACTGGGGAGGCTAAGGTGGAAGGATCACTTGAGCCAGGGAGGCAGGGTTGCAGTGAGCTGAGATCGCACCATAGCACTCCAGCCTGGGCCACAGAGAGAGACCCTATAACCAAAAAACCAAAAGAAAACAAACAGTGAGCACACTGTGGCTTTGCTGCTTTGCCCAAGTATTTCATGAAATCGATCATTCATTCACAATGCTCAGTGCAGTGACTTTGCCAGAGCACAGGTGATGGACTTAGGAAGCCACATAAAGAAGCATCCACGTCTTCCCTGAGGAAGTGCTTATGTGTATTCTGAGCGGTATCCCCCAACCCCAGGCTAGAAGCGAGTCTCCCTGCTCCTCAAGCTTGCATGGCACTCAGGTGGGCCACTGGGCTCCACCCCATTCTTTCCAGTCCCAGGAAGTCTTCGTGCATGGCCGTCTTTTTTGTGCCGTCTTGGGCTTCTCACTCATCAGCCCCTCGGCACAGTGCCTCCAGCATCCCGGGAACTCGGCTAATGTTTATTTGGATGATGGAATGAAGCCGTCTTGCTATATTTTGACATTTCTGTCCTTCGAAATATTAAACTATTTTGCCTAGCACCTTTGCAGGTGCACACTACTTGTCTTTGTAACAAACTGTGAGTGAGAAAGCACTTTTAATCTTCGTTATATTATCATTCATATGAATAATAACGATTAATGTTTATTGAGACCCTATTATGAGATAGAGTGTTCAGTGCTTTTCGTGTGTTCTATAATTAAATTTTCGTGGCAAGCCTAAGAAGCTGTGACTCTCCATGCTCTACCTCCTAGGGAAGCAAGGCTTGGAGGCGAGAAACGACTTGCTGAAGGCCACAGGGCAAAGCGGGGACTCACGTCCTGATCTCTGATTCCAAAGTCCTTGCTCTCAAACCTCTGTCCCTCTCAAATGGAAAAGCACGAGGCAGTTCTCACTCTGGGGCTTGTATTATTTTGCTTGGGCTGCTACAGAAATACAACAGGTCAGGTGGTTAATGACGGAAATGCAGTTTCTCACAGTTCTGGAGGTTGGGAGTCCAAGATCAAAGCATCAGTAGGGTTGGTTTCTCCTGTGGCCTTTCTCCCTGGCTTGTAGATGGCCGCCTTCTCGCTCTGTCTTCACGTGGTCTTCCTTCTGCATGCATTTGCATCCTCGTGGCCTCTTCTCATAAGAGCACTGGTCATAGTGAATTAGGGTTCACTGTCATGACTTTATTTTACCTGAACTACCTCCTTAAAGGCTCTGTCTCCAAATACAGTCACATTCTGAGGTACTGAGGGTCTGGGCTTCAACAACTGAAGTTTGGGGACACAGTACAGCTCATAAGAGACCTCTTCTCAACAGGATCCATGTTTGATCTGGGGAACAAAGCTAGAATTGCTTTCCTCCTTGTGATATGTAGAATGACTCATGAGAGACTCCCTCTCCCTTTTCCCCACCTGAGACCTGAGAGGAAGAGAAGGAAGCTTGGAGTCACTGCCCAGTAGGCTGCAATGGTCAGGGACCAGACACTCAGACCCGGCTGACAGGGTGTACATGGACACCTTGGATGTGCGCAGCATGGATCTTCTCCGAGTCAGAGAAAGGCGCAACTCCCAGTGTTGGTGCATGAAAAAGACTGTAAGAAACTGAAATTGTCGGGCAAAGTTTCCTCAGCTCTTTCTTTAAGTGTTAGGCCAGCTGTGGTGGCTCATGCCTGTAATTCCAGTGCTTTGGGAGGCTGACGTGGGAGGATTACTGGAGGTCAGGAGGTTGAAACCAGCCTGGCCAATGTGGTGAAATCCCATCTCTATGAAAATGAAAAATCCCATCTCTATGAAAAATTTTTTTTTTTTTTAAATACAAAAATTAGCTGGGCGTGGTTGTGTGCTGGCGTGCCCCTGTAGTTTAAGCTACTTGGGAGACTGAGACATGAGAATCACTTGAACCTGGGAGTGAACTAAGACTGCACCACTGCACCCCAGCCCGGGCAACAGAGCAAGACCCCATCACACACACAAAAAAAAGTTTAATGCAAGCAGAAAAGGGCACACACTTTAGGTGTATATCTCAGCAAATTTTCACACACTGAAGGCACACGGTGACCAGCACCCACATGTTATGCACAGGTAACCACAGGACCCTGCCACTCTCTTCTTGTACCCTTTCAGCTCCTGCTGTGATGCCCCATCATCTCAATTTTATTGTTCCATTCATTAAATAAAGAAGTAAAGGGAGGCAATGGTGATACTAAAAATAACCAAATGAACTCGGTGTGATGGCTCATGTCTGTAAACCCAGCACGTTGGGAGTCCAAAGCGAGAGGGTCTCTTGAGCCCAGGAGTTGGAGACCAGCCTGGGCAACATAGTGAGACCCCATCTCTATCAAAACAAAACAAACAAAATGAGGCATGGGGCTCATGCCTGTGGTTGCAGCTATTCAGGAGGCTGAGGCAGGAGAATCACTTGAGCCATGATTGCACCATTTTACTCCATCTAGCCTGGGTGATAGAGTGAAACCCTATCTTAAAAAAAAGGTAACAGAACCATAGGCCTTATTTTTATCTGAGTTCCTGTTGATTGAGCTCTTCTCTTGATTAAATAACTCAGAAAATGCAGACTAATCTCGCACCTCAGCTTCCTCTTCTGCTAAATGGAGGACCATGTCTAATTAATAATGAATTCAAAAACCCAGGACAGTATCAGGTGCACAGTTGATCAGGACAGTGGACTTATTAGCTAACTGTAAGAAGGATGAATAATAAAGAAAATTATACCTTTTGCTTTCTGAAATGGGAAATCTAAAGAACGGGCCTAACCAAGAAGCAGCAGGCTGTTTTAATTGTGCTGTTAGGAGGGCTGTTTGTTAAGATACTGAAGACGGTTGGCCCATGGCTTTCTGCTAAGATTATTTATATAGAATCCCCAGGCAGTGCCTCCTATCAGTCAGGGTGCTTAGGTTTCACATTTTTCCTCCAGACTCATGTAGAACATTCTACATCAACTAGAAAAAAACATGGTGCTTGGGACATTCAAAACCCAAACTTGGTCCCTGGATGGGAGAAAATAGCTGCATCAATAACAGAGGTGCATTTGTCATGTACCCTATACAGACTAGACACTTGACAATGGGCAGAGTGGAACAGTTTCATGTCCTCTGCTGCCTTATCTGATACTCTTGTTCCCTGACAAGTTTGAAAATTTGGCACTTTTTTTTTTTTTTTGACAGAGTTTTAATCTGTCGCCTAGGCTGGGGTGCAGTGGTGCAATCTCAGCTCACTGCAACCTCTGCCTCCCAGGTTCAAGCAATCCTCCTGCCTCAGCCTCCTGAGTAACTGGGGCCATGGGTGCATACCACCATGCCCAGCAAATTTTTGTATTTTTAGTAGAGACAGGGTTTCACCATGTTGGCCGGGATGGTCTCGATCTCCTGACCTTGTGATCCCACCTGAGCCTCCCAAAGTGCTGGGACTACAGGTGTGAGCCACCATGCTCAGCCAAAAATTTGGCACATTTTAATATTTATCAGTGTAGTTACTGCTTCTTGATGCGCTTGTACTGCGCAAGAATTGATTTTCAAGAAATAGGTTTTTGGGTTTTTTTTTTTTTTTAGTTTCTGCACACGGGTTAGCAAAATGCGTTATTTGCATAGAAATCTTTAGTGAGCTCTGCTGGCAAGTGTGTCAAATTTATAAATCTCACTACTATGAAGACAGGCTTTTGGATGTGGATTTCCCCCTCAGTTTATTTCTTCTTTCATTTTGCATGTCCAGGTCACTACGCATTGCATTTATTTGGTTGTTTTTGAGCAATTCATTTACTCAGATTGTGTTTCTGGATTTTAAAGCATCTCACTGTATTTTTATGTTTTTCTACTTTGCAGTTTCAAAATCATCCCACTCAAAGGCTGTTGAAAGGCTCCTTCTGTTGAGGGTAGAGCCTATAACAGCCTTTAACTTCCTTTCTCTTCTCCCGCTGCCACCTTGGTCCACAATTCATCTTTGAAGATGCTGGGTTTTAATGGGCAGGGTATAGTGCAGAAACCAGATGGTTTTAACTCACACCTGTGAAAATGCTGGAGATCTGCGAAACATTAAAGTTAATGGCCAGAATAAGGCTGCCAAGCTCAGTGGAATCGTACTTAACTGGCATCATTCTGGTTAACTGAACTATCCATTAACTCATGGTTACATCTGCTCATGCCCTCTGCTAACCCCCTACTCACCACCCACCCAGTTCCTCCCAGTGGGCAGTTTGCTGCTGCTGTCTTACCTCCTTAACTCCACCCCTTTCATCTCTCCCCTGGCAACTGATTTCTTTTTTCATCTTGGAGTTTCTTGTTCATTTCTTCTTCCAGTTGCATCTCTCCCTTTACCCAGACACACTTCCATTTTACTTGCGCTTGGTCACCTCAGAACTTCGGCTTTTATTGCCGATGTATTCAATGATTCACTCGCGCCTTTAACCTTGTGTCGTACTAATCTTTCAGACAACTGGAGGTTTGTCTTTGAAGATGTCCTGACCTTTCTTGATGTTTTAGTGCTCCTGGATGTCCAAGCTCATTCTTGTGCTTATTGAAGGAAGGTTTTGGCCATCCAGTTGTCAGCTGCTGAAGTTTAGCTGTGCATTCTAACCACATCTGCATTTTATTACATCATTCCTGGGCAGCAAGTAATTTTAGGCAAACCTTGAAAAGAAATGACTTAATGGAAGATATTTGTTTGGGATTCTGTCCTTTTTCTCTCCATGCTTCTCCTGCACCACATTTGTAAGCTCATGCTTAAATAAATCCTGACCCTACTGTGATAAAACTTGTTAAAAGTGAACTTTGTGGCTGGGGGCAATGGCTCATGCTTGTAATCCCAGCACTTCGGGAGGCTGAGGTGGGCAGATCACCTGAGGTCAGGAGTTCGAGACCAGCTTGGCCAACATGGTAAAACCCTGTCTCTACAAAAAATACAAAATTAGCTGGGCGTGGTGGTATACACCTGTAATCCCAGCTACAAGGGAGGCTGAGACACAAGAATGACTTGAACTCAGGAGGCGGATATTGCAGTGAGCTGAGATGGTGCCACTGTACTCCAGCCTGGGCAACAAGAGTGAAATTCCATCTTTTAAAGAAATGAAACTTTAGTTTCTTCTTCTGTTTGGCAGGTGGACCCTGAGGTGGCCCCAGTGATACCCCACCTCCTGGTGTCCAAGACCTGATGTGATCACTTATTCTCCCTCCTTGAATGTAGCTGGGACTTGGGACTGATTTCTAGCCAATAGAATATGAAAAAGATAATAGGATGTAACTTTTTAGACCAGGATACACTATGTGGCAAAGCAAAGGAATTTTGCAAATTCCGTTAAGGTCTTAAATCAGACAAATTCTTAGTTAATGAGAAGGAGGTCACCCTGGGTTGGCCTTACTTAGTGAGGGGAAAATTTCTTAAAGATGAGCTAAAATAAGAAAGTCTCTCTCTCCATTGCTAGCTTTGAAAAATTAAGCTACCTTGCAGCAAGGAACTACAGTTGGCTTCTAGGAGCTGAGAGTGCCCCAGAGAAACCAGCAAGAAAATGGGGACCTTCATCCTGTAACAACAAGGAAATGAGTTTTGCTAGTAACCTCAGGGAGCTTGAAGGTGATTGACCATCCCCTGTCAAGCCTCTGATGAGACCACATTCCTACATCCAGACAACTGGATTTCAGCCTGTAAAGATCCTGGATTCAGAACCCAGCTCAGGCACGCCAAGACTCCTAACCTATGGAAGTTTTAAGATAATAAATGGGTGTTGTTTTAAGCTGCTAAGCTTTTGGTAATTTGTTACATGGCAACAGAAAATGAATACACCCTGAATAGTAGACAGAGACTGCACCTTTGACATTTCACGGCACAGCAAGTTCTTAGTTACTTACCAGGTTTCAGAGGATAGCCAGGAATTTGATGATCTCATAAGAAACATGTACTCTTTGGCCAGACACCGTGGCTCATGCCTGTAATTCAAGCACTTTGGGAGACCAAGACAAGCAGATCAGTTGATATCAGAAGTTTGAAACCAGCCTGGGCAACATGGCGAAACCCCATTTCTACTAAAAATACAAAAATTAGCCAGGCATGTGGTGCGTGCTTGTAATTGCAGCTACTTGAGAGGTTGAGGCATGAGAATCGCTTGAACCCAAGAAGCAGGGGTTGCAGTGAGTGCAGTGGCAGCTGGGACATTAACCAGGCTGTGAAGGGCACCATGATGTTCTTACCTGGGTCACGTCACTGCACTTTAGCCTGGGCAACAATGCAAGACTCCATCTCAAAATAAAGAAATGTGGGCCAGGCATGGTGGCTCACGCCTGTAATCCCAACACTTTTGGAGGCCAAGGAAGCCAGATCACAAGCTCAGAAGATGGAGACCATCCTCACCAACATGGTGAAACCCCATCTCTACTAAAATACAAAAATTTAGCCAGACCTTGTGGCAGGTGCCTGTAGTCCCAGCTACTCAGGAGGCTGAGGCAGGGGAATCGCTTGAATACGGGAGGTGGAGGTTGCAGTGAGCCAAGATTGCGCCATTGCACTCCAACCTGGGTGTTGGGAACCAGCCCAACCCTGTGCATGGGCGCCCCGTGTCCTGGCAGTGATGAGGGAGTGAGAAAAGAAATAAAGACAAAGGCACAAGAATAGAATTTTACAGCATGGGTCCCTGGGTGCAAGGCACTCTCTCGGGGTGATCCCCGTTGGCACTGAGCTCCGGGCCAAGCGCTTTCATTAGGTGTATGATCTTGTTAATCTTGCAGGCTGTGGGGAGTGGGGTTGAGGAGGAAAATACGAGGAGGAAGAGCATGTGTCTGCAACATTCAGTAGCAAAGGTGGTTCTCAGAAAGACACGCTACCTAAGGACATTGAGATTTTACCACCCATTGTCTAACCAGGTGCTTTGGCAACAGAGGTTCAGCAGCATCATGAGGTCTGACCACACACAATGCATCAAGGGGCTTCTATCTCCCGAGCATTGTGGACACAGAGCAATCAGAATTGCTTCATATTCTGAAAACATAGGCAGAGCCTGTGGCCTTTTGGTGCTCTCTGCCCTGCAAGGCCTTCTGGCCTTACCAGAACCATCTGCAAAGACCCTCCCGAGTCTTAGGAGCACAGAGGTTGCATTTCCTTCCCAGGGTCTTTTGCATAAGCTCCCTTTACGAGATCCTCACATAAACTCTATGTTGGGAAGAGATGTGGGACCAAAGCAGTTTCTTTTCTGCTCTGCAGCCACATCGCAGTGTTCCGCGCTCTCAGATGGTCTTTACCCGAGGCTCTCTGTTACCACTTGATCTCTGCTTTTATTTTACAGCACCATAGTTTGGATATGATTTGTGGTACAAATCTCAGTTATAAAAAGTAAAGCAAGCTTGTAATCATTTAACTATAAGTAACACAGGTCTGCCCCTGGCCACCTCTTCCCACACCTGGGAACAGTGCAAGACTCCATCTCCAAAAAAAAGATATCTTTTTTTTTTTTTTTTTTTTTTTTGAGATGGAGTTTTGCTCTTGTTACCCAGGCTGGAGTGCAATGGCGCAATCTCGGCTCACCGCAACCTCCACCTCCTGGATTCAGGCAATTCTCCCGCCTCAGCCTCCTGAGTAGCTGGGATTACAGGCACACGCCACTGTGCCCAGCTAATTTTTTGTACCTTTAGTAGAAATGGGGTTTCACCATTTTGACCAGGATGGTCTCGATCTCTTGACCTCGTGATCCACCCACCTCGGCTGCCCAAAGTGCTTGGATTACAGGCTTGAGCCACCGCGCCCGGCCAAAAGGTGTCCTTTTTAAGGAAAGTCCTGTTTTTCATAATTTTCCACTGTGAACAGAGAAGAAAATAATATACAGTACTGAGACATATGAACATGATTTAGACACATTTCCACCTACAGAGTCACATATTGTATAGCATCGAATATCATCAGGAACAGCTCACATGACCAGAATGTGGTACAGTCTTTGCTCTATTGGTCATATGGGGACTTGCTGAGGAGAAATGAGGGACTTCAAAGTCCAGGTTGCACCATCCACTTTATAGGTGAGGAAAGTAAGAACCCACAGCAGCTTGCCCATAGAATTCAGTAGATCCCTCCTCCTTGAATCCCATTGACCTAACAGGTCGTATGATTTCCATTAGTTTGCAGAGCAACCCAAGGGCAAAAATGAAATCGGAATTTTGCTGTTGAATTTCTGAAACCTTGTTTTATTCATTTATTTTTTAATCTTTTTTTTTTTTTTTGGCCTGGCATCTTCCCCTTTGAAAACTCCCTGGGTGCCCCAGCGTTATATACTAAAAGACATTTATTTCCACCTGGCAGGGGTCTAGAAAGTTTCTCTGCCTCCTATGGTCACCCAACCCTAAGTAATTGTCTGGATGCTCCTTTCATTGTCACCTCTGAAACAAGGTGAAGAATCGGACGGTTTGCTTTAGAACGCATTCACTTCTTTGTCGCATGAATACTGACTCATATCTTACTTCGCACTTGCAGTAAGAAAACCATTCAAATCTTTCCCTCACAGGACAGTATCTCTAATAGCTTCTGTGTGTTTCCTATTTTTGGCTGTTTCTGTGTAAACAGACTAATCTAATAGCATGCTGAACCCATCTAACTTGGCAGAAATTCAGAAAATCACTCATTTCTATGGCAAGCTGAGATGCCAAGAAGGGGGAAAAAAACCCTCACTTTTATTGCAGAAAGATTTTTCTCAAAGTTGCCTTTCATGAACATAATATGTCTATCATTTGGAATTCTCCAGCACCCTGGCTGGAAATTATAAACGAGGAGGTGTTACTCCCTGTATGATTCCTGGCTTGAATTTGTTTGCCTAAAGGAGCAGGTATCGTATGAACACAATTTTGAATGCTGGCATGGTGACGAAAGTGATGTCTACCTGGAGTGTGTACACACAAAGCCCCGTTCATTTTACCTCAAAGGTTAGAACTTCATGCCCCACTTCACAGCCTGGAGAGTGTCCCAGCTGACCCCGCATTCTGCCTCCATCACTGGAACAAGAGCCTGTCTTTGGGAAGGAGTGTCCTCCCTGGCACTCTGATTTGTAGCCACTTTCTCGCATGGTAAGTCCCAAGCTGTCTGAAGTCTTGGCTTCCATTCCTAATCTACCAGAACTTTGCTGAAGAACATCACCCATCACACTGAAGGATCCTCTAACAACTAAGCTGTATGAGGACAGCTGTACTTCACTTCTGCCTTCAGGCTGGGGTCACTGGGGGCCCTGCCCTAGCCCCACTCTTAAGTCTCAGTTCTTCCATGGCTCCCGTGACTGACACCCTTACCCCAGGAGAGGAATCCCGGGAGCCCCCCATCCAAAGCCAGCATGTTCCATTTGAAGTAACTGGAATCCTGAATTTCTCCCCCAAAACAATCCTCAACCTGCTTCTAGAATGCCATATGCTTTTCTATACGCTATTCTTTAATTTCAGTTGGTATATGTTTTTATTTTTTGAAACAGACTTTATTCATGAGAACAGTTTTAGATTTAAATTTAAGATTTAAAGAACAATTGAGACTTTAGTACCAAGTTCTCATGTATGTAATGTCCAGTTTACCCTATTATTTTAGCATCTTGTGTTATTTGGTACACTTATTAAAATTAAATAATTGACATATCACGTTGGTGCAAAAGTAATTGTAATTTTTGCCGTTAAAAGCGATAGTTAATAATAATACCTGGTTGGTGAAAAAGTAATTATGCTTTTGCCATTAAAAGTAGTGTGATTTTGCTTTTGGAATTTTTGCTTTTTGCCAATTGCTTTTGCAGTTTGGGCCATTACTTTTAATGAAAACAAAATAAACCAAGTATTATAGGATTATACTTTTAATTAAAAGTAATGCTTGAAACAGCAATTACTTTTGTATAGACCTAATATTAACTAAAGTCCATCGTTTATATATATTGCCTTAGGTTTTTAAAAGATTTTTACCAAATGACCTTTTTGTGTTCCAGGAACCTATCTAGGATACCACATTTTATTTCATTGTCGGGTCTCCTTATTATCTTCTTGTCTGTGAGACTTTCCCAGAATTGTCTTTGTGATGACCTTCACAGCTTTGAGGAGTACTGGTTGGGTATTCTGTAGGATGCCCCTGTATTGGGATTTTTATGATGCTTTTCTCATGATTTGGACTGAAGTTAATGAATTTCAGGGAGGAAGACCCGAGAGGTCTGTTTCCATCACATCATATCAAATGGTCTACATTCATCACGACTTACCATTGATGGTGACATTGAGTCACCTGGTCAAGGTAGTGGTTATCAGGTGTCTCTACTGCACACTTATTCTGTCCCTGGCTGTGCCCAGTCCACTCGTGGAGTGGGGATTTAGTGTTCTCACTCTTTGAGGGTAGAGCATCTGCATAAACTACTTGGAATTCTGCATGGAATATTTATCTCTTCTCCCCCATTTACTTAATCATTTATTTATGTCAAGGTAGACTCGTGGACATTTATGCTTTACATTATAATCCTATACTACTTTATTTAATTGCTTAAGTTTTTCAGATGAAACTATTTGGCCTTCAAAAGCTGCAGCTGTTGGCTCCTATGTTCTTGTGATGTATACCCATCATGGTGTGGTGTGCTTTTCCTTTGGTTTCTTTGTTTTCATTTCTTTTTTTTTTAATTGCATTTTAGGTTCGGGGGTACATGTGAAGAACATGCAAGATTGTTGCAAAAATGATTTGCTGCCTTCCTCTCCATCACCTATATCTGGCATTTCTCCCCATGCTATCTCTCCCCAACTTTCCACCCACTGCTGTTTCTCCCCTATTTCGCCCCAATGGACCCCAGTGTGTATTGCTCCCCTCCCTGTGTTCATGTGTTCTCATTGTTCATCACCCGCCTATGAGTGAGAACATCCAGTGTTTCATTTCTTTTTTGCTTTGTTTTTGTGCCTCCTCTTCCCTCCTCCCCACAAAGGGCAGCATACTACTATGATTTCTGGAATCTCGGCCATATTGCTCCTTTTTTAAAAATAAAAATCATACTAGAGCAGTAAGCAGTGTGGGTGAGTCCTCTCACTTCACATTTTACTTTATGTAATTTAAGTCCCTGTCAGGCCACTTTTTTCCCTGGTGTGTTTGCTACCATACCTCCCCAGGGGATAGCCCTCTGAATCTGCTTGGCCACATAGCCAGGTCTTCAAGTCCCAAAGGGAGGCCATCACAAATTACTCAGCATGGAGAAGACCCAAGTCCCAGTCTTGGCTCAGCCTCACCCTTGGGCAATTCAGTTTCCCCTGTGTCCTCTCTACACCGTACTTTCTTCAAAGACAAAGGGTTTGCTTTGGCTGGTCTTCAAGGCCCCTTCAAACCTTGACATTCTGTGATTCTGTAAGTTGTTGAATAATGGCCCAGGATGCCCACAAGAAGTCACCAATGAGATTTCGGGTGTACCGTTGGAAATCTTGAGAAAATCGCAGAGAAAAGGAGAAGAAAAACGAGGAAAAACTGGACTTATAAATAGGGAGACAATGAATATGGGGTGTGGGCTGGGGAGAGAAGAGTCGTTGACAGGGACAAGAAATAAATAACCTTGATGCTAATCCTCGGAAAATTCTGGAACAACATGGAGGCACCTCTGTTAACTCTATTTCATTTTTGAAAAGTCTACGAGACAAAAGGTGCAAAGTAGAGTATGCAGTGATTTCAGGTGTGTTGGGCTCTAACAAGATGATGCTGACTTAGATGACGTTAGGTCAACGTCAAATGTCCAGATCGAGAGAGGCAGGAGTCCTGTGGATTTAGCACTGGCCAGAACATGCCTGTAATCTTGTTTTTTTTCCTTGAGTGTCACGTGTTAAGAGCTCTGTTGACAAACTGGCATGTGTCCTTGGGAGAGTAGCCTCAGGACCAGGGGATGAAGAGACACAGGAAGTATCAGACTTCGTAAGGATTTTCGAAGGTCAGTAGATGGTGGCTCTACAGCAGAATGGACCTTCCCACCAAGGATCTGTTTACCTTGTTGGAGATGGAAAAGCAAAGGCTGGATGCTTGATACTGTCATGATTGCTGTCTAAGGGATGCTACCTTGAGTGGAGGGTTTGGCCGACTGAGGAGTAAGACCTCTCTCTCATGTCACATTCAGTGGTGCTAATGTTTTCTGAAGTTTCCCTTTCATTTCAGTCCAGTGTTTCAGAATCTCAGCCCCCAGCAGAATCCTCTTTGTTTGCTTTAAATATACATTCCCAGGCCCTGTGTGGCCATGCTGATACACTAGATCTGGGGCTGGCGGGCTGTGGGTGCTGAGAATCTGTATTTCTATCAAGCTCCCAAGGTGTCCTGATACATGCTTGGAGCCGAGAAGTACCCTCCTAACAGGCTTGCCAGCTCCTTAAGAATAAGAACATATTTTCTTCCTTTTTTCATATGCCTCCCCATACAAGGATAATTACACAGAATAAGCACTGAGATGCCTGTTGATGAATTTATTCCAGCAATTTTTTTTTAGCTCTCTTTGTATGGAACTTTGCAAAATAAACACCATGGTCGCCCCATGCTTTGTAAGTGGCATGGTAGAATGGAATTTCACTGTTTTAAATTGGGGGTTAATTTCTTGCTTTCCAATGAATTATGAAAGGAAGAGGAGAGACCTTTGGAAGAGTCTGAATGTTGATGCCGACGACTAGCCGGGCGCTTTCCTTCCAGCTGGTTTTGTGAGGGATTAAGAGGCCGCTGTTGTGAATCTCCCATTAGTGATGGTCCCAAGCCCCCTCCTCATTTGTGCATTTATCTTGCAAGGGGCATATTTAGGAGATGTTTCCATTTTATTTTATCTGCAGAATTACTTTCCATTCCGAGGTCTTTTATATAAGTATTCCCTTGAACCCGTTCCAAAAAGTGGATTTTTAACCCAATAGACCATAACTGCAGTGTTTTATTGTGCATACATATTTCAAAATGTGAATGTAAGTAGATTTAGCAAAGTTAAAATAAAATTAAAACTTTTCAAAGGGCACCACCGTTCGCTTTCCCGTGTTGGAGTTTTCCCTTTGGGGTTCTGATGCCATTTAAAAGACTCTAAAAACAGGAAGAGTGTTTCTCTTGGGTATTTCTGTTTTTTTTCCTCCACAAGGGATGGGGTTCAGAAGACATTGGTGAGGTTAGGCCTTCCTTTGTGTCCCAGGAGTACACTTGATAGCAATGTAGGATGAATTCCAAATCTGTGAGTTAGTGCCTTATATACAGTGTTGTCAGTAAGATTTCTCACTGGCATCTCTGCTTCCCCTCTCGGCTCTCTTGAAATCCCTTCTTCAGGTGGAAGCTGGAGTCATTTCTCTAAGATAGAGATCTTATCTTGCCACCACCCTACTTATCACTCCCTGTTTAATCCCTTCCCTGGCTCACCATGTCCCTTAGGATAAAATACTAAAATCCTCTCCAGGCCCTGTAAGACCCCTGCCAACCTCTACAACTTACTTTATACCACTTTCCCGAGGAACCTGCTGCCCACCCCGCTTCTTGCCACAGGACCTTTGCATAGGCTCTTGTCTCTGGCTAGAGTAATCTTCCCATCCTGCTTTAGCTAATCAAGTCTTTCTCATCATTTAGGGTTCGAATGCATCATCACTTTCTCTGAGGCGCAGGGGTCTTTTAGATAAGTATTCCCTTGAACTCATTCCAAAAAGGTGGTTTATTAGAAATAGAAGAAAAATTAGAAATAGAAAATTAACTGAGTTCTAGTTTTTAGAAAATTATCTAAGAAGTAGATTTTCAGAAACAGAAAATTAATTAGAACACAGAAAATGATCCAAACTTAGTTAATTTCCCTTTGCCAGCACCTAAATGCATCTTCCTCGCTTCTCTACCCTGCCTTCTTCTGTTTTTGTCTTAGCACTTATTATGTCTTTCTCATACAGACTCTCAGCTCCACAAGGGCAGGGATTTTAGTCTATTTCATTGAAAATCTATCACCAGTCACTGTCCCATAGAGAGTCTTCAAAAACAATTGTTGAATGAATGAATAATCATAGTGTGATGATTGCTTCTTCCTCACCTGGCTGTGAGTTTCCCAAGGCCAGGCACCAGTGTCCTATTTTGCTTACTGTTGCTGTGTGGGAAAGAGTACAGCAGCCTGTTGAAAGCTTGGCTCTTGACTCCATCTGGGAAGTTAGATTTTAGGAGTGCTATCACCATGTCCAGATCAGATAACAGTGGCTCACTGTGTCTAGACTGCTTGTACCAAAAATATGGCTCATATGGAATACCTGCTTTCCTTTGTGGAGGCTGGAATTTTGGTAAATGCTAGGGTGGTCCATGACCCCCTTCCAATAAAAACCCTGGACACTGAGTCCCTAATACGTTTCCCTGGTAGACAGTGCTTCATAGATATTTTCACAGCTCATTGCTGGGGGAGAAATTAAATGTGTCCTGTGTGACTATATTGGAGGAGGACAGTTGGATTGTTGTACCTGGTTTTCCCCAGACTTTGCCTCATTTATCATTTTTCTGTGATCATTTTGCTTAGCATCTTTTTGCTGCGATAAATCTCAGCTGAGTGTGACTGTATGCTGAGTCCTGTGAGTCCTCCTTGCAAACCACCCAACCTGGGTTGGCATTTCAGTGCCCAACACAATTGAGGTCTAGTCCCAACTATGTCAAGAAAATAGCCAACAAATAATGCCTGAATGAATTAAAGAGGCCCTAGGCGGTCAGCCACCTGACCCCGGCTTTGTGGGTTCTGCATCGTGCATTTAACCAATGACAGATTAAAAACATTCAAACAAATAAACGGAGGGTGGTTTCTGCGATGAATGTGTGCAGACCGCTTTTTTTTGTCATTACTCCTTAAACAGTCCACCATAACCACTATTTATATTGCATTTATATTGTACTAGATTTTATAAGTAATCTAGAGATTATTTAAAGTATATGGGAGGAGTGCACACATTATATGCAAATACCATACTATTTTACGTCAGGAACTTGAGCATTTGTAGATTTCGGTATTCATGGCGGTTCCTTGAACCAATCGCCTGTGGATGCTGAGGGACAGCTGTACAAATCACATTTAGGAGTAGATGCAGGTCAGTTGTGCCATCTCATCCACCCCTTCCTCACCCAGGATTCTCCATGACTTGTTTCAAGGCCTCACCACATCAGACTCTACTCATAGTTGCTGAAATAGAGCTAGACAGATTAAGCAGCCACGCCCCAAAGAGAACTCAAACTGTCACTCATCAGGATATTCCAAGTACAGCATACTGCAGAAAAATGAGGACAGATGTATGACTTGCTTCATAGAAACCTAAATCAGTGTTATTTATGTGATTGTCCTTTATTCTGAGATTATGTTCAACAGACATTTTCAGTGTTAAACTATTCTTTTTTTTTTGAGACAGGGTCTCACTCTGTCCTGCAGGCTCTAGCACAGTGGTGCGATTTTGGCTCACTACAGCTTCCTCCTCCCAGGCGACAGGTGTGTGCCATTACGGCTGGCTATGTTGTGTGTGTGTGTGTGTGTGTGTGTGTGTGTGTAGACAAAGTTCCACCATGTTGTCAAGGCTCGTGTCTAACTCCTGGGCTGAAGAAATCCACCCACCTTGGCCTTCCAAAGTGTTGGGATTACAGGTGTAAGCAAGCCACCACACCCAGCCAAAATATTCTTTCCATAGTGATTAGAAGTAGGAGAAGCTTGTTTCCTTTTTATTGGCTCTGCTGTCTTTCATGCACTTTTGGATTTAAAATACTCTTTTGTGAAATGACCATGATTGGAGGTGATAGATGTTTTCTTAAGTCATCTCACTTGGGAAAATAAAACAAAAGTTGACAACCTGATTTCGGACCTTACAGTTTTTTCTAGGAAAAAAAAAAGTTTTCTGGGTCCATGAAATCCGGGAACCGGAGAGCAAACCAGCAAGTTAGCAAGTAGTTGCTTGGTAGGTAAACGCTTAAGATTAAGAGCTGGAAATATCTGGGTTGAATTCCCTTCTCTCGTATGAAGTGACTAGTTGCAAAATGACCCCATCTTTCTGAGCTGTGCTTTTATCTCTGTACAATGGGGTTAATACTAGTATTTGCTTCCTAGGAATGTTTGGAGGGGAGTAAGGAATAAATGATAAAATTTACTAAAACACGTAGTATTTGACACAGAATAGGTCAGCATGCTCTGAATATTAGAATCATTATTGAGTTATTTCACTACCTTTGTATTTGAGTGCTTTCTTTGGGACTATCCTACTTATGTTGCAGATGTTATTTTTTTTTTTGAAGAGGCAGTAGGCCAGGAAAGGGGTGGGGTAAATGAGGAAGGTGCTGATATCACCCCTCAGTGTCCTCCTCATACCACACATCTTCTCTTTTCCCACTTACTCAGTTAGCCATATTTTAACCTGATCACCTCTACACCCCTGCCAAATATAAAAGAAAGGGGAGGTTCACGTTGGGGAGGAATCCCCATTTTACAGATGAAGAAGTCAACGTGGCTGGGCACAGTGGCTCACACCTGTAATCCCAGCACTTTGGGAGGCCAAGGTGGGCAGATCACTTGAGGTCAGGAGTTTGAGAGCAGCCTGGCCAACATGGTGAAACCCTGTCTCTACTACAAATACCAAATTACCTGGGTTTGGTGGCATGTGCCTGTAATCCCAGTTACTTGGGAGGCTGAGGCAGGAGAATTGCTTGAGTCCGGGAGGCAGAGGTTGCAGTGAGCGGAGATCGTGCCATGCACTTCAGCCTGGGCAACAGAGCAAGACTCCATCTCCATCATAATAATAATAATAAAAAGAAGAATAATTTGGAGAGCACAAGTGCCTCACATGGGCTTGTCCAGCTAGGCAGGGACAGGGCAGTCATTTGAACCTAGGAGCTCTTGGACTGTAAAAGTTTCATTCGCTCCTCCCTCTCCACCCTTCCTGTCTTTAAGCCTGAGCAGGTGACACTGCATTTTGTACCGTATGACTTTAAAACAGAACCACAAGTTCAGAACTTTGGTTAGGTCATGTGTTCTCTGGAAGACGCACGGCAACACTGGTTTCCAACCTTTCATTGTGCAGGTTTCTGATGAGTCCGCTGGCAGGCCTCTGGCTTCAGAGATGCCACTACAAAGGTCTCCTCCTTTTCATAAACAGATTGCTGCAAGGCCCGCTTCTCAAGAAAGCCACTTGTGCTACCCCCTGTGTGCTTTTATGCTTCGCTGTGAAGTGCAAAGTTGGGCTGGCAGGCCTGGCTTTCTTCTCTGCTTTATGTATGATTCATCAAGAGAACTCCAGGCCGTGGTGTGCAGGGCAACCGGGGCTCTCTTCTGAGTGCAACAAATAGGGGTTGGGACCAGTTTTCCTTCTAACCCACATGTAGGTCACCTACGGGAGCAGGGCAGGAACCATTGGAGGTTTTTTGTTTGTTGTTGTTTTTTAGGTTTCTCATTGCTGAGAACAATCCCAGCCCTGTTGACCAAAGAACTGAGTGTCCTTTTATCAGTCTGACCCTCTAGAGAGCCCAAAGAGGCAACCTTTGGGCCAACCGACAGTCAGCTGTGGGGTTGGACCCTGTTTTTCAACACACCAGTGAGCACTCTTAAACCCAGAGAAGGTGCAGGTTGGAGATGCAGATGTATGCCTCTGTACCAGAGACCTTTATGTACAGTTGGCGTAAGAATTTTTACCATTAGAGATTCACTTCTTTGTGTCTTTAAAAGTTTAAAATGCAAATGTCCAGGAGAAAGGAATGCGGTAAGTAGTGGTCAGCTAAGAGCAGGCAGTTAGTTTAGTGCATGACAGGCATCTCACTACAAATGGATGCTGAAATGCCCAGGTATGGAAATGATATGCATCTGCTTTTATTTTAAAGTCATTCTTATAATATCTCTTTCACTTATTCCCTGATTTTTGCACCAAAAATGCTGTTTGATTGCGAAAGCAAGTGGGGGTGTTAAAAGTTCTAGGGACTTAAAACCAATGGATCCTGCCCATAAACCTCATCTGGAGAGAATGAAGCTGAGGGCCACTGGTTTAGAGGCTCAGCACCAGACGAGAGAGAGAGAGAGAGAGAGAGAGAGAGAGAGAGAGAGAGAGAGAGAGAGAGAGTGTGTGTGTGTGTGTGTGTGTGTGTGTGTGTGTGTGTAGGTGGGCTTAGAAAAGTGCTGACTTTGTGAACAAGGAGGAGGGAAAAGGGCCCAGAGCAGGAAGGAGCCTGTAAATAAATTCATCCCAGCCTCAGCCCCATGCCTTCACTTGAGATTCCTCATTTAGAGATTCCTCATATAGAGCTCTCCATTTTAAATACACAAAATATACATTCTCCACCTTAAATACACAAAATATTGATCGGCCATTATTAATACCCATTTTTAGAATAAAGCTACATTCCCATTCTCTCTCCCTCTTTTTCTTCCTCTTTCTTCCTCTCATTCACTCTGTTTTGTTTCTTTCTTTCCAAAAAAGAGATTCTTCATCCAACCCCGACAGCCTCCTCACAGTACATATCCCTCCACCCACCCCTTGCAGATAGGAAACCTTGCCCACCAGGAAGTCAGATTTCAAATCTAAAAGTGCCTAATGCTAAAACTGTATCTCTTTCTACTCAACATCTGCAGTCAAACGCTGCCTGACTCAGGATTTGCCGGGGTCTGGCTCTGGGCTATTAGACCAGACACCCTTTCAATTTAAACCTTAAGTATTTTACCTGTTGGACAGATGCCTGGTTGTCCCTTTAATCCATTGCCCAAAAAGCCTGAGGAAGGATGGCAGGTGGACCTGGATCTCGGCCACCGCCTTAGATCCTGATTAGGGGACCTGGGCGGCTGCACCTCTGGGAGGAACTACGGGAGCTCTCATGTGTTGTCCTTGACTGGACAAGAAGGGAAGGAGAATTGTGAAACCTGCAGAATTACAAGTCATGCACCTGGGTTCATATCCTGGCTGGACCACTTATTTTCCGGGGACCTCAGTCAAGTGGCTCTTCCTCTCTAAGCCTCAGTTTCTTCATCTACAAAATGAAGATGTCAGTAGTTTGTTTCTTCAAGGGTTGTTGAGAGGGTCAGGTGCTGAAAGTGCTTGAACAGCACTCACGCAGGCACCAACACAGTAAGTGCTTAGCACTTAGCGCTGTCAACGTCATCTACATCCACGTCGGTGTCATCAGCGTCCTCATGAAAAGCACTGGACATCAGTTTGCCCTTAGGCTGGATGTCCATGTCAGAAAAACAGCTAGTGGAAGGCATGCCCAAATCTCAGAAGTTGCCTTTCCACGCAGACATCAGTGGTCGCCACTGTAGGGGATAAAGATGCTTTGGAAACCAGGGCACAGAGAAAAGTGCCTCGTATAACACAGAGCCAAGAGAGGTCACTGTGGAAGTACAGAGGAAGCCTTGGCCTAATTGCATGGATAATACAATTCGTAACTCATCCTGCCAACGCGAAGGTAGATGGACGATCCCTTTCCTTGCCGCGGAACATTGCCCGTGTTTTCCTAGGAGAGACATCTGCACTCTAGTAGTGATTAAAATGCCTTGGACAGGCTCTTGCTATTAAGAGTTTCTGGCTCCAGTTTAATAAAAGGTAGTATATTATAATGGAAACCAGGTTATTATTGATAAGGACTAGACACGTTATAGACCGGGTCGAAGCTCTGATAATGCAAAACGCAAGGGGAGGGAACTAAGGGTTATTGCAAACCTACTATGTGTCAGTTGCTATACTAGACACCTCAGAGACATCACAGTCAAAGAATAAACCAAGCCCCCTACCTTTGAATCAACTGTGGCCTCTCTGATATATTAATATATTTAATCATCAGACTTTCAGTGTTAAGATTACAGTAGAGGCATCCAGTTGTTTGGGGAATAGTTGCTGCGAATGATAAGCTCTTTTGAATAAACTGATACTGACTTAATGAGGTTCTGCTGTGGATTATCTTTTTTTCCTCGTTGAAAATAGAGTGGCGGCTCTCCCCACCCGCCATGCTCAGTGCTTTTGCTTACTCTCACTCCATGGGAACTTTTAAAATTTATAATTAATGGTTTTTTAGTCTCAAGTTTCTGGAATTGTAAGAGGGCCTGAAAGTTAAGTGCTCACTTACAAAAACAGGCGACTTAGCTCAGCAAGTGAGAATGGAGTGGCGTTTCCCACCTGTTCTGCAATCCTGTGTTTGTTTCTGGAGGGAATCAAGAGGCATTCAACCGCCTGTTAATTTGGTTGCTCCTTCAGATACGTCCTTCATGGTACAGCCCTGAGCTGGATCATTTAGAGACCAGTTGTTAAGGACCCATCGGAGGGCCTGTGCATTGGTTAAAACTCCCTGTCTGGCGGTAGAGGCTGGTGTGGTTTGGACGCGTTCCCCTTGTCTGCCCAGTTCCCAGCAGAGGCAAGTGTGCATTTGAGACAGGTCTGAGGGTTCAGGCTGTCCAATCCCTGCTCATCTGCACCACACCAAGGAATGTGGACTAATGAAAAATAAATGCACGTGGGAAATGCCCATCACATCGTCTGTATTTTCTAACCCTCACAATAACTCTGTGTGTGATGGGAAATGTTCCTGCACGTAACCTCAGCACTTTGGGAGGCTGAAGCAGGCAAATCGCCTGAGGCTAGCAGTTGGAGACCAGCCTGGCCACCATGGTGGAACCCACTCTCCCACCCCTTCCCATCTGTACTAAAAATACAAAAATTAGCTGGGTGTGATGGTGGGTGCTTGTAATCCCAGCAACTTGGGACGCTGAAGCAGGAGAATCTCTTGAACCCAGGAGGCAGAGGTTGCAGTGAGCTGAGACCTTGCCACTGCATTCCAGCTTCGGCAACAACAGCGAAAAAGAAGAAACGTTCCTGCCCCCACGTTACAGATGAGGCTTTCAAAGGTACCCAGCCACTGGTCCACAGTTATGTTACTCATCAGTGATCCACCTGACTTTGGAAATTCGGTTTCTTTGGAACTTTCTACTACATCACATTTCCTTACTCCCTGATCATTCCCAGATCAAAGAAAGGTAAAAGAAGGAAGGGCTGGAGACATTGTTTTGCTGTACGTCTCTTGATCAAGGGCTGAGAGCTAAGTACATAGTGGGTGCTCAAACCCTTCTGTGTGAAAGGAAATTTCAACACCTTCGGCGGCAGCTCAGAGTGTCAAAATGGAGCGATGTGTAGGGACCTGGGTCCTGGGCAGCATTGTTCCGGCCCGGGACCTGCTGTGGTGTGTGTCTCCATCTTGCAGCCTTTAGGAACACAGGAGGGACCTCTGTAGCTGGTATCAGCATCCGTGAGCCTGCGGGACTTTGCTTCCTTGTACGGTCCTCACTTCCTCTGAGTGGCGGGGAGGGGTCTGTATGCCTTTTTCCACCAGGTAGACGCAGAATCACTTTCAGCTTGCTCACCTGGCTGTGCAATGTTTTAGTTCTTCCCTGGGAAGCTTGCTTAAATAGTCCATTTCTCTCAGCGTTCCCTGTACCTCTTTTCCCCACTCAAAGCTAAGCTCTTCTCTTAGTTATTCTAAAAACTGCCAGTGCCAGGCACTAACATCATCCCTGTTTCCCATGACAATTAGTTTACATCACAGTTTTAAAAACAGGAAGAAGGCCAGGCGTGATAAATCATGCACTTCGGGAGGCCAAGGCCGGTGGATCACCATGTCAGGAGTTCGAGATTGGCCTGGCAGACATCACGAAAACCCATCTATACTTGAAAAGATGTATAAAGAATTAGCCAGGTGTGGTGGTGGGTGCCTGTAATCCCAGCTACTTGGGAGGCTGAGGCAAGAGAAATGCTTGAACCCAGAAGCTGGAGATTGCAGTGAGCCAAGATCCCACCACTGCACTCCAGTCTGGGAGACAGAACGGGACTCCGTCTCAAAAAAAAAAAAAATGCAAAACGAAACAGGAACACACAATTTCTATTCCCATTTTGCAGACAAGCCAACCAAGGCTTAGAGTGGTTGAATGACTATTCTAATTTTCCTAAGTGGCCAGAGGCAGAGGCAGGATCCGAACCCGAGAGGTAGTCTCAGAGTTGGTGTTTCTTTCAACCTTTCTATTCAGCTCTTTTCATCCCCTGTCCTTTCCCCCTCCTGCTGGGTTTGTCATTTCTTCCCCTTCCACCTTCCATCACCATTTATGTTGTTTGTTTCCTCTGCAAGCAGCATCTGAAAGGCCCAGACCCACCCTGCTGGCTTTGGGCTCTGATAAGATCTGTCTGTGCTCCTTTTGTCTGGCCTGTACCTGCCTTTTCTGAATGACCCTGTTAATTGCAATTGACTCTCAAAGAATGTGGATAGCAGTGCCACTTGACACCAGGCCAGTGCTTCTGACTCCATGGTGCCCCAGCAGCAGGCTGGAGGGAATAGGGGACGGTCAGAGGAGAGATAGAGCGCTTCAGATTCCAATCAAATAGAGCAGTAGAGTTTTTCTCTTTGTCAAGGCGCTCTCTCTGTCCCTCCGCGTCCCACCCCAGGCTGGGCGGAGATGTGGCAATTCTAGGAATTCACAGTAAAATCAGAAATAATGAGGAGATTTCACAGTTGTGGCTCCTGTGAAGATTCAGGATTTTTTTTTCCTTCTATTTCCAAGCTTTAGTCCTATGCTTGGAAAAAGAACTTTGAAGAAAACCTGAGAGAGATGAGTCCAAAACAAGGGAAATTCCCTCTGGGGAGCTGGTAGGAGGGGCTTAATTTCCTAAAGGCTCACTGGGTAGCAGGGCTACTTTCCTTTATAACCTGTTACCAGTCCTGTGGAGGAGAAACAGAAACCCGTTGTAGAGGTAGAAAAGCTGGAGTCGAAAGACCCGCCTGCTGTCCTATGCTTGGACATTATTTTTCTTTTTGGGCAGGGGGCGGAACTTGAATCCAAGAGTCTATTTGGTTTGGAAGACTCAACTCCCAAGATGTAAAAGGTACTAATGCCTGTGCCCAAGCATCAGTGACACATGCAGGGGAGTAACTCAAGCTGGGTCAGTCCTTACTCAGAGACAGGTACGTGGGCTCTAACTTTGCCATATATGGCTTCATGGGAACCTCACAACAGACCGATGGCCTCAGAATTCTTCTCTCACTTTGCCGATGAGCAAAGGGAAGCACAGATGGAAAGTGTTGGACATCCTACAGCGGGTTCATGAATGAACGGAGAGAAAGCCCAGAGTTGCCTCTGGAGGACCTGGTGGTGGGTGGGTTGGGGAGAGAGGCCCCCTCAGACTCCAGGGGCACAGATTGGCTTTTTTTTTCCCAGATGGAGTTTCACTCTTGTTGCCCAGGGTGGGGTGCAATGGTGCGATCTTGGCTCACTGCGCCCTCCGCCTCCTTGGTTCAAGTGATTCTCCTGCCTCAGCCTCCCGAGTAGCTGGGATTACAGGTGCCCATCACCATACCCAGCTAGTTGTTTGTATTTTTAGTATAGATAGGGTTTTACCATGTTGGCCAGGGTGATCTTGAGCTCCTGAGCTCAGGTGATCCACTTACCTCATTCTCCCAAAGGGCTGGGATTACAGGCATGAGCTACCGCACTAGGCCCAGATTGGCATCTGTGTGAGCATGAGGACTTCTGGGAAGATAGAGTGGTGATCTAATGTCACCTGTAGAAGGAGTAGGAGGCAGGTGTTTGGGTGTCACAGTTGGTTTCCTTCTTAAATTCCACATAGTGCTGGGTCACTTTCACAGTCTGTGACCACCCAGATGGGAAAGTGACACAGCACCGCCAGGCGGACTCATTTTCATTGAGATGATGGGTTCAAAGTAGAGACACAGAGCCTTCAGTATTGAGAAGAAATGGATCTTCAGGACTGTAGGGAAGCCAGTAGAGTCTCTGACGTTGCCAGCGTCTACTCCTTGGGTCATACGTGTGTGTTTTCTTGCGCCTATGGTGATTTTTAGCACAATGAATGGATACTGTTGATGGAATATTTTACTTCAAAATTCAGATCTCTGACTTTCTTTGAATGTTTGGAGTGCCATTCACGTTGGTTGCTCTGGGATAGAATCCTGGTGTTCAGAATTGGCAGGAAGGACACAGGAGCAAGGTACAGGCTCATTCTCTACATGCTGCACCTCACCGGCTCCTACCATTTGTGTGACGTGATTCCCATAGTGCAATGAAGCAGGAGTTTGCAGCAGAAAGAACCACTAATGCTTGATACCTAAGTGATGGCTTGATTGGTGCAGCAGACTACCGTGGCACATGTTTACCTGTGTAACAAACCTGCACATCCTGCACATTCTACCCTGGAACTTAAAAGTTGGTGAGAGGAAGAAGGAAAGAAAGAAGGGACCAGGTGCTGTGACTCATGTCAGTAATCCTAGCACGTTGGGAGGCCAAGACGGGGAGACTGCCTGAGCTTAGGAATTCAAGACCAGCCTGGGCAACACATTTTATCCCAGTCTCTACTAAAATACAAAAAATTAGCCGGGCATGGCGGCACACTGCCTGTAGTCCCAACTACTCAGGAGGCTGAGGCAGGAGAATTGCTTGAACCCAGGAGGCAGAGGTTGCAGTGAGCCAAGATCACACCAATACATTCCAGCCTGAGTGACAGAGCAAAACTCCATCTCCAAAGAAAAAGAAAGAAAGAAGGAAAGGATGGAAAAGGGAAGGGAAAGGAAAGGAACCAGCTATGAAATTTGCCGTAGCTGAGGATTACTGTAACACAACAGCTGAAACACTCCCTGAAGCTGAGAGAAGGGTTTGGGCAAGAGGCAGCCTGTGGTTGTGAACAGGTGCTGCCTCCAAAAAAATTCTCTTCCTTGGATTTCAGAATGACCTCCATCGAGAACAAAGCCTTTCACGCTGTGTTTATATTTTTCAGGTCTAAGTTTCCCCCAGGAGATTTTTTTTTCTAAAGGAAAAGACAGAGAAACCCCCAAACCGGAGCCACAATCGAATGCAAATATGACAATGGGACCCATCGGTGGAGAGAAAAAAGGCTCCTTTTTAATTAGAAGCCTGGAAGGACATACCCTTTAATTGCTGCACTTGTAGTGTCAGAGCTATCAATATCCGTGGCTCTTTCATTAATAAACTGGCAAGTCAGAAAGCAGCAGGAGGGGGAACCCCTCCTCACCCAATCCCCTCTCCCATCCCAAGCTCTATTTAATCAACTGCAGACTCAATCAAATGGGGAAAAGAACATGTAAATCAGCCGCATTCATTCTGCCGGCCCTAAATAGGTAGAAGGAAGGGAAACGTGAAAGGGAGCCTTCATCTGTTTCCCTCCAGTTGCCCAGCTCCTGGTCAACCCAAGCAAGAGGTAGTTAAACGGCCCTGCAGATTGCGAGCGACTCCGGGAATGCCTAGGTTTATGTATGGATTAACACAGTGATAGACCCTGAGTAGCAAAAGACGAAGACTAATTACCTGACAGAGCTCCCCTCCACTCGCCTGGGTCATTGAAATTAATTTCTGCTTTCAAGCTTGGCAGAAAGCAGCTGCAGAATTTCAGTTCAATACTCAAATTAACGGGGAGCCGAAATTATTTCTCTGCACAGGCAGTTTTAGAGGAGTGGGTTACCAAATAGATCTTGATCGCAGACAGGGAAAAAAGGATTATTCCTCCCTTTTCATCAAGAGCCGTAAGTCCTTGGAAAACGTAAAAGGGGAAAAAAAAAGAAAAACAACAACCAATTTATTGGAGAATTAACAGTGAAATACTCTACCAAATTGAGTTTGACGTGCCTGGGTAGGACACCGTCCCCCAAATAATTGACAATTTCTCTCCATTTAACAAAAAAATTAAATAAATGGCACTTATATATATACTTGAATTGGAATTCCTGATCGAGAGGTAGTTTGTGAATGTCTGATTACCTGATGTAATAACGTCGGCTTAATCCTCCTCAGCTTGTATCTTGAGGGAACAAGTAAATTAAACAAGTAATTATATCCATAATGTTTTTAGAAGTTAGAAGATTTAAATATATGAATCTCTTCTGAGTGTGCAGCCTTTTGTCTGCTGTGTTTCCTGCCAAAAGATCTCTTGACAGGAAATAAACATTAAAATAATCTTTAATCCCTTGTTTGGTCTATTACCATTAACAATTGATGCACTTTAATTTTGTGGGGTTTTAACTACAAAATGGAACGGCTAAGTAGTGATAATTGGGTTTGGAATTATACGGTCATTTATATCAACAGAGATGCAAGAGGCTGGGAGGGAGGGTGATTAATTATTTACTATTTCCTGGCTGTGGTTCCTATTATAGAATTTTCTGATATGTTCTGCTGTGAACAATTATCACCAAGTCAAAGTAAACAAATCTGTGATTTGAAGCTTTATTTAGAAGTTAGTCTATATTTAGGTGATGTGGGCTTGATTCACAGACCCTCTGGGCTGCGTGTGTTCCTCTTCTCAGGGCCCCAGCTCTGTATTCGAGTGTGGTTATCTTTGTGCATCTTGAAAGCCAAAACGCACAGCTCTGGGGAAAGCCTTGGTTTTGCCAGGGAAGAAGAAGAAAACATTGAGTCAGATCTAGGTTGAATGCCGAAGGTCTGTTTGGAAATGGGGGTGTGGTTTCTTCCTCCTCCTTTCTGATTTGCCTCAGTACAGTTTGGGAGATGGGAAAGGATCAAAATTATTATGTCAACCTCAGGATGAAAGTTACACTCTATCGTTACTCATAGTGCGCACGTGTGTGTGTGTGTGTGTGTGTGTGTGTGTGTAAGGCAGGATCACCCCTCTGTGCCTCAGTTTCCCCATCATCCTTCAGTGGCAGACCAGTTCTATCTGATCAGGCCTTTTTGGGGTCACCCACTCTAACACTCATGTCCTTTCTCTGTCTGCTCTTGGTGCTTGTGTTAGCCCATCCTCGCATTGCTGTAAAGAACTACCTGTGACTGGCTAATTTATAAAGAAAAGAGGTGTAATTGGTTCTGCAGGCCGTGCCGGAAACACCGCTAGGGAGGCCTCCGGAAAGTTACCATCATGGCAGAAGATCAAGAGAAGCAGGCATGTCCTCCATGGCTGGAGTAGGAGGAAGAGAGCAAAGGGGCAAGTGCAACACACTTTTAAACAGCCTGACCTCATGAGAACAGCAAGGGGGAAGTCACCCCCATAAGCCAGTCACCTCCTGCCAGGCCCTTTCTCTAACATTGGGGATTGCAGTTTGACATGGAATTTTGGCAGGGACACAAATCCAAACCACATCAGGGCCCACAGAGCACATCCTCGGATATCTTCCTGGCTTTCCTTATAAGGGGTTCCTTCCAAACCCAGGAGCTACAATCCCTAGGCAGATCGTTCTGACACAAAAAATTGATGAGTTCTAGATGTGATATGTTTTATGGGAAACAGGAAGACATTTAGGGGAGGCTACAGGTTCACAGCTGTTCTGACCATCATGGTGCCTGGTCCATGCTCGGACTCTGGAGTGTTAGGGTCTTTGGGCACATGGTGGATGAGCATTTTGCTTCATGCACTCAATTATTTCTGAAAATAATGCAGCCCTCTTGTAGGGCTTTCTCGCTAATTGAGTGGTGCCATCACTCAGTCAATTGCACAGTTCAAATATCAGGCTGCCACTTTGGCTGGCCCCTGTGTCCCCCTCACTGCCACCCCACATGTCCTGCTGATCACTGAGGTTTGTCATTTTTACTGTCTTTGAGTCTGTCCATTGTCACCATCTACACCGTCATCCCTTTTGTTCTTGTGGCCATGGTTGCCTGGGTCAGCGGAGTCATTCATCTCTGGTTTCCACCCTTCCAACTGCCCTCAGCCCACAGATAGGAAGAAAATGGGGAGGAGGGAGGATACTTACCTTCTTTCTTATAGTTTTCCCCCAGCCTCTAAAGGAACCTTTGCTTCCTGACACCAGGGCCCAGGGCCCCTCAACATGTCAAGAACAATATTGGACAAGCTTGTCGGTGACAGAGTCCGGGTGGTTCCCTGTGCCCATGATACGTGCTAGGGTCACTGAAAGGAGAAGAGAGAAGAGTCACCAGACCCAGAGTCTAGGCCCTCCTCTGCCTTTAAGTTAAAGGTGTGACCCTGGTCAGGGCTGAAACAATAGGCCCCCAGACCACTGGACCTTTATCTCTTACAGTCAGGATCTGATGGCAGATTTTAGGCCCGTCCTGAATTTCTTTGGCCAAGCTTGACTCCAGATTTTTATCGTTGTTGTCCTTTTTTATTAACATGTTTTCTGTGTGTGTGTGTGTGTGTGTTTGAGGGCTCAGGTAGTGTGCCGAGCCTGGTGGTGATCATTCTCATTAGAAAATATAGCGTAATTCTTGAAAAATTACTTGAGGGCTGGGTGTGGTGGCTCACACCTGTCATCCCAGCACTTTGGGAGGCCAAGGCAGGTGGATCACCTGAGGTCAGGAGTTTGAGACCAGCATTACCAACATGGAGAAACCCCTTATCTACTAAAAATACAAAATTAGCCGGGTGTGATGGAGCATGTCTGTAATCCCAGCTACTCGGGAGGCTGAAGCAGGAGAATCGCTTGAATATAGGAGGTGGAGGTTGAGGTGAGCCGAGATTGCGACATTCCACTCCAGCCTGGGCAACAAGAGTGAAACTCAAAAAAAAAAAAATTACCTTTGTTTGCACCTTGGGAAGTGGACTCAGAGGCCACGTGACTTCGATTTTTCATTTTATCCTGGAGCTTCTCAACCTTGGCCCCATTGACATTTGAGACCAGGAGATTCTTCACTGCGGGGCATTTCCTGTGCATTGCAGGCCATTGAGCAGCATCACTGGCCTCTACCCACTAGAGGCCAGTAGCATCTTCTCCTTCCTTAAGTCTTGTAACACCAAAAACACCTGCAGATATTGCCATATATCCCTGGGGGACAAAGTTACCCCTGGCTGAGAACCCCTGCTTAATCCTTTTCTCTATAGTTATGGTTCTTTCATGAGAAAATATTTTTAATAGCAAAGTAATGAAACAAGAGAGTATTAATAAGACCCAGAATAACAATATAAACTACGACTTAAGTAACGGTCATTATGTGCCATGCCTTACTCTAAACACTTTCCATGTAGTCACTAATTTAATCCTCACAAGAATTCTGTAATGCACTGTAAGTTTCTCAGAGCTGCCTTAAGAACGTGCTGCAGACTAGACAGCTTAGAACAACAGAGATTGATTCTCTCACAGATTTGGAGGCGAGACACCTGACATCAAAGTATTGTCAGAGTTGGTTCCTCCCGGGGCTCTGAGTGAAAGCCTGCCCCATGCCTCTCCCCCAGCATCTGCTGGCTGCCATTAATCCTTGACTTTTCTTGGTTTGTGGCAGCAGAACCCCATTCTCTGCCTCTATCTTCACATGGCCATCTTCAGTCTGGGTCTTTGCTTTCTTTTTTTTTTTTTTTTTTTGAGACGTAGTTTCGCCCTTGTTACCCAGGCTGGAGTGCAATGGCACGATCTCGGCTCACCGCAACCTCCGCCTCCTGGGTTCAGGCAATTCTCCTGCCTCAGCCTCCCGGGTAGCTGGGATTACAGGCACGCGCCACCATGCCCAGCTAATTTTTTGTATTTTGAGTAGAGACAGGGTTTCACCATGTTGACCAGGATGGTCTCGATCTCTTGACCTCGTGATCCACCCACCTCGGCCTCCCAAAGTGCTGGGATTACAGGCTTGAGCCACCGTGCCCGGCCTGCTTTCTTTTCCTGTAAGGACTCTAGTCATTGATTTTAGGGCTTATTGGAATCCAGGACAAACCCATTTTACCTTAACAAATTGCATCTGTTAAGATTTCATTTTCATGGGAACCAGCCCAAATGCCCATCAGTGATAGACTGGAGAAATAAAATGTGGCACATATCCTCCATGGAATACTATGCAGTCATAAAAAAGGATGAGTTCATATCCTTTGCTGGGACAGAGATAAAGCTGGAAACCATCATTCTCAGCAAACTGACACAAGAACAGAAAACCAAACATTGCATGTTCTCATGCATAAGTGGGTGTTGAACAATGAGAACACATGGACACAGGGAGAGGAACATCACACAGCGGGGCCTGTTGGGGTGGGGAGGTTGGGGTCTAGGGGAGGGATAGCATTAGGAGAAATACCTAATGTAGATGACAGGGTGATGGATGCAGCAAGCCACTATGGCACATGATATACCTATGCAACAAACCTACATGTTCTGCACATGTACCCCACAAGTTAAAGTATAATCATTTTTTTTAAAGTTGAAAAAAAAAGTCCATTTCCAAAGAAGATCACGTGCGGGCATAGACATAAATTTTGAGGGGAATGCTGTTTAACCCAGTGCAAGCAGGTTTTACTCTTTTCCTCATTTTACAGATGAGGAAACTAAGGCACAGATAAATTCAACGACTACCTGACTCCCAGAGATAACCGTGTAGCAGAACCAGGAATTCAGCCAAGTGTTTTTCGCTTCCACAGCCTGAGCTCCTAACCATTGTACCTGTGGTTCTCAAAGGCTTGTCCCTAATCAGCCACATCAGTGTCACCTGGGAACTTGTTAGACGTGCACACGCTCAGGCCCCCCACCCCAGACTTCCTGAACCAGAATCTCGGAGTCGGGCTCAGCAATCTAGTTTCAGCCCTCCAGGGAATTCTGGCGCCTAAAGTTTGAGAACTTCTGATCAAAAATGCAAGATAAGAAAGAGAAAAAAAACCTTTCAAGACATCATTCAAATCAATTATCAGATGTTTCCAAAGTGCGCTTGCTTTACAATACACTGTTCTCATCTCTGCCTCCATCAGGGTGGATCAGGAGAGTCCTGTTCATTTTTCTAAAGGAGCTTTTTCCTTCTCATTTGTCAGTGCCCAAAAGTCTTTGAAAAGTGACAGTGTTCATATATTTGCCCCTATGAAGATAGAAAGTGTCATGTCAAGGATAAATGGAGAAAAGCATTTTCTTTTTTACAAGTCACTAGTGTTTAGACACACAGCGTGACTCTTCTTACAGGTTTATTTCAGAAGAGCAAATCCCTGGTCCTCAGGCTCAGCTATCAGCAGCCTTCTCATCCCAAGGGTTTTCATCATCAGAAATTTAACATGCTGTTAGTGCACGCACAAAAAGCCCAGTAATTGTAGGCTCATCAGTGCATTGTTAATTGATCCTCATTTCCTATTATTTCACCTCAAAGCAAACACATCATTCACCATAGTGACACCAGAGTTGTTTGTCTTCTCTTTGCAAGTGTGTGCTCTTTTTAGGAAGCTTTCAGTGTCCTCTATTTCAGAGGGTCTTCCCCATCTGTTTACGATTGTGGACTATGCTGCTCTTTTTGTTTTTAATTACAGGTTATGTAAAATATTATCAGCAGGAGGAGGTTATTATTACCTTAAAGAATAAGTGGTAGATGTGGACTGGCCACTGTGAGCCCATCACTGAAATGCACTTTCGCACAAGAAAGGTCCCCCTTCCCAGGAAGAAAATGGTTCTGTTTATTTGAGGAGGTGTGGTGTGGGCTTGGGGAAACAGAAGGAAATTGGAGACAACGCTATTCTTTCTGAGAGGTGGAAGAGACCACTTAACATAGCTTTCATTTTTCAGTTTCCAGTGGGAGAGGAGCTGGGGTGGGCACAGAATGACTTCACAGTCAAAGCTCCTTCTGTCTCTTTTTCAGAGAATTCACAAAACAAGCCGGGGCTTCCTGGTCCTGCAGAAGGTTTTCCTGTTTCTTTGTGTTGTTTCTGCTACTCCCTTGGGGAAAATAATCCATCAAAGGAATAGAAGCTCAGGAGAAAAGTTTCAGACCTTTCAGTAATGTAGTAAAATTTTCCTCATTCTCAAAACTCTTTCCAAAAGAAGGCATCATTAAAATGGATAACGAGTTCAGGAGTTCAAGACCAGACTGACCAACATTGTGAAACCCCATCCCTAGTAAAAATACAAAAAGTAGCCAGGCGTGATGGCATGCGCCTGTAATTCCAGCTACTCAGGAGACTGAGGCTGGAGAATCGCTTGAACCCCAGAGGCAGAGATTGCAGTGAGCTGAGATTGCGCCACTGCACTCCAGCCTGGGCAACAGAGCGAGACTCTATTTTAGAAAAAAAAAATGCAACTGAGACTATTGGATACATTTTGTTCATTACCTGCTCTTTCTTTCCATTTAATAGTGTCTTGGAGATTATTTGATATATGTAGCTCAACCTGGTAATACTCCATGATGGATAATATGGTATCACATGGGTGTCCTTTAATTAATTTATTCATTACTATTTATAGACATGTAAGGTAGGTCCATGTCTTATCTTTTTTTTTTTTTCTTTTGATGGAGTTTCACTCTTGTCACCCAGGCTGGTGTGCAGTGGCGTGATTTCGGCTTACTGCAACCCCTGCCTCCCAGGTTCAAGCGATTCTCCAGCTTCAGCCTCCTTAGTAACTGCAGTTACAGGAGCCTATCACCCCACCGAGCTAATTTTTGTGTTTTTAGCAGAGACGGGGTTTCGCCATGTTGGCCAGGCTGGTCTCAAACTCCTGACCTCAGGTGATCCACCCTCCCTGGCAGCCCAAAGTGCTGGGATTACAGACATGGGCCACTGCACTGGGCCCCATGTCTTACTATTACACAGGACTTAGTAAAGAATGTTCCTGCACATGTATTTGGTCTGCTTGAGCAAGGATATCAGAAGGGAGGGTTCCCAGCAGCAGAAGTGGTGGAACAAAGGCCCTGGGTACATCTTTGGAACAATTATTTTCACCAGAATTACCAAATCATCCTCTAGAATGGTTAAACCAGTTTCCTCTCTACCATTCACCCATGAGCATGCCTGTGTCACCCTGGAAATTATCTCCAGCAGCCGCGACAGAGAGGACTGAAATGCCATTGGCAGGTCCCACAACTCAGCAATCAGCATGCCACTTTTTGAAATTGATGTTGCCATTGTACTGTAAGGTTCTTCTGAAGCTACCACTTCATGATGCTGTGTAGTCCAATCCCCGAGCTCGGCAATTTTTTTTTCCCCTTTCAATACATCATATTGATTTTCTCTATGACTTTATCTGCTTAATACAAAGTGGGACTGAACAGTTATTTGTCTGGATTTGATCGTTCCTTATCAAACATTTATGATTTAGCTTTCACCACAGCATCTTCTTGTAAGGTGTTTCTTATTTTTATCTATTTCCATAAAGGTAGGATTGTTTTGACAGCCCTGTAATAAATCTGTCTTGGAAGAGACATGTTGCCAAGGAGGTGGGGGCTCTGTGCATGGGATGTTTGGGGTAAAAGCTTCAAGGAAGGGCGGTGCAAACTTTCTGGACTGATGCCATCTTGTAATAATAGTAGTTAATAGGCCGGTTACAATGGCTCATGCCTGTAATCCCAGCACTTTGGGAGTCCAAGGTGGGTGTATCTTGAGGTCCTGATGAGGTCAGGAGTTTGAGACTGACTAACATTGTGAAACCCCGTCCCTAGTAAAAATACAAAAATTAGCCAGGCACGTGCTAAAAAAACGTGGCACGTGCGTGTAATCCCAGCTACTCAGGAGGCTGGGGCTGGAGAATTGCTTGAAGCCCAGAGTTGCAGTGAGGTGAGATCACGCCACTGCACTCCAGCCTGGGCAACAGAGTGAGACTCCATCTCAGAAAAATTAAAAAAAAAAAAAATGCATGCAACTGAGACTATTGGATACCAGGAGTCTGAGACCAGCCTGCGCAACCAGCTTGAGACAAAACTTCATCTCTCCAAAAAATAGAAAAAATCATCTGAGTGTGGTAATGCACATCTGTGGTCTGAGCTACTCAGGAAGCTGAGGTGGGAGAATCATTTGAGCCCTGGAGGTGGAGGTTGCAGTGAGCCTAGATTTGTCTCTGCACTCCAGCCTGAGTGACAGCAAGAGTCTGTCTCAAAACAATAATAATAATAATAGTATAGTCGTAGTGAATGCCTGACTTTGGGGTTTGCAGTAAGTTACGATTGAGTGCTTCACAGGGAGGCATAGTGGGGTGCTACACTGAGGATGAATTGCCTCGTAAATAAGTGAGGTTGGTACAACCGAGGCCAGATCTTAGAACTACCTCCTGTCTGTACATAGAAGAATATTGCAGTCAGGGGCAAGGCAAGGTCAGCAGGATTCCCTGAGAGTCTTGGTCAGAATTTAATGTACATATAAGAGATTGGAAAATAAGAGAGCATAATGAGACATGTATATTTCTTTCTCTTTCATTTGTTCTGTTTCTCATTGAGAGAATTTTCTAGCTTTATGTGGAGACAAGAGGATTAGGAAATTTTACTGAGTTCTAGAAAACTTTACGGAGCACCTACCATGCAGGTACTCATCCTAACCCCACTTTCAGGCCCTTAGGACCCATTCCAAGAATGCAGGATGAATAAGGTAATGTGGGAAAACAGAAGGAGCACCAGGCCATCCTGGGCTTGATTTTTATTCTGTTTTTTAAAAACAATATACGTTTACCATCTCGCTTTCTTTGGATGAAGCATTGAGCCTGATGGAGCGTCTCTTGCAGGCTGTAGTTAAGAGGCAGTCATTGGCTGGGCTGGACTCGGGAAGGATCCACTCCCAAGTTGCATAGTTATTGCCAAGATTCAGTTTTTTGGTGGTTCCTGGACTCTAGGACTTGGCCTTTTGGCTGTTGTTTTGACCGTTGCCACATGGGCCTCCCCCAGAGGCAGCTTGTGACATGGCAGCTGGCTTGTGTCCCTCTGAGAAAGTGAGGGTGCAAGAATTGGTGGGGAAGACTGGAGCCAGGGTGTTTTTGAATGTCATCTTGGTAGTCACATCCATGGCTTTGGCTTTTTGACTGAGATTTTTATTCTCCCTCTTAAAGTGGACGTTTCATTGGCTTATAGTATAGTGATGGAGTTGGGCAAGCATCACCACTATCTAATTTCAGAACATTTTGATCACCCCCGAAAGAAACCCTGTACCCCTTAGTGGACATTTCCCATTCCATACCCTCAATCCTGACAACTACTCATTGACTTTCTATGAATTTGCCTATTTTGGATATCCATATAGATTGAATCATACAATATGTGGCCAACTAACTTCTTTCATGTAATGTTTATAAGGTATGTGGTGTTAGGATTAGGTCGGTGTAATTACCTTTGAACCAGTTTATTACTTCATCACCTTGTGTGGCCCATTAATATTCTGTTTATCAATATATTACATTCTGTTTATCCATTGATAGTTAATGTCATTTCTACTTTCTGGCTATTATGAATAATGCTGCTATAGGAACATGTGGTTATTTCTGGCTATGGATAAAGCTTTAATACACATTTCCAAAGGTTGCTTCTAATTTCTTTCTACTGTGAATAATGCTGCTGTGAACATCCATGTAAAGTTTTAGGACAGACTTACATTTTCATTCCAACATTATTTTTTTAATTAAATGAGACAGAGTCTTGCTCTGTCACCCATGCTCGACTGCAATGCCATGGTCTCAGCTCACTGCAACCTCTGCCTCCCAGGTTCTAGTGATTCTCCTACTTTAGCCTCCTGAATAGCTGGAATTATAGGTGCTCACCTGTAATTCCACACCCCGCTAATATTTTTAGTAGAGACGGGTTTTCACCATATTGCCCAGGCTGGTCTTGAACTCCTGACCTCGTGATCCACCCCCCTTGGCCTCCCAAAGTGCTGGGATTATACACATGACCCACCACGCCTGGCCTGATTCCAATATCCTTTTATGGCATGTCTTGGCAGTGACGTCTATGACTACGAGGAGTGTCTTGACATGTCTTACATCATTTAAGTTAAAGCAGTGGAAGAAAATAGCGATTGTGTATGTGATCAGAGATGACTTTTGAGGAGGTGACATTTGAACTACACCCTGAATGTGGAGAGCTTTGCAAAGATCTCAGCAAAGAAAATCCCAAGCACAGTTTCAGTAAGTGCAAAGGCCCTGGGGTAGAGACACAATTGATGTGTTCAAGGGAGAGAAAGTGGCCAGTACGTTTGGAGAAAGAGGGGATGACAGGTGATACCATAAAGGCGGGGGGCAACCACACACGTGCAGCCACTGTGAAGTCTGAATTTTACCTGAGTTCTGGTGATCACTCCTCAGAGTTGGTAAGCAAACAGGTGACATAATTTGAATCACACTTTTAAAAGATGCCAGGGTTGCCATGAGAAGGGCAGTCTGTAGCAGGCAGGAGTGAAAGCTGAAGGCCATGTTGGGAGGTGACCCAGGAATCTAAGAGAACAATGATGGTGACCAGGTGTAATAATGGAGATAGATAAACCAGGGTGGATTCAGGAAACATGACCCCACTGAGCGCGTTTGAATGTAACTGTCAGTTTTCCTCTTTCTCCCCCACTGGACCACAAGATGCTAAGTCTTCATGTACACACTCTGACTCCCAGTGTGGGCTCACCACCCAGGAGGCACCACTGTGTGTGTGCTGCATGAGTGCCATGGAATGAACGCCCATGTAGGAAGTGGCAGGCTGGAGAAAACGTGGCCGCAGATCTTGGCTGATGTGGATATTTTGAACTTCTTCCTTGATCAGGCTGACTCATTCCCAGCCTGTACCCTGGAAGGATGCCCTTTGTCCTGTCCCCTCTCACTAGCAGGGATTCCAAGATTGTAAATAATGTTTCCCTCTTAAAATGTGAACAGAGTGAAGAGCCGGCGGTGTCAAAATTCAGTGTGCCAATGTTTTAACGATTTTTTTCCCTTTTATAGATGAGCCCAGTGTATCCATATCAGTGTGTCCAGGAAGACCAAGCACGCTGAACGGCCAGCAGAATAGAAACTCAGTGTGGCGATCCGTTATGTTCTCCCTGTATCAGGCTCCTTGAGGCTCAATTATTAAAGTGGGATTTTTCTTAATAATTAACAGTTAAAAATAGGAAAATAGATTTCAAGGGGAAAAAATTTGCAGGCAACAAGAGTCTAATTCTAAATGTGTGCATGTGCGTAAAACGGAATTTGCCAAACATGAATAGGCACTTACAATGTGACTAGAATTGGCTCTGTCATGTGTCAGCCTAATAGCCTAAACCCTGGTTCAATACAATGAACTTGGGAAGGTTTGCTTAATGAAAGAACTGACGTTTTCTGTGCAGCAGCTGCATTCATCAGCCTGCATCCTGTTCATTACACTACAAAGGGCTGCCAGTGGGAATTGGTAGGATCATCTATTAGCTAAACGTGATGGGGACAAAAGATAGCAGAGGCCGGGGCTTTGTGGAATTTTCTGTGGTGGTCCGGGTTCCTGGAGTAGTGAGCTCTGATGATGGGCAACAGATTTCCAAGTTGGCACGCGGGTTTCTGGAGTCACGGGCTGAAATCTGGCACTGCCACGTCCTGTTACGCACATCCTAAGGGAGCCTAGAAAGAGTTTCATTTAGGCATGGCGTTGCTTTACCCATTGTGGAGTCAGTAGGGATATTCACAGCTGTAAGTTTGAATGTAACTATTAATTGCATTATTATTAATTGAGTTATTGAATATAACTCATAACTACTGAGTTTTCCCTCTCCATCTGGGCACATGGGAAGGCTGTACTTTCCTGACACGTGACTTGCTGTGGCCAGTGGGATCTGGGCGGAAGTGACGTGTTTTTCTTTGTGGCGGAAACCTAAAGATCCTCCAGTCCGCCGCATCACAATCTGCTTTCCCTCTACGGATTCTCATTGTCCTCTCAGGGTGGGTCCTAGAGGTAAGACAAAAACAAGAATCACGAGCTCACCCAAGACAGACATGGAAAAATTAATTGTGCTTCGCTGAAGTGGCTTTAAGATACTGTGACTTTAAGATTTGCTCTGTCACCCAGGCTGGAGTGCAGCGGCACCGTCTCGGCTCACTGCAACCTCTGCCTCCCAGGTTCAAGTGATTCTCCCACCTTAGCCTCCCAAGCAACTGAGATTACAGGCATGCTCCACCGTGGAGTAAAGATGGAGTTTCGCCATGTTGGCCAGGCTGGTCGTGAACTCCTGACCTCAAGTGATCCGCCTGCCTTGGCCTCCCAAAGTGCTGGGATTACAAACGTGAGTCACTGCGCCTGGCCAAGACAGTGAGATTTGAGGGCCAGGCACAGTGGCTCACACCTGTAATCCCAACGCTTTGGGAGGCCAAGGCTGGAAGATTGCTTGAAGCCAGGAGTTTGAGAACATCCTGGTCAACATAGTGATGAGACCCCGTCTTTACAAAAAATGCAAAAAAAAATTAGCTGAGTGTGGTGGTGTGCTGTTGTAGTCCCAGCTACTCAGGAGACTAAGGCAGGAGGATTGCTTGAAACTAGGAGGTCAAGGCTGTATAGTAAGTTGTAATCCCGCCACTGCCCTCCAGCCTGGATGACAGAGCAAGATCTAGTCTCTTTAAAAATCAAACAAACAAAACAAGCAAACAGAAAGACCCTGAGATTTGGGGGTTACCTGTAACTGTGTCATAACCTAGCTCCTTACTTCCATCACCCTACCTAGAGGGATTTCAGCTTTACACATCACAGCAAACCGAGCCCCACGCAGTGCGTCACGCCGTCACATACTTACAGCCTGTTTTACAAATTTGAATATTGTAATTTGCCTTTAAAAAACCATTTTAAAGATCTGCCTAGGTCAGCAAATTGTATTTAGCCTTTAGAACCATTTGATTAGGGTACTGACTTGAGAAATAAAGCAGATTCCTTCAGCTGCATGTGGGCCTGGAGTCACTGGAAAATGCAGACAAAACAAGATCTGCTGATTGGCAAGGTCATCTTGGGAAGGGCCATCGTGCAGTAAAGAGCAGGTCCATTAATTCAGGGGGGATTTACATCAGTCCCATCTGCCTCTTCCTAATGGAACTGTTTGGTTGTGTTCTTTCCTGGAGAGATTAGTGATTGAAAGGAGGAGAACTAGAGAGGAAAGATAAAAGTTTACATTTAATTCTCATGGCATGCAGCCTTCTAAGAAGGCTTCCTAAGGAGACTCCGTACTAAATTCAGATGTAAGTCAGAAGGCAGCTTCTCCCGAGACAGTGTTGTTATCCAGGGGGTGACAGTTCTATCACAAAATGACTTTAGAGGGGTTTGGGGGCAGTTCAGTTGTCTTGTTATCCCTAACCCTAAAACCCAAATGCTGGCTGAATTAAAAGTCTCTTACGTAAGGATCAGAGGAGTTTTGAATATCGGATCTTTGTATACTTGTTTTTTAAATTTAGTCAGGTCTAAAATAATGCTTTTCCCTCTCTTCCTCCCTTACACAGCACTTGATGTGTTTGCTAGCAGCTTCCATGAAACTCTGTGGGTGAACATGTCGGCAGCTCTTTGCCATTTAAATTTTGGGTTTCTGCCCCTTACAGCAGACTATCTTTCTAGAAGCACAGTGCTAAGTCTCTTTTAACATGATTTTTGAGCTCGGAAATGCTAACGTTTTTATTTAGTGGATTATCTAAACGTACACATACTTTTTTTTGCATCCGACTTTTTTAGAGAATTAAAAATGATAATGAAGAAAATACTGATGACAACACCCATTACTGTGTTCATTGTTCAAATGAAGTCATTTGAGAACTCTCTCCTTTGTGTCTTTCTCTCTCTCTCTCACTGGCTTGCATCTGTTTGCCTGTGCTGTAAGGCATTGTTCGTTACTGAGCAGTGGTGTATGATTTCCATCCTATACGTCCGTGTGTGTTCCTCACAGGTCTGTAAGATGTGCCCTTTGCCTCTGTCACATCACACTCTATGCTGCTCTCAGCCAACGCTCTTCTTAAATACCCTAGCCATCGAAACCATACAACTTGGTTGGGCACAGTGGTTCATGCCTGTAATCCCAGCATTCTGGGAGGCCTAGGAGGGTGGATCACTTGAGGTCAGGAATTCGAGACCAGCCTGGGCAACAGAGTGAAACACCGTCTCTACTAAAAATACAAAAAATTGGCCAGGCTTGGTGGCGCATGCCTGTAACCCCAGGTACTCGGGAGGCTGAGGCAGGAGAATTGCTGGAACCTGCGAGGCGGAGGTTGCCGTGAGCCGAGATCATGCCATTGCACTCCAACCTGGGATAGAGCCAGACTGTCTCAAAAACAATAAACAAACAAAAACCATACAACCTAATTCTCATACCCCCATATCTGTCTTTTCTCCTGTTCATCTTGACTCCTCTTGGGAATTCCCTAATTGCTTAGAGGGCAAGAACCATGAGATAAATGTCCTGCGGCAACCAGGAATGACATTACAAGATTCCATTTATTCCTTTGCCTATCCTTTCATCATGCATTATATTCTTACTCTGAGCTAAGCACTGGGGACATAGGAATGAATTAGGATCTTTCAGTTTAGTAAGAACAAGCAGGAACAAACAATTAGAACATTTAGTTTGTCAAGGGGAGTGACAAAGTTACGAGACAGGAGAAGTTATCTGCTGGGAGCAGGTGAAGGAGTGACAGTAAGGGATGAGGATAAGGAAGTATGGAGGAGGAAGCTTTATGACAGAAAATCGAGCATCAGACGGGCTTTGGAGTCTCAATGGGTGTTTGTAGGTGGACCACCCTGAAAGTTGAGTGGTAGGGAAAGAAGGGAAGAAAGTCCATTCTGAACAGAAGGAGGAGCAGGTAGAGCAGCTGAGACCTGGGCATCTTCAGAGCATGACTGTGTCTTCCTGATAAGACACATGGTGTTCACTTGGTAATTCCCTGGCAGCTTGTCTTCATGGGGACTCCACGTAGGATATGCAAACCTCTTTATGTGTTGAAAAGGGAGAGATTTAATAAAGGCAGTTTGACAGATACAAAATTGTTACAAAAGCTAAAAGAGTAGTTTTGAGGTTGACCTTCAAAGAGGCTCCCTGAATAATATAAAAGTGACCCTCCAGGAAGGTCCTTCCACTGAAGCTACAATTGAAGCTCAGCAGATGGGTAAGCCAAAGCTACCAGTGTTGCTGTGTCCCCATCTCCACCACCAGGAAGCTGGAGAAGTGATGCCAGAACAGAAGAAAGAAGAAGATAGAAAACTTGCTTCGCACACTCCCTTGCTAAGAGGAGAAGCCCCAAAGAAGCTGGATGTGGCCCTTTCCACACATCTGCTTTCCCAAGTGTCCCATGTCAGCACCCAGCAATTGGTGGGATGGATTTGTGTCCATAACCAAACTTGCAATGCAGTCTGGAAAGGGAGTTTTAGCTCCAACTTTTTCAACTAGCATAGCAGGATCCAGGGACCACATTGCTCCCCGGGGAGTGGGGGAATGTTTTACAATGTCTGGGACATTTTTTAGTTGTCACAACTGGAGGGAGGAAGAGATGCTACTCTAATCTAGTGGGTCAAGGCCAGGGATGCTGCTAAATATCCTACAATCCATGGGACAGTCCCTACTACAACAAATTACCCAGTCCCAAATGTCCAAGTGCCCAGGTTGAGAAGCCCTGACCTAGCAGGAAGGTGAACAGAAACTAAATGAGTCGGTTTAAGATATCCATCACAAATATGTCACTTGTTTCTATTCCAAACGCATTAGAATTTTTGTTTGAGCTAAAAAAACTAGATACAATTTATTGGATAATTGCCTTTCTTCCCTTCAATACGTGTTCCCTTGAAATTGGCATCCATGTATACTGCATGGTACCCATATTGACTATTTCAATGGCTCAGAAGACTTCTTTATTCAGAATAATCTCTAATAAAATTTTACTTAGGGAGAAAAAAATAGTTTCTCTCCATGTTGTGTTGCTTTCTTGCACATGTACTGCTTTTTCATCAGCAAAATCTTATTATTAGAACAAGTCCTCTCAAAACGGTTGCCTTTTCTCCCCTCATCCTCCCGCACCAATAATGTAGAGCTGTTATTGGCTTGTTTTTCTTTTACCTCCAGAGGCAGGAAGGGGGAATGAATGGTGCCCAAAATTTTAAATTCCTGTTCCCGGCTGCTTCTGGAAGCTCCCTCTTTGACGTGAGGGCTTCTCGGCGTCAGTAGAGGCCAGCTGAGCTCTTGTTCATCCCTCATTCTCTGGTTTCCTTTCACCAGCAGGTCGAGCTCTAACCACAGCTGGGGTTTAGGAAGGTCAGGCAGCGTCTGTTGAATGCCAGCCACTCTTCTACCCAGGGTCGTATCCTTGGTTGTTTTTCTGTGCATCTGTCTTTTCCAACTTTCCTGTGATTTTGGAAGGAAACGCCTTTCCAGGCTCCCCAGTGACCCTGGTTCATCCGGGAAATATGCAGGAAAAGCATTGGTATGTTACCTTATGGGAATTATTAGGGCTCATCTCTGAGAAACTTAACAGAGGTGTGTGATTGGAAGTCATGCCCTCTGAATGTGGATTATGGGATAAAGGCTGGGTACACATGCTTCAGTCCAGCCAGCCCCAGGTATGGATTCCACGTGGATGTTGTACTGGATGAGTAATGTTTTCCCCTAATTCATGTCGACCTGGAACCTCAGAATGTGACCTCATTTGGAAATAAAAAAAAAAATTCAATTAAAAAATATATATTTTTTATTTAATAAATAGAGATAGGGTCTTTCCATCTTGCCCAGGGTAATCTCAAACTGTTCTGCTGAAGCTGTCCTCCTGCCTTGACCTCCCAGAATGCTGGGATTACAGGTGTGAGTCACTCCACACATCCGGAAATAAGATTTTTATAGATGTGACTAACGTAAAGATAGAGTTGGGGATGTGATCCTGCTCGTTTAGGGCAGACCCTACATCCAATAAGAATGTCCTCAGGATAGACAGAACAGAGACACCGAGAGAGGAAGGTGATGTCAGGACAGAAGTAAAGGTCGGAGTGACGCCACCTGCAAGCCAAGGAATGCCAAGGCTATGGCAACCACCAGAAGCTGGAACAGAGCCTGTAGTGGATTCTCCTGCAGAACTCCCAGAAGGGACTCATTCTGCAGACACTCAGATTTCAAACTTCTGGCTTCCTGAACTATGAAAGAATACATTTCTGTTGGGCCAGGTACAGTGGCTCATGCCTGTAATCCCAGCACTTTCAGAGGCTGAGGCAGTCTGATCACTTCAGCCCAGGAGCTGGAGACCAGCCTGGGCAACACGATGAGACCCTGTCTCTACAAAAAATTAGCTGGGTGTGTTGGGGCATGCCTGTAGTCCCACCTACCTGGGAAGCTGAGAGGAAGGGATCATTTGAGACTAGGGGGTGGAGGTCGGAGTCAGCTGAGATTGTGCCACTGCATTCCAGCCTGGGTGACAGCGTGAGACCGTGTCTCAAAAGTTAGAAGATGAAACACAAATAAATTTCTGTTATTTTAAGTCACCTTGCCTGTGGCCCTAGGAAGCCAGTATAGATACTTTTGATGGTTTAGCTTATTTAGTCCCTGGCCCTTCTAGTTTGTATGATAACCTGGTTAACTACGGGTGCCCTCAGAGCCCTGGTTTCCTTGTCTGTAAAGAGGAGATTCCCTGTCTCATTTGGAGGTGATTGTAAGACCTAAATGAGACAGTGTATGTAAAGCATTTGGCAGGACACCTGATTCAGAGTAAGTGACCAATTAATAGTTACCCTTATTATTGTTGCTGCTATTTAGAATGTAAGTTTATTTAAGAAAGCACCATCAATATTCAATTTCCCTAGCTAATAAAAAGGAAGAAAGGTATGGATTGCAAAGTAGAAAAATGCATGTAAATTAAACCGCTTTACATTTTAAAAAGTGGTGAGGTAGATACATAGGCATTACGCTTTGCGTGTCTGACTTCATTCCTTCTTATCCCAACCCATTAGGATATGGCCTTCAACTGGGTAATGGAAGAAATACAATCCTTGGCAATCTACTACTGAAAAGCAGGAACATCATCCGCTTTTGGGTACTTAAGAGTTAAGTATGACTTTGAGCTATAGGATGATGATTAAAAAGCACTCTGGGCCGGGCGCGGTGGCTCAAGCCTGTAATCCCAGCACTTTGGGAGGCCGAGGCGGGTGGATCACGAGGTCAAGAGTTCGAGACCATCCTGGTCAACATGGTGAAACCCCGTCTCTACTAAAAATACAAAAAATTAGCTGGGCATGGTGGCGTGTGCCTGTAATCCCAGCTACTCAGGAGGCTGAGGCAGGAGAATTGCCTGAACCCAGGAGGCGGAGGTTGCGGTGAGCCGAGATCGCGCCATGGCACTCCAGCCTGGGTAACGAGAGCGAAACTCCGTCTCAAAAAAAAAAAAAAAAAAAAAAAAATAAAAAAAAAATAAAAAGCACTCTGGGCTGGTCCGAGTGCAGTGGTGTTTACAACTAATTGATCACAACCAGTTACAGATTTCTTTGTTCCTTCTCCACTCCCACTGCTTCACTTGACTAGCCTTAAAAAAAAAAAAAAATAAATAAATAAATAAAATAAATAAATAAATAAAAGCACTCTGTTAGCCTATTTCACAGCTCCCCACTTTTGTAAAAGTTTAGAATACCGGCAGGGCAGCAAATAACTTTAAATGATTTTATTTAAATGTCAGACTTAATTAAATCCATGACCAGAAGACAAACCAAAAATAAATTTTCTGGGAGCTTGAGAATTTTCCTTTTCCATGTTCAAGGTGATAACCATAGAATAAAACTTTCCCAAACACATGCAAATACAAGCGGGGGCATTTATCATGAAAATGCAGCTCTCAAGGCTGACTGGCTTGTTCATGTCACATTCTATGGCTAAGTGCAATGGTCAGAAAAAATATATATATTGAGGAGACCGCAGAATAATGTATAGATGGGTGATTTTGACTAAGGCTGGAATGTGAGTGTGTACACTTGCCATGTTCAGGTTCCTGTGATCATTCAGGCATGCCCTGGTGTTCTAACGGGTAGCCAGGTCATTAGGCCCAGGGTAGTCAGTGTAGCACCACAGGAGAAGTCATTGTGTCTCCAAACTGTGCCTAAATTGCCTGTAATCGGTTCATTCCAACTTGCAGAACCAGATCTTACCCTTTGCAAGGAGAGCAGCTGAAAAGAGACTTAAATAAAAGTGATCAGATTAAATTTTAAAAAGGAGAATGACGATGAGGATTCCCAGAGGACCATCACTGGTCCACAGCCCCCCATTTTAGGGTCCGGCATTTGTACTGATTATGGCCTGACAGCTCTTGAGTTTCCAATGATAACAGCCATCTGACTTGATCGGAGTTCAATGGATTTTCACTAAAATAGAATCATCGTCTTGGTGATGGATAGAAAAAGTAAAGCAATACATCCTGATAAATGCCGTGCCTGCCTCCTTCCTCTCCCCGGCAGTGACCTTGCGCAATCCATAAGAGGGCAAGGCAGAAAGCCCCGGCCACCGCCGCAGCACATCAGGACTTGGAAATTTAAGTAGCTTTGAAACCCATCAATGGGGTGAAGGGGGAATGGCCTGAGAAAGCAATGGATCATGCTTAGAGGACTCAGAGGGAAATAGGGTATGCTGAAGGTCAGCGTGCAGACATGTCCTGAAGGAACAGCTCAAGTCCTCATTCTCATTCATGGGAGGCTGTGGCCCTGTGAGGTGAGATCAGTAGAAGAGTACAATGAAGCAGGAATTTTCAGAGCCTATAATTTCTTCTCGGAAAAGAAAGGCACCGGAGAATGGTGCAAAATAAGCGCTAGCCTGGAGAGAGGATGCTCTGCCCCAGTCTCTTTCTCTGAGTAGCGAAGAGCTGGCCGTACGAGGAAACCCATCACCTCTGAAACACCACATTTGTTCTCCAGCCCGGTTAGCTTAGCCAGGTGTGAACGTTTGGAACACTTGATCATCGGTAATGACACCGGCACCCATAACACTCAAACACCACTAAAACAGCGCTTCCGGGAAACTCACGGGCCAGTTACATCCCCACGCCCTGCATTACTTGATCGGAAAGAGAAGCTTCTGGATGGTTGGAGGGGAGAGAAGTTAGACATTGGCAGGCACCCATTAGTGTTGGTTACGACTTGCTAAAAGAAAATATTAAAATAAAAATTAGATCATAAATTTGGAGCCACCGTTACCAAGCCTAAAGTGCAAATTGCCAAACAAGTCAAGAGACTCATTAGCATTTTATGTAAATCAGTTATTACTGTTCTCCACTTCCTTAATTATCCATGTTATTTCAATACAACCCTTTCTTTGATGTCCCAATTCTATATTTAAATAGTGCAAGATTTCTATCGTATCCTCCCGCAGAGGTTTGTGCCATGCAAAAAACATGCCAAGAGCAGCTATTTTAGAGACTACAGGGAAATGTTTAATTGGTTCATCCCATTTGAGTTATGAGGGCGTATTACAGAGCACATAAAATCAGAAACATGGAAAGCACTAGCTTGGAAAAGTTTACTAAACCTGCAAGAGACTGCTTGAAATTTTGCCCCCAAGACTTTTTGGATTCTCGGTGGGAACTGATTCAAAGGGAAATTTTGCAAACTTCATGGAATTTTGCTAAATGATTGATTTATAATTGAAATATTTGGAAATAAAATCCAACAGCTCTCTTTCCTTTGGCTCGGAGACTTACTCTTTTGGTTGGGTGAAGAGAACACGTGACAGAGAGAGGCAGGAGTGTGGGGTGCGTAAGAGATGTGGCAAAGCACTCCCCGTTCAACTCTTTCCAACCAGTTCATCTTGTTCTTGTTTTTTTTTCTTTTTTTGAGATGGAGTTTTGCCCTTTCACCCAGGCTGGAGTGCCGTGGTGTGATCTCGGCTCACTGCATCCTGTGCCTCCTGAGTTCAAGTGATTCTCCTGCCTCAACCTCCCGAGCAGCTGGGATTTTGGGCACCTGCCACCATGCCCAGCTAATTTTTGTATTTTTAATAGAGATAGTATTTCACCACATTGGCCAGGCTGCTCTCGAACTCCTGACCTCAAGTGATCCACCCATCTTGGCTTCCAGACGTGCTGGGATTACAGGTGTGAGCCACTGCACCTGGCCTAATTCATCTTTCCTGAAGAGTCACCATCAGAGATTTGAAGAACCTGTTCACTGATTTCTTATTCTCAAGTGATCTGAAATTGTAGGTGATCTCATGGATTGCAGATATGAGTGGCCTTTTCCTAATAAAAGAACTTTTGACATAACAATGTGGCTACAGGGAACTTCATCGTTTACTCTCACTGTTTTCTCCTAAGCATTAGGATCCACACTCTTGGCCATGTACCTTTATCTCCTGCCTCCCTCCTGCCATTTAACCTTACTTGTTTTTAAATACTTATTAAACAAACAAAAAGAAACAAGACCAGAAGGAGAGTTTTTGAGTATGACCGCAACTGAAAATAGAAGTGATAGAAGGACAGGTACCCTTCCCATGTATTTTTAAACAATCACTGTGTCTTTTTCCTAAAAGAAAGGACAGATCTGGCTAAAGCCAGTATATAATGTAGGCTTGGTGACAGACTCAGGTTCAAGGCCAAGGTGTGTACGTGGGCTTGTTCAAGTTGTCCGCGCTTATTCCCGCAGTGAAATGTGATTAACCGTGCTTACCTTGAAGAGTTATCTTAAATATTTGTGTTAATGTTATATGTGTACAATGTTGATGACATAGGAAGTGTTCAGGAAATGGTACATGTAAGCCTCTGCTCTGGGCAAGGCACTGTGCTGAATGTTTACAGAGACGATGGGATGATCACACTGAATCCTCAAAACGTTCATCAAAATAAGTCGGATTATTTTTGTATGTATTTAACAGATGAGGACAATACGGTTTCTGGAGGTAAGTGACTCACTCAAGATCACATGGAATCAAGTGGAGAAGCTGGGCTTTTAATTCAGAAGTTCTCTAAGCTACAGCTATAATTTAGACAAGAACCATAAACTGTAGTAAGGTTAATATAAACATTAAAAGAACCCAGAGTTTTCATATCCTTCATGTACATAAATAAATAATGTTTACAGAAACTCATCTCTGCAGACTAAAGTACTTTAAATATTTAATCTAATTTATTGGTTATTTATTTAACAAATACTTTTATGGGCCTTGCCATGTTCCAGGCACAGTTCTAAGCACTTACAACTAGTAACTCATTTAACCATTTCACAGATATTTATTTATTTTTTATTTTATTTTTTTTTTTGAGACAGTGTTTTGCTCTTGTTACCCAGGCTGGAGTGCAATCTTGGCTCACCGCAACCTCCGCCTCCTGGGTTCAGGCAATTCTCCTGCCTCAGCCTCCTGAGTAGCTGGGATTACAGGCATGCGCCACCATACCCAGCTAATTTTCTGTGTTTTTAGTAGAGACGGGGTTTCATCATGTTGACCAGGATGGTCTCGATCTCTTGACCTCGTGATCCACCCGCCTCAGCCTCCCAAAGTGCTGGGATTACAGGCTTGAGCCACTGCGCCCGGCCCTCACAGATATTTCTTCTTAGAGCAGCACTGGGGGTTCATGTGATGGTTCTACAAAGCAGTGAGAAAGCCTCCCACCCTAGTGCTAACAACCTCAGATGTCCCTGGGCCACTAGCCCATCTATATGGTTTTAAAAAACAAAATTTTAAAAATGTGATTTTTCTGGCCAGGTGCAGTGGCTCCTGTTTGTAACCCCAGCACTTTGGGATGGCAAGGCAGAAGGATCACTTGAGTCCAGGAGTTTGAGACTAGCCTGGGCAACATAGTGAGAACTTGTCTCTACTAAAAATAAAAAATTATTAGAAGAAAATAATTTTTTTTAAAAATCATGACTTTTCTGACCATATCTCTGGCATACTCATTATAAAAAATTTGGAAACTATAAGAAGTTATAGCCGGGCGCGGTGGCTCGCACCTGTAATCCCAGCACTTTGGGAGGCCGGGGTGGGTGGGTCACGAGGTCAGGAGATCGAGACCATCCTGCCTAACACAGTGAAACCCCGTCTCTATTAAAAAAAAAATACAAAAATTAGCCAGGCATGGTGGTAGGCATCTGTAATCCTAACTACCAGGGAGGCTGAGGTGGAAGAATTGTTTGAATCCTGGAGGCAGAGGTTGCAGTGAGCCGAGATCGTGCCACTGCACTCCAGCCTGGGCAACAGAGCAAGACTCTGTCTCAAAAAAAAAAGAATTTATAAAGAAGGTGGGGGGAAATGTAAAACCATCACTCTCCCACCATGTATCATTTATATCAATCCAAGATTTTAGTGGAAAGGGAAAGCAGATCATCTAGTACAAAGAATGTTTTTTTAGCTTCTTCTCCACTGCTTGTTTAAGAATCTGAGAGTAATGACAAAGTTACTACTCCATAAGCAAATCTGGGGCAATCACCAGACGACCAGACTGAGGCCCCCAAGGGTTCTAATTTCTGAGCCCTATGTTTTCTCTGTAGCTTACTGTCTTGTTCCATTTGGAAATAAAACTACCCTCAAGCATATCCAGCAAGATGCTCTCTACAGAGTCCAAAACAAAACAGAAAATTAACATGCTACCATCCCGCAGGAAGCGAGCGTCTCAGCCTTTTGCCCCTTTTGTCCCTGCGTTGCCCTCCATTTAGATGTTGTCACTGGGCCTTGGTAGCATAAGCTCTTAACAGCCCTCCATATTTCCCATTTTTTTTAACTCTAGGACTTCCTGTTGCAGAAATTGGATCACTTATCTAAAAACTCCCCACCCCCACCTTTGGTGACTGGTGGGTTTCATCACCAGGAAAGCACATTGTTCCGACTCTAAAAGTCCACAGTCTAAAATCATCATCATGTATTTTCATCAGGATGAAATATCGGGCGCTCGGCTCAGTGCAAGGTTTTATTAATGATGTGCTGTCAGGGGCTGGATGTTCTGCATATTTGCATATTAAACAGCTGAGTGAAGAAACATTCCTTTTATTGCTGCAGGGAATAAATCAGTTTAAAGCAAGTTCTCATCATTTATACTCCTTTCAGCTAAGTCTTCTTTTATTGAAATAAATTGTTGGGGCCCAAAGTGGCTCCGGCCTGATGTCGTGGCGCTTGCGAAGGCGAGGCCAAGAGTTCAAGGCCAACCAACCTCAGCAACCTTACAAGCTCTCATTGATTGGCAAAAAAAAAAAAAAAAAAAAAAAAAAAAAAAAAAAAAAAAAAAAAAAAGAAATAAATTGTTGAAGTGCTTTGCTCATTCTTTGAATACTGATGAAATTTACCTTGATAGGACCTCAGGAAAAATAATATTTTCTTAAAGGTGCAGTATTGTTCCATTCTTCGAGTATTACTTTAATACATTATTGATAAGTTAATTTAGAAATATCAAGTGAAAGGGGAAGAAAAACAGTTGTGAATAAAAACGGTGTTTCCTCTGGACTATTTTGCCAAATGCGTTTTTATTGGTAGAACGTAAGCAAATTAAAAATGGCAACAAAAGCAGCTTTTATTAATACCTAGTGTACTTTTTTTTTGTAACGAACCATGAGCTGTTTTTGCATTGAAATTCCCATTAGCATTATATCCTATCCACATATAAGGACACAGTGCTTACTAGACCCCAAAGCTTGCTGTTTCCTGGGCAGACACATGAGAGGTCCCAGGCAATCAGGCTTTTTCAGACATGAATTATACCCAGCCTCAGGGTATAAGGGTCAGGATCCCTGCAAATGTTTTGGGTTCTTCTATGTACTCATAACCTACTTTCTCTGCCAGAGGTTGAAAACGTACCATTCAGATCCTATGCATCCCGAAAACATTTGGAAATAAAATTTTGGTCTGCGTCCTGTTTTTGAAAACTTGTAGTGGCTTGCCAATGTTTTCAAGTTAGGAAATTTCACAAAAAAAAATCCGATGTCCAGCTTCTCTCAAGAACACAGGTCAGAAATCCTGAGGCTGTTCTCTGGTAAGTTACTCTTTAGCAGCTGTCTGCTCTAGTAGGGATAGGCGTGCCACCCTCGACACTCCCTGTTGTTTACATTTTGAGAATCCTGACTTTCGCCTTTTACGATGCCTGCCTGGGGCCTGCGTGTGGTGACTCTTTCCATCTCTGGTCTATATCTTATCTCTTGGTGGTGAACTCAGTTATATAAAGTGGGCAGTGCCTGGCACATAGGATGTGTCCAGAAAACATTCACTGGCATTAAAACAGAGGAAAGGGGAACTGAGGGTGGTCAGTGACATCAGGTTTTATTTCCTTTGTGCTCCCATCTGAGTACAGAACCATACATTTTTTAGGTGTCCAGTTTCCTGTCTCCAAATTAATTTTATTTCTAAAAAGTAGCCCTCTCTCCTCCTATGGATCTTTGCCCAAATATCTCCTTTTCAGGAAAGACATCCTTAGCCACTATTTAAAATAGCAGATTTCTTTCCAAACTCTGCCGTCCCTGAATCTCTACCCTGCTTTACTTTTCTCAATAGCAGCCGTCATTTATTTTTCTATTTTATCTGTCTACTTTCTCTTTTGTCTCACTGCCCTCCCACTCCACAGTGGAAAGTGAAAGAAGGCTCAAGGCGTTGTCTGTCTTGGTCTCTCCTGGGTTCTGAGTACCAGTCCTCTTGCTTGGCACTTGGTAGAGGACATGCTTAATGAATAGTGAGTGAATGAATTGGCTAGTCTTGGTGGCTCACAGCTATAATCCTAGCTGCTCAGGAGACTGAGAAAGGAGGATCGTTCGAGCCCACGAGGTCAGGCTGCAGTATGCTATGAGCATGTGGCTACACTTCAGCCTGGACAACAGAGTGAGACGCTCTGTCTAAAAACATGCATCTTTATTGAATGAATGTGTGAATGACTGAGTGAATGAATGAATGAATGGATGTTCTTTAGTTTGGCCTCAATCTTTGTAGAAATTCAGTTCAACGAATATTTGAGCATCTGTTTGTGTAGGGCCATGTGTTGGTTGCAGCCTGGAAGGAAAAGCTGGGCAAGGCAGAGATCCAGTGCTCAGGAAGCTGAGTCCATGCCAAGATGTGATAATTGTATAAAGAACTATAATAGGCATAGGTACAGACTGGTAAAATATGAAAACAGGAAAGCACATGGAGTCTTGGGGGTAGGGAAGTCTTGTTGAGGAAGATTGGGTCTGAGATAAGCCTAAAGGAGGGTCAGGATTTTGACTGAGGCCTGGAAGGAAGGAGCGATTAGAAGCTGACTGCTTTCTGATCTCTTCTTGCGCGTGGCCTGGGGTTAGGTGCTCTTCGTGCATCCCCTCATTGACTTCTCAGAGCAGCGCCATGAAGAGTCCCTATTCTTCCCAGTTTACTCTGGAGATGACTGAGGCTCAGAGAGATTAAGCCACTTACGCGGGGTGGCACTGCACAGCTTGTTCAGAGATGGCACAGCACGTGGCATCAGTTCAGTCTGGCCCTAGAGCCTTTTCCTCCCACATCCACACTGCCTCCTGTCCCCAGTGGAGAGACAGGAGAGCAGGGAAGGAGGCAATTGCCAAGCCGGTTTCTAGAATCTCACAAATGCCATTTAGTGAAGCTGAGGCTGGCGCAGTTACTCTTTGGAGGCACCGGCGTCTTGGACCAAGGGATGGATTCGGGGAGGATCGTGTCCCCTGCTAACCTGCTGTGTGAAAGGTAGAGAATGATTACAGGTGCCAAGATTTTAGAACCCGTTTCTTACCGTGGTGGCGATGGGGTTGGGGTAGGAAGATGGATGAGATGGCTGGGTGCGGTGTAATCCAGGCACTTTCAGAGGCCAACACAGGCGGATCACTTGAGGTAAGGAGTTTGAGAGCAGCCTGGCCAACATGGTGAAATCTTATCTCTATTAAAAACATAAAAATTAGCGGGGCATGGTGTGAGTAGCTGAGGCAGGAGAATTGCCTGAATCCAGGAGACAGAGGTCGCAGTGAGCAGAGATCGCACCACTGCACTCCAGCCTGGGCAACAGATTCTCCATCTAAAAAAAAAAAAAAAAAAGCGGGGAGCGAGAGATTGGTGAAGTCACCAAAGAACATAGTGAAGAAAAAATACGTAAATATGGCCGATTGCAGTGACTCCCACTTGTAATCTCAGCCCTTTCGGAGGCCAAGGCAGGTGGATCACCTGAGGTCAGGAGTTCGTGACCAGTCTGGCCAACATAGTGAAACCCCGTCTCTACTAAAAATACAAAAATTAGCCAGGTGTGGTGGTGTGGGCCTGTAATCCCAGCTACTTGGGAGGCTGAGGCAGAAGAATCGCTTGAACCCAGGGAGGCAGAGGTTGCAATGAGCCGAGATCACACCACTGCACTCCAGCCTGGGTGACAGAGTGAGACTCCATGTCAGAACAAACCAAAAAGAATAAATAAAACACAGACATAGGGTTTTTTTCCCTCCCTCTTTTAAGTCTTGAAAGCAACAGTAAACAGCTCTTATTCCTGTTTCTTTGCCAGGAGAAGTATTGTTTCCATATAAATCATTTGTGACAGAAGCTCCTCATTTTTAAGTGGAAAATGCACATTTAATAACATGCGTATAATGTCCAAACATCTACTCATTGATGGCTGCCAGGAGAACACCAGCACTCTTGCTGTCTGGAAAAAGAGACGCTCAGAGGCAACTGTTTGAGGGGTCATGCTGTCACTGCTGCTTCCTTTGCTTAGGTGAGCTCTGAGCAGCAGCTTCCCAGAGACTCCCTAATGACAGCTGGGAGCTTTTGTACCTTTCAAATCCAGAGTCACAGCAGACCTGGCTCAGGACCCCAGGCCCACCACTAACTGACTGCATGGTTTCCTGTGGGTTTTTTATTTTGCCTCTGCAAGCCTCAGTTTTCTCATCTGTAAAACAGGCATAACATTAGCTTCAGCCCTCATAGGCTTAGTGTGAAGTTTAAATAAGAAAAGGCATCTAGGCTGGGCATGGTGGCTCACGCCTGTAATGCCAGCACTGTGGGAGGTCGAGGCAGGTGGACAACTTGAGCCCACGAGTTCAAGACCAGCTTGGGCAACATAACAAGATCCATCTCTGCAGAAAATGCACAATTAGCCAGATGTGGTGGCATGCATCTATAACCCTAGCTACTCAGGAGGCTGGGGTGGGAGGATTGCTTGAGCCCAGAAGTTCAAGCCCAGCCTGTTTAACGTAAAAAAAAACATGTCTCTGAAAAAGTAGCTGGGCATGGTGGCAAGTGTTTGTACCCCTAGCTACTTGGAAGGCTGAGGTGGGAGGATCGCTTGACCTCGGGAGATCGAGGCATGATCACCCTACTGCACTCCAGCCTGAGCAACAGGGACCCTGTCTCAAAAAAATAACAATAATAATAATAATAAAAGGAAAGCCACGTATAGAGCTGGCCTATCCAATACTTTGAGGTAGACGATGGCCACATGGGACCATTTCAAGCTAAATTAAATTTTAAATGACATTAAAAATTTAGTCTCTCAGTTACACATTTCAAGTGCTCAACGTCCAGGCATGTCTAGTGGCTCCGACAATGGGTAGCACAGGTATAGAAAGAATGCTTCTGTGACAGTAGAATGTCCCGTTGCACAGCTGAGGTATGGAGCACTCAGCCTGGTGCTAGCCACAGCACATACTGTGTTGGTTAACACTCAGTTTTATTGGCCGGACATGGTGGCTCATGCCTGTCATCCTAGCATTTTGGGAGGCTGAAGTGGGAGGATAGCCTGCGCCTAGGAGTTTGAGACCAGCCTGGGTAACATAGTCAGACCCTCTCTCTACAAAAAAATCAAAAAAGTAAACCCAGACATGGTGGCTCACGTCTGTAATCCCAGCACTTTGGGAGGCCAAGGGGAGCATCTTGCCTGAGGTCAGGAGTTTGAGACCAGCCTGGCTAACATGGTGAAACCCTGTCTCTACTAAAATTACAAAAATTAGCCGGACGTGGTGGCACATGCCTGTAGTCCCAGCTACTTGGGAGGCTGAGGCAGGAGAATTGCTTGAACCTGGGAGGCGGAGGTTGCAGTGAGCCCAGATTGAGCCACTGCACTCCAGCCTGGCGCCTGGTGACAGAGCGAGACTCTGCGTCAAAAAAAAAAAAAAAAAATCAAAAAATTAGCTGGACAAGATGGCATGTGCCTGTGATTCCAGATACTTGGGAGGCTGAGGTGGGAGAATGCCTTGAGCCCAGAGGCTGAGGCTACAGTGAGCTATGCTCTTACCACTGCACTCCAGTCTGAGTAGCAGAGCAAGACCCTGTCTCAAAAAAAAACCCAAAAAAAACAACAACAGCCTGAGCAACATGGAGAAACCCCATGTCTACTAAAAATACAAAAAATTAGCCAGGCATAGTGGGGCACACTCCTGTAATCCCAGCTATTCAGGAGGCTGAGGCTGGAGATTCACTTGAATGCAGGAGGTAGAGGTTGCAGTGAGCCAAGATTGTGCCATTGCACTCCAGCCTGGTCAACAAGAGTGAAACTCCGCCTCAAAAAAAAAAAAAAAAAAAAACCCTGAATTTTTTTACATTCACTATAAGTCGATAAAGGAGATATCCTAGATATGTGAGTCAGAGCCCTTTTAACTATGACTTCAAAAAATTGAGGCTGGTGCCACCCAGGAGTTCCTCCATATACAAAAAAAAAAAAAAAAAGGAATGAAGCAAAGGAGTAGTACAGGATTCTCCCATTACAGTCTCCAGGGACAGACTGAGGTTTCAGGGTTCTCGGTCCTGATCTCAGGGGAATCCTGAATTATAGGTGTTAACCTGATTAGCCCCAGTCTGGCTCCTCGTTAATTACCTGAAGTGGATGGGACAGTTCCCGATACTCAGCACAAATGCGAGTGCAGTGACTCCGTGGCTTACTCCCTATTTGGCCTTGGAAAGTTACCCTCTAAGTCAGGGCTTCTTGTCTTCCATTTTGGTGTACGACTCCCCTGGAGAACTGGTTAAAACACAAGTCTCGGGCCCCATCCCTGGACCCACTAATTGTCTAGTTGTGGGTTGGAGCTCAGGAGTCTGCTTTTCCAGCAAGCGCCCGGATGTCACTGACGCTTCCAGCTCTCAGACCACAGTTGCAGCAGTGATTTTTAAAAGGCTGTTCGTTTGTAAAGAGTTGTTCTCCAGGTCCCAAAGGATTGTGAGGATTGAGAAAATGAATATATGTAAAGTACACAGCCACTGACATTGTAGATACACAGCACATGGCTTCTGCTCTATTACTTAATTTTTACTAATTACTATTTTTTACAACTACAAATGAGGATCTGCTAGAATTGCTTGATATTAGACAATTGGGCCTAACATACTGTGCCACTCTTCTGTCATGAAATAACAATCCTCTGTCTAAACACTTACCAACCTTTCAGCTCAGTCATTTTGTACCAGTGAGGATAAATGTTTCTGCATACATACACTTGGCATCACTCTTTAATGAAGTATTTTTCCTATAGCTGAGCGTGGTGGCATGTGCCTGTAATCCCAGTTACACAGAAGGCCAAGGTCAGAGGATCCCTTGAGCCCAGGAGTTGGAGGCAGCAGTGACTTATGATCATGCCATTGAACTCTAGCCTGGGTGATACAGCAAGACGCTGTCTCTGAAGAAGCAAAAAGCCCACATGTGGTGGCTCATCCCTGTACTCCCAGAACTTTGTGAGGCTGAGACAGGAGGATTGCTTGAGGAGTCTGAGATTGGCTTGGGCAGTTAATAAGATCCCATTCCTATTAATAAAAAAGGAAAATAAAATTTTAAAGAAAGATATTTCTTCCCTTCAGGATAATTTGGAGCCAGTACGTTTTGCACCATTCTCTTGTCCCCAGCGTGGGACAAAAGATACTGCCTTAATGCCTACTGCAAAGAGAACAGGTGTGCTTAGGATCTTTGGATAATGCACAGGAGGTGTTTTGCAAAGACATACTTTCATGAGTAAACCTCATAAGCTCCAAGCGAATGATTTCCCTGAGTGAATGAATGATTCTGTCAGGATGACAGTTCTGTTTTAAGATGAGAAATTTTAAGAGATGAATCTGTAGGCTGCTCTAATCGATACCTTTGGTGGGGTAGGAAGGATAATCATTTAAAACCCAGGATCTAACTCCAGATGCCATGTTGTGTTCTATCCCAGAAATATTTCTAAATTCTGTTTCCAAAAGTGCAGGTAAGGAGAACACTGAATGTTCATTGATGTTGAACAATTTTTTCTAAATTTATTTTTATTTTTTAAAAATCGAGACAAGGGGCTGGGCGCTGTGGCTCATGCTTGTAATCCCAACACTTTGGGAGGCCAAGTGGGGGTGGATCACCTGAGGTCAGGAGTTTGAGACCACCCTGACCAACATGGTGAAACCCTGTCTCTACCAAAAATACAAAAATTAGCTGGGCATGGTGGCCAGCACCTTTAATCCCAGCTACTCGAGATGCTGAGGCAGGAGAATTGCTTGAACCTGAGAGGCAGAGGTTGTAGTGAGCCAAGACCATGCCACCGCACTCCAGCCTGAGTGACAGAGTGAGACTCTGTCTCAATAATAATAACAATAATTAAATGAAAATAAAAACAGAGACGAGGTCTGGTTTTGTTGCCCAGGCTGGTCTTGAACTCCTGGATTCAAGTGATCCTCCTGCCTTGGCTTCCTAAAGTGCTGGAATTACAGGCTTGAGCTGCCACACCTCACCTCTTATTTTCAATATCATTGATAAACTATGGTCTTCAAGGATTTGTGGGACATTTCATGTTTAATACCCAGTGGTCATGGTTTGGGGCGTGAGGAGCTTATCATGATGTAGAATTCAGATTTTCTCAGTGTTTAATTAGGCTTCTTTGGTCACAAGGAACAGTTTTACTTGTGCCACCACTTCTAAGAAAAAGGTTTGTTGTAAGAGAGAACGTTGGCAAGCTGAGGAAAGGAGGTAGTTTTGGGGAACTGTCTCCTGTGATCCCCTCCTGCACAGCTGCCGAGTTCTCTTTGTCTGACTGGTTCCTTCTCTCACTGCTAGATTTATTCATTCCCCTCCCTCACAATTTTGGCTCACACATGCTTCTTTTTCTCATGACCATGCAACTCAACTTGACCTTATGGCATCTTTTCATCAGCTGCTGCAGGCTTCAAGTCAGTTTCCCAGTTCCCTAGTGCGGAAATCCACTTGTATGAGTCATCTTTGCCATTGGTAGATTGCAGAGCAGACATCTGGACAGATTTGCCCTTGGCTCACATATGATTGGACCTGCGATCTGTCCAGGTGTACTCAGAGTGGGGAAGGGGAGCGGTGGCAGGTGATACAAAACCCATGCAAGTAGGAGGACCCGTGAATCATGGGAGTTTTCCTTAGCCGGGAGTGCGAGTGGGCAGGGATAACTGGTTTTGCAGTTTAGGGCCAGTTGCGTTAGAATGACAGCTGTGGCGTGTTAAGTCCGATCAAGTCCAGAATTCCTCTCCACCCCACCCTTTTGCAGTTCCCCCAGATATACTACGGGGCCTGGATGTGATGCAAGCATGCCCGCTGGCTTAGGCTGTGCTTCACAGCTGCAACATCCCTGGGGTGGAGAAGCCACGTGGGGCCTCACAGAACCCTCCTCCCTCCCTGCTAAAGGCTGAGAAAGGGCTCTGCCCAAGTAGTTGCCATAAAGGGGGTTGGGGGAGCAGTTATCTTCTTCCAGGTTAATCGTAGTTTTGGATGCATTGAACTATATTCGTAACGGGCCTCATCATATTGAACTATGGAAACACCGTAGTTGTCACCTAACTGAGCTTTTCTTTGTTCCCATGTTTCAATGAGGCAGTTACTAGAACTCCTTCCAGAAGTGAGGGAGTTTTGTGAATTACAAGTGTATTTCACTTGTAATTCAGTCCTCTTAGAGTCAGAGCATGGGAACGCTCATAGTATGTATCAGAAACTAGGAAACACATATCGTTTTACAGCTCTGTCTGCAAAAATGCATCGTGAGCCTCATTGGGGAGTGTTCTTAATGTGATTTTTATTCTGGGGTGTCCTTTGGTCACAGTCCTTAGGATATTTTTTTTCTTTTTGCTGTTTGCTCTAACAGGATCCACCCACTGAGATCTTGCTGTTCAGTCTGCTAGGATCTCCACTTCTCCCTGCAGTGGGATGTCTAGTCAGAGTTTCCATTCTGTTTTTATGACCCTGGGAGGACTGGGAGAGATCTGTGAGGTCATCTTATCCACCCTTAGCCAGGGCAGGAGTGTTCCCTAATGGTAGAGTCAAGTATTTTGTTTGGTCTTGCTTCAGATGACTCAAATGATGAGGCCTAGGGACATCCCTTGGGAAGCTATCCTGCAGCCCAATAACTTTCACTGTGTGATTTTTTTTTTGTATGTGTCTAATATTGAGAGTCTGACACAGTAAAGTCATAAAGAGCTAAGTCTGTTTACAGCAGATCTTCACCTAGGAGTGTTCTCATAATGGTTACTTTTGTTGTAAATCTTCATCTAGCATGGGAGTTAATTGTGTTTTAAAACTAGACCTAGGGACTATGTATCCTAAAATGCAAGAATAGCCCCCAAAAAGAAAATTAATGTTGAAAATCTAGTCAGTCTGCCAGCAGTGTGTATGTAACTGTTCTATGTATAGTTCACATAGCAATATATGTTTTCCTTTTGCGGTGTTAAATGCAAAGGCAGAGAAGCTTCTGCTACTGAATGCTTAGCACAAAACTCCTATCCTTCCTCTTTAAAATTAGTCCCACAGTTGCCCCTTAATCTGCTTGCCAAGAAGTAAGCTGTTGGCTTGTGTCTTTCACTGATGTGGGGTGTACCTGTAATCTTGGTCACTGTTGAGAGGCTGGTGGGAGGCTAATCATTGTTGAGGGAAAGATCTCAGGGCATAGTCAAGAAAGGGAGAGAAAGAGAGAGAGAGAGAGGAAAAGAAGAGAGAGAGAAGTGGGGAGGGAGAGAGGGAGGAGAGATATGGACCCATGGGGGATGGGAAGAGAATAGGAGATTTAGAATTGGGGACAGGCATGGTGGCTCACACCTGTAATCCCAGTACTTTGGATGGCCAAATTGGGCAGATAACCTGAGGTTGGAAGTTCAAGACCAGCCTGACCAACATGGAGAAACCCCATCTCTACTACAAATATGAAAATTAGCTGGGTGTGGTGGCGTGTGCCTGTAATCCCAGCTACTCGGATGGCTGAGGCAGGAGAATCGCTTGAACTTGGAAGGTGGAGGTTGCAGTGAGCCAATATCGAGCCATTGCACTCCAGCCCGGGCAACAAGAGCAAAACTCTGTCTCAAAAAAAAAAAAAAAAAGAAGAAGAAATAGGGAATTTGAAATGTAATAAAACAAAAGGAGGGAGGAAAGATGGGGGAGTATAGGAAGAAATGAAGAGAATGTGTTTGATTTGGGATCTGTAGACTGGGCAAAGACATTCAAACTGGCAGGACCCAATATTCACTGGAAGTTTTTTTTTTTTTTTTTTTTGGATCCTTCTTTAGATGCAGGAATCCAGTTCTCAAAGTGTGGCTCCCAGGCCAGCACCACCAGCACCACTGAGAAATCTGTTAGAAGGGCATATTCTCTGGCTTCACCCCAGAAATTCTGAATCAGAAACACTGAGGGGAGTGGGCCAAGCTGTTTGTGTTTCTGGGAGTCCTCTGCTTTGAGAACCAATGACATGGGACATTCTTCTAGGAATCCAGTTGTTTAAGGAAAGGCCAGAAGGTATTTACATTTGTAAGCAACTCCACCCTGCACTCCAGATGCCTTCTCTAGCTATCTTACAGAGACAGAATTGACTTAATAGTTCAGATACTAAGAGACAATAATTCAGAAACTATTATCTCTGGCTAGGAGACAGGCTTCATTTCCAAAACTCACTCAGGAAGGCCATGTTCTTTTTTCATCTGGCATTTTTCTGTTGACTATTTATGAAGCCACATGGTAATAAACAGATTCCATATCCACACAGCAAAGGCCTGTGCCATCCAAGTTAAGTGGAATGTCACGTTATATATCTCAGTTTTTCTTACGTTCCCCCAGTTGACACATCATGGCCAACAAGAGAGTAGGGATCATTAAGGAGTTTATTTCCATCTTCATTTTATCATTTAATACACATTTTTTCCAATGAGAGTACGGATGACATAAACGGTGATACATTGAGTGACTACCCAAATTAACAGTGTTTCATTTTCACAGTTCACACAGTTCTCTTGATTCTGTTCATGATAGAACAGTAAATCCAAGTTGCTTTAAGTAGATATTGGAAATATGAACCCAATATGTTCTCAGTGTTTCTATGGCATAGTTAAAATTTAATCTCAAAATCTTATGAGATTACGTTTGAGGTTAAAGGGTTGTACTTACCAAAAGAGGAGACTCGAAATGTGGAAGTCCTTCATTTTCCACGTGGCCCAAGATTGTCGAAGGATTTGTTCTCTTGCATGCTGATAAATATTTATCATGGTTAAGTGAACAGTCATTTGGAGACAGACACCGTTTTATGATGCAGCTTCTCAGGGTATCCTAAGTGTGACTTTGCCTTGCCATTTTATGTTTTATCGGAATACGCAGACATATACTTTATGAGGTTGGGTAATGAAGAGAGAGAGACCCCAGTAAACATATTTTCTAAGAGTAATGGTTATCTATAGCTCAGCAACCCTCAGTTAGCATAGCTTCTATTACACAGTATAAGGCAAGCACTTCATAGCTCAATTAGATGTAACTTGTGTCATTTTTAGGCATTATGTTATTCCAAATTAACACTATATTTCATATTCTCCAGGTCTGACTATTAACCGGATTTTGGAACCTTCAGGGCTTATTATTTAGTAATCCCTGAAGCTCCCAAGTAGGCATTTTAAAATTCATGCATTAGAACAGATTAAAAATTACCTGGAAAGGCATGTTAAATGCCCCACTCCCTTTCTTTTGCTAATTGGGCTGGAGGTAAAAAAGAAAATGCCAGTAAGGTCAGATCTAGTATGGTACAAATGAACTTGCTTCTTGGTTTGCTGCTAATTGTTGCTGAAACAAGAGTTGTTTAAATGAGTAAATAATTTTTGAAATCATTGTAGGGTCTCACAGAGCCACAATTCAAATTCACAAACCGGGAATGATTATCTTTTTCTTTATATCTTAAAGTTTTCTGCAGTAGAAATGAATTTTTGAATGTAAGCTAGGAAAAACAAAGTGAGGCCTCACTATGTATATAAAAGTAACAAGATGGGCAAATGTTTTGAAAAACAGTGATTTAGTTAAGCCGTAGAACGCTTGGTTTTATTTCTTGTTGCGGCATCTTTATTCTTTCTTAATCAGAAATTGGAAGATTTTCCAAGAGAAAATTGACAAAGATCATTCACGATGCATCATTATAGAAGTTACTTGGTTTGTAAAAAGATCCTGACAAATCCTACTTTTCCAGATCCCCATGCACTAACTCCCATTCACTTCTTTCTATTGTTTCTCACTCTATTACATACTAAACCACCATATTTAGAGACTAGAAGGTTCTGCCATCATTATATCATGTCTTCCTCAGCAGAGGCAGCTGTCCTACCTCCCCGTCCTGCAGGAGTTCTCCAGCCATCCTTCCAGCCACTGTTACTCTGCCTGGGGCAGTTTGGCCCCCAAGGGATATTTGATCTTATCTTGAGGCATTTTTTGGTTGTCAGAATTTGGGGAAGAGACAAGGGATTGAGGGAGGCTGCTCCTGACATCTAGTGGATAGATGTCAGTAATATGACTTGGCTGTGTCCCCACCCAAATCTCATCTTGAATTGTAGTTCCCATAATCCCCACGTGTCACAGAAGGGACCCGGTAGGAGGTGATTGACTCATGTGGGCAGTGACTCCCATGGTATTTTCATGGTAGGGAGTGAGTTCTCATGACATTTGATGGTTTTATAGGGGGCTTTTTCCCCTTTGCTTGGCACTTCTCTGTCCTGCTGCCATGTGAAGAAGGACATGTCGCTTCCCCTTCCACCATGATTATAAGTTTCCTGAGACCTCTGCAGCCATGCTGAATTGTGAGTCAGTTAAACCTCTTTGCTTTGAGAGTTACCCAGTCTCACATGTCTTTATTAGCAGCATGAGAACAGATTAATGCAGTCAGAGATGCTACAGAACATCCTACAACACACAGGACTCCCACCCTTCAACCCTACCCCACCAACAATCATTCAGCCCAAAATGGCAGTAATGAGGCCATTGAGAAATGCTCTTCAAGCTACACGTCAACATTGGAAGGTTGCCAAACTGCTTTGCACACACATGCTGTCTGAACGCCTTGTATTTTTCCTTTGCTTACTCCTCCTGTTCCCCAAATACTCCAGACATTGTATTTCTTTAAGAAACCCTGGCTGAGTCCCCTAATATTCTGGGGCGACTTCTGAACTCTCCTATCCCTCTGGCAGACTCTTTGACCAAACTTTAGCTTGGCTCCTCAGAGCCCACTTCTCAACTAGACCTTGACCTTGGTCCTCTGTCATTGCTGGATCTTCATAGTCCAGTCTTAGCAAGAGTCCTGCTAAGTCAGTTTAGAGAAAATCCCTCACCCTTGATGTCTGAACACCCTCTCCTGCCTTCAGCAAGAATCTTGCTAAATTGGTTAAGTTGGAATACTCCTACCCTCGTGGTTCCTTGTAGTAATTTTCCATCCACTGACCCTTCCACTGCCCTGCTGCTCTGCTCTTTGGCTATAAGTCCCCAGCTGTCTTTATTATATTTGGAGTTGAGCCCTATCTCTCTTCCCTATTGCAACAGTCTTGAACCCTGTTGCAATAATCCTGCATAAAGTCTTCCTTACCATCTTAACAAATGTCAGGATAACTTTTGTTTTTTCGAGGTGAAGTCTCACTCTGTTGGCCAGGTGGGAGTGCAGTGATGTAATCTCATCTCACTGCAACCTCTGCCTCCCGGGCTCAAACAATTCTCCTGCCTCAGCCTCCCAAGTAGCTGGGATTTCAGGTGAATGCTACCATGACCAGCTAATTTTTGTGTTTTTAGTAGAAATGGGGTTTCACCATGTTGGCCAGGGTGGTCTCGAACTCCTGACCTCCAGGTGATCCAACCACTTTGGGTTCCCAAAGTGCTGGGATTACAGGTGTGAGCCACCAAGACCAACCAGGATAACGTTTTAACCACCCAGCCAACACACTGTCAACTCGTTGAGGATTGGGACCATGTGTTGTCTAGGGCCAGATATAGTGCACACGGTGTGAACACATAAGAAGTGTCTGTTGGCCAGGTGCGGTGGCTTACACCTGTAACCCCAGCACTCTGGAAGGCTGAGGTAGAAGGATTGCTTGAGCTGAAGTGTTCAAGACCAACCTGAGCAACACAGCGAGACCCCATCTCTACAAAAAATAAAGAAAATTAGCCAGGTGTGGATGCATTCACCTGTAGTCCTAGCTATTCCAGAGACTGAGTTGGAAGGATCTCTTGAGCCCTGGCATTCAAGGCTGCAGTAAGCCATGATCGTGCCATAGTACTCTAGCCTGAGTGACAGAAGGAGACATTGTCTGAAAATTAAAAAAAAAAAAAAATGGGGCTGGGTGTGGTGGCTCACGCCTGTAATCCCAGCACTTTGGGAGGTTGAGGCAGGTGGATCACGAGGTTAAGAGATCGAGACCATCCTGGTCAACATGGTGAAACCCCATCTCTGCTAAAAATACAAAAAAAAAAAAAATTAGCTGGGCATGGTGGCGCGTGCCTGTAATCCCAGCTACTTGGGAGGCTGAGGCAGGAGAATTGCCTGAACCCAGGAGGTGGAGGTTGCTGTGAGCTGAAATGGCGCCATTGCACTCTAGCCTGGGTAACAAGTGCGAAACTCCGTCTCCAAAGAAGAAGAAATGTTTGTTGAATGAAGTTATGAAGGCATTTGGTGGAAACAGGACACATATGTGAATATATTCATAGTTGCAAACTGAAAAGGATGCTCGCAAGCTGGTTCTTTGTCTTGTCCCTTTATCTAGGCTTTTTCCAGTCATAGCCTGGATGCATGTATGAATAAACTTCTACCATTAAGTCCATGAATTATTTAAGCACTGCAAGTGATTCTGTAAAAACCATACAGTAAAATGAATGGCATACGTGTATGTTTCAAGAGCTCCAGTAGCCTTCCCAGGATGGCTTGACGTTGTCTCTTAGCGCTGCATCAATACCTGGGGGTTTTCAAATATTTCAGGTGGCTGAAGCCTTTGTGTTCACGTTTCTGTAGTCTTTATCCATTTGTGAAACCAGGTCCCAATCTATACGTCCAATGCCATTCCTAGACCCCCTTTGATAATCTCCACTAAGCAGACGCACTCGATACATCTTCACTAATGGGTTCTGACTTCATAAAATGTATTAATGACTCCTTTTTGAAAGTAAGAGTGCATTGAATACAAGTCATTATTGCTTTAAAAGTTCATAAAAGCAAAAGCACAGTATTTCCCCTGGTGTTTGTGCAGTAGGAGAATAGATGTACACCCAGGGCCTTGCATTTCAGCTGTGCTTCTCTTGTTTGTGATTGCAGGTTTCAGACTGCCTGGTAGGAGGACGTCAGTTCTGATTCTCTTGTCTTTCTGACGGACTCTTGTCTTTCTGATTTTGTGGAATTCTTACCTTGCAAAAAGTTTGCAATCATTTCATTTTCAACGTAGTTTTATCACATGACAAAGGTGACAGAAAGGAAGACTCTTACTTCAGCCTACATGTTGCTTGAGAAAACCGCATCTGGCTGGGGGTGGTGGTTCACACCTGTAATTTCCTCAGTTAGGGAGGCTAAGGTGAGAGAACAGTTTGAGCCTGGGAGTTTGAGACCAGTCTGGGCAACAAAGTGAGATCCCATCTCTACAAAAACTAAAAAAATTAGCTGCACGTAGTGATGTGCACCTGTAGTCCTAGCTAATTGAGAGGCTGAAGAAAGGAAGTTGCTTGAGTCTAGGAGGTTGAGGCTGCAGTGAACCATATTGCTGACATTGTACTCCAGCCTGGCCGACAGAGAGAAAAGACCCTGTTTCCAAAAGGAAAAAGCATTGTCTCACTCCACACCTGCAGTCCCTGTGGGAGAGAGTTATGATTAGCTCTGAGTTTATAGGTGAATGATACGGTTTGGCTCTGTCTCCACCCAAATCTCAACTTGAATTATCTTCCAGAATTCCCACACATTAAAGGGAAAGGTAATTAAATCATGGGGGCTGGCCTTTCCTGTGCTATTCTCCTGATACTGAATAAGTCTCATGAAATCTGATGGGTTTATCAGGGGTTTCTGCTTTTGCTTATTCCTCATTTTCTCTTGCCGCCACCATGGAAGAAGTGCCTTTTGCCTCCCACCAAGATTCTGTGGCATCCCCAGACATGTGGAACTCTAAGTCGAATTAAACCTCTTTTTCTTCCCAGTCTCCAACGTGTCTTTATCAGCAGCATGAAAATGGACTAATACAGTGAGGAAAGCCATGTGCTAGGAAGAGAGTTTGGTTATATTTCAACCCAGGACTGTTGAACTCCTAAGGTTTTATTAACATATGATCCATTTCTCTCAATCTAATAGTAAAGGGAAGAGAAGCCACAACTTTTGTCTTCCAATTGCTTTTGAATATTTGAAAGGTTTTCTTAAAGGACTTGAAGAAACCATAGCTTCCTTACTAGTTCCCACAGTGTTAGTCCTCACCAAAGTATACATTGCCTTTAAGGAGATTTGTTTCCATCAATCCCCATTTATAAGGAATTACAGTAGAGCAATGCCCACTTCAAAATGGCTAACACCTGGCTGACATCTGTTCGTTAAAAATGCCTGCCTTTGGGTTCTGAAACATCCAAGGAGCTCTTATGGGTAACACCTGTAGACTTATAGCTGTTCCTCTCTTCCTGCAAGGTCCATATGCCTGAATCCCCCCCTCCATGTTTATAAAACTTAACAATTGGGGAAACAGTGAGTTGAAGGACTAGGGTCACCAGTGGAGTCCCATAAATATGTTGTTTATGATCCCTGTGAAACAAGAAGACCATCTTAATTTCATGCTTTTTGAACTGGGGTATGAGTGTCCCCAGGTTTCCCTGTTGGGGGTACCAGTGCCAGAGTTCATTGGAAGTGATAGGAAACAAGGCATATTTTCTTAAAGAGATGACTTTTTTTTTTTGGCTAATACACCATGTTGTTTACAGTGAAAACAAACGTGGATATTCTCTAATAGAAGATATCCTTTGTATGGTGTTTTAGAGATAACACTTGAGTCGTTAAACACCCTTCTCTCCCTGGGGATCCCTTTTGCTATGGGGGTTGTGTCCACGGAAGAGATTGAAAGCCCAGCCATATGGACGTCGTATTATTCATTTTTATTTGCGATCCAGAGCTTGCCAGCAACCTTTTAGATCTCTCTCCTTGGAAGGTTCCGCAAGATGCTTATAAATGTATGTTGCTTTGTTGCAGACAATATATATTTAAAAAGTAGTTATTTGCCCATCTCTTGTTCAACCCGGATACTGACCGCCTTTCTGTATTTGTGGCTGGGCATTGTTTACCTCCGTCTCATGGTTTTTACTATGAAGTCCAGCCACGAAAGCATGCTTCCCACCCCCACCACCATCCACAGGTTCCTCTGCGTATCTTAGGGGAATTCCTCTATATTCCAGTTATTTATCTCTCTGTTTCCTTTATTACTTCTAAGTTCCGTTGCCAAAATATGATGCCTGCTCTGTCAGCCACCCTATATTCCCATTTAGCCCCAATTGTCCAGCTTCATTCTATTTTTTTCCAAATAATCCGAAACCATGATAATACAAATATAAATACTCATTTTTGTTTAAAATGTACACCGGACCGAATGTTCATAGAGTAGTATTTCAGGTGGTGGGCCCTCCTCTAGAGCAGGGAAACAATGTCACTTGTTAGGTGACATTTGGCAGTGTCTGGAGACATTGTTAATTGAGGTGTAATAACGTTGCTATTTGCATCAAGTGGATGAACAGCCGGGAAGCTACGATCGCCCTGCGATGCACAGGTGACCCTTACCACAGAAAACCGCGCAACCCTAAATATGAGCAGCACCGAGGCTAAGACTTGCTGATCTAGGGGAAGATGTGATTTCATTCTTCATCCTTCGAGCTGTGAATACCCTCTCTTTTCATACCTAATTTTGTTGTTATAAGATCCTCAGACTTGACCAGACTCAGTAACATTAAAAAAAAAAAGAAAAGATGTAAAAAGGATTTAGAAGTCTGGGCGTGGTAGCTCATGCCTGTAATCCCAGCACTTTAGGAGGCTGAGGCAGGTGGATCACTTGAGGTCAGAAGTTCAAAACCAGCCTGGCTAACATGGTGGAACCCTGTCTCTACTAAAAATACAAAAATTAGCCAGGTATGGTGATGTTCACCTGTAATCCTAGCTACTCTGGAGACTGAGGCCGGATAATCGCTTGAACCCAGGAAATAGAGGTTGCAGTGAGCTGAGGTCACACCACTGCACTCCAGTCTGGGAAACAGAGAGAGGCTGCATCTCAAAATAAATAAAATAAGATTAAAATAAAATAAAATGCAGTACAGTCAGAAGTTAGGGTGGGGTCACAGAGATCCCGCTAGACACCTGTAGAAAGGGTGATTGTGTCCACAAGCTGTGACCATGGTCTTTACAGCTTCTGCAAATGCTCAACAAAAAGGGCCACATTCTTAGCTGGACTTCTCCCTTGACTGAAACAATGCCCTGCCCATTGTCAAGGCAGAAGCACCTTCCACTGAGCAGCGTTAGTCACCACGTCAGTCTTGCCTTCCATCACTTCACTCCAGTATCCATTTGAAATTCAGTGCAAACGCATAAATTCCACCTGGCTTCTGGTAGCAGCCTGCATGGAGTGTGTATTCAACATGAGAAACACAGTAAATCCAGCCCACTTATTCACATTAACCAGCGAAGGCATTCTGCATGCCCCTGGAAATACTGGAAATCACTGACATGGCCCTCTAGACCATGAAAAGATGGAAGCATATGGCAGAATTCATATGTGAACACATTGCTTTTTCTCATAAGAACGCTTTATTAGAGCATCTTCGATTACAGCTTTCTCAAGTTACTCTCCTGCTCTTGATTTTAGCCCTGAATCACCCTACTACTCTTTTTTTTTTCACCGCATTCTGCTGTGTATCTTCACACGTACTTCCTGCAGTTTCTAAATGGCCTACTTAAACCTTGAGGTAGGTCCTTCACTTTCCCATAAATTAATAACAGGTCTATGAATATTTCCCAGCCAGTCTTAGAAGCCCCAGTCTGTGCCAATACCAGGATCGTAAACACAGGGAATAGATGAAGCAAGTTGCTTCTTTCAAATGCTCTTCCAATATGAAGCAACGTATTATTAATCTAGACGGCCTGCTACTTTCATTTACCATGTCGCTGCTCATGGGATTACAGGCACAAAGGTTTCATAAATTTCAAATGAAATATGAACATTTGTTGTCAAAATACTGTTAAGGTATGAAAACCCTGCTAGTATGAGTTACATTTTTGTTATTATTCTATTATTATTATTGTATTTATATCCACAGGCATTCGCCTATTTTAGGTTCTGGGGAGCAAAGCAGCCTCCCCTCTGCATTCTTTCTCCCACTCCCTTTTAATCCTCTCTTATGTCCCTCCCTCGTTTTCTAAGCAGGAAACAACGAGTTTGTGCTCCTCTTGCCGTGTCTACTGTGTCTCTTTCCTATGATCCGCAATCCTATGATTTGATGCCCTTGTTTTGGAGAAGAGACGCTTGTCTTTTGTGATAGAGGCAGGTCGTGGCGGGGGCGGGTTTAGCTGACTTCATCAGATAGTAGCATGCAGATCCCACCTGTGAGGCTGTGGGCTGCTGAGGAGGGTTCAGCGGGCTGGATCAGAGAGAGCAGAGCCACGCTGGCAAGTCAGAGTCTTTGTGGAAAGCAGCCAAGGTCACAGCTGGAAAGAAAGCCGTGTATTCCAAATCAGGGGGGCAGAGCAGGAATGGATCAAAGGAATGAGGGACCAAATTGTCAGCCTGGAGAATCAAGAGCTGGACAGAGGGAACCTGTGACAAAAATGAAAGAAAATAAAACCATCTATGGAGCATTGACCAGTTTCCAGAGAGTTTAATGCCCCATGGGTGTGCATCGGGTATGCTGTGGAAGGACGGAGGCGATTCCTTAAAGGCACTGTGCTGATTTAGACCAGGGGTTCTCAAAGTGGGGTCTCTGGATCGGCAGCATCAACATTACCTGGAAACTTGTTAGACATGCAGAACTTGGGCCCTGCCCCAGGCCTCCTGAATCTAATCTGAATATGTGGTGGGGAGAAGTGGGAGGTGGAGCCTGTAGTCTGCAGTCTGTGTTAGGAAGCTCTCTGGGTGGTTCTGATAAATGGTCAAGTTTGAGATACAGCAGGAGAGGTGGGGATCAAAGATAAAAGACTAGGGGTGGGAATCAGAAATATGGTGTCCCTGCCTACCTAGGGGCTAAATTCCTCTAAATTCCTACCTAGAGGCAAGTCTTCCATACTCTCTATGCCTGGCAACTTCCTAAACAAAGAGTGATAATAATGCCTGTCAGACTTCACAGGATTTTCCAGAACTGATACTGGTTACGATGATAAACGCTGAGTCTCATGCTGCACAAGAGTCCCAGGCAGGGTCATAAGTGACTTCAGGCTCTACAGAGAGTCCCCGACTTACAATGGTTTGACTTACAAGTTTTTGACGTTGGGATGCTAGGGAAACCTTACACATTCAGTAGAAACTGAACTTTAAATTTTGGGTTTCATTCCCCTCAACCCCGCCATGGGCTGGTAATATGTGGTAGGATACTCTCTGTCCCTCACAATGCCAGGCCACAGCAGCAAGCTGCAGCTTTCAGTGATCATGAGGGCAAAGAATTGATATTCTATAGTGTGCGGTGTTGCCCGCTGATGCGTAACTGTAGGCTAATGTGAGTGACCTTTTATTTTTTAATTTAATTTTTTTTATTTCCATCTGTTTTGGGGGGAACAGGTGGTATTTGGTTACGTGAGTAAGTTCTTTACTGGTGATTTTGGTGCACCAGTCACCCAACCAAGACTACAACACTGAGAACAGTTTGTAGTCTTCATCCCTCACTTCCCTCCCACCCTTCCCTCCGAGTCCCCAAAGTCCATTGTATCATTCTTTTTTTTTTTGAGACGGAGTTTTGCTCTTGTTACCCAGGCTGGAGTGCAATGGCGCGATCTCTGCTCACCGCAACCTCCGCCTCCTGGGTTCAAGCAATTCTCCTGCCTCAGCCTCCTGAGTAGCTGGGATTACAGGCACGCGCCACCATGCCCAGCTAACTTTTTGTATTTTTAGTAGAGACGGGGTTTCACCATGTTGACCAGGATGGTCTCGATCTTTTGACCTCGTGATCCACCTGCCTCGGCCTCCCAAAGTGCTGGGATTACAGGCGTGAGCCACCGCGCCCAGCCCATTGTATCATTCTTATGCCTTTACATCCTCATAGCTTAGCTCCCACTTATGAGTTGGAACATACAGTGCTTGGCTTTCCATTATTGAGTTGCTTCACTTAGAATAATGGTTTCCAGTCCCATCATCCCATCCAGGTTGCTGAAAATGCCATTAATTCATTCTTTTTAATGGCTGAATAGTATTCCATCCTGTGTGTGTGTGTGTGTGTGTGTGTGTGTGTGTGTGTGTGTGTGTGTGTAGTGAATAAAGACACTGTGATATATGTCATATGTGATATGTATCATATGTATCAGTGTCTTTACCCACTGTATATATATCATGCTTATATCCACTATATATTACTCTCTGTATATAACTCTCTATATATCACTGTATATATTATCTACTACATATATCACATTTATCCACTCTGTATATATCACACTATATATATACATCACTTTATCCACTATATATATATATATATATATATATATATATCACAGTTTCTTTATCCACTATATATATATATATATATATATATATCACTTATATCTACTTTATGTATATCACTCTCTATGTATCACTGTATATATGTCACTCTATATATGACTGTATATATTATCCACTGGAGGATACTTTGGGAGGCCGAGGTGTGCAGATCACCTGAGGTCAGGAGTTCGAGACCAGCCTGGCCAACACGGCAAAACCTCATCTCTATTAAAAATACAAAAATTAGCTGGTCATGGTGGCTTATGTCCATAATCGCAGCTACTTGGGAGAATGAGGCAAGAGAATCACTAGAACCCAGGAGGCAGAGGTTGCTGTTAGCTGAGATTGCGCCACTGCACTTCAGCCTGGGCAACAACAGAGCAAGACTCTGTTCCAAAAAAAGAAAGAAAGAAATGTTGTAACCGACTGGGAGAAAGCCAAAGGTAGGAGAGAGAAAATGAACCGAGAATGGGAAGATCAAAGAGGAATCACGTGTTTGTGCACATGTCTTGCTTGTGTATTTGGACAAGCTCTGTGTGTTGTGGGTGAAAGGAAACCTTGCCCCACATTGTTAAATCCCACCTTGCTCACTGCAGGAGAGGTGAGTTACGGCGGCGGAGTTTCTGGAAACAGCTGCCTTGGGAGCTCTCCGCCTTTTCCAACACACCCACACCTTCTTTTGTAGATCAGCTTAGGGGAACTCTCCTCTCCCTTTCCTACGAGAATTGATCTAAGAAGGAGTCATGGGATCCTACAGTGCCTGCTGGAATCAGAGAAGGCTCCTCCGATGATGGGATCTTAGGTAGAAGGCTGTAGGGACGTTGCTTTTAGCCAAGAGGAAAATCAAGAACCAGGAGGGCGGGGTGGTTGTGAACGTTTGTGATGTTCCTTCTCTTCCCTGCTCATTCCTGACAAGAGTCTGTCTGTTCCCTCTGTGTCAGTACTACCCTCATTCACCCTGGCAGCCCATCTACTTTGTTTCTCTTTTATCCTAAGTCAGATTCTCTCCTATCTCACTTGTGAAAATTCCTAGCAAAATAGGAGTTAAGGCCTGGCGTGCTGGCTCATGCATGTAATTCCACCATTTGGGGAGGCTGAAGTGGCAGGATTGCATAAGCTCAGGAGTTCAAGACCAGTTTAGGCAACATGGAGACCCTTTCTCTACAAATATTTTTTTTTAATTACTTGGGGATGGTGGCTCATGCCTGTAGCTCTAGCTACTCAGAGGGAGGCTGAAGCAGGAAGATCCCTTGAGTTCAGGAGTATGAGGCTGCAGTGAGCCCTGGTCTCAGCACTATGCTTAAGCCTGGGCAACAGAGTGAGACGCTGTTTCAAAAAAATAGAAGAAAGAAGAGGAAAAGGAGGGAGAAGAGAGAAGGAAGGAGGGAGGAGAAGGAAGAGGGGGAGGAGGAGGGAGAGGAGGAGGGGGAGAAGGGGTGGGGGAGAAGTAGGAGGGGGAGAAGGAGGGGAGGAGGAGTGGGAAGAGGGGGAGAAGGAGGGGAGGAGGAGTGGGAAGAGGGGGAGGAGGGGGATGGAGAGGGGGAGAAGGGGAGGAAGGGGGGAGGAGGGGGAGGACAGGGAGAAGGGGGAGGATGGGGGAGGAGGGGAAGGAGTAGAAGGGAGAGGGGGAAGAGGGGGAGGGGGAGGTGAGGGAAGGGGAGGGGGAAGGAGGAGGTAGTAATAGTAGTAGTAGTTAAGATCACCTTAAAAAAGACTGAAAACTCAGAAATCTCAAATGCTTGAATTTCTTGGGATGGGAATAATATCCCAAAGTCAGTTTCCAACTCTCCCACTGATTTTGACCTCCTGAGGCAAAGATTTTTATCTTCACGCTCTGAGTTGGGCATGACAGCATATTTTTCTGACATGTGACTCTGCTCTTCTCAATCTCAGTGGGAAAGAGTTTTGGAACTTACTCTTTTTTAAAATTGTGGTCAAGATTTATATCATATTTATCATTTTATCCATTTCTCCGCATAATTCAGTGGCATAAAAGGCCTTTCCTCTTGTGCAGCCATCACCCCTATCCATCTCCAGGTGAAATTGATTCTTAATTCTCCCAGCCATCTGTTTCAATTCACTAGATGCTGTCCAACCCAGCATGTCATGGTGGAAAGGGGCAGTTTGGGTTTTGTTGTTGTTTTTTTTTTTTTTTGTTAACCACAAGCAGCTGTGTTCTTGGTGGCAAATATCTAACCTCTCTGATCCTCAGCGTCTGTCTGTAAAATGGAAACAGTGCTCCTTATCTTAGCATCTGATGATCTAAACTTGATTTAGATAGAGGGGATCTTCAGCGTTTCCTCTTCTTGGTTACGTTCTGGTGAAACTTAAGATGTCAGCACGTGACCAACCTCCCTTCCCTTTTCAGTCATCTGTATGTTCACAATGCTAGGATTTATCTTTTGTACATAGAATGCACAATACATGTAGTGCCAACAAGAATTACAGTTTCTGTAAATACTCTGCGGTTGCCCACGCATCTTCAGTACCTCATTAGGCCTTCATGGGCTGACGTGAGGAGCAAGGAGACTTAGGATCTGTTGCGGCTCTACATACAGTTTACAAAACTCTAATCCATAAAAGCCGTTTGAAATTTCCATTAGGAGATTTGCACAAGTGGTTAAAATTAGTCATGCATTCTTGGTCCAAACTGCAGGAAGGGTATCTTTACTGTGAAAATGATTATGGCATGTTAAAAGTGTGTCATAGGAAGCAGACAGTTTTCCGAGCTGCTGGGTGAGTTCTGGAAATGCTCTATGTATTCTCTCCCTACTGACTCCTTTCTTTCAGGCAAGACTGCCAGTGCGTTGACTTGGAAAACAGCTGAGGCTGAGCAATTGCAGAGCATTGACATCACGTGGCTTCCTTTGTAGGCCACCCCAACTCTTTTATTTTTTTTAATTGCTGCTGCTTCCTCTAAAATACACCATGCATTTTTTTTTTTAAAGAGGAGGAAGCTTTAAGAAACAGCGGCATTCTTGGTTCTCTAACCTGTCCGCCATTTAACATTTCTAGAAGTGCCAAATTGCTTCTAAGGCGAGGGCAATGACAATGACTTTTGCACGCTGAAAATGAGCTGCCTGGCTTATTTAGTTACTTATTCCTTTTTAGTGCTGGAGTGTTTTCAGTGCTAGAGAAAAGGCTGTGATTTCCTTTGATATTAAAAAGCCAACCACTTATATTTTCCAAAGCCATTTGCATTCAGTCTGACGGCCGCTAAACATGTATGTGGATTTTTTTCATCTGGGAGGTTTTCTCTGTGCGTATTGTTTACATTTATCAAATATTGTCCTGCCCAGTACTTTATATTCATTGTTGCTTCTGGACCTAGCTGACAACATGGTCTATATGGAAAAACACAAAACAGAACAAAGCCTAAGAGTCAAAGGGACTTCTTTGGGGAGAATATAAAAACAAGGCAGGCGAAAATGGCTGTAAAATGCGTTGCGTTCCCAAGCAGAGGCTCCGTCTTTGTTCTGTCATCAGTTTGTCAGTTGTCAGTCAAACCTGCCTTCCCTTAGGCATTTGCTGATGTGAGAAGTGCTGGCTCTGCTCTTAGCCTGCAGTTGTGAAGCCCAAAATTCTGGGAGGGTTTCACACCGTAAATACTTAAAGTAATGGAAAAGGACTGGGGAAAAGCTGATATTGTTTAGGATCACCCATGCCGAACTCTTTAATTTTTTTTTTTTTTTTTTTTTGCTTTCTACTTCCTTTTCTTTGCCTTTGGTGACTTCGTGTAATGCTGTATATACCTTCAGAGCACGTACTGCTTTTGTGCACGCATACATTGAACAGAAAAGCAAGACTAAAACAAAACCCCTATTCCTATTCCTACAATTCTGGTACTTCGCCATAAGGTGGTGGTAGTGTATCTTGATTAAGGAATATGACCTGCTAGATGTAAGCATCCATTTATTTACACACTAAAAGAATGTTTGGGTGTAGAACGTGGTTTAGATACTGTGCATATAGCAATGAGTCCGATAGGTTTCTATTCTCAGGAAGCTTCCATTCTAGTGGCACATTATTTGTCTGCAGCAAGAGTTATAGCAAGTTTTTTTTTTTTTTAAATAAATTCACTTATATTGATGGCAAGTGTGATCACAGCATGTTTATAAATATCATTCTTCATTAAGACATTTCCATCTTATCAAGCTCCCTATTTAATAAGGATATCGAAAAAGAAAACACTTTTGATGCATATGTGTAGCTTTTTTAATTAACTTTTTCCTTATTAGACACATATAAATTTTGACTCTGTGTCTGTCACTCTCACACACATCCTTCAAGATATTTATTTTTTCTTTCCAGAGCCAGGCTAAAGCACCCTTGCCATCTTCTCTCTCTGCTGTTAGATTAGATGCTTTCTCCAGTTATCTCCTCTCTGGGGGCATCCTGAGCCTTCCTGATTCCATCTCACATTTCTTTCTCTCTGTAATCAAGAACTCCATCTCTCTGGTGCTTTCCCGGGGCTCTAACTCTCCTCTTTTGAAGCTCTTTATTTCCCTTTCTATTTTTTTATTCGTCAACTAGAAGGAAGCTGCAGGCAGGAACAAGAGAGCTCAGCATCCTTAGTGCAGTCTCTCTGGCTTGGCAGTTGGTCCCAGGAAATAGTTTTTTCCCAATTGTGGCAAAATTGAAAATTTATCCAGGAGAGGAAAGGCTCTTTCATTCTGCTCTGTTGCCCGTACTGTAGTGCAGTGGCAAAATCTCGGCTCACTGCCACCTCTGCGTCCCAGGTTCAAGCAATTTGCCTACCTCAGCCTCCTGAGTAGCTGGAATTACAGGCACCCGCCACAATGTCCAGCTAATTCGTTTTGTATTTTTAGTAGAGACGGGGTTTCTCCGTGTTGGCCAGGCTGGTCTTGAACTCCTGACTTCAAGTGATCCACCCCGAGCTTGGCCTCACGCAATGCTGGGATTATAGACATGAGCTACTGTGCATGGCGAGACCCTATCTTTTTTTGTTTTATAAAAATAAATTTTCAAAAAACCTTTTCAAATACAATGGCCTCCTCCCCTCCTATGCTGTAGTTTGTGTCCCTTGATATCTGTTGAATACAAAGCTGCTCTAAGTTAAATAATCACCTGGAGTAATCTAGGATTTCCATGGTTGCTGTGTTTACCCTACATTTAAAAAAAAAAGGTTAATAGTCTGGCACAGTGGTTCACGCCTGTAATCCCAGCACTTTGGGAGGCCAGGGTGAGAGGATCACATGAGGCCAGGAATTCCAGAAGAGCCTGGGCAGTACTCACTGGGTTACAGTGAGCTGTGATCACTTCACTACACTATAGCCTGGGCTACAGAGTGAGACCCGTCTCAAACAAATAAACAAAACAAACAAAGGCTAACAGTTACAGCATGCCTGTGCTAACCAAGGAAGAGGCCAAGGAGATGATGCTTCATGTGTATTATCTTGTATAATGTTCCCACAAATTCCGTCAGGTTGATCTTACTAGCCCTGTTTTGTGAACTGTGATTCGGGGAGGTAAAGCAAGTTAGGGTGTGGTTAAGTGAGGATCCACACAAAGGTGGTCTAAATGCTCGGGGCAGTGCTCGGAAGTATCTGACATCTCCACATTACTCCTGCTGTCTTATGAACAGGCAATAATAATGAATATGAATACAGACACTTCTTACTTGAAGCAGCTACTGGAATCTAGAACATGTTTCATTTGGAAGCGTCCACTTCAGACTTGCATAGGTATCATCCCAAAGGTCTTTGGTCATCCTCAGGGAACTCTCCTTTGGGAGTTACTGTGGGTTTCAGTGGGTTATCCAATCTAGTAGATCTTGCAGGCATGCTGGAAACTGCCTCTGAACTCACTGGACTGCAAGAATTATTCTCTTTCTTGTGGTAGTGAAGACACGCTCACTGCATGTATAAGACGCCTTAGGTGTACAATTTCCCTCTATCAGCCCCCTCTGAGTAAAATGAGATGAATGGCTTAGATGAACAGTAAGGTAAGTTTCTGTTTGATAACCAATCAATCCATAAGCAAACGAACACAAAATAAACGTGTGGTAATATACAGGTTACAAAATAAGCTCTCAAGCTTCCTCAACCATAACTATGTGAGCATGGCAAGTATTATTTTTACAGTGAGGCCAGTTTCATAGTTGAGGAAACAGAGGCTAAAAGAATTAAAGTATCTGGCAAGGCATGGTGGCTCACACCATAGTCCCAGCACTTTGGGATGCTGAATTGGTTGGATCCTTTGAGGTCAGAAGTTCAAGATTACCCTGGGCCAACATGGCGAAACCCCATCTCTACTGAAAACACAAAAATTAGCCAGGTATGGTGGTGCACACCTGTAGCTACTTGGGAGGTTGAGGCAGAACTGATCTTCAGCTTGGGCAAGAGAGCAAGACTCTGTCTAAAATAATAATTAAGTAAGTAAGTATCTGTCCCCAAGTCACTTAGCTATTAGTGCAAATGCAATAGAGGTTTTTGCCATTACTTTTAATGGAATAGTAAATAACACTTGATCTTGGGTCTTCTGACCTCAAATCCCATGGCTAGGACTGTCAGTTAGAATACAGTTGAAAGAGTTGAAAACTCAGTGTCAGTTGCACCTCCATTTTGCCCTAGAAGTGCTTTAAACTTTGTGAGGCTTCTAAACTATGTTTTAAAACATGAAGAAAAACTGGCCGCCGACCCCTTATGAAGTGACACGATTCATCTGAAAGGTTTATCACCCTGCGTGTCATTTTGAAGTTCCCGACCCTCCTCCCCATCCTCTAACTCCATTAAAAATAGAAAAGGGGAGTAAGGACTGGAGAGAGGGGTTCTGTGTGTGGAATGTGATGCTGAAAGCTGCCAGCCCTCCTGTTAACACAGTACTTTTATCCTGTAATCTCTGCCTGCGGGAGACAAAATAACAATTCATCTGGAAAACGAGATTAACTCATTTAAGTTAAGCAGTGATCACAGAGAGAAGCTGTTTGGAGTTGTCTGGCTGAAGGAAAGCCTGCAGGTTCTCGGCCATTCCGGTTCAGAGGGCCTGGGTCCCCGGCCCAGCCTGGCGGAAGTAATTGGGCCCTGTCACATCAGCCTTGGTGAGATATGGATATTACCGGGGAATTCTATGAATCTCTGACACAGCCCCTCTCAATCTGATAAAGACGATGTGCCTCTTCTCTTCATTAGCACGTCTTCCTAACCGATAGCCTGTCTGCACTGCCCTGGTAAGGGGTTCTCAGGTGGCTGCCTTTCCATTTCAGGCCTCTTAACATGGAATAAAAACCAACTGCTCTGTGATTCCAAGCTTGCTGATGCATATGGACTTGGCTTCGTGTTCGGGCCTCTTGTTCCAAAGCGACAGTTTGCTTTTGTTTTTTTGAATCGGAGTCTCGCTCTGTTGCCCAGGCTGGAGAGCAGTGGTGGGATCTTGGCTCACTGCGACCTCTGCCTCCCAGGTTCCAGAGATTCTCCTGCCTCAGCCTCCTGAGTAGCTGGGATTACAGGCATGTGCCACTGTACCTGGCTAATTTTTGTAATTTTAGTAGGGACAGCATTTTAACATACTGACCTTCTGACCTCATGATCCACCCACCTTGGCCTCCCAAAGTTCTGGGATTACAGGTGTGAGCCACTGTCCCCAGTCCTAAAGGACCTTAGAGTATATTTCTCCTTTTTCTGCACATGTTTGTTTTCTGCTTGTTGATTTACTGATATCTGGACCACGAATAACTGACATGTTTCTCAAGACCTAACGTTAGGTCCCGATTTCAGGACCTAATGAATACCCCACAGGCATTTTAGAAAGTGGAGGGTGGAGTCATAATGAGGGAGTATTTCCAACACATTTCTTTAAAGCCAAGTAGCTGAATTAGGTGAGACCTTCTTTGTGTCCTCGCTGTTCTTGCTAGTCTGGCCTTTGTGTAATAGTGAAGCAGATATATCTGGAAGCCTCTCATAAATGTTCAAAGTGATGTTGATGTATATGTCTGTTAAAAAATGTCACTTTTCCGTTTGAAGACATTTACCATTTCTGTGGTTTGTTCACCAACAGCTTGGCTGAATAACTCTTCAAAAAATAGGAACACAGTACTCATATCTGGCCACTGTATATGCTTTGGAGGGAATTTGGAGACGAGGTGGCTGCAGCCACTCAGAGCCTTGTTGAATATTTAACATTTTTTTGTGAATCCATCAACTAAGAAGACTATCAATTTTAGAGCATACAGCTGTTCTAGAGTAATAGTTTGAAAGACCAGCCCCAAAGATCTTGGTGATTAAAGTGTGAACAGATGACGGAATGATAAACCTTAACGCTTAAAAATGTGTTTTTATAGTGCCATTCCTATGTAACGTCGTCTGATAAATGTATTGGAGACAAACAGACCAAATGAAAGAATCTTCCATAAGGGGACACAGCACAGTTTGAATATAAATGTTCCCTCCAATTCCCATGTTAGTGTTTGACTATGAGTATTGATCAGTGTTAAAGAGTGAGCACGCAGGAGCCTTCTCAAAGCCTCCTGCACACACACTCCCACTGTAAACGCGTGAGTATTGATCACGATTATTCCGTAAACACATCTTACAAATTCCCTCAGTGCACATGCCATCTAAATTAATCCAAATTCAGAACAGAGCTCTCTTGGAAAAGGAAATAGCATCTCTTTCAGCAGCTTCCCTCCTGGACATTAAATCTTCCATAATCTGTACTAGTTCAGCAAAGAAACCCAACACCCTCCCAATCATAGCGTGCCTGAGCTCTTGGGTTTCTGTGTCTTATATCCATTGTGATGTCTTATATCCATTCTGATATCGTTTGTGATGTCTTGAGTGAGAAAGTGCTCTGAGCACTAAGCCAATGATTAATTGATTTCAAAATGAAATAGATGGACAGGCTCATTCAGGGTGGTGTGGCTGTAGACAAAATGTTATTTGGATTGGCCAGGTGCGGTGGCTCACGCCTGTAATCCCAGCAGTTTGGGAGGCCAAGGCAGCAGGATCATGAGGTTCAGAGATCGAGACCATCCTGGCCAACATGGTGAAACCTTTTCTTTACTAAAATTACAGAAATTAGCTGGGTGTGTTGGCATGCGCCTATAGTCCCAGCTACTCGGGAGGCTGAGGCAGGAGAATCACTTCAACCTGGGAGGCAGAGATTGCAGAGAGCCGAGGTGGTGCCACTGCACTCCAGCCTGGTGACAGAGCGAGACTTCATCTAAAAAAAAAGTTATATGGATTAAAAAAGGCTTAAGACACATGATACCAAATGCACTGTGTAAAGCTCGTTTTGATTTAGATTTGAAGGAACCCACTATCAAAGACATTTTTTCTGAGACAAACAGGGAAATTTGAAGATAGAGTAGGTAATAGATGGTATTAAGAAAGTAGCCTTTCTTTTTAAAGTATGATAATATTTTTAATTAGGTTTATGTTAGAGATGCATACTGAAAAGTTTACAAGTGAAATTGTATAATGACTAACATTTGCTTTAAAATAATATGGAGAAAACCATTGGAGTCATAGAGTAAATAATTCAAGGTTGGAAAATGTTGATATTAATTTATTGTTGGCCAACTATGAGTTCACTTAATTAGGTTCTCTGTTTTGGGATATGTTGAAAATTTTCCATAATGAATTGTTATTCGGGGGTCTCAATAGGCAGACTGCCAAAAATAGAGGTTAGAAATACACAGTATCAGGCCTGGTGTGGTGGCTCATGCATGTAATCCCAGCACTTTGGGAGGCCAAAGCAGGAGAATTGCTTGAGCCCAGAAGTTCGAGACCAGCCTGGGCAACATAGGGAGACCCTCATTTCTATGCAGAATTAAAAAGTTTAGCTGGGCATGGTGGTGCATGCCTGTGTTCCCAGCTGCTTAGGAGGTTGAGATAGAGGGGGTGGAGGCTACAGTGAGCTGTGATTGTGCCACTGCTCTTTAGCCTGGGTGACAAAAGCAAGGCCATGTCTTAAAAAAAAATAGTATCATATTCCAAACCTTCTAGACAGGAGGGCATGGTGTAAGCTGGAATAGGTAAGCAGTTCCTGGTAACTGGACCAGCAAAACTCTGTCATGATGCTCTTATTATTTAGTATCTCGTATGAGCTGAATTACGTGCCCCCAAAATTTATGCGATGAAACCCTAATCCACAGTACCTCAGAATGTGACTCTGTTTGGAGATATAGCCTTTTAAAGGGTGATTAATTTGAAATAAGGCTGCTAGGATGGTCCCGAATTCAGTTTAGTTGGGGTCCTTATAAGAAGAGGTAATTTGGACACTCAAAGAGTCACTAGGGATGCATATGCCTGGAGCGAAGACCACAGTGGCAAAAGACACGTGAGGAGGCAGCTGTCTGCAAGCCAAGCAAGGGGCCTCAGACACCTTGACCTTGGACGTCCAGCCTCCAGAACTGTGAGAAAATTAATTTCTATTATTGAAGCCACCTAGTCTGTTGCATTTTCTATGGTAACCCCCACAGATAGCATAGTCCCGTTCTCTGGGGAAACACGTACTTCATCCAGGGTCCTGATTTTAACATGAGTTCGGGTGATGGAATAGAAAGACCCGAGGCCTGGCATTGGGGATCAGGAAACCTGTCTGTGGTCCTGGCTCTGTCTCCAACTAGGAGACCTTGTGTGTAACCTAGTTCTGTTTCCAAGAGACTGTATTTTAGGGGAAGGGAAGAGAACTGGGGAAAAGAAGACAAAATGATGACTTTGAGAGACTGCTGAACCCTAAGTTCACTCATGAAGTCTAGACTTCTAGAATGAGTCCATCTCGCGTTAGAGTGCTCAGGAGGCGTTAGATGTACTGTCATTTGTTCAGCATGTATGACCTGTAGTAATCTGTTCTCATGCTGCTAATGGAGACATACCTGAGACTGGGTAATTTAAAAAGGAAGGAGGTTTAATGGACTCACAGTTCCACATGGCTGGGGGGGGGGTCTCAGAGTCATGGTGGAAGGCAAAGGAGGAGCAAAGGGACGTCTTACCAGGTGGCAGACAGGAGAGCTTGCACAGGGGAACTACCCTTTATAAAACCATCAGATCTCGTGAGACTTCTTCACTACCAGGAGAACAGCATGGGAAAGAATTGCCCCCATGATTCAGTTACCTCCACTGGGTCCCTCCCATGATACATGGGGATTATGGGAGCTACAGTTCAAGATGAGATTTGAGTAGGGACACTGATATACCATATCATGTCCTGACAGCCCTCTATGAACAAGGCACTATTCTAGGTATGACATAAATGATGATAAAAAGTCAGTTACTCAATGGTATGGAAACAGAGTGTCCCAGGCAGAGGAAACAGTAGTTGAGACTTCCAGTAGTAAGAAGCAGTGTGGCATGTTTGAGGCACTAAAGTCCAATGGAACTGGGACAGAATCAATGAAGGGAAAGATTGAAGGTGAAGGCTGAGAGGTGGGCATGGGTCAAATCACGCAGAGCCTTGTAAACCACGGTGAGGACTTGCGATTTTATTCTAACTGCAATGAGGAATCACTGGGTGGTTTTAAGCCAGAGTGAGATTGATGTGATATGGAATAACATGATGTGATATGTTTTTTCATAGCATATGTTTGAAATGATGATGACATGATTGTGATATAACATGAGGCGGCTCGGGACAACACCATAACTGCTGGATGTGGACTGGATTGTCGTGGTTTGGGTGTGGTGGCTCACGCCTATAGTCCCAGCAATTTGAGAGGTCAAGGTGGGATGACTACTTGAGCTCAGGAATTTGAGACCAACCTTCACAACATAGTGAGACCCCATTTCTATTAAAAAAAAAAAAAGGAAAAGAAGAAGAAAAAAGAGAGAATGGATTGTCATGAATTAGGATTGGAAACACAGACAGCAGTGAGAAGATTTATCCATGAGAAAGGAGTTCAGTTGCAAGTCAAAACACAACTAAAACTAACTGTAACAAACAAAGCTTTGTCTTTTCTTGCTTAATAAGAAGCTGAGAGGGAGGCCGTTGCTGTCACTGGTCCAGCCAGCTCAGCAGCTGCCCATTTGTCAAAGTTCTTCATCCCCAGCCTTGTGATTCTCTAGGTTATTCATTCTTCTGGAGTTGTAGATGGCCACCACACCACTGCACATCCCTCTCAGGTTCAGTGTGAAAAGAGGGGAAGGAATTGTTACCAGCTGGGTCTGAACCCCACACCCCCGGGTTTTTTGTTTTTTGTTTTTGTAGGAAATCCATGAGCCCCACATGTTGTTGCTCCAGAATGTAGGGATCCATGAGCCCCACATTGGGTACCAGAATGTAGGGAGCCAGCCCAACATCACCCGTGGTTACCCCGAGTTCAATGGTGAGAAAGGAATGAGAGATGAAGAGAGACAGTGGGACCAGGGGGCCATCACTCTATTACCCTGGAGGTGACAGTGAAGGCCCTGACCTCTGATCATCCACACTATTTATTGATTACAATGACTTTGATCTACAGGGTAGGGATGGAATGATGGTGGGATGAATTAGTGAGCTGGAACTGGTGTATCATTCTAAGGACTAATAACAGTGGCAGTTTGGGAGTTTCACAAAACAAGAACATGTGGTTATCTTTAGCTTATTATCTATGTACAGCTGATGGAACACTGACCTTACGAGGAGCCTACGTCGTAGTGCTACGAATGGGTTTTATGTCCTTGAGCATGTTTATGGTAACAGAGCTGACGTCACCCTGCATCGGACCATGAGGCATGGAGAGGCCTTCCTCCTCTCAGGTCTCTTGCAACCTTCCACAGTTTGTTGTTCCTTGTTTACATGTTACTCATAACCAGTATATGTAGGCACTCTGTCAGTTCCTTTCTCCTTTGCAGTGTTTCCCAACAGTTTTAAGATGGAGTCTCACTCTGTTACCCAGGCTGGAGTGCAGTGGCATGATCTTGGCTCACTGCAACCTCCGCCTCCTGAGTTCAAGCCATTCTCCTACCTCAGCCTCCCAAGTAGCTGGGATTACAGGGGCATGCCACCACAGCCTGCTAATTTTTGTATTTTTAGTAGAGACAGGGATTCACCATGTTGGCCAGACTGGTCTCAAACTTCTGACCTCAGGTGATCCACCTACCTTGGGCTCCCAAAATTCTGGGATTACAGGCATGAGCCACCATGCCTGGCTGGGCCTGACTGTTTTAACAGGAAAAGAAAAAACTTTTCCAGAATCTATGAACTCACTTCTGCATGTGTCTATTTGGCATGGGCTGTGTCACATGACCACTGAGCTGCAAGGAATGCCGGGATGCAATGGAAGGGGTAAAGCACTGGGAAGGGCTGATAGGGCCTCTGACCAGAATGTCCACCACCAGACGTATTACAGAGGTTTGAGCAAGAAATTATGGTGGTCCCAGTGAGGATGCATTCTGGTAATCATTATCATCAAGGGGAATGTGTAAAGGAAAGGAAAAGAAAAAAATCAGACAGTCAAGTTGAAAGGAGGTCCTTCAGGTGTGCCCTAGTCCAGTGTGTGTATAAAGGGGAACTGTGGGCACAGAGACAGAGACAGAGATGGAAGGAAGATAATGGAAGGAAGGGCAGAATGAGAGCACCAGGTAGAGGTGGAGGCAGGGATTGGAATTGTGCTGTCAAGAACAGAGGGATGTCTAGGGCTACCGTAAGCTCACGAAGGCAGGAAGCATCTTGCCCTCGAGCCTTTGGAGGAGTGTGGCCCTGCTGACGCCTTCATTTCAGACTTCTGGCCTCCACAGCTGCAAAGCAGTAACTTGCTGTTGTTCTAAGCCACCCAGTGTGCGGTAGCTTGCTGCAGCTGCCCTAGGGATAAATGCACCTGCCAACTCCTGTCCCTACTTCAAGGTGAGTGTGATTTTGCAGAGGAAGCTGATACACTGCTCCTGTTAGGGGAGGCCCCAATGTCCGGGTCCCCATGTCACCTGTGTGTACTCCCAGCCCCAGCCAGTCCCACACATGTGGTTCTATGATAAGCCTTATCTCTATATGCTGCTCCTTGGGTGATATGACACCCAAGGAAAATCATGAGACCACCTCCAGAGAGATTTTCTTCGAGGTGTGGAACAGGAAAAAGGAGCGTCTCTATTCAAATGACAGGGCCTTCCTTACAGTCCTGGAGAAATGCAGCCCAGCGTCGTGTTGGTCCATAGCCTCAGCCTACACTCCCCACAACCGTGGCTTTGTGCTGCCTTAGCCAGGTTTGCCTCACCTTATCCCACTGGCTTCATGTTTATTCTCTTATTTTCAGTTTCAAAAGGATGTATCCTGCCCTTTTCCCAAGATCAGGGAATGGGGAATGGCTTAATGTTCTCCATTGTAAAATGGGGCTAATAACACCTCCATGGTTGTCTGTGAGGACAACAGGAAGTGATGTTTCCTCTGAGAAGTAAAAGGGTAAATGGCCTCATCACGTGGTGTTCACAGTGATCATTTCCAGAGATGTCTGGGTGTTGACTGCAAGCTCCCTGAGGGCAGAGGTGCTCTGTGTACATCTAGTCTGTTTCCCTAGGCTTAGTGGTTGACCTAGACTATATCAAGAGTACATGTGTTTTTTAAATTAAATTTGAATCAATTCATTAAGCACTGCTAAATTGAAAAACCATGTAAATATAGAGATCCCAGTAGTTAAGAGTCTACTGGGAGAGACAGCATAATAAGTACAATAAGTGCAGGACTTGAAATAATATAATTGAAATAATGGAATACAATCCTACTTAACATTACACTGCATTTATTTATTTATTTACTTATAGACTGAGCTCCTTGTCTACCTTACTCCTTGCTGTGGCTCTAGCATTTGGAACAGTGGTGCTTAGCTTTTGATAGGTGGTCAACAAATGTGTATTAAGTATGTGAATTGATAGAATTAAAGAGTCTGCTGTGAAGGGTGTGATTTTTCTCTGTTTGACGGCGGGCAGGGAAGGTTTCCTGGTGGAAGAGATAACTGAGTTGGGTTTTGATGAATGAATAGGAGTTTCCTCAGACACACGGAGGAGGCAGAATGGAAAGGAAGAGGGGTTTTCCAGAAAGGGGCACTGAAGGGAAAGACTTCATTGCTTCTTTGGTACTCCAAAGCAGGCTTCCTTTGGCTTGGACTCTGATGCATCTAATGGAGGATTAAGATGAACGTATTTGGAAGGATCCCCTCTGGTTCTTCACTTTCCTTTTTGGAAGGAAGAAACCAGAGGGGATCCTTCTAAATCCTCCTAAAGGGTCCCTTCTGGTTCTTCCCACCTCTCTGGTGATGAGGAAGGAGCTGTGTGCTCGTTTGAAACCTATTGAGAACGTAGTGGCCCCAACGCCAAGTGTCTTATTGTAAATGTTTTCACTTTTACTGCAGTTACTTTAATGGTGCCTAAATGATAAATGTTAATAACAAAGCATTTTTGCTTAAGAAAGCACAATGGTATTAGCCTGCCAGACTGCAAACGTTATTTGCTTTATGGAAGGGGATTTCAAATAAGGGGTTTTGGTGGTTGTATTTTTGCCTCCACAGTTATTTATGGAGAAAGTATGGGCCATTGCATGTTTATAGTATCTGTTTTTTATGGATGCCCAAGTTATTATTTTTTATTGGTTTGGGTACTTATTTTGCACATTTGTAAACAATTATGTAGTTACACAGCTGTTGTACCATAGAGGCCATATGCATTTCCATGTTAAGAGAAAATTCCATGAGGGATTCTCACTGGATACCATCATAAAAGAATTATTGTGGTGCCAAAAAAAATTAAAAAAAAAAAAAAGACGACTAGCTCAGAAGTTATCATTGGGTTTTTACAGTGTTTGGAGTTAAATGAATGTGATGCTTTTTTGCTCACTTCAGAGTTGGAGACAAACTTTCTAAATGAATATAAGGGTTCTGTCTATTTCCCACAGTTGAGTAGAAAACATGATGTGTAACAGAAATGAATTTGCCAGTCAGAATTATTTGTCTTTTAGAAAATTAATACATTGGGCCAAGCATGGGTGGTGCATGCCTGCAATCCTAGGTACTCTGGTGGCTGAGGTGGGAGGATCCCTTGAGCCCAGGATTTGGGGCTGCAATTTGCTATAATCACACCACAGCACTTTAGCCTGGGCAATGTAGTGAGACCCTGTAGATATAGCTTAGGAGTCGTCCAGTGTTTCTGAACGATTTGTTTTCAAAGAAAGTATTCATTTAGGTGACACATATTTATTGAGATCCTAATACATACCAGGAATTATTCTGTTGATTCCTATGGAGGAGACATGAATAGAGAAGTGGATATGACTGAGGCGGTAAAGGTGAAGAATAGGAGAGAGGAAGATGGGGCTAACTCAGGACCTGAAGGAAATGGCATCTGGGGCTTTTAAAAAATAATCTGAACTAACGACTCATTCAGCACATTTTTTTTGAATCTGTAGGATACCAGGTGCTCTGGGTAGCAGGAGGGTTGGGGGGCAACGGACAAGCAAAACTTATTTCCAGCAGAGCTGAAGGGTTTTGGTGAAGACTGTGAGCCCCCATGACGCACAGCTGGTTTCAGAAATCCAGGTCCCTCGTGTATCATCTGTGTGATTGTGGGTGATCACTTTCCTCCCAAAGCCCATTTTCTTGCCTTGACCTGATCACAGGAAGACTCACTGCAGGTATTGTGTTTAGCTCATAACCTGGCACACGGCCATCCACACAAAATGAGTGACTATGGCTGAAGGGTCATTCTGGGGAGACTTCCCCGTGGAAGCCCCATGAACCATCCCTGTTCATTTCTTCTGTGAGACCGCCATTTGCTAAGTCTTCTTTCCGGTGATGCGGGATCAGGGACGGAACAGAAATCAAAAGCTTGCCTTAAAGGAATGCTCAGTTTCAGGTGGACAGTCTCATGTGCACTGAAAAAGTCAACAAATGTTATGGCAGCCCTCAAGGAGGAGTGTAGGTGAAATGCCAATAGATGGGAGATGTGTGTATTGGTAATTAATAAGATTATTTTAAAAGGAAAGAGATCCTTCAGTACTTTGGAAGAGTATTTTGAATAAGCTAGTCAGGTAAGTTTGATTGTTCTATCTTAAACTGGTTTATGATATTTCCATATATATTTATTTCCTCTGAAGTATAGCGGTAACATTTGTAATTTACCAAATGGAAAATATCACTTAGCTTTAAGCTGCATCATGTTGAGAATACATTTGTAAACATGGGTATTATCTTTTTCTCTTATTATAACAAGCACCAATCAAAAATAAAATGAACAAATACATGAAGGAATGAAAGAAAATCCGGCATTTATTGGCAGGATTTTCTGCAAAATATTATTTGTGTCCCTTTGCTGTTTTACTCATTTTTAGCACATTTTCACCGAAGTGTTTTACTCTAAGCTAGTCTCAATTAAATTTAAAGTGAAAGGTTTTTTTTTCAGTTTAGATAATTTACATATAAAAGCGTTACTGTACATTTTACAAAATGGCTGTGTTCAGAAAACAACGATTTCAATTTAATCGTATTGTTATTCTGCAAGTTGAAATGCGTCAGTCTTGCTTCTTGGGCTTTCTTACAATATTCCTTCTTGTCCTAATTTTAAATGGTTAGTGTTTGAAAATTGATGTGCTTCTTTTAGACTCCACCAGTAAGACTTAAAGCCCACTGTGATTTGTCTGATAGACTTGAAGATTATGTGCATGTGTGTGAGACGAGAGAATCTTAACAATCATCTGAACATGACAGGTAGATAGTTCTTTCTAAATTATTTTCTTTCTTCTCACAGGAAATTTTGTTTGCCAGTGGTCATATCTGTTAACATAAAAACTAAAAGCTTATACCTCGTTTTGTATTTCGCAGTTTGCAATGTTTTTTTTTTCCTCCTTTTTCTTCTGTCTTTTTTTTTTTTTTTTTAATGACATTGTTCTTCTGGAAAAATCCTTAGGAACCAGTTACTCTATCTTAGGATTTTATTTCATAATGTGTCTTTGAGAAATAGAGCCAGATGCTTAGAATTTCAGACCACCATATTTGTCCTAGGAAACCTGCCACTGTTACAGATTCTTGACCCTTGAATTGAATATAAGGCTCTCACTGTATAAGAGAAAACACTCGAGTTTTATGAGTCTGCAAGCTTGGTTTACACTATAAATTTCCACAGTTCTCTGCTTGTCTCTTCTAGAATTTCGGGTTATTCTCAAACTCTATTAAACGAGCAGTGCCCAAATGGCTTCCTCCAAAAGCATGTTCGATAATTTCTTGGGGAGAGAATAAGCAGCTGTTTAAACAGGAGTCACAAAGATGCATTAAAATTAATTGGGTCCTAACCAAAAGATAAGTGCCTCCCCCATCCTCAGGATGAAACCAAGAGCTTGTGTCCATCAGCAGGAGAGCCAGGGGGACGCTGCTCAGGACTGAGCCGTGAGGCTTGTCTTTCAGCCGGTGAATTGACTGTTGCCAGCTCTTGCATCTTATTAGTCTATAAGATTGAGGTCGTTTATTGGTGATCACTTGTAGATATACATTTATATAAATCTTTTAGCCCAGAATCTCCATAAACTGTTTTTCATGATTTGGGTACCACGTGGGCTATGTCCCACAATTGGCAAGTGCCATAAATATGTTACAGGCCATTATGCTTTCTACGGTATCTTTAATTTGTATGCCCCGTGTCTGAGAAAAAAACTAGTTTTTCATGATGAAGGTGATGAATGATTTCTTTCCATTATTCTATGTCCTCATTTTCTTCTTCAGGCTTTAAAGATACTGTGATACCATTTACATTTCCTGGTTAACTGTATTTAAAAATCTTTGTAGTGACAACAATTCTTCTTCTTCTTATTGTAGGAAGATGTGTCCAGCAGGAGGGTATTCAGCTGTCAGACAGAGTAGTGCTCTCTAAAGTGTTCAGCTATCAGACCAAATACTCTGTCGGTGGTGGCAGGGGGTGGGGGTGGGGAGAATCAGAGTATTGTCCTTTCTCTAGAAGCCATCAGCGGTAAGTCTAGGGCAGTCTGAGCCACTTACATTCGAAATATTTTTTATTAAGTAGGACATATGCTTTGAAATTTGATTCCTATGTCACTGGCTGTGTGACCTTAGAGAAAGAAATTAACCTCCCTGAGCCTCTCTGAAATACCGAGTGACCAGTAGCATCCTCACAGAGTTTCTCTGCGGATTGAATGGGAGATTATATACACAGGGCCAGGCACATAACAGGTGCTGCAAAGATACCCTCCTCTCTTCCTGTCCTACTAATGAAGAGGCCCTACTTTCTGTCCAAATGAACAGGCAGGCAGAGCAAATGCATACATGCATAGGAGCTGGAATTGTTGATGACATGACAGTCTCAGGAAAGTCAGCTGTGTAAATGTGACTTTCCTTTGCTACTTGTCACCCATTAAGGAGCTATGTGTGCAAACTGTTAAATTAGCATCCAGCCATTCTTTTTCCCCAGAAGGTGGTGTTTTGAATATTAACACCTTTTTAAATCAAGAAAGCTAAGACTTTAACCAGTATTATATTTTGTTTTACGTGCCCTGATTGAGGTCGTGATCGTGATATTCTAATCCCAAAAGAGACCAAGGAAATGACCAGCACATGACTTACTCCCTGTCTGCTTTATAGAGGACCCCAAGGTATGATGACCACACCTCCTGTAGTAGTTATGGTCACTGACTCTGGAGTCAGATGGAGTTGGGGTTCAGTCCTAGCTCTGGCACTTGCTAATTGTCTGATGTGACATTGGGCAACTTTACCCAAGGCTCTTAGTCTCAGTTTTCTCATCTGTAAAGTGGAGATCACAGTATCTAACTTATGGACAACATTGAGGATTAAATGATGGAAAAATAGCTGAAAAGTGACCATAGGAAATAAACAGCAGTTGTCAAGTGATTGGCATAGTTCCTGTCACGTGGGAAGCATCCAGTATGTAGTGGCATCTGTTGTGATTGTGATTGTATTTTATTCCACGGAATTCAGTAAGAGTACAAAGCAAGGAGTTTTTCTGCCTCTCCAGTAGCTATAGTATATGTCTGATGACTATGTGGGCTTATCCACTGGTCAGTGTAATGGAAAGACAAAAAAGAGTAGAAGAGGGTTGTAAGTGGAGGACAATTTAAATAAACTATATATATTTTTCCTCTAAGTGAACAAAGGATTAAAAATTATGTGAAGCCAGTTTTTCTGCCTCTCTAGTAGCTGTAGTGCATTGGTCAGTATAATGGAAAGACTAGCAAGAGTAGAAGAGGGATGTAACTGGAGCATGATTTAAAGGAACTGTAGTTCTCTGTTTTTTTCTCTAAATATCCAAAGGAATAGAAAATGATGTGAAGAGCTGGGTGTAGTGGCTCACACCTGTAATCTCAGCACTCTGGGAAGCCAAGGCAGGAGGATTGCTTGAGCCTAGGAGTTCAAGAACAGCCTGGGCAACATCATAAAAACCTCATCTCTGCAAAAAGTACAAAAGTTAGCTTGATGTGGTGGTTCATGCCTGCTGTCCCACCTACTTGGGAGGCTGAGGCAGAAAGATTGTTTGAACCTGGGAGTTTGAGGCCGCAGTGAGCCGTGATCACATGGCTGCATTCCAGCCTGGTTGACAGAGCAAGATTCTGTCTCAGAAAAAAAGAAAATGAAGTGAGGAAGCCCAGAATCATGAGTGGCTGGACTACACTGCATTAAGGCTGAGTAAGTAAAAGTGAAAGCCCAACCAGTCAACTGCTGGCCTGCCACTCGTGCAGAATGTCTCCCTCTTACCGTCAGAGTTTCTTAGCAGCAACAAAACATTAATTTTTTTTCTTGATATTGTAAGTTTATGCCACGGCAACATATTAGAATCACCTGGGAAGCTTTTAAAAATCTCAGCATCATGAAGCACGGTTTCTTGCCTTTGGAGTAAATGTTCATCAATGTGGCTTTTCCTAAAGAGCCTTCCCCTATGAGATGTAAGGCAGGAGAAGGGTGGGTGACCACAAGATGCCCTCATAGTGCCAGGCTGTGACTGTAACCGAACTGAAGCCACAGTGCGGGTCTGCCACCTTATCCTTACCTGCATGTCTCTCTCCTTCCGGCTTCATCTTCTTCTTTTCATGCTTCCCCACCCTGCAACCCCTACACTTTTTCAACCTTGATTCTGAGCCCCCTTTTCTGCCTCTCAGGGATTCTGAGAACATTCTGTAATGCCGGCAACCTTTCTGCTAACCCGGCCATTGGCTCTCTCTGGGGTCACTGCCGACAGTTTATTGCGTTCCCGCCTCTGCCGAGGTCGAAAATGGAACTTGCTTCTGGTTCTTGTATCGATCAGACTAAGCAGTTGTAACAGATAACCCCCAAATTTCAGTGATTTCACATTTAATCTGTAAGAAATAAGGATTTATTTATAGCCCCAAAGACAGTCTAGGGTGGGTTATTTCAATATCTAGGCTTCACCTGCCCAGTGGTTTCACCATCCATCCCCCATGGCCTCCGTGGTACCCCCTCATTAAGGCTCAGCAGGAGCAGCAGGGGATGCATGGGACTACATGTTTTCTGGACCAGGACGGGAAGGAGCATACCTCAGGTCCAGCCTCTTTCCCTTGGCAAAAATTCAGGATGTGCAGGATGAGGAGGAAAATGGGAGTAGTGACTGTTTAGCCCGTCTTTGGACCCTCCTGATTTGGATCTCACCCCTTCATTTATAACCTATAATTAAATCTTTACTGAGTACCTGTCATGGATGGGGTGTCTTCTAGAGTCTCTGGTCACCAGCAACAAACAAAGCCCCATTTGGTAAAATATAGTGGTTGGATTCTGTTATCTCTGTGCTTAACTTGCATGAAAATGAGAGCGTTTTCATTAACATAACTTTTAGCAGAAACTCCTAAGAATAAGTTTTCTTTCCTTCCTTCATGCATTTCCCTATTGCAGAACAAGTTAAGGTAAATGCCTTTTAGCACATTGCACCCCCAGCTTTTAGCACATTGCAGCGTCGCTATGATAAATAGTTATCGATATTATTATGGTTGCAGTCTGTTATTTACAGTCCTTACATCATTTAGGAGGGGAATTTGGAGACACAGACCCCCTTACGTGAAGTCCTCTAGTGAAATGACAAAAATCCCCAGAGCTGGGAAAACATTTCCGTGCAATTCCCTCTCAGTTTATTTCAAAATCATCTCATCACCTTTGAGATTGAAGCTCGCACTCTGTAAGCTCTGAATAAATATTACCCAGCCATCTCCCGAACCCTCAAGGAGACAGTTTCTAGGGAGCAGTGATTTGATGATTTGATGAAGTTTTGTGTGTGTGTAGAGTTTTTCAGATGTATCTCTATCCAATTCTTTAAGAATTCTTCAAGGACAATTGTGTTGCTTTGTTTCTTCTTGCATCTCTGGATTCTGAGCACCTAGTAACAATTACAGGCACATAGTAGGGATTTTACAAGTACTTGTTGCATTAACGCACTCTGTTGGTGATATGGTTTGGCTGTGTCCCCACCCAAATCCGTCTCTATTAAACATACAAAAATTAGCCAGGTGTGGTGGCAAAAGCCTGTAATCCCAGCTGCTCAGGAGGCTGAGGCAGGAGAACCACTTGAACCTGGAAGGCGGAAGTTGCAATGAGCTGAGATCCAGCCTGGGCAATAGAGCAAGACTCCATCACAAAACAAACGAAAACAAATGAAGCTCCTGATCAGAAGCGCCTTTGCCGCACCACTCTGGTCCTGGCGACATGAAGATGTCACCCAGACCTGCTCGTGGACATGTTTCCCAGCCCACAGAGAGTCCCAATGAAAGCAGAGACCAGAGAGAAAGGAGGGACGCAAGGCCTGGGTCCTCAGTTCCTGTCCCTGGGGGCCCTGGCACTGCTGCTCTAGTTCATGAAACATTCCCTTCGATTCTGTAAACTCTCTCTTACCTTTCCCTTAAATTCTTCTTTTTAGCTTAAGTCAAGCTTCTTTCAATAACAACAGAAAGAGTCCAGCAGTAATAAGTGCTGTGTAGAGAGGACTTGGACTGGGACTGGATTCCAGGGGAGATGTCAGCTCCTTGTCTGTGTGATAGTGTGATGGGGAATGGTAGGGTGTGGCCTTCCTGTGTGCCTGCCTTGGTCTACTTCAGTGCTTCTTGAATATTTTGGTGTCAGGACTCTAAACTCTTAATAATTATCCAGGACCCACAAAAGAGCATTTGTTTATCTGAGCCATTTTTACTGATATCTATCATACTAGAAATTAAAATACGAGTAATCAAATTCTTTATTAATTCATTTAAAAATAAGAAACCCATTACATGCCAACATAGATCCGCCTCCCTCCCTCCCTCCCTCTTTGTTTCCTTCCTCCCTCCCTTCCCTCCCTCCCTCTTTCCTTCCTCCCTCCCTCCTTCCCTCCTCCCTCCTTCCCTCCCTCCCTCTTTCCTTCCTCCCTCCCTCCTTCCCTCTTTCCTTCCTCCCTCCTTCCCTCCCTCCCTCTTTCCTTCCTCCCTCCCTCCTTCCCTCCTCCCTCCTTCCCTCCCTCCCTCTTTCCTTCCTCCCTCCCTCCTTCCCTCTTTCCCTCCTCCCTCCTTCCCTCCCTCCCTCTTTCCTTCCTCCCTCCCTCCTTCCCTCTTTCCTTCCTCCCTCCTTCCCTCCTTCCTTCTTCCCTCCTTCCCTCTTTCCTTCCTCCCTCCCTCCTTCCCTCTTTCCTTCCTCCCTCCCTTCCACCCTCCCTCTCTTCTTTCCTTTCTTCCTTCTACCTTCCTACCTTTTTTTCCTTTATTTTTTTTATTTTTTGAAACAGGGTCTCACTCTGTGACCCAAGCCAGAGGGCAGTGGCCCAGTCACAGGTCACTGCAGCCTTGACACCTGGGTTCAAGTGATTCTCCTGCCTCAGCCTCCTGAGTAGCTGGGACCACAGTCACACGCCACCACACCTAGTTGTTTTTTGTGTTTTATGTAGAGACGGGCTCCCATTGTGTTGCCCAGGCTGGTCTCAAACTGAACTCCTGGGCTCAAGTGATTCTCCCACCTTGGCCTCCCAAAGTGCTAGGATTATAGGCATGAGCTACCACACCTGGCCATGGATAACATTTTTTATAAAATATAACCGTATTTTCAAACAAAGAGAAAAGTGGCATTGTTCTACATTTCTGCTCTCATGCCTGGCTTCCTAGAAGACAGCCAGATTCTCACTTCTGTTCCAGCATTCAGTCTCTTGTGATATCACATGTCATGTGGCCTCTGAAAAGCTCCACCATCGAGTTGTAAAAGAATACAAGTAAGAAGCCAGCTGACACCTTAGCATTCTGATGAAAAGAGTTTTGACCTCACAGAGCTTCTGGAAGGGTCTCAGAGACATCCCTGAGGGTCCCTTGACTGCACTTTGACAACTATAGGTCTAGGCGGTATGCACAGCCTTTTCCACTTTTCACATCCTATGATTCCAAGAGGGAAAACCATCGGCCTTGTAAAGATAGTTTAGTGTCATTGTGTCCTTGTCTACGCTCAGCTGCTTATACGCTGTGGGACCTTAGGTAGGTCACTTCAACCTTGTATTCCAGTTTCCTACTTGTAACATGGAGGTCACAAGAACAACAAACTTGCATAGATCACCTAATTTAGTCATTCCAACTTTGTGGAGAGGTAGGGGGTTATGATGGACTTTATTTCCTAAGTGAGAAACATTGGCTTTAGTGGGGATGTAGTGGGTCGTAGGGTTGTCCCCCAAAAGATATCCCCCCTCAACCAAAGATATTCCTAAAGACATCCTGTTGAATGTGGTGGCTCATGCCTGTAATCCCAGCACTTGGGGAGGCTGAGGCAGGTGGATCACTTGAGCTCAGGAGTTTGAGACTGGTCTGGCCAACATGGTGAAACCGCATCTCTACAGAAAATACAATTAGCCAGACATGGTGGCACATGCCTGTAGTCTCAGCTACTTGAGAGGCTGAGGTGGGAGGATCGCTTAAGCCTGGCAGGTTGAGGCTGCAGTGAACTATGATTGCACCACCGCGCTCCAGCCTGGGCAGCAGAGCAAGACCCTGTCTCCCTCCACCCCCGAAAAAACAGATACTTGCACGGCCTAATTCCTGTAACCTGTAGATATGACCTTACTTGGAAAAAGTGCCTTTGCAGATATAATCAAGTTAAAGTTATTGAAAGGAAGCATTCCTGAGTTATCTATGTGGTCACTGAATCCAATAACAAGCCTCCTTATGGGAGGAGGGCAGAGGGAGATATGAGGCATACAGAAGAGGAGGAGGCCATGCCAAGGTAAAGGCCGAGGGAGAAGTTATGCAGCCTCAAGCTCAGGAAAGCCTGGAGCCATCAGGTGCTGGAAGAGACACAGGAAGATCTCTCTCAGAGCCGCTGGAGGAAGCACAGTCCTGCTGCCTCCTTATTTTGAGACTTCTGGCTTCGTAACTATGAAAGAACAAGTTTCTGTTGTGTGTAGCCAGCCAGTTTGTGGAAATTTGTTCCAGCAGCCATAGCCAACTACCACAAAGGGAGTTAGCTCGAAGTCCCTCAGCTGCCAAGGATCAGAGACAGGATTTGAAGCTACAGTTTTGATTCCTGAGCCTGCTGTGCAATGCTTCCTCTCTGATCGTGAAAACACTCTTGTCCCAAACCCACCAGATTCTATTTAGGGTTAAACAAGACTACAGGATGTAAACAGACACAGTGCAATGCCAGATAGAGAGCAATGCTAGGTCAAAGTTTCCTCCACCCTACTCATCCCTCGAACCCGCCACCTGGTGACATCATCCCTGTATTACTTTCAGTTGTTTCATATGATGAATAACAGAGACTGTGATATATGCATCCTTTAGGTGCATGTGCATTGCTGTTGTTGCTTTATTCCTTACCGTAAATCCTTAAGGAATCATTAGCTTTGGGGAATGAAACTACTTGGGCAAGAATATAAAGTTTTATTTTATTTCAAAACTCTGGTTACATATTGTCAAGTTGCTTTCCAAAAAGTTGTCTATGTCGCGGTGATCTTAGGAACAAGCTTAGCACCTCAAATTTATCCTCCCATCCTTTTTCCCTCCTTTCCCCTCTCCTTCCCTCTCTGCCTCCTTCATTTTCTTCCCCTATCCTTCCATCTGGCATTTTCTTACAAGCCACGTGCTGGGATATACTGGGCACACCAGCTTTATAACTGAGATGTTTCCTAGGATTCATCATTCACGAGTCCAGAAGTACATATTTTTGTTTGTCTGTTTTTTTGAGACAGGGTCTTGCTCAGGCTGGAGTGCAGTGGCACCATCTCAGCTCACTGCAGCCTCAACCTCCTGGGCTCAAAAGAGCCACCCACCTCAGCCTCCTGAGTAACTGGGACCACAGGCGCATACCACCACACGTGGCAATTCCTTTTTATTTTCGGTAGAGTTGAGGTCTTGCTATGTTGCCCAGGCTGGTCTTAAACTCCTGGGCTCAAGCGATTCTCCCTCCTCAGCCTCCCACAGTGCTGGGATTACAGATGTAAGCTGCATACCCAGCCTCAGGAGAAATAAATCTTTTAGGAAAAAAAGTGACATAATTTTCCCTTGTGGCTTATCACTTGGAATGTGGAGAGTCATTTCCATTAGGGAACCACCAGGAATCTTGGCAACTTAGCAGCCACAGGAGATGCAGAAACTGAGTAGTGATTTAAAAATTCAGATCACTTTGTTTGTTCCCCTAGAATAACAAATTATCGTCATTAACAAAGTAACTCAACTTGCAGTATCAAATCAACTGCAAAGCAGTTGCCACTGATGTTACCATAGCACCCGACTCGTTATGTTTGGTGTTAATTTAAGAAGATGTTGACTTTATTTGGTGTCATGGATGGGAAATTGCTTGCTTTTGTGTTTTGAGTGAATCTGGTTTGACTGGGCTGTTTAATCCCCAGGAGTCCTGACTCTTCTTGGGTAGCTGAGACTGGCTAATATTTGATTGTCTGTATTAATTAAAGATAGGGCCTCCTACTTGACATGGCAGTGTAATGTGTCCAAGGTTAGACCTGAGGTTAGAATTTGGAGCAAAGAGGCACGCTCACATGAAGCTGCCAGTTCTCTGCTTTTTCAGGTAGAGGCTTGGTGATTTCCGCACCTTTTTATAGATTGCGTGACTTCAAAGCTGCACACTAACCCTACGGCTCCTTGGGAAATCTTTCCAGCACCGATCCCTTTGAATCTTCAGTGTTTCAAGATAGACTTGTTACAAAGAAAAGGAATACAAGCCTCTGTTCTTTCTTTTTTCCCTTTGTTATTTCCTTTTTTCTTTCATTCCTTTCTTACCTTCTTTACTTCCTCGTTTATTTGGACATTTTCAGTTGTGAAGATCAGTACCTCGAAATTCAGAAGAGATGGCATGAAGCACTTTGCATTCAAGTGCTCGTGTATATGATCAAGCCCCATCGTGATCAGTATTGAAGAAGAGGGAGATAAGGCCGGGGTGCCAAGTGGGCAGTACTTCCCTGTCATGAATCCACTCTGCAGTTATTTTGTAACATGCAACACAAAAATAAAGTCTAATATCATTCCCCAGTGCCGATTATTATTATTATTATTATCTGTAGAGATAGGGTTTTGCTTTATACCCCAAGCTGGAGTGCAGTGGTGCCTTCATACCTCATTGCAGCCTTGAACTCCTGGGTGTGAGTGATCCTCCTGCCTCAGCCATCTGAGTAGTTGGGACTACAGGTACACACCACCATGCCCAGCTAATTAAAAGAAAAAGCTGTGGAGACAGGGTCTTGCTATGTTGGTGAGAGTAGTCGCAAACTCATACCCTCAAATGATCCTCCTGCTGTGGCTTCCAAAAGTGCTGGGATTACAGGTGTGAGCCCCTGACCTTGAAACTTCAATCTGGGCCTCCCTTACTGACTTACTTAAAATGAATTAGAAAATGGTACAAGTGACGTTGCAGACTTCTGAAGTTAGCTCTTAGAAGATGATACAGCTTCCATCTGGTGCGTCTCTCACTCATGGGATACTTGCCCTTGGAATTTGATCACCATACTGTAAGGAAGCTCAATCTAGCGTAGGTGGGAAGACCATGGGAGGCCCACATGGAGAGGAATTGAGCTCTTCGGTCATAATCAGCTTCGATCATCAGACAGGAAGCGAACAGCTGAGCCCTCAGAAGATTCCAGCTTCTAAACACTGTGAAGCAGAGGCTGACGTCTCCGGGGTGCCATGGTCAAATTCCTGACCCACAGAATTCATGAACAGCACAAGTGGTAGATTTGTACTTCTAAGTCTTGGGGTAATTTGAAAAAGATGTAGTAACTGGACTATAATCAAGAGTCTTAGCTAAGATTTATTGGAAATGAAACCTGTACACTTAACTAACCACCTAGATAGGTGCAGGCATATATGAATTTAGTGAAATTGGACTCCGCTAGTTAAGTTAGATAAAAGTATATAGGTGGAAATTAGGTATTTCTGTCGACTATTTTTTTATAATTTTGGGATCTCTGGCAGGTAGAAATAATTATTTCTGTAACTCTTAGGCAGGGCTTAGAAATAGCTCCCTTAGATTCGACTTCTTTCTTTCTTGAGAATTAGCACTGTGTTTCACAGGAGTAAAGAAGTGGTATTTATTCTGTCATTACAGCAGTACAGAACTCGAGTAGGTAGCTGTTTCTTTTCTTTTCTAGCCTTTTCCAGGACCCATTCCTTTACCCTCTTTGCTTTCATGGTCTTCACATTTTAATAATGCGAAAGCGTGTTTCCCAAACTTTCACAATTTTTGTCCCATTTGCTCTGCTGTTACATCATTTGTTTTTAATTATGTTCATATTTACTTACCCTTTTATGTACAGCCGGAAGATTCTAACTACTAAAGTAAATGGAAGAGCAATATCATTTGCCATAAATACAAAATATCCATAAAAATAAATATAATGCTGTGGCCGGGCGCAGTGGCTCAAGCCTGTAATCCCAGCACTTTGGGAGGCCGAGGCGGGTGGATCACGAGGTCAAGATATCGAGACCATCCTGGTCAACATGGTGAAACCCCGTCTCTACTAAAAATACAAAAAATTAGCTGGGCACGGTGGCGCGTGCCTGTAATCCCAGCTACTCAGGAGGCTGAGGCAGGAGAATTGCCTGAACCCAGGAGGCGGAGGTTGCGGTGAGCCGAGATCACGCCATTGCACTCCAGCCTGGGTAACAAGAGCGAAACTCCGTCTCAAAAATAAAAAATAAAAAATAAATAAATATAATGCCAACCTGGGCGACATGGTGAGACCACTGTTTCTGCAAAAAATAGCAAACGAGCTGGGTGCGATGGTGTGTGCTGGGTGCGATGATGTGTGCCTGTAGTCTCAGCTCCTCAGAAGGCCAAGGTGGGAGGATTGCTTGTGCGCAGGAGGCTGAGGCTGCAGTTACGAACAATCACACCTCTGCGCTCCAGCCTGGGCAACAGAGTGAGACCTGTTTCAAAAAATAACTAACTAGGCCAGGCACAGAGGCTCATACCTGTAATCCCAGCCCTTTGGGAGGCCAAGGCAGGAGGATTACTTGAGCCCAGGAGTTCAAGACCAACCTGGACAACATACCTCATCTCTACAAAAAGTAAAAGAGCCAGGCGTAGAGGTGCACCTGTGATCCCAGCTACTTGGGAGGCTGAGGGAGGAGGACCCTTGGTGCCCAGGGAGCCAAGGCTCCAGTGAGTCGTGGTCATGCCACTGCACTCCAGCTTGGGTGATAAAGTGAGATCCTGTCTCAAAAAAAACCTGAATAAATCATCCATCCATCCATCCATCCATCCATCCTTCCGTCCGTCCAGCCATCCATCGATCCATCCATCCAGCCATCCATCTTTTCATACACGCATACATAAAATGAAAACTAAAGTGAAAGAGTCATATGCAATTCTAGTTAAATACTTCTAATTTCCAGTGACTGAAATCGGAATGTTACATGTTAATGACAGCATCAAAGTATATAAGTACAAGGACTGCAGTATACCTGTAAAGGGAGTATTTTTCCCCCATGGGTGTCTCGGGAGGGTAGTCTCAGATATAAGGTTAGGAGTCCTGGATTTATTGTCAATGTTTATATGCCTGTTTTGCCCCTAACACCTTCCTCATGATCGCCCTAATTGGACTATCATCCATGTTTGTTGAGTGAATGAACCTATTTAACCTGTGTATCCTTAAGCCTTAAGGTCTGTGGGTTGACAGTAGGGAGCCTTTTCCTTATGTACCTGGGACCTCAGACTTCAGACCTCACTGAACCTGAGGTCAGAGCTGGTTTATGTGTAACTGGAGCCCCAGTGGTTAGTTTCCTGTTTCAACTTGATCGGGTGTCAAGGCGCCCACATGTTTGATCAGATATCACTCTGGGGTGTCTGTGAGTGTGTTTCTGGATGAGATGAACATTTGCATCAGTTGACTGAGTAAAGCGAATTGCTCTCCCTAAGTGGCTGGGCCTCATCTCATCAGCTGAAGGCCTGAACAGAGCAAATACAGTGACCCTACCTCAAAGAGTACTCCTTCTGTCTGATGCCTCAAGTGGGGACACCTGTTGTTGCTGTTGTTGTTGAGATAGAGTCTGCCTCTGTCGCCCAGGCTGGAGTGCAGTGGCAGAATCTCCACCTGGAGATCTCCACTGGAACCTCCACCTCCTAGGTTTCAGTGTTTCTCTTGCCTTAGCCTCCCCGAGTAGCTGGGATCACAGGCGATTGCCATCACCCCTGGCTAATTTTTGTACTTTGAGTAGAGATGGAGTATTTTGAATAGGGACCATATTGGCCAAGTTGATCTCAAACTCCTGACCTCAGTTGATCTGCCTGCCTCGGCCTCATAAAGTGCTGGGATTACAGGCATGAGCGACCGTGCCCCGCCTGACATTGGTCTTTTCCTGCCTTCAGACTTGAACTAAAACATCACCTCTTCTTGGGTTTTGAGCTTGCCAGATTTAGACTGAAACTACACATCAGCTGTTCTGGCTCTCTACCTTGCCTATAGTGGATCTTGAGAGTTTTTCTTATTTTATCTGTCAATCCATTGGTCATCAGGTTCTCCAGAGAATCAGAACCAATAAGAGATGACATGTATATATATGGCCTCTGTTGACTGAAACGTGTGTGTGTGTGTGTGTGTGTGTGTGTGTGTGTATACACATATATACAAAAATCTTAAAAAATTAAAAAATTAGCCAGATGGGGTGGCATTTGTGTGTGTGTGTGGGGGAATTGTACCATATATGTATAAAAGAATGTGGTTCTGATTATCTGTGGAACCCTGACTAATACAGAGGCAAGATCCTGTTTTGACGTGCTTAACTCTAAGAGTCATGCCGATGTTAAGTCAGAGTGTTCCCATTTTATACTCAGCCATACAGATGCTCAGAGCACACCTGCACAAGTCAGCTTTTTGTGTCTGCAGGTATGGGCCTGCCCTATACATGAGGAGAGAGCAGACCGTTTCTTTCCCTGCTCCTGGCCTCTTCATCTTCTCCTGGAGTCACCATGGCCACCATGATGCCTGGCTCAATAGTAGCTCTACGTGATGATGGCACCAAGGGTCTCTAACTTAAGAATATTGTTGACCGAAGGCCGAGACACCTACACCCCTGCCCCTGCCTTGCTTTAGGTGCAGAGTCTGGCCAAGGCCTTGTGAATCATAAGATGCTTCACACCTTTCTGTTCTCTGGATACAATCTATGCAAGTGACTTTCCTGCAACTGGGCCAGGGATCTGAGTCCCTTCTGGTCTACCCAGAAGCCCTATACCCAGCGTTTTCTTTCTCTCACCTCCGAATAGGTGGGTCTTTACCATTCACCTGTGGGAGAACTGTGGGAGAACTAGCGTACCACCTCAAGGCATTCTGGCCTCTGTTGACTGTCTGAACTCTGTTTTTGTTGAGTGAGCCAGATCAGAGATGGAGACAGGGATTGGGCCTCACTTACTGTATCAAGGGAAGGTTCTTGGAAGAAATGTGTGACAGGTGAGGAAAACAACATAGGAAAGGAGACAGAAGTCATAGGAAAGCAGACAGAAGTCTGGCTTCAGCTTTATCTTTGGGGGGCTCTGAAATAAAAATCATGCCTCACACTTGCCCTGTATGAGGCCAGAAGGCTAGGCTGTGGTACTGTCATGTCAGGCAGACATAGGCTATCCCCATGGGGGCTGTATCTTGCCAGGTGTCTTGGTAAAGGTGGACAAGGATGCCAGCAGAGGGAAATTTTCCAAAGAAGGTCACAAGAGCTAGGAAATGGCATAGCGGCTCCTAAAAGTAGATCTGACCAGGAAACCAACAGCTGCTGCTTCCCAAAGTCACCTTTGCTCTCTACTGACCGCCATTGGTGTCTCATACTCTCACATGTGACACCAGACACATCTTCAAATTCATGAGTATCCATAGCACACGTTTTCCCTCCCCTCCCCTCCCCTCCCCTCCCCTCTCCTGATGGAGTATCACTGTTACCTGGGCTGGAGTGCAAGCCAAGAATATTGCTGGCTTAAGACCAACTCACTCACTGCAAACTCTGCCCTTCATATTCAAGCGATTTTCCTGCCTTAGCCTCCCTAGTAGCTGGGATTACAAGTGCCCACCACCACATCCATCTAATTTTTTTTTTTTTTTTGTAGAGATGGGGTTTTACCATGTTGATCAGACTGGTCTCAAACTTCCAACCTCAGATGATCCACCCGCCTCAGCCTCCCAAAGTGCTGGGATTAGCGTGAGCCACCACACCTGGCCTAAAATATATATGCACACACACTCACACATATGTATATCTATATATATAATATATAGATATATATAATGTGTATATAATATATACATATATATATGTGTGTATGTGTGTTAGGTTTTGGGGGAACAGGTGGTGTTTGGTTACATGACTAAGTTCTTTAGTGATGATTTCTGAGATGTTGGTGCATCTGTGTCCTAAGCAGCAGTGTACACTATACCCACTGTGTAGTCCTTTATTACTCACCTCACTCCCACCCCTCTCCCAGAGTCCCTGAAGTCCATTGTATCATTTGTATGCCTTGTCATCCTCATAGCTTAGCTACCAGTTTACAGGGTCATATTAAAAGAGGAAAAGGGGCCCGGGTGCCGTGACTCACGCCTGTAATCCCAGCACTTTGGGAGGCTGAGGCAGGTGGATCATGACCTCAAGAGATCAGACCATCCTGGCCAACATGGTGAAATCCCATCTCTACTAAAAATACAAAAATTAGCCGGGTGTGGTGGCGTGTGCCTGTAATCCCAGCTACTGGGAGGCTGAGGCAGGAGAATCACTTGAACCCGGGAGGCGGAGGTTGCAGTAAGCTTGGATCCTGCCACTGCACTCCAGCCTGGTTACAGAATGAGTCTCCATTTCAAAAAGAGAAAAAATAAATCTAGGCATCATAAATGATGTCCTGTTTCTTTGCTGAGTCCCATTTTTTTCTTCCCCTCCTGATTTCCCTCTGGCAGAAACTTGTACAGCACATTTGCAGAAAAGAAGTGTGTCAACACTGGAGTGCGTCCTGCATGGTTTGTCCCTGGGCCGCTCTGTTTCCTCACCTGTTTCTTCCAAAGGCCATGAGTTCACAGTCACTCATTTCCCTTTATCAATATTTATTGTTTTAATCCATTTCCCTCATCCCAAGAGAAAGGCACCGACATGATTCTGTGAGTTCTAAAATAACAGGGGCTTCTCTGGCAGAGCCCGGCTGGCTTCTGTGGCCTTAAGCAACTCAAGGTGGGCTCCTAAGTGGCGGCTGCTAACTGCCAGAAACTTAGAGGTTCTAATCATGTCTTCCTGAAAAACAGTTCTATTAGGTTAAAGTGATGTTTTTCAAGCCCTTGTGTGTGTCTGGCTCATAAAAGTTCAGAAGGTTGTCATGGAGAGGAAACTGCAGTCATTGTAAGATTTCAGGAGCTGCTAAAGTTGAGTAGATCATTTTTCCCCTTTCTAAGATTATATATTAGGTGTACTCTTGTCTCTGGGTGGAACTGAGTCATCATGATGATTGCTTTTTCAGTATGGTAATAATTAGACATAAAATCAGTATTGATGTGTAATGTGCCATTTGAAGATTCTCCCCTGTGTATGACTCTGGGTTTTAAAAATGAAAATCTGGATTCAGTTGGCCAATGAAGTGTCACGATATAAAAAGAGAATTTTGAAATAATGAGAATTCCACTGCTTTGGGACTGTTGGCATATTAAAATACAAATATATCTGTATTTTTCTCACTTTCGTTAGATGAGTGCGTGTTTGCTCAAAACAACTGCTGGATGGTCTGGCCCCTGAACAGCCGTTTCTATTTTTATTATGCTTCAGGGATGTGAATGTGACCCGAGGCTGCAGCTGGGTAGACCAGGGCTGTGCAACCCTAGAGCCAGTGCCCTGACTGCAAAGCCACACTGTCCTAGCCCTAATATTAAGAGGTAGGAGGTGGATAGAGATCGTCCCTTAAGCCATGTCCCATTCTTCCTATTTTTGTACCCATTAGAGTAGTGCTGATTCTCTGCCCTTATTACTGGGGTCCCCTAAATGCCACTTCTTATGCTGCCAGTGTAGTCCTGGTCCTAGGAAGATATAGGTGATAGGATAGAATTCAACAACTGGAAGCTGTGGTTTCCTGGTTGGATACACTTTATCTGTCACCTGAACAAAGTACAGGTTCCGCACTGTGTCTCATAGCTGAAAGTCACAGGAAGCTTGCAGCAGGCCAATGGAAACCTCTGAGCGACTTCTGAGTCACCCTGTGACCTCCCCAGAGCCAGGCCTATGATTTTTCCTCTGGATCTTAAGTACCTGGCAGAAATTGTATTTGCAGATGAAAGTGTGAGCCTCAAGTCCATGCTCTTGGTGGTTCTTGGATGTTTGCTTGGCTTGGTCAAAGCAACGTGGTGATCTTGGGTTTTGGTGCCAAGACTTTCCCAACACTTGCTGCGGAGGGTATTAGGATCAGGTTTAGCTAACAGTTTTCAAGACACTTAACGGTGATTGGATGTCACATGCTTTCAGGAGGCAAACTCCTCATCTTTGCTTCCTCCAAGCTCTAGGAAAGGATTGTGGAAAGGGTTGGGGGACAATAGGCTGGTGAGAAGAGGGCTGGGCTGGGTTTAAAGAAATTCTGACTGGGTGTGGTGGCTCACGCCTGTAATCTCAGCACTTTGGGAGGCCGAGGCAGGTGAATCACGAGGACGAGAGATTGAGACCATCCTGGCCAACATGGTGAAACCCCATCTCTACCTAAAATACAAAAATTAGCTGCGTGTAGTGGTGCGTGCCTGTGGTCCCAGCTACTCAGGAGGCTGAGGCAGAACAATCACTTGAACCTGGGAGGTGGAGGTTGCAATGAGCCAAGATCGCACCACCGTACTCTAGCCTGGTGACAGAACGAGACTCCATCTAAAAATAAAGCAATTCCCTGGCTAGGAACAGTGGCTCATGCTTTTAATCTCAGCATTTTGGGAGGCACAGGCAGGTGGATCACCTGAGGTCAGGAGTTCAAGACCAGCCTGGCCAACATAGAGCAACCCCGTCTCTACTAAAAATACAAAAATGAGCCAGGCATCATGGCACATGCCTGTAATTGCAGCTACTTGGGAGGCTGAGGCAGGAGAATCACTTGAGCCTGGGAGGTGGAGGTTGCAGTGAGCCGGGATCACACCATTGCACTCCTGCCTGGGCAACAGGGTGAGACTCTGTTTCAAAAAAAAAAAAATTCCTTATTATGGAAATATGTTTTGGAATAATTTGGCCAGAGTAAAATAGAGAATTGTGCATTTATTATTGTTAGAATGCACACAGTAAACTTACTGTCTCCAGATTATCTTAGCAATGGAGACATTGTCTCAGGAGTCAAGCCTGGAGGTGTGCTTTCCCCGGTCACCACATTTTACCACCTAATTGACCCCACTGTGGCCACCTTTGTCACCTGCCCCACTATGGTCCCATTCCTGCATTCACCCCCATGCCATCTCGTGCTGCTGAGTTTGAAAATAATTGCATCCCCTGAAAACTAGAGAGCAAGCCCCAGCACTATCAGCCTAAATTTGAAGAAACGGGACTCAGGAAGGGCTGGAGTTTTCTGGCGTGCTCAAAACGTTGGTGCGACTCAGTTGGCTACACTGTCCTCTGTGTTCTAAGTGAAATTACCCATCAGAGGGGCTGCTGAAAGTTAAGTCGTCAAGCAGCCTGTCCTGAAGCAGAGCAGATGCCGATGTGATTTGTGAAGATGGCTCTGCTAATAGGGTTTGCAGTGTTCTTCGGCTTGGACCTTTGAACCCTCAGCTGACTGCAAGAGACAAGGAAGACAGCCTTACAAAACCGATTTCTGTTGCCCTCTGGACCATGAGAAGGCCCTGGTTTGGGAGCCAGAATTCAGAGTTCCAGGTGCAGAGCGGGATTCCACAGTGTGTGGTGTGCAGAGAGCACTCATCCTCCAGGCGTATGGGGCGCCGTTTAATTTCTCTTAGTGCTGGAAGGGGACTTGGTGAAATTGACTTGGCAAAAAGGTTAATGTGTTGTTATGGCTGCCAGTTGGCCGATTGAAGCGCGAGTAATTGGGGCAAGGGAAGCATTCAATTTGACACACCGAATGCAGGTCCACCCTGTGGATATCCTGGTTGCAGCAGTTTGTGTGTGTATGTGCACGTACGTGTGTGTCTTAGAGATGTTTTGCTCCTTGTATAACTCCTGTAGTAAAAGGGGGCACTGATATCATCCTTTGTCTACTCAACAGCCCCCACCTGTAGCCCCCATAGAAAAAAACAAGAGTTTATTTTTTCACTGCGTCACATTGCTGGAGAACTGTGTGAATACAAGCCCTTCTCTCACAGGCCACCGTTCTCCTGAGTGGGATGCACGTTCATGACCCATCAAGGCAGTGGCTGGGAAAAACAGTCCCAGTCCAGCTGGCCACTTGTTTTTGTAAATAAAGTTTTACTGAAACACAGTCATGCCCATTTGTTTAGGAACTGCCTAGTGCTGCTTGACACTGCAATGGGAGAGTGACTTGTTGCGACAGAGACCATCTATCCCACAAAGCTTAGAATGTTTATTATAATCCTGAAACAGAAAGCATTTACTGACTCCTTAGCATTGCCATGTTGAGCCAATAAGAATGTAGGATGCTGGTTGGGCGCAGTGGCTCATGCCTGTAATCCCAGCATTTTGGGAGGCCAAGGTGGGCAGATTACCTGAGGTCAGGTGTTTGAAATCAACCTGGCCAACCTGGTGAGACCCCCATCTCTACTAAAATTACAAAAATCAGCCGGGCATGGTGACATATACCTGTAATTCCAGCTACTCGGGAGGCTGAGGCAGGAGATGATTTGAACCGTGGAGGTGGAGGTTGACGTGAGCCGAGATTGCCGCTGTACTCTAGCCTGGGTAACAGAGCAAGACTCCATCCCAAAAACAAACAAAAAATCTTGCTGAATACAATGGCTCATGCCTGTAATCCCAGCACTTTGGGAGGCTGAGGCAGGTAGATCACTTGAGGTTAGGAGTTAAAGACCAGCCTGTCCAACACGATGAAACCCTATCTGTACTGAAAATACAAAAATTAGCCAAGGGTAGTGGCAGGTGCCTGTAGTCCCAGCTACTAAGAACGCTGAGGTAGGAGAGTCGCTTGAATCTGGGAGGTGGCGGTTGCAGTGAGCTGAGACTGTGCCACTGCACTTTGGCCTGGGTGGCAGAGTGAGACTCGAAGGAAGGGAGGAAGGGAGGGAGGGAAAAAGAGAGACTCAGAGGAAAAACAGAGAGTGAGAGAAAGATGCTCATGTAAATTTGAATTTTAGATAAAGTAATGGATTTTTTTTTAGCAAAACAATATTCCAAATTTCACTGGACATTCTCTCTGTTTCCCTCCCTCCCTCCCATCCTTTCTTCCCACCCCCGACAATTTCTATATAATTTTAGCCTGGCAACCCTATGACCCCAGCACTAGGATAGGGAAAGAAAAGATAGTAGCCCCTATTTACTTTTATCTTTTATTTCAACCCATTTAAATGGCTATTTCTTGGAATGTTTTGTAATATTACATGTAGTAGATTGTACATCCTTTGTTAATAAATCAATGTACAAACACTAGGGATGAGTGTGCTCAAAACTTATTTTTACTGGTAGTGGTCCATGATCAAGGGAATTCGGAGACCACGCAGGGCAGGGAGAACTTGGACTCCTGTGACCTGTCAGGGCTTCAGGGTCCCCTCTGGTGAAGCACGGCAGGAGGACAAAGCCCCACTTGTAGCTTTGGTTGAGGTTAGGTGTTTAAATGCCCTGGCTCATGTCACTTCATGTGCAAATAGATATAATAGCACCTATGCTGCTTACTGTGGGAACGGATTGGAAATGTTTATCTGCAGCATGGACCAGAGCCTCTGGTATGCAGGAGGCACTCTATAAATGTTCTTTCCTTTGACTTATATGACAGTCTGTTTCTAGGGAAAAGAATGCACAGCGATCCCCAGCACACCACGAGAATGCTCTCTGTAGCATTGCCCTGGCCGCACTCGTGACTCACTTGGGGGTTAAGCTGTTTATGTCTGCGGAGTCAGAGCATTCTGCCCTGAGGTTTCGGTTCACATGGGGTTGGGCAACACAGTTTTGTTTTCACTTTGGTTTATCGTGTGAGTTTCCATCCATCAACTCTTTTGTATCTGATGTTCTTGCAAAACTTTGTGGGGATTCACTTGAAATTGTCCAGTGAACAGCTATTGTGACTCTCATGGTAAGAGCTGGGGGCTTCCTGGCATACGGTACGGTCAAGGAAATGGCCACTTCCTGGGCCTCCCAAAAAGAGGAAGAAGTCCCTGGCTTGTAGAAGAGTAAAAGGGGCCTTGTTAATGTCTCCCAAACATGGCTCCCCCTCCCCATGTACAGTTCAAACCCTTACTCCAGCCTGGAGGTAGGTGTCTGCCGTGTTCATGAACAGCAAGTGAGCACTATCAGCCCCGGAAGGAAACATCCGTTGCTCTCCTTGGAAGAGACACCTGAGTGTCTTTCTCCATGTGCCTTTCTGCTGAAAGGCAGACAAGTCACTCCCTGATTGATACCAGTTCCCAGGGCAAGGTTCAGGCTGGCAGAGGGGGCCACTCTTTCTGCACAGGAGAGCAAAAGCCATCTCATCTCTCTGGATGCAAGGTGACAGTGAGGAGATGAAAAGAACTACAGTGGTCCCGTGTGCCCCTCAGAGGCCAATATTCCCTCATTTGCCATCATAGAAAGAAGATGGTGTTTTCTGCCATTTGTTTCTTCGCTCATTGATTCACAGATAAAATCTTCCCAGGGATCTGCTTCATACTATATTCTGTACTATGCCCTGGGGTTATGAAGACTGTGTCTACCCTCAAGAAGCATCATTTAGAGAAGAAATTAGAAAAGTAAGTGAGAGCCAGGAGCGGTGGCTCACACTGCAATCCCAGAACTTTGGGAGGCTGATGTGGATGGATCACAAGGTCAGGTGATCAAGACCATCCTGGCCAACATGGTGAAACCCATCTCTACTAAAAATGAAAAAATTAGTTGGGCTTGGTGGCAGATGCCTGTAATCACAGCTAATTGAACCTGGGAGGCAGATGCTGCAATGAGCTGAGATTGTGCCACTGCACTCCAGCCTGGGGACAGAACAAGAATCCATCTCAAAAAAAAAAAAAAAAAAAAAAAGGGAAAGAAAAGAAAAGGAAGGAGAATAGGGTCTGGAGGCAGGGAACCTAAGACTGATTCATGCTCACTTCCTAGAACTAAATCAAAAGGAAAACCCCAGCTTTCCACACCTAAGTAACAAAAGGACCAGGGGTTTCTTCCTCTGCATCCCCTCCCCACTTTCCTGTGTGGCAGATGGAAAATTGAAAGTACCCTTGATTGTTTGCTTTTCACAACCAGTAAGACATTTGCATAGGAGTGTAACTTTGTAACTTCGCTTCAGCCTCTGATTGGTTGCTTTCCACAGCCAATCAGGCATTTGCATACAAGTGTAACTTAGTAACTTCACTTCAGGCTCTGATTGGTTGCTTTCCACAACCAATCTCACTGATTGCAGGCCACTACTTCATTTGCATGAGGTGTACACCAAGTGGCCAATGGGAAACCTCTAGAGGGTATTTAAACCTCAGAAAACTCTGTAACCAGGCTCTTGAGCCTCTATGCTCAGGCCGCTCCTGCTGTATGGATATATTTTCATTTTTGGTAAATCTCTGCTTTTATTGCTTCATTCTTTTGCTTTGTTTCTGCATTTTGTCCAATTCTTTATTTGAAACACCAAGAACCTGGACACCCTCCGCTGGTAACATAAAGAATGTCTAGAATGTGGTATGAAGAGTTTGGGGTACACCACAGCGGCAGGTGCTGTCAGAACCCCGTAGAGGGCATTCAACACAGATCAGAAGCTCCATGAAGGTGGTAATGAACTAAGTTTTGAGGGCTGAGTGAGAGTTTGATCAAAGACAGGGCTTAAGGGAGGATATGGTAAGCTGAAGGCGCAGGACTTAAAAAACATATAGGCCGAAAACTGCAAGGTGTGTCTCAGAGGGCACACATGACATTTGATTTGTATTTGTTTGCTTATTTAGAGTAACTGCATGAGCATTATATGTAGAAAAAGTCAGAAGGGGCCAGATTAGAAAGGGCCCATGGTTCACACTGCATTTTTTTTTTTAAGATGGAGTCTCACACTGTTGGCCAGGCTGGAGTGCAGTGGCATGATCTCGGCTCACTGCAACCTCTGCGTTCTCTGGTTAAAGCGATTCTCCTGCCTCAGCTTCCAGAGTAGCTGGGATTACAGGCACCTGCCACCACACCAGGCTAATTTTTGTATTTTTAGTTGACAGGGAGTTTCACCATGTTGCCCAGGCTGGTCTCGAACTCGTAACCTTAAGTGATCCACCTGCCTTGGCCTCCCACAGTGCTGGGATTACAGGTATAAGCCACTTTGTATTTGTTACTGGATCACATTGCATTTCTACTATCTGAAAACAATGTGGAAAATATTAATTACAAAGGAGATAAAAAGTACTATTGACTTCTTGGCCTGAAAACCTACATGGCGATTTCACTAAACTCATCGGTTAAGGAAAGAAAAGCAAAACTCTGAGTTTCCTCAAGTCTTCAACGTTCTCTGTTTCCTGCTACATCAAGTCCTACCTCATTCAGGCTTCCCTAATCTGATTTCGTCCAGACTCGTGGCTTCCCCGGTCCCTGCTCCCCGACACATTACCATTTATTCAGAGTGGGCCAGTGACGCCTCCCTCTTGCGTTTTATTGATTAAAAAAATGAAGATCCCAAGGGGTTCAAAAAGTGACTGTAGGAGCCGGCACCAGTTTAGAATGGAGTTTGAATTTGAACGCTCTTCCCTCTGTCAAAGCCAGAGTCTCTTCAGCCAGGATCTTTCCTGGAAGAACTCAATATTAAGCCACTTGATTCGTTCTTCCTGTTGGTGGACTGATTGATTGCAGTCGAATCTTTTAGCCGGCTTTTGGCTGAGCTGGGCGTCTTCCCCACCTCCCTCCACCTCTCCCTTCAAAAGCCTGAGTTTCCAAGGCTTTCTGCCATGGGTACTTAGCTTTGAAAAAAATGAGCATATTTTTCATTCCTGTTGCCGGCCTCTTCCTGTGTCATGGCTGTTATTCCCTTCTCCCTCACCATTGACCTAGGTCAATGCACAACGTGGAAGGACCCTATTTTAATGGTTAGCATTTCAGGGTCACTCCATAGAGAGGGGTTTGTGGGAGTCTTTTTTTTTTCTTGCCTCTTTTCTTTGGATCTGTTTGGAAATGTAACATTTTAAAGCCCTTCTTGGCTGGAGGATTTTTTATTGTAAACATAAAACGTTCATTGAAACATTAAACATTTTACAGCTGTTTTTCAGCACATAAATTTTCATAGACATCCACCCCCTCACTACCACACCCCCTCATAGATTTCTTCTTCTTTTCCTCCTCCTTCTCCTCCTCCCTCTTCCTCCTCTTCATTTTTTTTCCTGCTCACATAGTTTGAAGACCAGAGTCGAGGGTGGGTGGGTAGGGGGCTAGTTTACAGATAAAATATAATGGGTGGTGTAGATCCTCTAGTTTGGAAAAAGCACATTGTATTTTAATACCAGGAACACGTGCACGCCAGAAACCTGCCAAGGAAAACACTCCCTCTCCTCCTTCCAGCCCTGACTCGAGCTGCTATGAACCAGAACCTTGTACCAAGTCTCTGAAGGCTACTGGGAAAGCTCGCAATCTGCCTCCATCCACAAGGAGAGGTAGAGGAGGCCTACTCTGAGAAAGCCAGAATGCTCAGGAAAGCCAGAGTTAAGAGGGTACAAACCAGCATGTGATTTGTCCAAGGGCATCTTTTTGATATGATGACCCATGGGTGATTCGGGTACTTGTCAAAGCAGAATCAGCATAACGCTGACCTAAGGATGGGTCTAAAGTATAGCTGGGCTGGTCATGGTGGCTCATACCTATAATCCCAGTGCATTGGGAGGCCAAGATAGGAGGATTGTTTGAGGCCAGGAGTTCAAGACCAGCCTTGGCAATATAGCAAGACATTGACTGTCCAAAAAATGTTAAAATTAACTGGGTATAATGGTGCATGCCTGTAGTCTCAGTTACTTGGGAGTCTGAGGCAGGAGGATCACCTGAGCCCAGAAGTTTAAGGCTGCAGTGAGCCATGATCGTGCCACTATACCCCAGGACTTTAGCCCTACCAAAATCCACTGTAGTAATAACAGATATCAGCACCCTTGCCATGACCTCATGAGAGGTGGAATGAACTCACTGCTCCTGGATTTTTGGCTCTTGGCCTTGTAATATTTTTTGCTCATGGGATATTAGTCAACACGATGTGTGCAGAGTCTTCAGATGTGTTTGCAGGACTGGGTTTGTACTCTTGTGTTTCACCCAGGTCCATTGCCTCTTTTTCTGCTTGGTCTCCAGAATGAGATACATGAAACAGACCTGAATCTGACTTACAGCTTGGAGAATTGTTTAGCAAACCCAATCAATATCAGACCAACCTCAACCAATCCATAGACTAGTGAGTGAGGAAAATAAATATTTGATCTTGTGAAGGATAGACGTTTTGAGGTTCTTTGTTATGCAGCAGTATTATGGCAGTAGCTGATGAATAAATTCCCCCTCACCACCCCGCCAACCCAGGTGGCTTTCTATTCCATTTAGAGTAAAAATCCACACTCTTTTCCAGGGTGTACATGTTCTGAAGACCTGAACCTCCTGCCTGCCTCCCAGAGTTTATTTCCTATGACAAGTAGCCTTGGCCAGTGTCCTCTCAATGTCCTCCAACTACTCTAGTCATTTTTCTTTTCCTGCCTCAGGGCCTTTGCACATGTTGTTTCTTTAGCCTGGGAAGAATGGTTTCTTTTGCCTAGTGAATGGTGCTTTCTTATCCTTCTTTTTTTTAAATTTTAATTTTTTGAGATGAAGTTTTCGATCTTGTCATCAAGGCTGGAGTACAATGGCACGGTCTTGGCCTATTGCAACCTCTGCCTTCCGGGTTCAAGCCATTCTGCTTCAGCCTCCTAGGTAGTGGGGACTATAGGTGTCTGCCACCACACTGGCTAATTTCTTCTCCTTCTGACACAGTTTAAATAGCACTTTCTCAGAGGCCTACCATGACCATCCTACCTAAATAACAATAATAAAGTAAAAATAACCGTAATTTATGAAGTGCTTATTACTTGCCAGTGTTCTTAGCATCTCCCAACAACCCTAAGAGGCAGGCATTACAATTAGCCTTCCTACTGTTCAGATGAGGAAACTGAGGCTAAGTGGGCCTTGGCAAGTTGAGTTATCCAGCTAGCAAATGGTGGAATTAGATTCATACTCTGCCTCTCCCCGCCGTTTCTTTTCTTTTTCTTTCTTTCTTTCTTTTTTTTTTTTTTTTTTGAGACGGAGTTTTGCTCTTGTTACCCAGGCTGGAGTGCAATGGCATGATCTCGGCTCACAACAGCCTCCGCCTCCTGAGTTCAAGCAATTCTCCTGCCTCAGCCTCCACGGTAGCTGGGACTACAGGCTCCTGCCACCATGCCCAGCTAATTTTTGTATTTTTGGTAGAGAGGGGGTTTCACCATGTTGACCAGGATGGTCTTGATCTCTTGACCTCATGATCTGCACGCCTTGGCCTCCCAAAGTGCTGGGATTATAGGCGTGAGCCACCATGCCCAGCCCTGTTTCTTTTCTTTTGAGTACTTACCACTCTCTAAATAGGTATGCACTTGTTTCTTTGATTACTGTCTGCCTCTTTTTCCCTAGAGTGTAAGCCCATGAGCTTGTCCAGCCTACAGGGAAGAAAGATGCTCTACCCTGGCAGAGCACTGATTGCTCAGTATACCAGAGTTTAGTCCTAGCTCTGTCTCCAAGGATAAAGTCCTTCTCTCTGCCTCAGTTTTTCTACTTGTCAGAGGAGGGGCTTGCTCTTGACCTCCTGTGTTTTTCTAAGACTCAGTATCCTGCAGCCAAAATAACAGTGCTTCATGGTGGTCCTGTTGCCTAGTTGCCTAAGAAACTCCAAGTCCATCTGTGCCGAAGAGTATTGAGCTTAGCCAGAGCGCTTGAATTTGCAGAAGTGTCCCGGGTCTGTTAGTTTTTTCACAGACTCTGCTGTTTCTCTCCCACACCTGACCCTGAACTTCTGTATCTAGCATTTATCCAGTACACCCCGTGTAAATGCTGAATCCCTGAGCTACAAAGGTGAACAGGTACCAGAGATAAAGCAGAGTGTCCACTCAATACCTATTTGATGAATGAATGAATGAATGAATGAACGAACCAACCTTGTCTACCACAAATAGCGCATCACAAACATTTATTTTAACCTAATATAAAGTAGCTCAGAAGACTATATGCAAAGAATTACTGTTGCCCAGTGGTGGAAGTACTTAACTCTTTCTGGAAAGTCTTTCAGTCATTTCTATCTGCAGCATTTACTGGGCATTTCTTTATGCCAAGCCCCGGGGATACAGAGTTAAATAAAATAGAAGCTTAACTCAGCCATGCTGGCTGTGAAGTTCACCTTTCGGCTCCATTCTGCCATTCTCATCAGGGTCTTGCCCCATCTTGGCAGCAAGCCTGCTTTACCATGGGAGACCTCAGCTCTGATTACAGTACGTCGGCGATCAGCATGCCCTAACTGGTTAGCAGATGGCAGCTGCATGAAGTCACTGGGCGCAGATAGGAATCAACAAGGGAGATTAGGTAAAGTGCTTATTTGAGGTGCTGTCAGGGCCCGTGGCAAAGGGTTCCCTCGTTCCCTCTGCAGTTATTTTTCATGCACACTCGGATTACACTGCTCGGTGATATTACATCTGCATGCGTCTTGCCCTCTGACACGGCAAACACAGATGCTGCTCAAATCCTTGTAAAGCCGTATATCTTAAGTAGGAAGGAGCATCTTGGGTGGGGGGAGGCGAATTGATTTGCAAAGGAGCCTGACACATGGTCTCTTATTTCTCCTTGCAATCAAATAATTCATCTTTATGCCCCTAGGGCCTCGGTGAAATTCGAACCTGAACAAAACCAACGACTGCAAGGTTTATTTGTAGCAGTGGGATTAGAGAAATTAGCCAAGTATATTCTAAAATTATCAATTGCTGGTCACATGGGCCTGGATGTGTGTTAGTCCTTGAGGGTGGGTGGACTGTGGCTATGGTGGCATACATACCCCTCTGCGACCAGGGGCTGCCTGCATGGGGGTGCAGATGCAACATGCACTTCCTTGGGTTGACCTGTGTGCCATCCGTCACATGCAGACTACCGGTTAGCCACCTACAACATAGATAGAACCCACATCTTACAAATGAGGAAACAGTGTGAGAGAATTTCAGTCCTCTGCCCTACAGAGAGGAAAGGGGAAAGAAGTGGATTTTTAAGAAAGCTGAAATTCAAGACAGTACAATGTTTAAAAATTCAATATAGCCTTTTGCATTAAAATTACCATTTTGATCATAACAGTTTAAAAGAGAGAAAGAAACCCAAACTATTCAAACTCAGGGTTTGGGTTCCAGTGACGCAATATTAAATCATCATGAAGCCTGTCATGTTTTGTTGTTGTTACTGTGGTTGTTTTACACGTGGGGTCTGTACACAGGTTGAAGGATATATCTATTTTAGTGGGGAAAATCAAGGTGGAGGATATACATTTGGATGATGGTAGAGCATGAGTTAGGCCGGAGGAAGTGTTTTCTGGTCTTGTTACGGAGGAAAAATTAGAGACCTTAAAATAGATGTCATATATTATATATCTGTGAAAATGGGCCAAATAGATTGCCTCCGTTAAAGCCATATTGGATGTTCAAATCTCGAGTTACCTGAAATGCAACTGTATTTCCTATATTTAACCAGGCTTTTTATAAACTGTTCCTCTTCACACCTCAAGCTGACAACCACATCCTGGGTGGTTATTTAATACCAAGTTTGACTTTCTTCACTTTGAGGGTCCTCAAAATAGACAAAAGGCCAGAGAGTCGACTTTTAAAAGTCTTGCACTGTTTACAAGTCAGATGCTTTTCAACAGAGTGACTGTGAGCTCCCCCAACCATCCTGTCTCATTTTTTTTTTGTGGCAGATAGACTCTATCAGAGAAAAACAGGAGAAAAAACATAAGACAGCAAATGGAAGTCATTTCTGAAAGTCTTTTTCACATCTTAAAAACAAGAAGGAAGAAGAGAAATGAAAAGAAACAAGTGAGCAACACCTCTGTGAAGGTACAAGTGTTTGTAGAGTTCAGCTGCTGCCTTGTCCAGGTCAGCTGGTAGCTGATCTCCATTTAACTCCTGTTCAGAGCTCAGTTCCTCTGCAGGACAGAAGTGAGAGGCACAGAATTTCCTAGCTGTTTTGCTGCTCCTACAGTCTGTAAGAAATGGGACCAGGACTTCTAGTTGTGAACCTGGAAAGATTCCCGTTAGGATCAGGAAGTACGAGTTGTGTTAGCAAAAGTAAAGAAAGAACAGGGCTGTTTTATTTTTTTCTTATGTAAGTAAACTGGAATTTATTTTATTTTGTTTTGAGACAGAGTCTCTCTCTGTCACCTAGACTGGAGTGTAGTGGCACGATGTTGGCTCAGTGCTACCTCCGCCTCCCAGTTTCAAGCCATTCCCCCACCTCAGCCTCTTGAGTAGCTGGGGTTATGGCTAATTTTTGTATTTTTAGTAGAGATGACGTTTCACCGTGTTAACCAGACTGGTCTTGAACTCCTGACTTCAGGCCATCTGCTCCCCTCAGCCTCCCAAAAGTGTAATCCCTAAATGTGGGGATTCCAGGCGTGAACCACAGTGCCTGGCCTTATTTTACTTTCTATTTTAGTTTCGGACGGTATATGTGTAGGTTTGTTACATGGATATGTCTTGCAAGACGCAGAAATCTGGGCTTCAATTGAACTCATCACCCAAATAGTAAACATAGTACCCAACAGGTAGCTTTTCAATTCTTTTCTCCCTCCCTCCCTCTTTCTTCCTCCTCTTTGAAGCCCCCAGAGTCTATTGTTCCCGTCTTCATGCCCATGTTCACCCAGCGTTGAGCTCCCACTTGCAAGTGAGAACATGTAACATTTGGTTTTCTGTTTCTGCATGTATTCCCTTAGGATAATGGCCTCCAGCTGTAAGCATGTTGCTGCAGAGAACATTATTTTTTTCTTGTTTGTGGCTGTGTAGTATTTCCTGTGTGTTATGGCTGTGTAGTATTTCCTGGTGCATATGTACCACATTTTCTTTAACAAGTCCACCACTGATGGGCACTTAGGTTCATTCCACATCTTTTCTTTGCTGTTGTGGATACTGCTGCGAAGAACGTGTAAGGGCCGGTGTCTTTTTGGTAGAATGATTTATTTCCCTTTGAATGTATATCCACTAATAAGATCGCAAGGTCAACTGTTAATTCTGTTTTTAGATCTTTGAGAAATCTCCAGTTTGGTTTTCACAGGAGCAAGGTTGCAGAGAAAAGAGAAGAGTGCTGTTTGAAACAGTTGAAGCCAGACCTACTTCCAAAATGAATTGGGCTCAAAAGGGAATAGTACAGTACATATAAAAGACAGACATATTTATTTTATGTTTTGAACAACATAGCTGAAATTAATTAGAATAAAATATGAGATAAATAAACTGGGAACCTTTATGAATTATTTCTGACATCTAGCGTTAAATGTTGCTGGGTTTCCTGGAAGTTTTCAACCAAGAAAAGCAACACATATACTTACACATGTCTGTCCTGGAACATAAATCTAAAAATGTATTATATTTTATATATGTTTATATGCGTATGTTTGTATATAAATATACATATAAAGACCCAAACTCATTATAAAAAGACAAGGTGAGATAATAATTTAAAATAGTTTGCTAAAAATATTAAAACATTCTTCTATCAGTCATACATGCCTTATATTTATGTCGATACAAAAATAGAGTGTGATATTAAATGATAAGTTAAGAAAGCCATTTTTGCAGAGTTAAAAAATCTATAGGTCCAGTTCCTTACCATTTAGACTTGTTTTGATGAAAGAAGGAAAGAAGAAGAGAGAGGGAAGGAAGGAGGGAAGGAAAGAGAAAGAGAATGGAAATTCTCGAAAGAAAAAGAAAGGAAGGAGAGAGGGAAGGTAAGAAAGAAATTAAGTCACATTTTAGAGTAAGACTGGAGGCAGAATGGTCGCCCAAATGAAAATGAATAACCAATTGTAACTTGCTTCTGGTCCCTCCACAGGGAAGTGGACTGCCATGATACTTCTAAAGATAATTAGCATTTTTCTTTAAAAAAGATGGAGGAGGCCGGGCACGGTGGCTCAAGCCTGTAATTCCAGCACTTTGGGAGGCCGAGGCGGGTGGATCACGAGGTCAAGAGATCGAGACCATCCTGGTCAACATGGTGAAACCCCGTCTCTACTAAAGATACAAAAAAATTAGCTGAGTATGGTGGCGCGTGCCTGTAATCCCAGCTACTCAGGAGGCTGAGGCAGGAGAATTGCCTGAACCCAGGAGGCGGAGGTTGCAGTGAGCCGAGACTGCGCCATTGCACTCCAGCCTGGGTAACAAGAGCGAAACTCCATCTCAAAAAAAATAAATAAATAAAGACAGAGGAGGATGAGGAGAGAGAAGACATAGAATCCACTCAAGGAAGTGAACATAAATTCTGGCCTTGATTATTTAAAACAAAGAAAGACCAAGTTTTGCCAATCAGTTGTCTCAATCCCTAAAAGAAATATGTCTTGTACAGTGTCTGCTACTGGGTGATACACTTGGATGTATACTGAAAACATACCTTTGAGTAGTTGAGTGACTTGAAATCTTGGTAAATGTTCTTTAGTATTTTGTCTGCAAGTTTTAAAGGCTATCAGGTTAAAATGAGAGTTTTACTCTTTCTTTTCTTTCTTTCTTTCTTTTTTTTTTTTTTTTTGTGGATGGAGTCTCACTCTTTCGCCCAGGCTGGAATACAGTGCGATCTCAGCTCACTGCAGCCTCTGCCTCCTGAGTTCAAGCGATTCTCCTGCCTCAGCCTACTGAGTAGATGGGATTACGAGCACATGCCACCATGCCCGGCTAATTTTTTTTATTTTTAGTAGAAAAGGGATTTTGCCCTGTTGGCCAGTCTAGTCTCAAACTCCTCGCCTCAGGTGATCCCCCTGCCTCGGCTTCCCAAAGTGCTGAGATTACAGGCGTGAGTCACCACACCCAGCCAAGAATATCATTTTAATATGATTTAGCTAACAGGTTCCACAGATTTTTAAACTCACTTTCAAATCTTGATAAAATTCTATGAGATAAACATTTGTCTTGGGTTTCTCCATGATAGCGGTTTAGCATTTATGGAGCCCTACTGTATGCTAAAGACTTTATGTGCACTATCTTCTTTAATCTTCACCACAACATTATGAAATAAGTGGTGTCCAATAAATTTAATCAGATAATTACTTAAATGACCTGGCAAGCCACCCTACCTAGCTGGCCAGGAATCCCAAGGGTTAGGCTTCCTGATGCAAATCTGTCCTGGTCCCAGCGTGGCCTGGTGCCAGCAGCAGCAACTGCACATTCCAGCTTAAATATCAATGGGGGTAATTCTGGGCCCTTTGTCTGGCTGATTCTTCCAGGATGGAGGCGATGATTTCAAGAATGTCCTAGTTAGGCAGCTCTTATTTCATTGTCCAGATACAAAGACAATGAGCAAGAAGAGAATTGAGATTGGGAGGACCAGTCACCCCTGTGTCTCAAGATAATTCTCAGTTTTCTTTATCACAGCAAGTGTTATTGCAGAGTTTTACTGCATTATATCCTTCTTAAATAAAAGTTGGCTAGGTACAGTGGCTCATGCCTGCAAGCCCATCACTTTGGGAGGCCAAGGCAGGTGGATTGCTTGAGCCTGGGAGTTTGAGACCAGCCTGGCTATCGTCGTGAAACCCCATCTCGACAAAACATAAACAAAAATTAGCTGGGCCTTGTGGTGTATGCCTGTAGTCCCAGCTACTCTAGACGCCGAGATGGGAGGATTGCTTGAGTCTGGGAGGTCAAGTCTGCTGTGAGTCAAGATCACACCAGTGCACTCAATCCTGGGTGACAGAGCAAGACCCTATCTAAAAAAAAATTAAAAAAAAAGATGAAACTTAAGTCTAGAATTATTCCTATTCCAAGAGACTATTCCAAGGTCGCATGGCTTTTAAGTGGCAGAAACAGGGGAGTTCTGTCTAACACAGTCCAATTTATCCATCTCAAGAAGAGAGGTATGCCAAAGAGGATGATTATTAAATGATCATTAATGTGAACTCTTGTAATTACTCTCATAACTTTCTTTAAGCTCATCCTGTAGGGCATTGCTAAGTATTATTAGATTGTGATTATAAATGGATTCAGCCAGGCATTGCACTTTTGGTCTGTGGCAGCTCTTTCTCTAGAGAACTTGGTCTCTGGAGATGCCATCTTCTCTGTCTTCGCTCCCTGAGGATGGGCTGCTGGCAGTGTCACCTCTGTTCCTTTCTTGCTAACCTCTTCTGTAAAGGCAACTGATGGGTGCTCAGTGAGGTTTCCGGAAGAAGGCATTCAGGCTGATTTCAGACAGCCTAAGGGCAGTGTGCAGGTTAGTAAGTACCTGTGTCTTATTATTGAACTGGTGAATGAATGAATGAATGACTAGATCATTATGAATTTCTAGACCAGGGTTTTGAAGAAGTTGGCATCGGATTTGAAAGCCAGTGTTCTCTTAGCACCAAACGACTTTCTTTTCCTTGCCTTCCTGGATTTCCTCCTCTTACAGTTGTTGTTTTTTTCCCTCCAAACAAATGACATTTATTAAAGAAAAATTCCTTTTCTCATATAGCAACCAGTTGCAGCCTTTGGATGTTTTAATTATATAAAAAAGCACGGAAACCGGGGATTTTAATGAACAAGTCCAGCCTTGACACAAATAAATGCACTGCTCTGGTTATGCAGTGTCTTTATTTAGTTTTCCTGAAATACGAGAAAAGACATCTTCTCCTTCATCACCAGAGTTGCTGAGTTTGACTAGTGTGGATGAGATGACCTCTGAGGCCTCTCCTTATAGATCTGAGCAGTTGAGCCTGGGAGCTGTAGTGACTCAGCCGAAGGGTGATAACTTACTCACAGTCTGTGCTGCGTTCTGCACTGTCCACTGTCTGCAGGGGTGGCACTGCCATGCTCTCCACCAATAGCCAACCATTTATACTATTAAAGAATACACAGGAGTCGAACAATGAGAACACATGGACACAGGGAGGGGAACATCACACACTGGGGCCTGTCGGTGGGTGGGAGGCAAGGGGAGGGAGATCATTAGGACAAATAGCTAATGCATGCAGGGCTTAAAACCTAGATGACAGGTTGATACGTGCAGCAAACCACCATGGCACATGTATACCTATGTAACAAACCTGCATGTTCTGCACATGTATCCCAGAACTGAAACTAAAAAGAAAAAGATTTTACCAAAAGGAAAAAAAAGAATATGCCAGGGAAAGGAGACCCCCCCACCTTGAAGGATTTAATTCCAGGAATTGGAGAACATCTTACACGTTTGGAGATGGCAATATAGAATGCAGTGGGTGGCCCAGGGCTCCAGGTCAGGGTAAAGCAGGCCTTGTTGCCATTCCCTTGGACTATGATCTTATACGCTGGGGTGGTAGAGTCTTGAGATACTGATTAATTTAAGGCTGCATGATGATGGGGAAAGAGCAAAGATGTTCTTCAGTCAGTATCCACTGGAGTGCTTGTATCCTGGTGTTATAACATCAAATAATTCTACATCGTTTAGTAAATAGCCCTGCCCAGAGCCTCTCAAGTGCTTCCTCACCCACTGGGGAGAGGATGCCTCAGGACCCTATACCAGGGACATGTGACAAATACCCCATTCAGATTGGTCAGTGCCAGCTATTAAATATGCTGAATAATATTCCTGAAAAGGGACACGGGTGATAATTATCCAGACATACCTGTTTCCTGTCCCACTTTCACCATTTAATAGCTTTGAGTCTACAAGTGGCCACCCCAGGGTTTTCTCCTCCTCTGTGTACCAGTCATATCAGTAATTACTATAACTTCATAGGGATTTTTTTCAGGACTAAATGATGAGACGAACCCACACTGAGCAAACAGTTTTCTGGCAGATCAGAGGCCTGGAATAAATGGTGGTAATTTAATTGTATGACCAAGTGTCTTGAAGAGAAGGACTCCTGTATGAACTCTGAGGCATGAGAAGGCTCAGAACTCACCCCATTTTCAGCCTTTTATTTGAAAAAGGGAAAAATGATGGAAAGGGGAAGAGAGAGTACGTACAATAGGAACAGGGATTCTGGAGACTTGAATTTCTAGTATGCCTTGCCTCTGGCTAAAACAGATCTTTTACACATGCGCTTTTTCTCCCTCTCCAGCTGGCCCTGTTGCTTAACGTGGCAAAAGTAGATGTCATGTTTGCAGACAGTTTTGTTCACTCCCAAAACGGGGTTTATCTAATGTGGATTTGAAACAAACAAACAAACAAATCAATAAAATGAGCAGCTTTGGGAGCCAGAGTGGAGGCAGTTGAAAAAGTACAGAACTCCAGAGGACTGTTAAACATTATTCAGAAAGCTCTGAAGCTCCCTCAGTCTGGGATTCTAAAAAAAAAATTCATTAAGCAATCGTTTACCTCAGACCATGAGGAGATGGACTTTAGCCAAAACAGACTGAAAAACACAAGAGGAAAGTTGGGAGAAGGGATTGTTTTTGGTTTCTGAGAATGCTTTATTCATATTCCTATGAGACTTTCATGGCTTATTGACCCTTTGTACTGATTGGGTAAATTTTAGTATTTTTACGCTTCTTAGTTTCACCCTGTTTGTTCATTCATTTTTCCATTAAACTACAGTTAAGCAACTACTTTAAGGTTGTGGACAAAGAATGAGATGTGAGCTGGGGAAGGTGGCCTCTGGTTAATTCTCCATTCTTGGTAGCCATGTCTTGCTGTAGTCTTCCTCTGACACTGAATACTGTTGACCTGTGTAATTGACAGGATATTGCAAACATCAGAGTATCTGACTTACAAGGCTAGGCCATAAAAGATATTGAGGCTTCGGCTTTACTGGTGTGGATCACTCACTCTAGAAAAAGCCAGCTGCCATGTTGGGAGGATACTCAAGTGTCCTCATGCAGAAGAACTGAGTCTCCTGCCAACAGCCATGCTAGTGAACCACCTTTGAAGTTGATTATGTGGCCCTAGTTAAGGCTTCAGGTGTCTAGAGCCTTTGCTGCAGTCTTCACTTATTTGAGACCCTTATCCGGAATCACCGAGCTACGCTGATCCCGTTGCTGACCCAGAGAAGTTCTTGTATGAGATCATAAACATTTATTATTATTTCAGCCCATAATTTGTTTCACAACAATGGTTAACTAGTACAACTGGAAAAATTAATCGTTAGCGCCCATTCGGAGTCTAAACAATTGGCTGTTCAGCACTAGGTAAGGAAACAAGTTAATTGTTACACTCTTACCACCTACCCAACACCGCAGCATAACCACCATTTAGAGGGAGTTGTGCTCTGTTGCTTCTGTACCTCTTGCCTCCTCAGTTTGTGGTGTGATGTGTTTGCCTGACAAATACCATCTGGGACCCTGGAGACTGCAGTTTAACCATTTAACCGAGTTAATTCTTCTAAAAGTGCCATGTTAAAGTAGGTGGTGTATTTTGAAAGACATATATAAATACATTTTTATTTATGTATGTAAATATATTTTCCTATAAATCATCTTTCTAGTTTACCCATAGCCATTTTCCTGCTATGTTCTTATATGGCAGAGGGAGAGATCATCTTTCTTTTTTCTTTTTTTGAGATGGAATCTTGTTCTGTCTCCAGGCTGGAGTGCAGTGGTGTGATCTCGGCTCACTGTAACCTCCGCCTCCCGGGTTCAAGCAATTCTCCTGTCTCAGCCTTCTGGGTAGCTGGGACTACAGGGGTGCGCTACAACACCCAGCTAATTTTTGTATTTTTAGTAGAGATGGGATTTCACCCTGTTGGCCAGGATAGTCTCTATCTCCTAACCTTTTAACCCTCCCGCCTCAGTGTCCCAAAGTGTTGGGATTACAGGTGAATAGAACTATATTAATTTCAACTATATTAATTTCAAGTGAGCCACAGTGCCCTGCCGAGATCATCTTTCTTAAGCCTCTTCTAGCAAGGCCACCAGTCTCATTCATGAAGACTCCACCCTCATTACTTAATCACCTCCGAAAGGCTCCACCTCCTAGTACTATCACCTTGGAGATTAGTGTTTCAAAATATGAGTTTGGAGGGACACATTGATTCCACCACACTGACATTCTGCCAAAGCAGTCGGGATGCTCTTGTAAGATATGGATTTATATATATCTTTCTGAAATACACCACCGACTTCCCTGCCTTCCCAAACAGAGTGCATTCTGCAGCCTTGATGATTCTGAATTGCCCTTGCTGTGAGGCCTGAAGGTAGCTGTGAAGACAGAAGGTGCTAGCTAGCGGCATGGACATCACATACCCTGTGGATGACAACAGTGTGCATAACAGTCCCTGTAGCCGCCCTGGCAACCTTTTGTATGATGACATCTGTGTTGCCAAAAGAAAGCACGGGTAACCTCATGACCGTCAGTCCTGTGTTGAGGCTGACTGTCTTAGTTTGGGCTGCTATAACAAAAGTACCATAGACCAGGTGGCTTAGATAGCAAATACTTATTTTTCACAATTCTGTAGGCTAAAAGTCTGAGATCAGACTGTCAGTCCAAAGGGAAGTTCTTGGTGAGGGCTCTCTTCCTGGTTTACAGGCAGCCACCTTCCTGCTATATCCTTGGAGGGAAAGGGGAGAGATTATCTTACAAGGGCACTAATCCCATTCATGAAGGCTCCACCCTCATGACCTAATTGCCCCCCACAGGCTCCACCTCCTGATACTATCACCTTGGAGATAAGGTTTCAAAACATGAGTTTGGGGGGACCCATTGATTCCACAACACTGACCTTCTGTCAGATGAGTCAGGATGCTCTTTTTCAAACTTCAATCTTTCCCCACCCTCACAATGTGCCCCTGTTATTATTGAATTAATATTTAAAATATTGAAGATTTAATTAATGTTGAAATTTTTCTTTAAATCAATTCAACGATTCATTAACTTTGTTTTAAAAGGAAATGTTCTGTTTCCTTCATAAAGGGAAGATCAATATGATTTGCCAAATATAGATGAAGGCAAACCTACATACAGTGGAAATAGAACTATATTAATTTCAAGTAGCTGTTATTACCAGAGAATACTCTAAGCCCAGTGTTTGTGCTCTCTTCAGTCAAACAGAAGATTATCCATTTGTATAAAACCAAAACAAGATCTTTTCCAGTTTGATTAATTGGGCAAGACAAAAGGAATAGTAACTATCTCACCGAAATTATTTAATGCAGGGCCCAGGAGCCACCTCAATCATCTACAAATTGGTTGGGCATGTTTATTACCTCAGATTGGAAGCAGGCTTTCCCCAAGTGACTTTCCCTTTGTAATGCCACTATCCTGTACTTGTCAATATGATTCTAAGCACTACCTCTGCATGGCAGAAACTATCAACTGCGAGTGGTTTCCCCTTAGCTTGTCCTTCCCGTTCTACAGGATGGAGGTTAAGAGCTCTGGCTTTGATTCCAATCCTATCTCCTTTTCTCCCTGTGTGATTCTTGGTTGACCTCTCAGAGCCCATTGGTAAATGGAGATAAAAATATATACTCACTGGGTTGGTGAGAAGGTCAAGGGCAATGCTGTATATGAGACATGGCATTTGCTATAACGAGGATGTATCTCAGTTGCCACATTTGTATCACTAACTATTTGAAGATTTTGTATTCAAGATTTGTAAGAGAATCTTCTTCCTAAGCCAGCATTTTCTTTTGCATAAAAAGAAAGAAAGAAAAAAAAAAACTTTCACAGACAAAACCCAGGGCATATTTTAGGTGTGTTTAGTCCCAAGTTCCTGATGTCTTACGGGAACCTGGAACTTGCCATTCTATTTTTGTAGGTCAATATGTTCCCACTTTTGATTTAAGATGTTACAAATTCTGTATGGTTGCCAGCTGGGGATTCCTGGCTGATCTGTGCAGTTTTTTTCATTGCGGTCATGTGTGATGCTTAGTGGTGACTAAGGGAAGATTACATGGAGAAGTGTTAGAACAGGCTAATCAACTGGGAACCCATTTCATGTGAATGCCAAGATGTCTTGAAGGTGGGCATGGCAGGGAAATAACAGGGTGCCATGCTTGGTGAGAAATGAATTCCTAAGTGTGCCCTGACTGCCATAAAGAGCCAGGGAGAGCACAGAAACTATTCTTTTTCTATTCTTCCCTCTCTCTGTTCTTTCTTCTCTCACTGCTGCTGAAGGTAGAGCCTGTTGTGTTAAACTAAGCCAGTGAGGATTTTGGTGTTATTTGCCCTTCAAGCCTCTTGACATACAGTGTCATCCAGGAGCAGTGGGTGAGCCTGCGAATGTTTCAGGCACAAACCCACATTCTCATTGAATCCTTACAAGTAGCCCTCTAATGAATTCTCACTGTGGATGAGGAATGGAAACCCAGGGATGGGAAGCTGTGTGCCTACAAGTATCCATTTGGTAGAAGCAGGGCTGGAATTTGAATGGGAGACTGTACGCTCCCTGTAGCAGGTTCCTACAGCTGCTGTAACAACTTAACATGAATGCACAGGCTTAAGACAGTACAAGTGTGTTCTCTTACAGTTCTGAAGGTTTCGCTCCAGAGTGAGTTTTACGGAGTGAGAATCAAAATGTTGGCAGGTCTGGTTCCTTCTGCAGTTTTTAGGGGAGAATCCATTTCAAGCATCTTCCAGTCTCTAGAGGCTCCTGGTGTTTTTCAACTCATGGCCATAGCACTCCAATCTCTGCTTTCACCGTCACTTCTTTATACTGTGACTCTGGCCCTCTTGCTTCCCTCATACAATAACCCTTTTAATTGCATTAAGCCCCCGAGGCTAATCCCAGATGTATTTGTCAGTTTTCAGGCTGCTAATAAAGATATACCCAAGATTGGGTAATTTATAAAGAAAAACAGATTTAATGGACTCACAGTTCCACATGGTTGGGGAGGCCTCACAATCATGGTGGAAGGCCAAAGGCACGTCTCACATGGCAGCAGGCAAGAGAGAGAGAGAGAGCCACGTGAAGGCGTTTCCCCTTATAAAACCATCAGATCTCATGAGACTTACTACCATGAGAACAATATGGGATAAATCACTCCTGTGATTCAATTACCTTCCACCAGTTTCCCCCTACAACGTGGGAATTACAGGAGCTACAATTCAAGGTGAGATTTGGATGGAGACACAGCCAAACCCAGTCACAGGATAATTCCCCATATCGAGGTTCTTAATCACACTTGCAGTTGATTTTATTATGCAAGCTGATATATTCATAGGTGGGATTAGGACTTAGACACCTTTGACAAGGAACATTATTTGGCCCAACACACTCCTCAGACTTATGCTTATTCCCAGTCACGCAGTCAGGAGAGGATGCCCACAATGCACTGGGGCTTTTGTGTCTGTGTCTCCCCAGCAAGAACAGGTACTTGTCCTTGTCTCTGGAGCTCGCAGCCAAGTCCTAGAGTCAGCATTGGATGGCTTCTCTCAAGCCCCCAGTTTCAGGAAACAAGTCTGAAGTGGGACATGAAGCTCTTTGAGGCAGGATACCTCTCATGCTTGGAGAGCATTACAGGCTGCATTAGTCTGTTTTCACACTGCTGGTAAAGACATATCCAAGACTGTGCAATTTACAAAAGAGGTTTAATAAACTCACAGTTCCACATGGCTAGAGAGGCCTCACAATCATAATGGAAGGGGAAAGGCACATCTTACATGGCGGCAGACAAGAGAAGAGACCTTGTGCAGGGAACTCCCTTTTATAAAACCATCAGATCTCTTGAGAGTTATTTACTTTCACGAGCATAGCACAGGAAAGATCCACTCTGTGCTTCAGTCATCTCCCAGTAGGCCCCTCCTATAACGTGGGAATTACGGGAGCTATAATTCAGGATGCGATTTGGTTGGGGGCACAGCCAAACCATATCACAGGCTAATGACAGAGTGGGGTGATTTCTTGTTTTGTTCCTATGGCAACTGTTGCATTTCCTTTTTCTTCCAAAAATGGTTAATGGGCTCGTCTTTCCTGGACTGGGTTGGTAGTAGACCGTAAGCACAACAGTTCAGAAAGGGCAGCCTCCATGAAGTTGGATATGTTTGTCTTTATTAATCTGTTTGGATTTTCTTGGCCCATTTACCCACAAATTTAAAAGACGTGATGAGCTTTCAGGGAGAACTCTTTAGCATTTATGTTTTCGTTCGGTTTTGTTTACTTGTTCAGTGCTCTCTTGGCTCCCAGACCAGCAAACACACCATTGTCACTGGGGAGAAATTCGTGTTGACTGAAATCTGTGGTTGGCCTGTCACTTTTTTCTCTAGTCAGCTACCCTGATAGTTTCCCTGTGGTTTGTGGTGGGGTCACAGTTCTTAACCTCAGTACCCTCGCTGGTCTAGAGGAGACTGGTTTGTTGGGAACGTCTGACACACTTGGGTTCTTTCTGACATCTAGACCACCCGGTTGAGTCTGACGAGAAACGTCGATTGCCTCCTTGGCTTTTGAAGCTCTCATTTGTGGCACTACAAGGTCATCTTCAAAATCCCACATTCCTTTTTGCATTTAGGTATTAACCCCTTGGTGTGAGGAGAAAGATAATTGTCAACACATTTAGGAGAGAAATCATGCAATAAAGCTAATCCAACATAGACTAACTTAAAAATAGTTCATTAGTGCTAACTTAGTTCATTCATGCTTTATCTTCTCGTGTGTGTGTGTGTGTGTGTGTGTGTGTGTGTGTGTGTGTGTGTGTAAGGGGATCAATTATATACATAAGACAAAAGACCCCCCTAGGAAATGTTTTCACACTGCTGGTTTGAGAAACTATACAATGAGGATGAATCAACAAGTAAATATTAAGAAAATTTCTTAGATTGAGAAAGATATTACTCCTGTTTGGGGTGAACTCTGTGCTGACCCACAGAGGGTCTCTGATTTAACTGCCTCCAGTAATCCTGCAAGATATGTCTAATCGTTTCCATTTTATGGATTAGGAAATGAAGGCCAAAAGTGGTGAATTGATTTGACCACAATCACAGATCCAGGAGCTTCCTCAGCCCAGAGCCTACAATCAGCTCTGTCTTAAGACCGTGTCCTTTCATCCCCCTGCTTGCTACTCAAAGCCTGTTCCATGAACCAGCAGCTTCTGCATCTGCTAGGAGCTTGCTGGAGGTGCAGACTCTCAGGCCTGACTGACCCCCAGCCTGCTGAGTTCGAATTTTAACCAAAGTCTCTTGGTGACTCCTGGGCAGTTTAGAAGGGAACTGCTCACTGCCCCCACCTCCCACTGAGTTAAATAGACATGAAGTGAGGCTTCCCTGTGTGCTCAGCCTGTGGTAAGCCTGCAAAGACAGTAAGACCCAGCCCCTGTAATGCAAAACACAGAGCATAGGGCAGCACACTGCTGCCATGAGTCGAGGTAACACAGTACTAACAGTGGCCACAGGGTGCTCAGGGGCACAGAGGAGGGGTGCTGCCCAGGGAGAATGCCTGTTGGAGTTTATTCCTAAGCTAATTCAAGACACACAGGAATCCACTGTGGCTGAGAACAGCAGCTCTGAATTCGCACTGTTGGTTTCAAGGCCAAATTCTACTACATCCCAGCCGTGTGTGATGGGGCAAGTGACTTAATTTCCCTGGCCTCAGTTTCTGCATCTGCAATATGGGGAATCATAATAGCACCTACTTGTTACGCATATTAAATGCAGCCATACTATGAACGACTCACAGTGATTAATACCCAGCTCAATAAATGTTAGTGATTACTGGAGACTGAGAATAGAACAATAAACAGCAATAGCAACAGAAGACTGGGAGAGGTTTTCCCGGAAGTGGGGACCAGACGCGCAGTAGCTATCCAAGTGCAGAGGCAACAGAAGACTGGGAGAGGTTTTCCCGGAAGTGGGGACCAGACGAGCAGTAGCTATCCAAGTGCAGAGGCAACAGAAGACTGGGAGAGGTTTTCCCGGAAGTGGGGACCAGATGCGCAGTAGCTATCCAAGTGCAGAGGCAACAGAAGACTGGGAGAGGTTTTCCCGGAAGTGGGGACCAGATGCGCAGTAGCTATCCAAGTGCAGAGGCAACAGAAGACTGGGAGAGGTTTTCCCGGAAGTGGGGACCAGACGCGCAGTAGCTATCCAAGTGCAGAGGCAACAGAAGACTGGGAGAGGTTTTCCCAGAAGTGGGTACCAGACGAGCAGTAGCTATCCAAGTGCAGAGGCAATAGAAGACTGGGACAGGTTTTCCCGGAAGTGGGGACCAGATGCTCAGTAGCTATCCAAGTGCAGAGGCAACAGAAGACTGGGAGAGGTTTTCCCGGAAGTGGGGACCAGATGAGCAGTAGCTATCCAAGTGCAGAGGCAACAGAAGACTGGGAGAGGTTTTCCTGGAAGTGGGGACCAGTTGCGCAGTAGCTATCCAAGTGCAGAGGTGTAACTGAGTACAACTCTGGGACATACCCCAGAATATTCCTATTGCAATAAACCAGGTATTTCCTGAGCACCTACTCTGTGCCAAAGCATTATTCTAGGCTCTGGAGATAAGAAGCTGAAGTATTGACAGCATCACAGTCAAGAGCCAGAAAACCATTGTTCAAGCAATTAGCATAAGACATGATTCCTGTTTATTACAAAGCATTTCCTTCTAGGTACTGCTTTACCTGCATCCTGCCAATTTCGGTATGTTGTGTTTTCATTCTCATTAATTCAAAATATGTTCCAATTTCCCATGTGATTTCCTCTTTGACCCTCACATGTTTATTTTAGCATTTACTTGTTTCTCTTCATCCAGTACTCATGGAATACCTGCTCTGCACAGCTTATGTGCACAGGCTGGGTTTGGAAGCCATGCTGCTAAGTTTTGATTCCTGGCTTTCCAACATTACCTATGATAACCTTGGACAAGTTGCGTGTGGCTAAGCCTCGGTTTCCTCATCTGGAAAATGGGTGCAATTCTAGCACCTGCTTCCTAAGGCTGTGATGTACCAGGCAGTGGCCTGGTCACATCTTCTGACCTCAAGGAGCTTATAGTCCAAAAAGGCATTGACTCTTTGTGGGAGAGAGAGTTTTGGGAGAGAGAAACACAAATGCAACTTTTTACATAGAGTATGAAACTCTGATCCAAATCTCTCAAACTCCGGTTCTTTGACTCCTAAGGCATTTCTTCCTACTGAGTTGCTGTCATTGAACCAAAATCTGTTCTGATCACCATTGCATGCCCAGCGCCTAGCACAGTGCCCTGAACATGTTACATACCCGTTACATACTCGTTCCACAAAGTTGTTCTTTAGTATTCATGTGTTTTGCCTCAATTCCATTTGATTCCTCTTTTCCCACACGTGATGCTGACTTCATTTCTCCAACATTCACTTAAGACCTTGCTGAAGCATAATTGTTAGCATCGTGGAGTTGGCTCTTCTCTTTCTAATTGCCCTGCAGAGGTTTTGGGGAGTCTGTATGTGATCGTGTAGACTCCAGCACCCCAAGACCCTCTTCTGTTTCCTTGATGACCCTTGAGCTGGAGAAGTCCTACTTGCTCGCGGCCTCCCATCCATTATGGGCCGGGATACGTGTTGGGCCTCTGCCCGGATCATGCTTGGAGTGGCACCAGCTGGGTAGGATATGTGAAATATTTGCTCCGAGAGATCCAGAAGTGTTGATCTGAGTAGGATCAGCTGGTGCTCCAGGATAAAACTCGTGTCATCATCTTTGCTGCAGAGTCTCTGTGTTCCTCCTGTACTCAGCAGTTTACGGGGTACCATATTGTTTTCAGTCTTCCTGCTCTACCCTGTTTTGAAATGTGGTTAAACAGCTCTGTCTTCCTGCCAGAAAGAATTTCTCCGTGGGGAGGGGGCTGCCACCCAGTCCAGCAAGCGTTGCCTTTCGGTCAGCACCACAGAACCTGATGAGACCTAATTCCCTGTGAGCTTGACGCAGGAGGTCTCCTCCTCCAGGCCCACTTGGAACCATTCTGTTCTCTTATTGGAAGAGAAATTATTATGGTAGGGAAGTGCCTCTTCTGGGAATGGGTTTGTAAGATGAAGTTTTCATCCAAACCAGTGACCTGTTTGTCTAGAAACTGTGTCCTCTTCTTTCTGCCTCTTGTGCTGACATTTCTCCTGTGGCCTCCATCTGCTTCGCTCACATGTGCAGGGCACAGGCTGGGTTTGGAAGCCATGCTGCTCAGTTTTGATGCCTGGCTTTCCAGTGTTGCCTATGATAACCTTGGACAAGTGTCTTGTGGCTGTCCAAGCCTCAGTTTCCTCATCTGCAAAATGGGTGCAATTCTAGTACCTACTTCCTAAGGCTGTGAGGATTCAATGAGGTAAAGTCTAGAAAGTTTCTAGCGCAGTGTCTGGAATGTGGTAAACAGCTTACCTGGGTCTGATCACATTTGTTGCTCACAGCAAAGGCTTACTGTTTACTACAGATCTAACAGTTGTTCTTTTTTAAAAGAATGTTTAAATATGCAAGTGTTGAATTATCTGCATTGTGCCTTTAGGGTATACACATCTGCCTGCAATATTCCTTGAGCTCTCAGAAAACTTAAGATATGTTTAAGGGATACAGGAAAGAACAGGACAAGAACCCAAATCCCTACCCAAGAGGAAAGAGGAAAGGAAGTCTCAGCATCTCAGAAATGAGTGCCTGGAGAGGATGGGTGGCAGCTGTGTGGGGGGTGGTGGGGTGACGTGCCTTGAAGGATGCTGCAGATCACAGTGCCAGGCGGGGTTTGGGGTGGGACATGTGGGAACAAAGGCATCCCTGGCAGAGGATCCACCATGAGCAAAGGCAGAAAGGCCAGGAAGTATCAGGAACCAGAAGAGTCCAGTAGAGGATCGGCTTAGGAACGATGATGAGACCTTCTCGTTGAGGGCTTTGAACACCAGGGTCGGGGCTGTGCTCTGACTTCAGGAAGCAGATAAGAGGTCCTGAAATGTCTCTGTGAAAATTTGGGACCAGATGCGGTGGGGCTTATACCTGTAATCCCATAACTTCAGGAGGCCGAGGCGGGTGGATCAGCTGAGGTCAGGAGTTTGAGACCAGCCTGGCCAACATGGTGAAACCCCATCTCTACTAAAAATAGAAAAATTAGCCGGGCATGGTGGTGGGTGCCTGTAATTCCAGCTCCTCACAGGTTGAGGCAGGAGAATTGCTTGAATCCAGGAGGCACAGGTTGCAGTGAGCCGAAACTGCGCCACTGCACTCCAGCTTGGGCAACAGCGTGAGACTCAGTCTCAAAAAAAAAAAAAAATTAGATCACAGCAAAGGTGAGCTTTAGCGTGTTCCCTCTGGCAGTTGTGCAAAGGAGGGACTGGCGTGAAGAGAAAACAGGCGAAAATCACAGCCTCTGTCAGAGAACTCAGCCCCCTATTTCTGTCCTGCCCTGGGATGGTGGAGCCAAAGGGAACAGAAAGGACAGCGTGGGTGGGAGAGGCATTGAGGAGGTAGAAATTGACCTGGCTTGCGTGCCCGGTGTTGCGAGGAGTGAGGGTGATCCGGGGTTCCGGTGACTTGGAAGTATGACTAGATCCAGGAAATCCAGTTGGAGAGACCCAGGTCCACACAGAAAAGGTTCACGGAGCTCAGGCACACAGATGCCATGAGTGTTTCCAAAGGAGAGCCATAGGAAATGAGTGCTTTATGGTCAGAGGTGTGGTCACAGGTACTGTCCCCTGGTAGTTTGTGGGATGGGTGCCGTCTGGATCAAGTTTCATGTCCCAGGGGCAGGAGATTAGACAATCTACGTGCCTTGACCTTTTCTGGGCTATTCGAAGGAAGGATTCCACCAGGTCAACTTGAATCACCTGGCACTGGCAGAAAGCCCTGCTCTTCTTCTTCGCTCCTGGGTATCATTACCCTTATTACAACTGCAGAGGAGGCCAGACATGGTAGCGTGCCTGTAATCTCAGCACTTTGGGAGGCCAAAGTCGGGGAATTGCTTGAGGCCAGGAGTTCAAAACTAGCCTGGGCAACACAGGAAGACCCCATCTCTTTAAAAAATTATCTCTGTGTGGTGTCTCGTGTGTGTCATCCCAGCTATTCAGGAGGCTGAGGCAGGAGGATTGCTTGAACCCAGGAGGTCGAGGCTGCAGTGAGCTGTGATTGTGCCACCACACTCTAGCCTGGGCGACAGAGGGAGAACTTGTCTCCTTGTCGCTTAAAAAAAAAATATATATATATATATATATATATATATATATATATATATATGCAGAGGCCTTGTGAGTTAGCTGTCTCCAAATTTTTTAAGACAAGGAATTCAGTTAATGAAGTTTGTTAGACTTGTTTGGAAAATGGGCCTGAACAGGCCGAGAGCAAGGGCTGATCAAGCTCTTCTATAGATTTCAATGCTCAGGTTCCGTGACCTTTACTGTTTTTATTTTGGCAAAATGTATACAACTTAGTATTTATCACTTTAATTTGTAAGTGTAAAATTCATAGTCACTAAGTCTATTCACAGTGTCGTATCACCATCACCAATTACCTATACCTGAAACATTTTCATCATATCCACTAAAAAATGACTGCCCTTCCTCCCTCCCCCAAAAATGACTGCCCTTCCTCCCTCCCCCGGGTTCATGGTCTCCGGTAACCCCTACTTTACTTTCTGCGTCTGTGAAATGGCTATTTTAGGTCCCTCAGGTAAGTGGAGTCACAATATTTGTCTGTGTGTGTCTGCCTTATTTTATTTATAATGTTTTCAAGGCCAATCCATATTGTAGCATATATCAAAATTTCTTTCTTTCTTATTCTCCTACTTCCTCTCCTGTCTCCCCTTCCCTCCCCTCCCCTCCCCTCGTTGGCTTTTGACAGGGTCCCTGTCACCCAGGCTGGAATGCAGTGGCACAATAATGGCTCCCTGTAGCCTTGACTTCCTGGGCTTCAGCGATCCTCCCAGCTCAGCCTCCTCAGTAGCTAGAGATGCAGGCCACCGTGCCTGGCTATTTGTATTTTGCTGTGTATGTTTTGGATTTTTAGTAGAGACAGGGTTTTGCCATGTTGCCCAGGCTGTTGCTGAACTCCTGTGCTCCGGCGATCCACCCACCTGGGCTTCCCAAAGTGTTGAGATTCCTGCACCACCACACCTGGCACAAAATTTCTTTCTTATGGCTATATAACATTTCTGTGTGAGGTGTGTCTGTGTGTGTACACGCATGTGTGTGAATAGTAGTCCTATGAACATTTGACAAATATCTGTTCAAATCTCTGCCTTCAGTTCTTTTGGATATAGACCTAGGAGTGAAATGGCTGGGTCATTTTGTAGCTGTATGCTTAACCTTTTGAGAAACTGTCACACCGCCTTGAACAGCAGCTGTATGATTGTACGTTCACACCAGCAGTGCACGAGGATTCCAGTTTCTCCACATTCTACCCAATATTATTTTAATTTACTTTTTTTAAAAAAAAAAAGCCATCTGAGACTGGGCACGGTGGCTCATGCCTATAATCCCAGCACTTTGGGAGGCTGAAGTGGGTGGATCGCAAGGTCGAGAGATCGAGACCATCCTGGCCAGCATGGTGAAACCGTGTCTCTACTAAAAATACAAAAAATTAATAAAAAATTAGCTGGGCATGGTGGCAGGTGCCTGTAATCACAGCTACTCAGGAGGCAGAGACAGGAGAATCACTTGAACCCAGGAGGTGGAGGTTGCAGTGAGCTGAGATTGTGCCACTGCACTCCAGCCTGGGGAGCAAAGAGTGAAACTCTGTCTCAAAAAAATAGGCAAACAAACAAATAGCCATCTGAGGGGGTGTGACGTGTCCTCTCCCTGTAATTTTTATTCACATTTCCCTAATGAAGACGTTAAGCTTACCTTCTCATGCCTACTGGCCATTTGTCTGTCTCCTTTGGAGAAAGTCACATCCATTTATGATACTCAGATGTCTTTTTTGGTTCTATTTTTGCCTTCTTTTGGCTAATGATTATCTTCCAGCCCCGTGAGTTTTGACTGTGCTAATGTCTTCTAGTACTGTTTAGAATTTGAAGTAAAAAGGGAGCAGTAATTGATAGAGTTGTTATTTACACTGGGGAGGTTGGTGTTACATACCCTGTGCCTTTTCATTAGCGGTATTATATTCTTGTAATGTGTTTTACTGGATCATTGTAATTCTAGACTTTGAGACTTTGTCACTTTTTTGGGGGAGGGGTGGGGGGGGGTGGTCATTTAAAAGCAAAGAAATACAGCCAGTATGATTCCAAAGCAAGTAAGCACAGTAGAAAAAAGTTGAAAGAGAGTGCAATTTCAAGCAAGCCAAAAAGCGATGGATGAGTCAAACAAAATAAAATAAATAAATCCCAGCTGGTGCACTGGCTCATACCTGAAATTGCAGTACTTTGGGAAGCCAAGGTGGGCAGATCATCTGAGGTCAGGAGTTCAAGACCAGCCTGGCCAACATGGTGAAGCCCCGTCCGTAAATACAAAGATTAGCCAGGTGTGGTGGCGCACGCCTTTAATCCCAGCTACTCAGGACGTGGAGACAGGAGAATCACTTGAACTTGGGAGGCACAGGTTGCAGTGAGTGGAGACTGTGCCACTGTACTCCAGCCTGAGTGACAGAGTGAGACTTTATCTCAAAAAAAAAGATCCTTTAGAGCTTCCTAATTTCTAAATAGTTTTCCTTTATAATTTGTAGAGGTTGTGAAATTAACTCTGTAGATTGTAGTTTGTCACTCTAATTGCCAAGCATTTTAATTATCAGGAGTGTTTTATGCTTTTGTGAAATGCTCATTTCACAGCTTGTTGGTGGGTCTTTTGGTAGAATGAGAAAGTGAATATTCACACCAGAAATGAGGTACTGACCCTGAAGGGCTTTCCAATCAAAGAGAAAGGAGAGGAGAGGCCAGGGCCATTGTTTGTAAGCAGGAAACTGTCACTGAGTCACGGTGTAGGTGAGGCGGGCGGTTTCCATTCTGTTTTTATCAGACTAAAAACAAGCGCCAGAAGTTTTGGTTCAGAGATGCTTTTCTTTTTCAGCCTCTGCTCATTTTGTTGTTATTTTTCTTCAAGAGAGCCATGGAGCAGAAGGCGCAGGGGCCACAAGGCCCTCTTTTTCAGGCTCTGGCATTTGATAGTGAGGTATTTTGGTATTCCAAATAATTGGTGGAAGGGTGGAAAGGTTAAGTGGAAATCATGTAAGGGCTGCAAAGAGATTCATGTGTGACTATTTCATGAGTGCTTACTACATACCAGGTGCTGTTACAGTCTCTGTAATGCTGCCTGGGAGTTTGGGGGAGTCTTCATCCGTCCGTCCGTCCATCCATCCATCCATCCATCCTCCCTCCATCCATCCTCCCATCCTCCCTCCCTCCATCCTTTCTTTTTTTCACAATGTCTCTTCCTTGGTCCCCGACTTCCCCTCCTTCCTTCCTATGCAGTGCTTATAACATGTCAAGCATATGTTGTAGCCGCTGGGGACATTGTGGTAAACAAAGCAAAGTCCTTGCTTGCGTTCTGTGACAGACGGAGATAAAATGGGTAATTAACAAGTATAACCCCTCCCACCCACCTCCCAGGTTTATTTATTTAGTTAGTTAGTTCGTTCTACCGTATCTGTTACTCCGCCAGTCAGGATCCAGTTGGGAGACAGAAACTAAATCATTTTAACAGCGAATACTTAGTATCAGGAATTGTTAGCTACAACAGGGTGTCGGCTGCTAAAGGGTGAAGGATCAGGCGGAGCACAGTGGCTCATGCCTGTTGGTAATCCCAGCACTTAGGGAGTCCAAGGTGGAGGGATCGCTTGAGTCCAGGAGCTCTAGATCAGCTTGAGCAACGTAGGGAGGCCTTGTCTCTACAAGAAAATAAAATAATGTGAAAAGTAGCTGGATGAGAGTGATGGAGCTCGTGGGGTTGGGGTCTCAGCTACTTGGCAGGCTGAGGCAGGAGGATTTGTTGAGCCCAGGAGGTTGAGGCTGCAGTGAGCTATGATCTCACCTCCATACCACAGCCTGGGTGACAGAGTGAGGCCCTGTTTTTAAAGAGTAAGTAAAATAAATAAAAAGGAGTAGGCTGCACATGGTGTCTCGCACCTGTAATCTTAGCACTTTGGGAGTCCAAGGCGGGACCATCACTTGAGGTCAGGAGTTTTGAGACCAACTTGGCCAACATTGGTGAAACCCCGTCTCTACTAAAAATACAAAATTTACCCAGGCATGGTGGCCTGTAGTTTCAGCTACTTGGGAGACTGAGGCAGGGGACTCTCTTGAACTCAGGAGACAGAGGTGGCAGTGAGCTGTACTCCAGCCCGGGTGACAGAGCAAAAAAAAAAAAAAAAGTAAACATGAAAGAATCCAGGAATACAGATTTGGGAACAGCCATGGGGGCTGGGGCAGTGCACCCAGGGAAGGAACAAACCTAGGGTCCCCTCGAACCTGGGCTGGGATCTGGACCGGTCCATGGCCCATTGGATGGCAGAAAGGTTCTCGCTCAAGCCCCCGTGAAGGTGGGACTTACTGGGAAGCCCCTCTATGGGGTGCCAGGGAAGGATGTCTATGGGAGGTGTCTCCCATGGAAGTCTCTGAAATCAGCCTGCAGGGCTGGAGTTCAGGGAAACTGCCCCACTCCGGGATCCGGAGTCAGCCGCCCACAGGGAGATGCCCCTGCGGAAGCGTCGCCCCAGAACCCGACTGCGCCAGTGTTTTTTTGCAGCGCCCTCTACTGGCGAAGCTGAACATGACACACGCTCGCAAAGGGGAATCTCCTTGGTCCCAAGCAAAGCAATGCTAGCTGGACTTGGTGCTGACACGTCATCTGTGGACATTTGGCACAGATGCTAATCGGTGCTATGGGAAAATAAGCAGTGAGGAGCATAAGAAGTATTAGCTGTGCTGTTTGATAGAGCTTGTACAAGGAAGACTTCTTGGAAAAGGCGACATTTGGAGCAGAGACAAGAAGGAAGGGGTTGCTGGAGGCAGAGCATTCTAGGCAGAAGGAACTGCACGTGCAAAGGCCCTGAGGTCAGACCCAGTATGGCATGCAGGGAAGCCAGCTGCAACACAGTGGGTGTAGATGAGGGGAAGAGAATTAGCATTTGGCCAGAGTATGCATGCTAAGAGATGGAGAACTGACCAGAACTGACTTGTCCTTTAAAAGGATCACTCTGGCTCCTGTGTTGAGTAGATTGGCAGGGGACAGGTGGTGAAGACTGAAACAGGGGTTCCAGTTAGGAAGCTGTGAGAGTGATCCAACCCCCAGCTTCTGCTGAGGTTGAAAACATGCACGTGCAACCTAAATACATGTTCAAAGGTGGTTATTATTGTTTAAGGTGATGAAAGCGTTTCGAAAATAGAAGTGGTAGCTGACCAACATCATGGGTCTTATTAATACCACAGAATTGTATCCTTAAAAGTGCTTAAAATGAACTGTGCACCTTGGCTCACGCCTGTAATCCCAGTACTTTGGGAAGCTGAGGCGGGTGGATCACTTGAGGTCAGGAGTTTGAGACCAGCCTAGCCAACATGGTAAAACCTGTTTCTACTAAAAATAGAAAAATTGGCCGGGCGTGGTTGCATGCGCCTGTAATCCCAGCTACTAGGGAGGCTGAGGCAGGAGAATTGCTTGAGCCCAGGAGGCAAAGGTTGCAATGAGCTGAGAACGTGCTACTGCGCTCCAGCCTGGATTAAAGAGTGAGGCTCCATTTCAAAAAAAAAAAAAAAAATGTAAAGTGACAAATTTTATGTTGTATTTATTTTTACCAAAATTAAATCTTTTTTTAAAAAAAGAATAGTACAAAAATGATATTTCCTTCTCATTGCATCTTACCCAGGGATTATTAGTGTACATGTGTGTTCTTACTGGAAGTGTTAACTGGATGTGTGATTCCTTATTTTTTAACTTTTATCTTGGGTTCAGGTGTACATGGGCATGTTCGTTATATAGGTAACCTCATGTCACAAGGATTTGTTAAACAGATCGTTTCATCACCCAGGTACTAAGCCTAGTACCCAATGGTTATTTTTCTGATCTTTACTTTCCTCTCCCACTCCACCCTCAGACAGGTCCTGGTGTCTGTCGTTCCTTTCTTTGTGTCCCTGAGTTCTCATTATTTAGCTTCCACTTATAAGTAAGAACATGCAGTATTTGATTTTCTCTTTCTCCGTTAGTTTGCTAAGGATAATGGCTTCCAGCTCCATCCATGTTCTTGCAAAAGACATGATCACATTCTTTTTTTTATGGCTGCATACTATTCCATTGTGTGTATGGATCATTTTTTTTAATCCAATCTGTCATTGGTGGGCATTGAAGTTGATTCCAGTAGACGTGTAATTCTTACTAAAAATGTCAATCTTGATCACTTGGTTCATGTGACGTCTTCTGTGTTCTCCACTGTGAGGTTATCTTTCTCTTTGTAGATAACAAATACTTTGGGTGAAGTTAAACAGACAAACAGAAAAGTGGGGCTTGTTATTACCAGCATGGCTGTAACTAGCTAATTCCAGGCTCCAAGCCTCTGGGGCATAGGCACAGTTTTAGCTCATTCCACAGGAGGGGAACAGAGGCCTGCAGAAATACGGTAACTTGGCCAGGCACAGTGGCTCACACCTGTAATCTCAACGCTTTTGGGGGCTTGAGCAGGAGGATTGCTTGAGCTCAGGAGTTTGAGACCAGCCTGGACAACATTACATGGCTGTGTCTCTACTAAAAATCAAAATAAAAAAATTAACTGAGTGCAGTGGTACATGCCTCCAGTCCCAATTACTCCGTAGGGAGAGGCAGGAGGATTGCTTGTGTTCAGGAGGTTGAGGCTTCAGAGAGCTATCATTATGCCACTGCACTCCAGCCCGGGCCTCAGACAGAGATCTTGTCAGAAAGAAAGAAAGAGAGAAAGAGAGAGAGAGAGAGAGCACAGAAGAGAGAGAGAGAGAGAAAGAAAGAAGTTAGGTAACTTGCTCACTCTCTAGTGAGTGGCTAGATTGTAAGCATCATGAGGGCAGGGGCCTTTAATAATTCTGTTAGTATCCTAAGCCTCTAGAACAGTGCCTACACATTTTTTGGACACTTAACATATACTTGTTCTATTAATAAAGTGGAGCCTGAGTGTGGGTTTTCTGACCCCACCCCCCATGTTCCTTCCACTACAACTTCTGACTCTGGCTCCTGGACTGTCAGTAGTTAGCACTCCCTATCCCTAAGATTTCAGGGATGTTCCGCTGTTTCCTAGCATGGAATGGACCGTCCCCCAGCCCCACCCGTGCCTAAGTCATTGGCTGCAGACAGCAGACATTTGGCTCTCGGGTCCTTCCTCGCATTTGAAACAATGGGGCAGCAGGGTACTTTGTCCCTTGTGTTAGCTGAAGTTGGATGATGCTGTGTTGATGGGAAAACGCTGTTACTATTCTTAGACTAGTGAGGCTCTCACTTATTCACAGCTCCACACTCGTGGGCGGAATGAGAAGTTATAATAGAGTGCAGGTGCCTCTCATTGGTTTCCGCTACTTACTGGATTGTGTTTATTAAAAAGGAAATCACAGTGGTGTGTCTGGAGTTGAAGTCTGAACAAATAACCCAAAATGAGGAGACCCTGGAAGGTGGGCAGGAGGCGACAAAGAAAAGCAAAAACAAGTTTGAGCTCATTGGGATCAGGCAGTCCCAATGCCTGTGAATTCCGAACAGCCAGCTTGGCTGCAAAACCATGGTCGTATTCAACCTTTGCTGGCATCATTCGCTTACTTTTATGGGAGATCCAGATTTGGAATCGAACACAGTTTTCCCAGGCCCTTCATGGAATTTGAAAATATGACTCTGGAAGCATGTGGCTGAAAGGAGATTCTTTCAGAATATTTCAAGATGCACATGGATATGCTGGCATCCACACACACATCGACTTAATTTTTTTCCTGTCCCTTGAAAGAAGCCCTTCCAGGTCCTTCTGAAAGAAGGGCTGGAGGTTTTAATTGAACATGAGTTTTGAATGATGATGGGTGTTGGAATCCATGTTGGTGTGTGTCATGTTGGTTCTTCGGGCAGTTCCTTGAAAGACCCATTGCGTGTGTGTGTGTACGCACGCCTGTACATGTCCACGAGCACACGCATGCGCACATACACACATGTGCACATATAATAGCAAAAGGCAATTCCTGGCACGTGGCATTGTTCTGGACTGTGAGTACTCCCAGGAGACACTGTGCTTCCTATCACATGCACATTCGGCAAATCCGTCCCCTCATTGAGCAAATATTTACCACAGAAGACTAAGGGAAATGGAACATTACTCTTCTCTGCAGCACTCATGGACAGCACGGCGTCCCCTGTGGCTGATATACGGTATGTGCTGGGAGAAGAGATGCAGGTAGAACTAGAAAGGTGGGTAAGTTGGGCAGATGGCAAGAGACATCGCGGCCCTCACTCCTGAGTGTCGGGAGCCATCTCAGGCTGGGAAGAAGGTGATGCAGTCACCCACTCACTCCATCAAATGTGGCTGTATTTTTAGAAGTGTCTGCTTCCTGAAATACCTTAGTTCCTTTTGCCTCCCTGGCTCCTCTCCTCTCTTCTGCCTGTTCATTGAACTGAGAAATTATCAGGACTATATTCAGCCCTTGCCAATAATATCACAAAACCAAAATACCTTGTGGGTCTGAAATGTATGAGTGTTTTGACTGTTCACAGCAACGCCTTTGAGCATCGCAGTGTGTCATCCTCTCTCCACCCCACACCGTGTAGTTTTGGGGCAGGTTTTCGATGAGTAAGACTGGGCCCGACTCTTACCCCAAAGTGATGTTCTTTTGTGGCTTGTCTGCTCCAGGAACTGAGATACCCACACTCACTGCTCATCTCTTGTTGAAACAGAGAAGTCACTGCAGCACCCTCGGGGGCGGGGAGGGTGGGATGTCAAGGGAGAATATGGACTTTGAAACTGCTCATCTCGTCTACTACCTTGGAGGGCATGGTGTTTAACCCCCTACCTCTCCCCACGACTCCACCCTGCTCCAGTGAGGATGAAAATGTCTTTCTTACAGATTAGACTTAGTAATATGGTACAAGCAATGCTTCACATAGTGGGTAGGTGTTCATTAAATCGAGGGTATTATTATAATAATCATTAGCTTCATTACCCTAGTGATTTCATTTATCTTTTAGCCAATAGAGCGCTGGCATTTGATCGACTACTTTCTACCGGATCCATGAGTGGATGTGATGCTCCCTTTTACCCTCGCTTATTGAACATTGGTAAATAGTATATCGTGAGCCCCTGCAAGGGCTGGAATCCTTCAAAGACACGGTCAGTCAGTGGCCATCACTGCTCTGAACGTGAGACCATGTGATGACTGGCATTTGTGAGTTTCCTCATGTATTTTTCTCTGTAGGGCGCAGCTGTGTGTTCCTGAACCTATAGGAGTTTAACACCATTGCTAGTTCAGAAAACCTTAATCCCACTTCCAAACTTACGAGATACTGGGAAGTAAAAGGGAGAGAAGGAATGTACAGCTTGGCTGAAAGAAATGCTTCTGCGCTCTCAGAGGACGTTTTCCAGGCCTTCCCTAGAAACTACGTTAGTGTCTAAGGATTGTGGATGAGCAGCAGCAACGCACACTACATTGGCTTGGCTCTTACCGGGCAGTAGGCACAGTGGTTGGGATGGGACCTTGGTATCTCAGGCGAGGCCTCCCTGCCTGGCGTCCTCCCTATGATGCTTGATTACTGTGTTACCTGGGTCAACTCTTGTTACTCAGTTTTCTCATCTGTAAAATGGGGATTCCACTGGTTATTATGAGAATTAAATATAACGATACATAAACGGGTCCTGGAAAATAGTATTTAGGAAAGCTTGGTACGATGGCCAGTTTCGTACCAGTACTGTGTGCCATGCTAATCTGTATGGAAGGAAGAGATTTGGAGTCAGGGTGGATGTTTATAGTCTGGTCTCTCACTGGTATAAAGAACTGCCCGAGACTGGGAAATTTCTAAAGAAAAGACGTTTAATTGACTCACGGTTCCACATGGTCAGTGAAACCTCAGAAAACAGGATCATGGCGGAAGGGAAGCAGGTGCACATGGCGGCAGGTGAGATGGAGTGGGTGGGGGAACCACCACTTATAAAACAATCAGAGATCCTGAGAACTCACTGTCACAAGAATGGCACGAGGGAACCACCCCCATAATCCAATCACTTCCTTCCAGGTCCCTCTCCAGCCTGTAGGGGTTACAGTGTGGATTACAATTGGAGTTGAGATTTGGGTGGGGACACACACAGCCAAACCACTAGCACTCACCTAATCCCATTTTTACAGAGTATGTGTGGTGTGTTTTCAGATTTGGGATGAAATTTTAGCATAAATGTCATAAAAATGAGGAAATCTGGGAATGAAGTTTAGGTCAGGAAAGTTTCCATGATTATTTTTTCAAAATTGTTTCTTGGGTACATCATGCCATTGTTCAGATGAAGCTGTATTTTTTCCCCTCCCTCCCTTCCTACTTAGAAGACAGTGACATTGACTCTGTGCCTCTCATGTGACAGTGCCACCCAACTGGACTTTGTGCCAAGAAACGGAGGACTTTCTAGAGATTTTGTCCAGGAAATTGGCCCCATGTAGCTACTGAGCACTTCAAACATGACTAGTATGATCAGGGGCTGAATTTTTAGTTTAATTTTCTGTAGTTTAAATAATTTAAGTAGCTGATGTGTTTAGTGGCTGCTGTGTTGAGCAGCGCAGAGTAGACATTGCAAATATAGACACAGAAAGACACCATGCCTGCTGCTAAGAGGTCCCCTGTCCTACTGAGTGGTCAGCTGTTTACATTGACAGTCCCAGCGTGGTATGATAAGCGTCAACACAGAGGCATGTACAGGGTGCTGAGAAAGCTAATTTTACAATAGTCAAAAAAGACCTCAGGGCAGACTCCCCAGCACAGACTGCCGAGCCTTTACCTAAGAAGAGAATCATTGTATGACTACCTATTATGTGCCTGATACTGGGATAGGCACTTTGCATAGAAACTCACATTTCATCTTTAATGTAGCTCTGGTTGCCTAGCCCATGGATGGGAAGTCTGAAGTTCAGACTGGTGATGGTGTCCCCCACCAAGTCACACAGTTAGGTTTATAGTTACATCAGGGCGTGCCTGATCTCCAAGCCACAGCAGGCAGCCTCTTTCTTGAATAACCCTCCATCCCCTCTGTCCCCTTTGGGAAGCACTTTGCAATACCCTAGTGATTGGTAACCACTGATATGCCCCAGTCAGTCCACACTCTGGTGGCAGGCAGGTGTCATGTAACTGATTTACCACTCGGTAAAGGAAGGAGGCGACAGCAAGACCACAACCTAATAAGTACGCTGGTATTTACATAATGTTGGAACTCAGTATGATTGATGCGTGTGTTGTTGACTGGGGTGTCACATGTTCAGGCTCTAATCCTGGTCTCAGTATGACTGTGAGGTTGGGGCCAAGTCATTTCACAATTTGGGTGAGTGTTCCAAGCTTCTCAGAAGAGCGACGCAATAGAAATTCAAGGTATGAAATTGAAGGTGTGGTCTCAGAGTCATTTTAGCTAACAGCTTCTCCGCTGTGTTTTCTCAGTATGCAAAATGGGAACATCACTTACCATCTACTCACCTCCTGTTTCGGTTCAAGGGAAGGTTTACAGATGTGCCTGAAGGAAGACTTCTCTTGAAAACCTTATACATGAAAGAGCACTTTGCCTTCCCCAAGCCTGAACCCTTTCTGTTCTTTTCATGGAAAGGGAGCTATGTTCACTGGCTCGTAAAGCCCCAGCATCTCCTCCTCGTTCCTGGATTGCACTTCCGAGAAACACCCACATGGACCCAGCAGTGCACAGTTTCCAAGAAGATGGTGCTGGACGGGGATAGGATGTCCCCCCTTGGTCTCGCCTTAGCGATAATGTGTTTGATTCACTCCACATCTGACATCAGATCTCCATGTATTTCAGGGGATGGCCAGTCTGAATAAAACCAATGAACTCAATCTCCATGTGGAATGTTAGAGCCGGAAGGGATTTGTAGAGATCATGCTATCACCTCAAGTTATTTCACCTCCATATCTCACCACTGGAAAACACACCTGTGACTCCAAATTGTCTTTTGTTTTGTTTGTTTTCTTTGAGACAGGGTCTTGCTCTGTTGCCCAGGCTGGAGTGCAGTGGCATGATCTTGACTCAGTGAAGATGCCTCTGCCTCCCTGGCTTAAGGCATCCTCTCACCTTAGCCTCCTGACTAGCTGGGACTACAGGTGCACGCCACCACGCCTGGCTAACTTTTGTTTATTTTTATTAGCGAATGAGTTTTGCTATATTGCCCAGACTGGTCTCAAACTTCTGAGCTCAAGCAATCCTTCCACTTCAGCTTGGCATTACAGGCAGAATCCATCATGCCCAGCCCCCTTTCTCTCTCTCTTTTTTTTTTTTTTTTTTGAGATGGAGTTTCGCTCTGTCGCCCAGGCTGGAGTGCAGTGGTGTGATCTAGGCTCACTGTAGCCTCTGCCTCCCAGGTTCAAGTGATTATCCTGCCTTGGCTTCCCGAGTAGCTGGGGCTACAGGCACACACCACGACGCCCAGCTAATTTTTGTATTTTTTAGTAGAGGCAGCGTTTCACCATGTTGGTCAGGATGGTCTCGATCTCTTGACCTTGTGATCTGCCCACTTTGGCCTCCCAAAGTGCTGGGATTGCAGGCTTGAGCATGAGCAACCACGCCTGGCCCCTTTCTCCTTTTTTAAAGTGAGACATTTAGGTTGAGAAAAGGATGTTTCTGCCACTGCAGAGGATTGCTGATGTTATTAGTTGCTCACTCTGGCCAAGGCATTGTGCTCAGCACTTTGTACAGGTTGTTTAACCCTCACAAGTCTATGAATAGAGTATATTATCCACTTCATTTTAAGTAGGAAACTGAAGCTCAGATAATTTTGGCAGAGGGCCCCAGTTCAGACTGCTGATCAGTGATGGAACTGGGTTCACCGCAGCTGGTCTGGTTTAGAAGCTTGTTCTCCTAACCAGTATGTGAGAGACATTCTTGTTCCAGGCAGCGTGTTGGCAGCAGAGTTGGGATCTAGACTGAGGCTCTCATTCTGTCCCATCTCTGACCCCAAGGAAGGAAAGAGGAAGGAGAGGGACCTTTGGAACTCGGTGAATGTAACAGTTTCTGCAAGCTCTACTCTTCCTGCTGTGGATTTAAACAGAAGGTGTGAATTGCACCCACAAAGCAATAATGAAAAGCCACCAGACCAAGCCTTTTCTTGTTTAATGTTGTGTCTTCTGTGTCAACATCTCTGGAACACAGTTGGGGCAGTACCCTGTTGAGGCCATATCCACACTTTTTCTCAAGTGTTGAAATAAATTAATGGTGTGGCTGGGGTTCTTTCTGGTATTTCAGGTCCCTGTCAGTCCCTGGGGTTCTACACAGCTTGGGGTGAGTTCTGGCAACCTGCATGCCGTCTTCTGCAACCCTCGCCTGGCTCTCTCTTCCCCTTCCGAGACAAGACACCCATACCATTCTTACAATCTCTGGAAGCTGGGGGGTCAGGAGAGGGGGGCCCGTAAAGGTCTTGTTATCTCCAACTCAAGAAGCTTAAGGCCACATTCACTCACTCATGAATTGATTGGTTTATTCATTCACTGATGATTGATTGATTCATTCATTCACTGAGCTGTCATCCTTTGGATGTCATGCAGAGCTGAGTGCTGAAATAAAATGATAAACAAGTCAAAAACATAAAGGCCTCTGACTTAAGAGAACTCCCGTGATCTGGGGGGAAAAGACAATAGGCGAGTAAGCTAGTAAATAGAAACGATAAATACAAACTGTGACGAGTGCATTAAAGGAATTAAACTGGGTCTTGTGGAAGCAGCTGCAGGGGAGGAGGAAAGTCAGGGAAGACCATTCGAAGGAGGTGATGTTTGAACTCACGAATGAAACAGTGCCAGGGCCGCACAGGGGAGAACGGTCTGGGCAAGGTGAACGGAAGTGCAGAGTCCCTGAGGCAGAAAAGAGCTCAGCCTAGTTGTGAGCTACAACAAGAAAGCGGCCTGTAGGGCTGACGTGGCACGGGATGGGGGATAGTGGTGGATGGCAGCTAGGATTTCACTGCTAAAGAATAAAAGAAAGCCTCTGGAGGGCTTTAAGCAGGACTGGGATTTTTTTTTTTTTTGCTTTTATTTTATTTATTTATTTATTTAATTTTTATTGCATTATAGGTTTTGGGGTACATGTGCAGAACGTGCAAGATAGTTGCATAGGTACACACATGGCAGTGTGCTTTGCTGCCTTCCTCCCCCTCACCCACACTTGGCATTCATCCCCAGGCTATCCCTCCCCAGCCCCCCCTACCCTGCTGTCCCTCCCCCATTCCCCCCAACAGACCAGGACGGGGATGTTTTTAAAACATCTGTCTGGCTGCCTCGGGGAGCGTGGGGCAGAGAGCAGCAGCAGAAGTGTGCCGGATGACTTCGACCGAAACCTCCGGGCCAGCCTGCAGACTGGACCGGCTGGAGGAGTGGCTGACACCTCTGCCCCCGCTCTGCATCTGGAAGATTCTTTTGCAGCTGCAACCTCCTGAAAACAGAATGCTCCGAATTACGAGGTAGCATCTAGAGCCAAGCAGGCTGTTGTTTCTGACAGGTAAATCAAGACAGGGAAATGATGACACATTCACCACAACTGAGGTGTTGATGGGATGTGTTGTGACCCTTGGCTTGTTCCAAAGCCTCTGTGGGTGGGACTTCTTTAATGTCTGCCCGTAACTGGGCACTCAGCTATAAATAGAGCTATTTTGGAAATTCTGCATCTCAGTGTTTTAAAAGTTGGAAGGACGGGAAAGGGGAGCTGTGTTTCAGATCTCAGAAATCTGCACCCCATCTTGCTATCCACCAGTGGTATCCCGTCAGTCTCACTGCACCCTCCCACCCCGAACCCAGACATCATCGGATTGTCCTCATCAGTTCCCTTTCATTTTGTTCACTTGCTTAAACCTTATACTTTTGCTTTTATTTGACAATAATAACAATAAGAACCAACATTTATTGGGTACTCACTATACGCTACCCAATCTACTAGATACCTTATATTCAATATCTCTTTCCGTTCTCAAGTGTATTAGGTAAATGTCATTATTGTCCCATTTACAGATGGAAAAACTGAGGTTGGGAAATATGAGACTTGCCCACTAGATTGAATTCCCAGAGCCACATCCAATGCCGATTGTCTGTTAATAAAAAAATAAAAATTCAAAAAGAATTCTAAATGAGTGTTAAATTGGTAAGTGAGGCCTGGTGCTCCCAGAAAGCACCGTGTCAGACATCTGTGTGAGAAATCATACCCTGAATCCTTTTTTCAGAATTGGGAAGACCCAGCAGTGGTCTAAAGCCCCGGGTTTGATGTAGAGGATCTTGTGGGCACTCCATCTAGACAGATGTTAAAGACGATTACTTGTTGTGGGTCTGTGGGTGGCCTTCCCAATTCAAGGGTTCCCTTTCCATCCTACTCATTCACAAAACAGCCAGGAAGACAGAAGGGTATGGTGGTCAAGAGCCAGCTTGCAGGGCATTGAAAGGGGAGCTGTGTTTCAGATCTCAGAAATCTACACCCCATCTTGCTAGGAATGCCTGGACTTAAAATCTACCCTCTACTTAACATCCTGGCTAAATTATGTAACTTATTTATGCCTGTATTAGGGGAAAGGGTAGCTGTGTTTCAGGTCCCAGAAATCTGCACCCCTCGCTTCCTATCCACCAGTAGTAGTCCAGCAGTCTGACTACATGCTTTCACCTCTAACCCACCCTTTACTACCTTCACCACGAAGGAGGCCACCTTCATTTCAAGAACTGCTTTTCTTTTATCAGCTGGCATTCAAGGTTTAGACAGCATGATCTTCTTAAGGGCAAAGGGTTAATACCTGCCGGTTTTGTGTACTTCCTCTTTAAAACATGTTTATCTCCCCGCCACCTGCCACCTGCAACTTTATCCAAAAGTCATTTAATCTTTTACAAAGACATGAATGTTGGGCTGGGTGCAGCGGTTCATGCCTGTAATCCCAGCACTTCGGGAGGCCAAGGTGAGTGGATCACTTGAGGCCAGAAGTTTAAGACCAGTCTAACCAACATGGTGAAACCCCATCTCTATTAAAAATATGAAAATTAGCTGGGCATGATGACATGCACCTAATCCCACCTGAGGCAGGAGAATTCCTTGAACTTGGGAGGCAGATGATGCAGTGAGCTGAGATGGCGCCATGGCACTCCAGCCTGGGCAACAGAGCGAGACTCCATCTCAAATAAAATCAATCAGTGAAAGCCATGAATATTGTCTTCTAAGTAAACGTAATGATAATGGTGATGGTAGCAGTGATATTAGCAGGTAACATGCATTGAGCACTTATTTGCTCCATAAAATGTTTACAGGTTTTTATGTGTAAAAACAACCCTGTGAAATAAGTAACATTATTCTCCTCATGCTGCAGGTAAACTGAGGCAGAGAACTGTAGCACAAGCAGTTTGGTTCCAAAACCTGCCCTTTAAACCACTACCAGATTTTGGTGAACTTGCTCTCTCTCCCTCTTTGGAAGGGTGGGTTGAGTTTGGGGGTAGAAATGGTTGAGGCTATTAACCTGTAGATGTAATTCACCACCTTCACCCGCTTTAGTTTCTCCCTCCAGCCTTCTCTCCTTGCCTTTGCCTTCACCCTGTCTTTCCCCTTCAGGCCACCTGCCTCTTGTGATGGAGCCCCCAGACTTCTCTGCTCTGGTTTCCATCTCCTCTCCAGTGACCGCCGTCTTTACCTTCAGCTGCATGAGCGTTCTCAAGAACTTGTCTTGCTTCCTCTCCGTGCTCTCCATTTGCCTTCTTTTCTTTGGGCACTGTTTTTGCCACAGCTTCTAGGATTTCTGGAGAAAGGTAGAGCTCACGTCTCTTATCCTGGGGCAATGCTTCCAACATTTGTATTCCACAGCACTCCAAAGATTCTAAATACTCTTCTGGAGTGGGGAGGAAAAGTCATCCAAACTACTTGGTAATTGAATTCAAGAGTGATGGACGAAAAATTATTAATGCATTCCCTTCCCCTCTACCAGCCAAAGAGGATTCTGTCTTTATTCTCCTCCCAAATACAGGCTCCATTAACTTTTACGTTTATTTCTTTCCAGTCTTTCTTTTCTATTTCCTGTTTTGTTTTGTTTTGCATTTTCCCAATTGTGATCATACTACATGTGCAATTTGAGGTATTTTGGACTGCATTACTATGGCATTACAAAGCCTTATATGCTGTATTTTATAAATATGTGATGCAATCAATCCGTTATAAGATATATTGTTATGTTTCACTAAGAGTGGGAAGAACATTGTTAATTACACAGTGATCCAAAGGTGTCTTCTCTCTCAGAATGTATTATTTTATGTATCTATTACAAAGGCTCTTTTACTTACTTAGAAATAGATTTGTCATACATCAGCCCATTTCTATGCCTGCCTCTGAACACAGTGATTTTGAGTTACAATATTGAATTGTAGTGTGACCTTTCTGAAGTCATTTTAATTGTCACTTAAACTCAATATGGAAAGCATCAGCAATGCACCTATATCCACAAAAATGGGCAGCTATGATCAGCCTCTCAGGAAAAGCCAAATCAAAACAAAAGCATGCTTCCCTATGGATAAGAGATGGCCCATCATTTATAATGGCTGCCTGATAGCTGGAGATACATGCACCAGAGACATTTAGATTTTAAGAGGCTCCTGTTAAGCTCTCCTTCCAGTGTGTGTGACACTCTGCAGTTGAATAAACCATGACATGACCAGTGGAGACAGGCCTGGGCTAATGGAGAGGGCCCAGGGGACTAGGCCTTGAAGGGGAGGAAAATTATTAGCTGCATGACCAAGAGAGAGAAGAAAGGAAGGAGTTTGTACACACAACCCCGCTGTATTTTGTGTAAGGTCTTTCTAGGAAATGTTACTGTTTACCAAAGCAAGAGCCTCTGACAGAGAGCTGTGAGAGGCTAGAATGGGTCTATAAGAGGGTGATGTGTATGAGACTTGAAGCCTTTGGGAAGGAAAGGGACTAGTATTTGTGGGATACCAAGAATGTGCCTGGCATAGCCCTTATCTTTTATAAAGACACAAATGTCTTCTGAATAAAAGTATGATGAAGATGATCATGGTGATGGTGATGAAGATGAGGGTGATGATGCTGATGGTGGTGATGGTGATGAAGATGAGGGTGATGATGTCAATGTTGGTGATGATGGTGATATGATGATGGTGGTGATGAGGATGTTGATAATGATGGTGATGATGATCATGGTGATGATGATGTTGATGTTAGTGGTGGTGATGCTGGTGATTATAATGATGGTGGTGATGGTGGTGGTGATGCTGGTGATGATGATAATAATGGCAATGATAGTGATGGCGATGCTGGTGATGATCATAATGGTGGTGATAATGGTGGTGATGGTGATGGTGATAATGGTGGTGATGATGGTGATGGTGAGGGGGATAATGATGGTGATGCTGATGATGATGGTGATGATAACAGTGATGATGGTGATGCTGCTGCTGATGATAGTGGTGATAATGGTGATGGTGGTGAGGGTGATAATGATGGTGATGCTGATGATGTTGATAGTGATGATAACGGTGATGATGGTGATGGCGATGATGGTGATGCTGCTGCTGCTGCTGATGGTGGTGATAATGGTGATGATGGTGATGGTGATAATGATGGTGTTGATGGTGATGGTCATGGTGAGGGTGATAATGGTGATGCTGAAGATGATGGTGATGATAACGGTGATGATGGTGAGAGTGATAATGATGGTGATGCTGATGATAATGATGGTGGTGATAATGGTGATAATGGTGATGCTGATAATGATGGTGGTGATGATGATGGTGATGGTGAGGGTGATAATGATGGTGATGGTGATGGTGAGGGTGATAATGATGGTGATGCTGATGATGATGATAGTGATAATGGTGATGCTGATGATGCTGATGCTGATGATAACGGTGGTGATGGTGATAATGATGGTGATGATGGTGAGGGTGATAATGATGGTGATGCTGATGATAATGATGGTGATGATAATGGTGATTATGGTGATGATGATAATGATGGTGGTGATGATTATGGTGATGGTGAGGGTGGTAATGATGGTGATGCTGATGTTGATAGTGATGATAATGGTGATTATGGTGATGGTGATAATGATGGTGATGCTGCTGCTGATGATGGTGGTGATAATGGTGATGGTGGTGATGGTGATAATGATGGTGGTGATGATGATGGTGATGGTGAGGGTGATAATGATGGTGATGCTGCTGATGATAGTGATAACGGTGATTATGGTGATGGTGATGCTGCTGATGATGATAGTGATGATAATGGTGATTATGGTGATGATGATAATGATGGTAATGATGGTGATAACGGTGATGGTGATAGTGATGGTGATAATGATGGTGATGCTGATGATGATGATTGTGGTGATAATGATGGTGATCATGATGGTGATGCTCATGATAATGATGGTGGTGATAATGGTGATGATGGTGGTGATGGTGATGATGTTGATGATAATGATGATGATATCAACAGATAGCATTTACTGAGTACTTACTGTGTACCATGCAGTGCTTATGGGCCTTTAAATGCAATAACACGAAATTCTTACAACTACCCTATAAGTCACATTGCTTTTCCTGTTTTATGTGCACATCATTCAATCATTCAACCCTTGTCACAAGTAGGTACTGTTATCCTCCTTTTATAGATGAGGAAACTGAGGCTTAGGCAGGGATAAGCTCAGGCTTACAGGCAAAAAAGAGACAGCAAGTCAAGCCCTGACTCCTTTTGTGACCCTGATGAGATCACAGGTCTCCAATCTCCTCATTGGAGCTGAAGAGTAAAGAATCAGAAATCTGTGACTCTGCTTAGTTTTTCTCCATCCAGGAGTCCTCAGGTAACTGGCAAGTAAAGTTCTTACCCATTTTGGGATTATAAATATAGTAGATTAAAGTACAGTCTCTGGAGCTAGGTTGCCAGGTTTGTGACTTTTAACAAATTATTTCATCTCTCTGAGCTTCAGGTTCCTCATCTACAAAGTGGGAACTGATAATAGGAACTGCATCAAAGAGCTGTTTTAAGGATTGAATGAGATAATAGATATAAAGTACTTAGAAGAGAGTTTGGCATTCGCTAGACTCTCAATCAGTGTCAGTGGTTCCCATTGTTATTGTTTTAGTGGCCCCCAGCCAGGTGGTTGATGAGGCAGGGAGCCTGGTGGGCAGTCTGGAAGAGAGTCCAGTGACTGCAGGGTCAGCTGCTGACCTTCATAATAAGGACTCACATCTGTCAGTCCCAAGGATCACCAAGGGATACTCATGGTTGAAGGTGTCTATGTGCTCTCTTTAGCATCAAGCGAATGCCTCTTGACAATCCAGGGTCATACTCACAACCTATGACCCCATATGAAGAAGCGAGGTGCCCCTTTTGCAGCTATTCCGAAGGTCCCGTGGGCAGGAGTAGACAGAGGAATATGAAACCAGACCCCGGGTGGTACGTGTGGCAGCAGCAGTTATAGCCAAGGAGAATTTAAATCCTGAAGGCTTGGGCTGTCTCCAGGGAATATATTAATTGAGAAATAACATCCATAAAAATAATTCAATATTGGTATGTAAAACTAAAAACAATAGCCAATGTGACCGGCAATCTAAGAAGTAAGCAAAGTAAGATGAAGTGTCTTTTGCCAGCAGGTGCTCCCAGTAAAGGAGATAAGGCTGCAGTAATTCTCTCTCCTCCTGCCTTCAATGGGCAGGTGCAACCTTTGGCTGCAGAAATTCTCACTTCCCAGCAGCACCTTTCAGCACCCTGCTCTGAATGTTTCTCTGGGCAGCAGCCGCTAGGGGAGAAACTCAGTTAAGGCTGCTTGGGGACTCCAGGTGGTCTCACTCTGGAGCATGCAGTTCAGCAGCCAATGGTGTGCTGTTAAATGATTGATAAATGGCTCTCTGAAAAACAAACTGTGCACCTACACACACACACACACACACGTTATTTACTACTGCTATAAAATATGAGTACGTGTAATTGTAATTGACAAATAATAATTAGCATACACAGTACTGTTTCTTATAAATTTGAGATAGTCAAAAAATAGCAAATGCTTCTGATGATTTTTGCTACACTATTACATCCATTATGAAACCGTTGTTGCAGTGTAAAACTGCAGTATGTAGCTGCAACATGAATATTGGTTGATATTTTCATTTTTATTAAGTAAGGTGAAAATGAAACAACTCAGTCACGTGTTAGAACTTCACTTATCCTTCTTTGCTGAACTGGATAATGGTTTTAAAATACTAAAAAAAGTCTTCATTTTTTTCCTGCTATTCATAATGTAGCATCTGTAGAGTGACACACTTCTGAGTTTGAATTAATATTTCCTTTTTTTTTTTTTTTTTTGAAATTGTGTCTCATTCTGTTGCCCAGGCTGGAGTGTAGTGGTGCAGTCTTGGCTCACTGCAACCTCCACCTCCTGGGTTCAAACCATTCTCATGCCTCAGCCTCCTGAGTAGCTGGGATTATAGGCACTGGCCATCATGCCCAGCTAATTTGTTTTGAATTTTTAGTAGAGATGGGTTTTCCCCATGTTGGCCAGGCTGGTTTTCAACTCCTGACCTCAGATAATCCGCCCATATCTGCCTCCCAAAGTGCTGGGATTACGGGTGTGAGCCACCACCCCCAGCCTGAATTCAGATTTTCCACACCGCTTTCTTAAGTCTAGACAATCAATAAAGCAATAAATCACACCTTGATTTGTAGTGAATGTCTGTTTCTATGGTGTAAATACAGATACCTTGGCCAATTTTAAGTTACAAGTATGAGATCACTGAATGTGGAGTTGGGGAACACGTCATTATGTAGTATTTTCAGCATTCACACAATACAGTAAATGACTTCACAAGCATCGGTAATAGTAAAATGTGGTAAATCAATTTAGAAGTCATGTGTTTTGAGTACTTATTACTTTTTAGTGTAATTTATATAATAGTAAGCTTATATAATTTAGTTTTTTCTTTTAATAGTTTTATTGAAATATAATTGATACACCTTGCAATAAGCCCATTTGAAGTGGAACATTCCCTGTTTTTAGTACATTCCTGTGGTTGTTCAATCTTCATCAATATCTGATTTTAGAATATGTTTGTCCATCTGTAAAAGGAACTCTGTGCTCATAGTTGTCAATTTGTCACATCACTCGATCACTGTTTCCTTTAAAGAGCTTGTCACTAAAGACAGCCAGCGCCTGTACAGCATCTCCTCCATGCCAGGAGCTTTTCAAATACATGCTTTATGGATTTTCTAATTGTGGTAAGATTTACATAACGTAAAATTCATCACTTTGGGGTCAGCACCTTTGGAGGCTGAGGTGGGCAGATCACTTGAGGTCGGGAGTTGCAGACCAGCCTGGGCAACATGGAGAAACCCTGTCTCTACTAAATATACAAAAATTAGCCATGTGTGGTCATGGGTGCCTATAATCCCAGTTACTCAGGAGGCTGAGGCAGGAGAATCACTTGAACCTGGGAGGTGGAGGTTGCAGTGAGCCAAGATTGCACCACTGCAGTCCAGCCTGGGTGACAGAGAGAGACTGTCTCAAAAAAAAAAAAAAAAACTCACGACTTTGACCATTTTAAAGTGTAAAATGCAGTGGCTTTTAATGCATTCACAATATTGTGCCACAATCAGCGCTTATTTCACAATATTTTTACCATCACACCATTCCCCTAAAAGAAACCCCATATCCATTTCCTCTTCATTTCCCATTTCCTCTTCCCCCAGCCCCTCATAACCACCTACTCATCTGCTTTTTTTAAATATCGATTTGACTATTCTGGATATTTCATATAAATGGAATCACAAAAATGTGTGGCCTTTTGTGTCTGGCTCCTTGCTTTTAACATGCTTCGAAGGTTCATCTATGTTGTAGAATGTATCAGGACTTCATTTTACTGGTTGAGTGATATTCTATTACATGGATAAACTACATTTTGTTTATCCATTTACTAGCTGATGATCATTGAATTGTTTCTACTTTTTGACTATTATGAGTTATGCTGCTACCCGTGGACTGTTTTCTGCAAACTCCCGTTTTCCCTTTTTGAGTATATTTTTGGAAGTGGAATTGCTAGGTCATATGGTAATTTTATATTTAACTTTAGGAGAAGCCACCAAATTGTTTTCCACGGAGGCTGCACCATTTTACATTTCTACCAGCAATATACAAAGGTTCTAGTTTCTCCACATCCTTGTCAACACTTGTATTCTCTGTTTTCTTTAATTATTGCCATGCTAGGAGGTGTGAAATTGTATTCGTTGTGGTTTTGACTTGCATTTTCCAAATGATTAATGATGTTGAGTGTTTTTATGTGCTTACTGATTATTTGTATTTCTCTTTTATAGAACTGTGGATTCAAGTCCTTTGCGTGTTTATTAACTGGGTCTTGTGTCTTTTGTTGTTGAGTTGTAAACGTTCTTTATATATTTTGGATACTAGACCCTTATCACCTAAATGATTTGCAAACATTTTCTCTCAATCTGTGGGTAGTCTTTTTACCCTTTTGATAGTGTCTTTTGATGAACAAATGTTTTAAATTTTGATGAAGTCCACTTTATCTGTTTGGGTTGTTGTTGCTTGTGTTTGTGGTGTGGCATCTAAGAATCCATTGCCAAATCCAAGGTCATAAACATTTATCCCTGTGGTGTTATGATATGTACAGGGTTCCTGGCTCATGACCCTCATAGCCCTTGTTGCAGTTTTTTGTTGCAATATTGGGTGTGTTAAGCCTCAGAAAACAGAACCTCTGTCTCCTTTCCTCCTTTCACCTGCCCTAAGGCAGTACTGTAATCTTTCCCACCTTTTTGATTGTGAGTCTTCAGACCCTTCCCAGAGAAAGAGAGAGAGAGAGAGAGAGAGAGAGAGAGAGTGAGTGTTAGTTCTGCCCTTTTCCCTGGGGGAAGGATTGTTGATGTCTTGAAGCTTCCTTAAAAACCCAAGAGGACTGGGTTTGAGAGCTTCCAGTTAGCTGAACTCATGGAGGTTCCTTGAGCATGGCTGCTCAGGGAGGGCTGGGAAGCTCCATGCCCCTTCCCCCATACCTCGCCCTATTTGCCTCTTCATCTGTATCCTTAGTACAGTCCTTTATAATAAACCAGTAAGTAGAAGGAAGTGTTTCCCTGAGTTCTGTGATCTGCTCCAGCAAATGCAAACCCAAAGAGGGGGGTTATGGGAACTCCAACCTGAAGCTGCTTACCCAGAAGTTGTGGAGTCTCTGACTTGGCTACTGGTTTCTAGGGGTGTGGGGGCCAGTCTTGGGGACTGAGCCTCCAACCTCCAGTTAACTCCAGCTGGACAATGTCAGGATTGAATTGGAGGACATCCAGCTGCTGTACACTGCTTGGTATATGGAGAAAGTTGAGTTGTAAAAGTTGTTGATATATTTTGGATACTAGACCCTTATCATATAAATGATTTGCAGACATTTTCTGTCATTCTGTCAGTAGTCTTTTTCCTCTTTTGACAGTGTCTTGTAATGAACAAAGTTTTAAATTTTGATGAAGTCCAATTTATTTTTTGTTGTTCCTTATATTTTAGGTGTTGAATCTAACAATACATTGCCAAATCCAAATCCTCTCACATTTGGTGAGAGGAGTCTTTTCTGTGTTGATTGTCATGGTGGTGTGAGACTCTAAAGAAAAGAGTTAAACTCCGTGAATAACCCCTCTATTTTCTTCTCAGACTTTTATACTATTAGCACTTACGTTAAGACCTTTGATCCATTTTATGTTAATTTTTCTGTATAGTTTAAGGTAGGCGTTGGACTTTATTCTTTTGAATGTGAATGTCCAGTTTCCCAGAAGCATTGATTAAAAAGATTTTAATTCTTTATCCTTTGAATGGTCTTTGCACCCTCATCAGAGATCAATTGGTGATAAATGTAAGGATTTCTTTCTGAACTCAATTATTTCCCATTGATCTGTATGTCTATCCTTATGCCATTGCCACACTGTTTTGATTACCATAACTCTGTATAAGTTTTGAAATTGGGAATGGTGAATCTTCCAACTTTGTTCATTTTCAAGATTGTTTTGGATATTCTGGATCCCTTGCATTTCCATGTGAATTTTAAGATCAATACAATTTAAATTTTAATTATGGCAGTGTTCAGTAACTCGCCTGCATAATTTTTGAAAAGTTAACCATCAGCTCTTGTGAACCAGAGTCAGCCAGCTCCCAAACACCACAATGTACAACTTGCAGGAAATCTCAGTTTCCAGTTTTTTCCCCTCTGGCTTTAGGGGACATATTTTCGTTGATTCACCTGACCATATGACAGCATGATTAGGAAGGATCTTGGGCTCCCAAATCAGACAGCCATGAACTTAAACTCCAGTTCTGCCACTTAGCCATGTGACTTTGGACTTTGGACAAGTTACTTCACCTCTCCAAGCCTCAGTTTCCCTGGCTGCAAAATGCTAACAATAGTTGTTCTTTCCTTATTGGACTCTCAGGAGGATTAAAGATGATTCGTGTAAGGCTTTTAGCATAACACATTGCACATAGGAAGCATTCCATACATAAAATCGAATACTTTCATTGTTTTAGGATTATTATTATTTTATTTTACGAGACAGGGCCTGGCTGTGTCCCCCAGGCTGGAGTGCAGTGATGCAATCTCAGCTCACTGCAACCTCTGCCTTCTGGATTCAAGAGATTCTTCTGCCTCAGCCTCCCGAGTAGCTGGAATTACAGGCGCATGCCACCATGTCTGACTAATTTTTGTATTTTTAGTACAGACAGAGTTTCATTATGTTGCCTAGGCTGGTCTTGAACTCCTGACATCAAGTGATTGGCTCACCTCAGCCTCCCGAAGTGCTGTGATTACAGGCTTAGGATTATTATTTTTAGTCTACACACAGTCAACTTAAATCTGCTCCAGAAAAGTCAGAAGGTCTATGTACAACTTTAAAAATTCAGCCAAAAAATACCAGTATCTACTACCATGGACGATGCTATTGAACATGGAGGAGATAAGCAGAAACTGAAAAAAAGAGGCTGTTTTCTCTCTGGAAGATTAATTTTATTTCTTCCTTCCCCCATGCCTTGGACATAAGACATAAGTACAAAGGTTCTGAGAGAATCAAAACAAGCCTGTGGTTTACAAATAAGTAGTACTAGTAAAATCTTGTTGGCTCACGCCTGTAACCCTAAGACTTTAGGAGGCCGAAGGGGGAGGATCTCATAAGCGTGGGAGTTTGAGACCAGCCTGGGCAACATGGTGAAACCCGTCTCTATAAACAACAGATAAATTAGCTGGGCGTGTTGGTGCCTGCCAGTGGCCCCAGCTACTCAGGAGGCTGAGGTGGGAGGATCATCTGAGCCTGGGAAGCGGAGATTGCAGTGAGCCAAGATCACACTATTGCACTCCAGTCTGGGGTAACAGAGCCAGATCCTGTCTCAACAGCAATGACAAAAAAACTGAAGAAAGGGAAATCTTTGTCGTTCTCCATCAGAAGCCTTTACACAGGGCCCCCGAAGGAAGGGCAGGGAAGGAGCGGTTGGAGGTCAGTGGGAAGAGTAACTGTTCAACTAAGTGCTGTCCTGACTGCCATCTGGATGGGGGCTGCAGATCTGTAAGGTGCTGCGATGGGCGGCATCATTAACTCATTGGAAGCATATATACCACCCTCCTTCCCATCCACCGGGCACTGGGATTTCATGTGTATCTGGTGATGCAGTAACTGCTGTGGCTCTGGACTGAACAACAGTCTCAGGCTCATGTATCAGGGAGCATTCAGCAGGCAGGAGCAGCCTCTCTGAGACTGGCATGGGCAGTGGAGACACCATTCATCTCATGAAACGCATCATTTGGTGAGACAGTTCCAGGGCTGCCTGAGTGTCTCCTTGACCTCAGCACTTTGCCCTGCTGTGGTCTTGACCCTTCCCTAGTGTTCCCCAGATAGCTTCCACTGCTCTGAGGATCACACCTTTGCAGGCATCTCACGTTAGTGAGTCTGAGGCAAACAAGGGCTAGGTGTGGTGGCTCATGCCTGTCATCCCAGCACTTGGGGAGGCTGAGGCAGACAGATCACTTGAGGTCTGAAGTTCAAAACCAGCCCAGCCAACATGGTGAAACCCCATCTCTACTAAAAATACAAAATATTAGCTGGGTGTGGTAACGCCCGTCTGTAATCGCAGCTACTTGAGAGGCTGGGACAGGAGAATCGCCTGAACCCAGGAGGCAGAGGTGGCATCGAGCTGAGATGCACCACTGTGCTGTAGCCAGGGTGACAGACTGTCTCAAAAAGAACCAACCAACCAATCAAACAAACAATAACAGCAGCATATACAAGAGGCCTCCTCTTTACAAGTTTTTGTTATTTTTGTTTGTTTGTGTTTGTTTGTTTAAGGGGGAAATTTCCTTCAGAAGCCAGTAGCGGACTTTCCCTTATTTCCACTTGAACTATGTCCCATAGTCAGCTTAGACCTGTCCCTGGTGCTAGGGAGTAGATTGTCACCTGTGTCCCTCAGCCATTGCCGCAGGCTGACTGTGCTACCATTAGACCTCAGTGGCCTGCAGCAGTAAACATTTGATTCTCGCTGTCTCTGGGTTTGAACTGACCTTGGCTAAGCTCCCCTGTGTTGCTCGGCTCATCTTGCTCATGGGTCTGGCAGTGGGCTAGGAGTGGGCTCATCTAGGCTGGACATGGCTGGAACAACCCAGCCCCACCTTGGGTCCCTCTCCTCTGCTCCCCTCTCCTCTGCTTCTACTTTTTCATAGTTAAAGGTAGAAACATACAAAACAGGCAGAAACATACAAAGCTTGGAGATGGCTCCCCATCACTTCCTCTTTCTGGGCCAGAGCAAATCGTATGGTTGTACTTTCAGGTGAGGAATTATGTCCTACTTACAGACCGAGAAGGCGCTGCAAGACTGCATGGCAGAGGGCATGGATAAGGGGTTAGTAAAATCTTAGGGTCAGTTAATACAGATTTATCTCATCACACTGGCTTAGATTGATTTTGATTTATTGCCCAGGACTCTGTCACCCAAACAGAATCATGATTATTTTAGTAAGGAAGGAGGAAGGATTCCTTTGGGATAGGCAGTAGATGGAGCTTATCATACAAGTCTACGGGGGCATCTCACCTATAGAAATCTTAAGATGAGGGTTAGCCAAAGCAAAGAGTGGATCGGGATGGGAATGCCCAGGAAGGCCAGGATCCTCACGGAGATTGCCATCAGGGAGCTCTGATTGTCCATAGCTGTCTTCTCTGTTCACCCTGGGGGTTGAGCAGTAACAGATTCCACACTAGAAGGACAGAGCATGGAGCAGACAGAAGGAAAGTCACAGACCAAAACCTCAATAACCATGGCACAGCAACAGGAAATCTCTTTATTTAGTTGGTGCTCAAGTGATACCATTAAGTCCCTTAAGATGCAGAATTCCCTTCCTCCATCTTTCTATGTATCTATCTATTTTTTGAGACAGGGTCTTACTCTATTGCCCAGGCTGGGGTGAAGTGAGGCAATCTCAGCTCACTGCAACTGCTGCCTCCTGGGTCCAAGTGATTCTCACACTTCAGCCTCCCAAGAAGCTGGGACCATGTGCCCAGCTAATTTTTGTATTTTTTGTAGAGACAGGGTTTTGCCATGTTGCACTGGCTGATCTCGAACTCCTGGTCTCCGGAGATTCGCCTGCCTTGGCCTCCCAAAATGCTGGGATTCCGGACATAAGCTGCCATGCTGAGCCCCTGCTTCTATTTAAATGTTGAAGCTTGGTATATACTGTACAGATTCTGTGGCTGCTCTCTACTCAAGAATACAAATTGAACATTGACTTTCCTCATTTTTTATCCAATTTTGCTTTCCAGAGACCCAGATATGACTTCATTTTTTTAAATGAAATTTTGTAGGTCATTAGCTCATAATGATTAAACGATTCCAGTTATTAGCATAAAACACAGCTGTGGTACATAAGAGGTAACCTTTACTGTTTAAATATTATTCAGTGTGCCCACATAGCACACAGCAAAAATTTTTTTTTTTTTTCAGATTATTCAGCCATTGTGGAGATAACTTACGATTTCATTCAGAAACACTGCAAATGCAGTTCATCCTTGCAGTGGGATAAACTTTGCCTAGAAGGGTTTGAAGAGGAATCCAGGTTAGAAATAATGAAAATGGGCTGGGCACGGTGGCTCACGTCTCTAATCCCAGCACTTTGGGAGGCCGAGGCAGGTGGATCATGAAGTCAAGAGACAAGACCATCCTGGTCAACAAGGTGAAACCCCGTCTCTACCAAAAATACAAAAAAAATTAGCTGGGCATGGTGGTATGCACCTGTAGTCCCAGCTACTCGGGAGGCTGAAGCAGGAGAATTGCTTAAACCCAGGACGCAGAGGTTGCAGTGAGCCAAGATCGTGCCATTGCACTCCAGTCTGGGTAACAAGAGCAAAACTTCATCTCAAAAAAAAAAAAAAAAAAGAATGAAAATGTTTGGCTGGGCAAGGTGGTTCATAACTGTAATCCCACCATGTAAGGAGGCTGAGGCAGGAGAATCATTTGAGGGCAAGAGTTCAAGACCTCCTTGTCTCTAAAAAAAAAAATGAAATATTTGAAAAAGAAAAAGAAAATGAATTTTTTTTATATGGAAGGGAACCTAGGGCAGGTAGGGCCCAGAAAGACTTATGCCATTTAACAAAGTTCTTAGTAACACAGGCTTTGAGTTACAGCAGCCTGAATTCAAATCCCACTATGGTCATAATGTCTGTGTCCCCCCAACATTCATTTGTTAGGAGATGGGGTCCTTGGGGAGGTGATTTAGACATGAAGGGAGAGCCCTCATAATTGGATGAGTGCCCTTATAAAAGTGGCCCCAGAGAGCTGCCTTCCTTCTTCCACCATGTGAGACAGCAATAAGACTGTCCATGAATCTATGAGGAAGCGGGACTCTGGCCAGACACTGAATTTGCTGCCTTCTTGATCTTGGACTTCCCAGCCTCTAGAACAATGAGAAATAAATTTCTGTTGTTTAAAAGTTCCCAGGAGTCTCTAGTTCTTTCTATCTGTGTCTCCTCAGGCAAAATACCCAAACCCTCTGAATACCAATTTTCTCATCCAAAAAATATGGGTAAATAATATCTAAGAGGTAATAACCCTAATACCTCTTAGTGTTGCTGTGAGAATTAAGTAAAGTACAGTCTTCATGTGGTCAGCATAATGGCTGACCCATAGCAGGACCTTGGTGAATTACAGTTGCTGCTATCATTCCTGCAGCTGTTATCTTTGTCTTTACACTTACTGTTATTATTAGCTCTGCTATCAAAGTGATGCTCTGGCCGGGGAAGATGGAGACACATGTCTTCAGTCTGTGAGTGCAGGCAGACCCTGTCTAATGCAGAAGATGCAGACACAGGGCACAGAACTGCCAGCTGTGGCTGCTGGTACCTGTCTGCCTTTGACTTGGTTAGTGACAAAGAAATGACTTCCCTTTTGTATGTTAGCCCTGTGCCTGGCATACTGCACATATCCATGGTTGATAAATTAATCTTACCATCATCACAAAAGCATTTTGGGAAGTCTTACTATCATCACAAAAGCATTTTTGGAAGTAAGTAATGGGAGGTGGAGGCTTCACACTGATCTGTGAGCTGGCAGTTTTTCCAGCCAACTCATTTTGGACGATGGTGGTTAAGCAGATCCTGTTTTAGAGGGTGGTGCTGTTGGTGGAGGAGGTGATAGTGATGATATTGATAATGACAGCAATAATGTCTTACATTTATTGAGTGTTCTAAAGGTGTCAGATACTGTGCTAAGTGCTCTGTGGCCATTATGTTATTCACACTTTACAGATACTCTCTTTCTACACGTAAGGCAACAGAGGCATAAAAACTTTATATAATTTACCCATGATGTTAAGTAGAGCGTAGATTTTAAGTCCAGGCAATCCTGCCCCCTGAAAGCTAGCTCTTGACGACCATGCCCTTCTGTCTTCCCAGCTGTTTTGTGAATCAGAATGGAAAGGGAACCCTTGAATTGGGAAGGCCACCCATGGACCCACAATGAGTAACTGTCTTTAACATCTGTCTAGATGGAGTGCTCACAAGATCCTCTACATCAAACTCAGGGCTTTAGGCCACTGCTGAGTCTTCCCAATTCTGAAAAAAGGATTTGGGGTATGATTTCTCACACAGTTGTCTGACACGGTGGCCTCACTTACCAATTTAACACTCATTTATATTTCTGTTTTTTTGAATTTTTGTTTTTTTATTAACAGACAATCAGCATTGGGTGTGGCTCTGGGGATTCAATCTAGTGGACAAGTCTTATATTTCTCAACCTCAGTTTTTCCATCTGTAAATGGGATAATAATGACATCTACCTGATATTCTTGAAAATGGAATGAGATATTGAATATAAAAATAAAGTATCTAGTAGAGTGAATAGTATATAGTGAATACTCAATAAATGTTGGCTGTTATTATTGTTAAATAGAAGCAAAAGTGTAAGGTATAAGTAAGTGAACAAAATGAAAGAGAATTGATAGGAAGAAAATCAGATGATGTCTAAGATAAGGCAAAAAACATTTTGTAAATGTTTAAATATCCTAAGGTCCACTGGGGTAGTTCATAGTAATATTTCCTTGAAGACAGTGTGTATAATAAATACTTGAGGCTGGCAATGAGAATGGCTCTGAATGTCTACCTAGATATCACACTTAGAAACACTCCTTGCCTTCCTTACAGGACTTTCTTCCTTTAATCAGGGATTGACTTAACTGTTGTAACAAACAACTCCTAGAACTGTAGTTGATTTCTTGCTCAAGTAACAATCAGTACAGACGTTCAGCAACTGGCCTCCCATGCTGTGATTCAGGGACCCAGAAATTGATATCTTGGGCTCAGCCATCCCCTGGAGCCTCCAACTCCTTTACTGGATCCTTGAAGTCCAGCCACTGACAGAAGAAAAAGTACAGCGTTCCAAGGAGTTATTATGGGTCAAACCTAGAAGCAGTGAGATCACTTCCACCTACATCCCATTGGCCAGATCTCAGTCACATGATCACAACTGGTTACAAGGGAGTCTGGGAAATGTAGTCTAGTGATGCCTTCATTAAGCAAGAGAAATGTTTTTAGTGATCACACGGCCTTCTCAGCCTTGCTTTCTATTGTAGATTGCTTACAATATTGCTTTTAAATTGCATGGTCTTGTACAAAAGATACCAGTTTTATTTTGTCTTTTGGAAAGAGTTATTGTCCATGTTCATTACAGATACATCTGTTTATCGACATCATTGTGAAGCATTAGAGAGGGCCCTGCCTGGGCTAGGAGTCAGAACCATGCGTCTGTTCCCAGTGGCCATCCAGCCATTCATAGCTATATCAGCTGGGGCTGGTCAGTGACAGCCTTTGATATGAAGTTTCTTTGTCTTTTTTTAAATTTATTTTTTAGATAGAGTCTCACTCTGTTGCTCAGGTTGGAGTACAGTGGCACAATCTCTGTTCACTGCATCCTTGCCTCTTAGGATCAACTGATTCTCCTGCTTCAGCCTCCCAAGTAGCTGGGATTACAGGCACGTACCACCACGCCTGACCAATTTTTGTATTTTTAGTAGAGATGGGGTTTCACCACGTTGGCCAGGCTGATCTCGAGCTCTTGATTTCCAGTGATCTGCCCACCCTAGCCTCCCAAAGTGCTGGGATTACAGGCATGAGCCACGGTGTCAGGCCCTAACTTTCTTTATCAACAGAATTGAGGAAATTGTACCTGTCCTGCCTGTCTCATTGAGTGTGGAATAAATGACGTAATCTGTGAGTGCCTTCTGAATGAAGAGTATCTGCTAAAAGGAAAAGATTATCTGAAGTCAGCCACCTCTGACCCATATAAGAAGACAAAATGACAAGACTGTATTATATAATCATGCATGACACAAGGTATGCATTTTTAAGTGTCAAAGTGGTAAAAAATAAATAAATAAACGAAAAATCAGATTTAAAAAGGCAGCCCTGACAGGTACAAGCTTGTAGTCATTTCCCCAAATGCCTGAAGTAGACCCATTCCCATTGCTCTAATTTGTAGAGATGTTCTCGGGGCAGCCTGGAGTCAAGACAAGAGTGCCAGGCAAGATTGAGGCACTGTTTCATTTCCGATCTGGCTGCTTTTTCAACCTGGGGCTTTACTCATGTCAGTATTCCTGAGCTTCATTTGCTTATCTGAAAAAATAGGATGATTAGTTCAGGTTCATGGAAGTCTGATAAGTAACAAACACTATCCCAGAAAAATCTCTAGTCACAAATGTACTGGAAGCCAGGTGCTTTAGCTCTTGGCTGTAATTCCAGCACTTTGGGAGGTCAAGGCAGGAGGCTTTCTTGAGGCCAGGAGCTCGAGACCAGTCTGGGCAACATAGCAAGACTGTGTCTACAAAAAATATAAAAATTAGCTGCTCATGGTGGCACATCCCTGTAGTTCTAGCTACTCAAGAGGCCAAGGTGGGAGGATTGCTTGAGCTCAGGAGGTCAAGACTGCAGTCGAGTCATGACATCCCACTGCCCTCTGGCCTGGGTGATGGAGTGAGACCCTGTCTCTAAAACCGAAAACAAAACCTACTAAAAACTCACTGCAGCTATGAGAAATCTTAGTCCATGGAATCCAGACTTCTCCTTTTGTTTCTGGGGAAATGGAGGCTCAGAGAGATGGGGTAGCTTGCTCTTATTATATAGGCAGCAAAGGATTGAGCTTGGACCAGGCACAGAGGTCATGATACCAAAGCCACGATGCCTTCGCCACAACGTGAGCGAGAACAAGCCTTGCTGTTATTTTTAACCCAAACTGAAGTGACGCTCTGGGCTTGCCGAATCTGGGTCAAAAAGCCTAGAAGTCAGGCTCAGATTGACCGCTTTTCAAAAGAAGAAAAAAATCTTGCCTGTCCCTAGCTAGAGGTCAGATGTCAAAAAAGCTAATAATACAAACCAAGGACGTCATCGACAAATGAAAAAAATGGGTGCAATGTGGGAACAAAAGCTATCTTATCATTAATATGCTGCTTTTTGTTATATACTCATGCCCCAGGAATTATTGTACAGCCTGTGCTCGAGTCCTTAGGCAGAAAGCATGTTATCATTCACAAGCTTAGCTATGCAATATATTCCCCCTACTCCAAGGGAGTTGTTGTTGTTGTTTTTTTTTTTTTTTAAGAGATTTACAATGATTCTTTCCCTATAGGTTTTTCTCGAAACATACATATTTTTAATTTCTCACCATCTCAGGGGTAAATAAATATATTTAAATCAGCTATGGGATGTATAGCAGAGTATAACAATGATAAATGATGTTGTGTGTAATTTTTCTACTATTAACATAAAGTAATATAAACTGAAGGACACTAGTCTATTGAGAGACTTAGAAGCTAATGTTCCATATCAGATGCGGCCAATGTCAGGACTGAATACAGATTAGACAGTGTCCTTTTCTCCCCAGGGGAATTAAAGTTTGAGACACCACTCGCTGCCAGTGGTTTTACGGCATTTTGTTGGGGCCGCTGGTGCCTTTCTTGGTCTATTAATTCAGGAGCCGTAAATGACAATGTGAGCAAAATGCTTTTCCAGTGGGATGCATTTCATTTATATGTGCTTGTATCGTCTATACCTTGTCAATCTATTTTGTCACAATAAGTGTTTTTAAATTGTGTAGATTACCTGCACTTCATTATGGTTCCTGGCATTTGTGTCTTATGCCAGGCTATTATGTGAAGTTAGGAAATATTTAAAACTCTGCCTTTCCAAAGAAAACGGGAGACGGTGCAGAAAAGTTGATCTGGAGTCAGTCTTCGCTCTTGCTCTCTCTTCAGTGGAGAGTTCATGGCCAGGGTACACTCTGCAAGAAGAAATGAAAACCCCAAAAATCGTGTTTTAAAAATGTCTGGTGTCCGTCTGGGTTAGTAAACGCATGCTCACACATCTGTGATTGCTGGATTTTTAAGAACTGATTGATTGGCTTTGAAGATTTTCTTATGAAAAAGATTTTCTCACCAGGGACAGAGTCTGAAAGTTGGAGGGATTTTAGTTTGTTTTAAATAGTATCTTCATCACTCATCATTTTAGAGCTCAGAAGTCCACTCCAGATCTCCTTCCGAAGTTGATGAGGGCAATGCTGTCAGAGGCACAGGGACTTGCCCACGGTCACGTGGCCTCGGATGGTCCCCCTGAACCTTGAAGCTCATGTTCTCTGGCACATTGTGTGCTGACCTTTCTGCTATTTTATGCTGCCTGCTCTCTAATATCACCCAAAAACATTCTCTCAAGAAAGTACACAGGGCTGGGCATGGTGGCTAATGCCTATAATCCTAGCAATTTGGGAGGCCAAGGTGGGCATATCATGAGGTTAGGAGAGCCAGACTATTCTGGCCAACACAGTGAATCCTCATCTCTACTAAAATAAAAAAAAAAAATTAGCTGGGTGTGGTGGTGTGTGCCTGTGTTCCCAGCTATTCGGGAGGCTGATGCAGGTGAATAGCTTGAACCCAGGAGGCGTAGGTTGTAGTAAGCCAAGATCACACCATTGCACTCCAGCCTGGTGACAGAGTGAGACTCTGTCTCAAAAAAAAAAAAAGAAAAAGAAAAAAAGAAAGTACATAAAAGAATTAAGAGGGAATTGGGCATGCCGTTGGGGAGAACAAATCTATTTAGATATCTTGGGCTGTGTTGACAGAAACTGCCCAATTACACCCAATATAAAAATTTTAAATGCATATTAGTTGAAGTTCCAGTTATATAGCTTTAGAAGAATTTCTCAGTGAATGACTCCTTTGCCCTGAAATGTGTCCTGAATCTCAGGCACCCGTTGGGAACCTCCCCCACAGCTGGCATTCCAGGTCTGGGGTTCCGATGAACTCTTTTTCTCTCCCTCCCCGTTAAAACGGGCAGAAGGGAAGAAGTGCCTGGGTTTCGCCAAGCACGTTGTTATCCTTCGGGTTGGCTCTGAGATGATATGTTTGTCACGGTTCATAAATTTTATCTTTGCACTAAAAACAGGGTTAGAATATCTTCAATGCAATTACAAAAATGTATTAAAACTGAGAAGGAGAAAAAATATGGTGGTAGATGCGATTTTAATGATTGTATAAATGTTCACTGTTCCATGGCAAAAAAAAAAAAAAAAAAGGAATGCCAGGGCATGGGTTTCTGGAAATGTGTACCATGTGCTTTTAACACAAAGACAAATACGTTGTTCTAAAATTGCGCTTGGAACAGAGTGACCAGCTGAAGTCCCATGATATCTGCTGGCTATGATTGTGTAGGTGCCTGTCATCATTGGCTATGAAAATGATCCCAAATAAAATGATACTCCACACTTCTTCCTTCTCCTACCAATTTGGAGGTTTGGGAACGGCGGGTAAGCCTGTGTGGTCAGAAATAGCTGCAATGCGAATTACTATGCAGAATCTGTCCTCACTCTGATAGGATTTGCCGTTCGCTTCCTTTGCTAAATGGCTTGGAATGGCGGCTGACGGCCAAAGGGGAAGCCGAGAACAGCAAACATTCAACTGCAAACATTTTATGGGGTTCCTGACTTCAGGCCTCTTTTCAGAATGAGGGAATTGTCTAAAATCCCAAATGCATTCTTGGCTAAGGTTGGCGCATCTGGGTCTGTGCCAAGCATGTCACAGCCACAGCAAACTCCTCTTGAGATAGTATCTACTCCCCAGCACTCACTTGACAAATTATGGTCAGTCAGTAGACAGCCTGATAGTTTAGAAACTTTTTGCAATGCATTCCCCAATATAACTATGAAGCAGCAAGCTTCTGAATGGAGGTTTCATAAAATACAAGAAAAGAGCACAAATGTAAACGATCAACCCATGTAATACTTTATTTATTTCATGCTACACTTTGCTGGGCAGTTTTATTGTCATTCTCTTTCTACCTCTATTTTATTTGATTTATTTATTTATTTTTGAAATGGAGTTTCACTCTGTTGCCCAGGCTGGAGTGCAGTGGCATGATCTTGGCTCACTGCAGCCTCCACCTCCACCTCCCAGGGTCAAGTGATACTCATTCCAAGTAGTCTCTATCTCATTTTTAAAAACCACTTGCCATTTTTGTGCTGGGCATGGTGGCTCACGCCCCTAATTCCAGCACTTTGGGAGGCCAAGGCAGGTGGATAACCTGAGGTCAGGTATTCAAGACCACCCTGGCCAACATGATGAAACCCTGTCTCTACTAAAGGTACACAAATTAGCTGGCTGTGGTGGTGAGTGCCTGTAATCCCAGGTACTCAGGAGGCTGAGGCCGGAGAGTCACTTGAACCTGGGAGGTGGAGGTTGAAGTGAGCTGATACCATGTCGTTGCACTGCAGCCTGGGTGACAGCTTCAGACCCTGTCTCAAAAACAAATAAACTAACAAACCCCTGACATTTTAGCTTCCAATGAGGATATTTATTTCCCTAGCATTTGAATGCCACCAAAGTCCTTACTGGGGAAATTTTTGAGCTCTCACCCCACACTAACAATTTCTCTCCTTAACTTTGTTTCTGAATGAAGTTATCCCTAGAGTTTTAAAGTGAACAGTGAGTTCTGGATACCTCTTCCGAGCACGTGCACCCCCATCCTGCCGTTGTCCCTCTCCTTAGTGTATATAGATTAATGACATTTCACTTTCAGACAAAGGGACATTTCAGTTTTTGTTTAGGAGATGAAAGCTGTGTAAGATGTACAATTTAAACTGAGTATTGCTATTTTATAGATTTTTGAGTCTGAGTCCCCTGATCTAAAATGAACTGATTTAACCTCTTTCAACCTTTTATCAGCAAAATGGGATGAGAAAAGAACCTGCCTTGCAGAGAATTAACTGAGATCATGCATGGAAGAGGCCTGCCACAGAGGCTGGTGTGCCGTGGTGGCTTCTGCCGATGCTGCTGGTTATTATGATTGGCATTATTGTCATTGTGAAAGTGACGAGGAATATGCCTGTGAGCGGATCTCACTCTTAGATCAGACGTGCTTTTGAAATAGACAGATACATTCCACGCAAAGAGCAAGATTTTTGTGTGTTTTGTTTGCTTGGGTTTTGTTTTTTTGTTTTGTTTTGTTTTTGGCTGGTGTTTACTGAATGTGTGCAAGGCCTTCTGTCACAGGCTGTGTTAAGATGTTTCACTGGTGTTTCATTTTCCCAGCAATGCTGTAGGACACAAAAAGGAACATAAATTGTTAGAGAGTGAGGGTAGGTCTGTGAATGTAATTGAACAGGTAAGTTGAACAAAATGAATGCCAAGGAAGCACGTATATTTAAATAAATAGTGGTTTATGGAAGGCTTTGGAAATACACTATATTAATCTGGAATGTTATGAAATTTTACCGGAGCCTAAATTATTAATAGTTGAGGACAAAGACCAATCATTTTCCCCAAAGCTCAGTCAGTCGTTTTGTTTGTAACACCTACTGAGTAAATCTTTGTGAATATAGTGAATGACTAAAGCAATGAATTAATGGTTGAATGGCTGGGCACCATGGCTCATGCCTGTAATCCCAGCACTTAGGGAGGCCAAGACAGGGAGATCATTTGTGGTCAGGTGTTCAAGACCAGTGTGGCCAACATGGTGAAACCCTGTCTCTGCTAAAAATACAAAAATTAGCCAGGATTGGTGGTGGGCGCCTGTAATCCCAGCTCTTTGGGAGGCGGAGGCAGGGCAATTGCTTGAACCCAGGTGGGAGAGGTTGCAGTGAGACGAGATGGTGCCACTGCACTACAGCCTGGGTCACAGAGTAAGACTTCATCTCAAAAAAGGAAATGTAAAGAAAAGAATGAATGAATGAATGAGTGGCAAGAATGATGAGTTGACTTTCATCACCAGGCCTGCCGTGGAGTTCATTGCTTTTTGCCCTGTGGCTAGTGGGTACAAGAGCATCTAGTAGGAGCTCTATTTTTAAAAAATGTCTTGGAATCAATCATAATTTAATATCAATTGTATAAAAATCAGTCTTGCAGAATCCAACAGTTTGATTCATTCCACTCACAGGACAACTCAGTCCTTAACACAAACCCCATAGATTCTTCCTTAAATAAACAGGTGTGGCTATGAAGAAGTAAGACTTTTCTTCCCCGTCTCCAAACCTCCTCTTGCTCATACTTGTTATTGTGGCTTTGCAGAGCATTTCTTTGGCCAGAAAGTCTAATGTCAAATTGATCTTCCTTCTCAAGTGTAGGATTTATTTCTCCAGCTCATGCAGAATTCTGTTTTATACAGAGATTTTTAATTTGTGCAGAAAAGTATTATGTGGATTTAAAAGGGACTCTTGTTTTTCTTTTTCGAGACAGGGTCTCACTCTGTTCCCCAGGCTAAAGTGCAGTGGTGCAATCACGGCGTCCTGAAGCACTGTCCTTGTAGGCTCAATGAATCCTCCGTACCTTGGGACCACAGGCATGTGCCACCATTACCTGGGCATTTTTAAATTTTAAGTTTTATTTTTGTAGAGGTGAGGTCTCCCTACGTTGCCCAGGTTGGTCTCAAAGTCCTAAGCTCAAGCAGTCTTCCCACACTGGCCTCCCAAAGTGCTGGGTTGTTAGGTGTGACCCACCATGTCCCGCCTGAAGGGCATTCTTGGAAGTGAAACCACAGAGGATCTATCTGTTGGAAGTGGTGTGATGGAGGAATTTTAAAAGAATTGAGCAAATAAAGTAGTCAGAACTCAAACATTGAATACTGCTTCATTTTGCCCAAATCCCCATCACCAGACAGACAGGTATGTGTGTGTCGGGGGGCGGGGGGGCGGTGGTACTTCATGATCTTGGAGGAAGGAGGTTCTTCTTCTTAGCTGATTGATGATGAGATGGAAAGATAGAAACAGCCACATCACTTTGCGATGGAAGCCCTTCTTTCCTTCAGCTGACTTCCCTCTCCTTCATTCCCAACCAGGTACAACCCGCCACTGTGCAGGTTGTGGCAGATAGGTCAGATAGCACATGTCCTGTCACTGTCACCACTTTTTAATAAGGGCTGGGGCTCCTTTGAAGAGCCTAGGAACTGCAGCCACTCCTCTGTGCCTTCCCCGGAACACAATGCGCCCTCGCTAATAAATTCTGAGGGCTGACACTGCCTGAGCCGGCTGGTCTTTGCCCTCAATTTCATTGAGATGGGCCATTGAAAACTCATTACAAGCTGTTTAGACTCTGACTTTGACTTTTGCTCGGCAGCGAACAAAATTAACAGCTCTTGGAGGTAGCAAAAAAGGCACTCAGCCAAATTAAAAAAAAAAAAAGAAAGAATTGAAATGATGAGAAAAGACTTTTAATATTAACTCCATTAGTCATGCAAACAAGCGCACATCCGAAGTGCATATGTTCTGCGTGTGGCTCTCATTTGGAAGCTGGTGTGAACGGTGGTTTCTCCCACTGGAGGGAAATTCATACCCAGGTCTTACACACAGCTCAAAATTTTTTACATGTCAAGCAATGAGCCTTTGAGTGTAGCAGAATTGCTTCATAAATTTAACTATCACTTTCGAATTTCTGTTTTTTTCTAATTTAGTGCTTGATAGTTTTTTATGTGATAATTTTAAAATGCTGTTTATAGCAAAAGTTACCTTGATAGTACAGGTGTGCAGAGAAAATTCACCGCCATCAATAAAAAGAAAAAAAAAAATCCTGTTTATACTTTAGGCATTTTGTGATCCTCAGGATGTAACCGTGGCAGTATTACAGGTTTTTAAAAATCCCAATTAATCTAAATTTCTTCCAAAATAGCAGCTCCTGAAAGATTTAAGTATTGCTACCAATATCTAAGGATGGTTTCCATTGATATTTGGGAAGTTTCCATTGATATTTGGGAAGCTTCACATGAGCAAAATGAATGCCCCTTTCTCCTGATATTTGCAACTCATCTTAAAAATAAAAGTAGCTTTGTGTATGTGGTCATGTACATGAAGTTGAGAATATCAGAATTTAGGAACTGGATTGTGAAATGTTTAAGGTAGGTGAACAGTGTTGAACCAGGAAAGCAAAAGTGTATTTGAGGGAGACCTTATCGGTTCACCAATGCCGCTAGGGAATCAAACACAAAACTGCATAGATTTGAGCCATCTTGAAGGTAGATACAAAAATATGAGATCCACATTGGATTTTTAGGTTATTCAGTGTTAAGATTTAAGCAGCTCCCCATTTGGATGAAACACGGCAGTGTCAAAAATAAGTCAGTGTCACTCTTTGTCAACCTCCTTTAACTCTTTCTATGGCTGTATCTCCATAGATATCCAACTTTATTTTTTTTAATTCCTCTCCAAACTGTCAAGGATGGTGCCAAGATCTGTGACTATAGAAAGATTAAGACATTTTTTTTTTCTGCCTTGTTGGGTCCCCTTTCTAGTATGCCAGGAACATTTTTTTCATATTCTGAACATTGTGGAATAACACCCATTACTACCCTCTACCCTCAAGAGACAGAAGTAGAGTATCCTCTCAAGACAAGAAATCTTTCAAAGCCAAACTAATGAATTAGTCCAAAGACATTTGAGGCTCTGGATAGGTCTTAGCAGTCAAAGCAGTAAGTATATAATCCCATGAATCTAAACCTTGTGGTACATTCATTAGGCTCTCTGTGTTCTTTTCCTTCAAGTGTTTCTCTTAATTCCCTGCCATAGTAAGCCTTCCAAATTCTTGGTGTTTTTCTACAACCAAGACCTTGATGGTTTTTCTCTTAGGGTTTCTTTCATGACAACCCATCTTCTGGCCATTTGGATATCATTGATGAGGAAATTGAAGCACTTCCCTATTCTGTAGAGTTTCATTAATGTTTGACTATGTTCCAGTAACTATTGTTGCATAACAAGCCACCTCTACATTTAGTGGCTTAAAACAATATCTTTTTTCCCCCCCAGGGATCTGTAGTTTCAGTGGGGCTCTCAGGAACAGCTTGTCTCTGTTCCAGTCAGCATTAGCTGAAGCAGCTTGAAAGCCAGAGTCTGAGATCACCTGAATGTTGTTCACTCATAGGTCTTGAGGGTTGATGCTGACTGGTGGCTGGTACCTTTGCTGGAAGAGCTATTGGCTGGAACACCTACACATTGTCTTCATGCACCCTCAGCTTCCTCACAATATGGCGGCTGGGTTCCAAGGGTGGCCATCCCAAGAGAGACAGCCAAGTGGATGCTGCATTGCCTTTTATGACCCCTCATAGAAGTTACATTGCCCTGGGTTTCCTGCATTCTATTTTTGTAGGCTGTCAGAAAGACCCACCCCAACCAGGTTGACAGGAAAAGGAGACAGACCCCACCTCTTCTGGAAGAGAATGTAGAAATATTGCCATGGCCACTTTTGAAAGATACAGTCTGCCACTATAAGCAAGCAATTCATGTCCTGCAGAGGCGTACTGGGAAAAGAAGTTGCATTTGGGAGGGGGTCAGGAAATGTGGTTTGGAATCCTATTTCTGCTCCTTACTAGCCACATGACTGGGTCTTAGCATGCTCATCTATGAAACGGGGGATGCTAATGCTGACCCCATATTTGTGCTGAGCATTATGCAAATTAAATATGTAATATGTGTAAGTGTCCACCAAGTGCCTGGTGCAGACTGCGTGCTCAGTAAGTCTTTGGTGAATCAGTTTATTGAATTAGAATCTGTATATTATGGCTGTTATTTAGGTTTATTGTATCCTCATCTATGTCACTGAGTACAACCTTGCTGTTTTTCATGAATTTTCCACTGAGACACAACATGCCACTGACCAATGAAGGTCAGGGAGGAAACAGATTAACAACATCTCATACCACAATGTCAAAATACTTAAAAGTGTTTACAGAGCCCAGTGACACCCAGTGAATTTAAAACAAGAGGACCAGAGCAGAAGTAAAACTATTCTTGTTCTAAGCTTGAACACAGGCCTTGATGTTTTATGATTGTTTTAAGGTTCATTAATCTTTGAATCATGAGGCCATGTAAAAAAAATGACAGCTTTAACATCCAGGGCCTGGGTTTATTTTAAATATTTTTGCTTCTACATGGATTCTACATGACAGTGACTAAAACCTGACTCAAATGTGGCAAAAGCAGAGTGCCATGGGATGAAGCCACTCAATTTCATGTAGGAGCATTTTATGGCTTCTGGAAAGAAATATTCCCTTAGCTTGAAGGGCACCAGCCTTTATTGGGCATCTGCTGATTCTCAGAAAGAGGAAATAACTTACCGTTCGATGACTGGGACTTCTTCAAGCCAGCCTGACCAAACTTTAGAGCTGTGTCTTTGCTATTATGGTAGCCACTAGCCACATGTAGCTATTTAAAGCTAAATGAATTAAAGTTATATAGTTTGTAAAACCCACTCCTGCAGTTTCATGAACTAGCCCCATTTCAAGTTTCATTAACCGCATTTCAAGTGCTCCGTAGCTACATGTAGTTAACACATTGGACGGCACAGATGCAGAATATTTTCATTGCATTGGACAGTTTAACTGCTTTAGAGACTGGTTCTCCTTTTCCTTTTTCCGTGTTCACTCCAGAATTGAAAGTCAACCAGCTCAGCTGTCCCATCTTTCCCCGAAGACTTGTGCTTAAAGGCATCCCCCTCCTATTTGGAGAATCTAATAAGGCCTAGGCCCAAGCAACCGGGACTCTCTGTAGTAATCCCGCCTCCTCAATGTTAAGCATCCATGATACTCAGCCTCAAGATTATGTCCTCTTTCAACCCCTCTAAATATCCTCCTCCTCTGATACCCATAGGGACCCTGAACCTCTAGTCCTCAAAGCAGTCATTCACCCCTCTGGACTATGGATCCCTTTACGACCCAGGAGCAACTACTATATGGCTTCTTCAAACCTGTATATGCTGCAAGTATTGTATTCCAGATAGGATAAATAATAGGTCTTACATGTAGGTGCAAATCATTTTCAGATATGGGTAAATGCTATTGGGATGTGTAAAACAGAAATCCATTTTTAAAGTGTTATTGAATTAAGTGTTTACAGAGCTCGGTGAGACCCAGTGAATTTAAAACAAGAGGACTGGAGCAGAAGTAAAACTATTCTTGTTCTTCTAAGCTTGAACACAGGCCTTGATGTGGGTTTTTTTTACTAACTGATGATTACTAAAAACGTGGACCTTTGTAAATTTCCAAAGTCATAAAAGGGTGTTCTCAACTAGAAAAGTCAGTAGCCGACAGTCTGCAAAGCAGAAACCTCTCTGTCAGTGCTTCCTTGGTTTAAATATAAACTCCAAAAGAAAAACATGCCATCATCTTTAGTTTCCTGCATTAGCCAAGCATTTATCCCACGTAATCCTCACACTAGATTGAATGGTTCCATATTAATGCCCTACGTCAAAGATGAGTAAATTGAGATGTGAAGGTTCTGATTTGCCCAGTGTCCTGGGGTGTGATCTTGACCACTAGCCTAAACTGCTATTTTATGTCCACCCATCAACCTCCACGGCTGCCCCCTCATTTGAACACACATAATAGAGTTGTGTGGCTTGGTGGAGCCATCTAAATTCCTCTAGGCCATTAGCCATTGCCACTATTAGGGGCGAAATGTCATTCGCTTGATCTAAATGTACTTAGGAGAATTCTCAGGACCTCGTGAATTATTATTGGGAGCTTTATGGCCTCATAGGTTGCAGGCTTCGTACCAGCTGCAGCTAATGAGCTAAGGCCCAGAGAAGCACTGAGGACACACGGCGTTCTGTACTCAGGGAGGGCTGTTTCTCTCTGTTCTCCCCTGCACCCTTCTCAGATGCAAGCTCAAGTCACATGGGAACACGTGCACATGCTTCTTCTGGATGGTTTCCTTTAGAGCATGTGTCTATTACTTGAAATGGATGCCTGAGCAGAATGTTTTCAGAAGTTAGATTTTTTTTAAGGGAAGAAAACAAACCAAATCAAAGCCAACAGAGATCTAAAAAAAAAATCCAACGTGGTATTCCAGGGAGGAAAACAAAACAGTGTTTGACCGAAAACTTTTTATTGTATTCGATATGTTCTGCCACTCTAGTGTGTATGAATGAGATGAAATCTTTTTTTTTTTTTTTTTTGAGATGGAGTCTTGCCCTGTCATCCAGGCTGGAGTGCATGGCCCAATCTCTGCTCACTGCAACCTCCGCCTCCCAGCTTCAAGTGATTCTCCTGCCTCAGCCTCCTAAATAGCTGGGATTATACTCACCCACCACCACGCCCAGCTTGTTTTTGTATTTTTAGTAGAGACAGGGTTTCGGAAATCACTTCTTAAATTTCAAGTTAATATTATACTTGAAGCCCATCCCTCCATCCTAATGATTCTGCCAGCCCCTGGCAGTATTCCTTCCTTTCCAACTTCCACTTGCCCCAAATAGGTAGAAGTTAGCCTTTATTTTTGGTGTCATCTCTTCTTTCCCTCCTCCCATCAGTTTTTTAGAAACTCCAGAAATTTGTCCTAGTACACAAGGGCCATGCCTGTTTCAAACTGCCTTCTAGAAAGAGGACTGGGAGTGTGAGGCAGGCCATGTGGGCTTCATTTACCCTTGCAGGTGTCATGACAATTTCTCAGAGCTTAGCTGGGAAAGGAAGAAGGAAGGGAAGGATAGAGCTCGTGGGTCACTGTTTCCAAGGGAGGACCACCTTATGTGGTAGATCAGTGGCATGTGAATTGGAGCTTTCCCTTCTTCCATGGGTCAGGATTCCACACTCACCTTTTCAAGGTGAAGTCTCCTTTGGGGGACCCTTGGTGTCCTCTTCATCTAACAGATCTCACAGCACAACACTAAGAACATGGGGTCAGGTGCCTTGGTTCACGCCTGGAATCCCAGCACTTTGGGAGGCATAGGCGGACAGATCACAAGGTCAGGAGATGGAGACCGTCCTTGCTAACATGGCGAAATCCTGTCTTTACTGAAAATACAAAAAAAAAAAAAAAAAAAAAAATAGCCAGTCATGGTGATGCGCATCTGTAGGCCCAGCTACTCAGGAGGCTGAGGCAGAAGAATTGCTTGCACCCAGGAGGCAGAGGTTACAGTGAGCCAAGATTGCACCACTGCACTCCAGCCTGGGCGACAGAGTGAGACTCCATCTCAAAAAACAAACAAAACTAAGAACATGCATTTATTAAAGGAAAAGTGTGAAGTTTCAGTTCTTCTGCTTCCCGATAATCCCTCAGCCCTTTATGGAAATTTCCAGACCTAAACCAGTGAATGAAGAGTAGGGGGAAGAGGAATCCTCGTACAGTTTTATTAGATGGTCCTTTAATTCTCTTCTTCAGAGTGATGGGTACCCATTGCCTATACGTTTTCAAAATGACACCGAAAATCTGCACACATTTCTGTCAGAACATAGTCTTCTCAGCCGATTTGCAGTTTCCACCTGGATCTGTTAAATGGCAGCTTACCTACAAAATGTCAGTTCTTCCCAATCACTTACCCTGCCTCCTTTGATCGCCAGTATGTTTACGGGGACACACGCAGCCACAGTTGTTTTTAGCATTTGAGAATGACACCATATTGGCAGTTCACATAAGCTATCAAATATTACATGCCAATTTACAAAACATCCCTAGGAAGTATTATGGGAACCCCTGTATCACTTGAGACTGTCAGAGCCATATTTACTGTTAACAAATTAAATTAATAACAACGGATCAAAGCATTTTCCCCTGCTACCACGATTGCCTTGACAACTTCTGCAGCGCCGGAGAATTTTACCTTCCACTCTTTCCTCTGAGTGACTCTTGCCTGCTGAACAGGACGTTTGGTTCTAATTGTTAAGCCTCCCTAATCCTGATTGAAGCGGGCCACAGTATCAAGTGTGGAAGAAGGTGGGAATATAAACTAGATTTGCTCTTCTCTGTAGGAATAACTCTATTAAGACTTCCTTTTTGGAGACAAATCTTCTTATGCAGGGGGGAAAAAAACTCCGTAAGAAAGACAAATGACAGCATGAGATCCAAAAAGACAAGTGCTCAGTCATTTTGTCATAATGCCAGAAGAGACAGTAATGGCATGTGGACTGTGCATTCAGACACTTAGGAAATATTGCAGGCAGAGCTGGGGCTTCACGGCCAGAAGGATGTGTGGTGAACTGAGGACGCATCAAAGTCTTTGGTTTTCAGTCACTTGCACCGTATTTCAGAGGTTTATAAAGGGAAGGGACAGGAAAGCAGTGTGTCAGTAAAACGACTTCTCTTGTCTTCTAATTTTAGAGGAATGTGTGTGAACGACTGATTACAAGGTCTGAAGGGATTTCGGTAATTCAGCATCTGGAAAAATGTCAGTGTTTTGTGACATTCTTAGTTGTGATCTACCTTATGTTGTGTAGACATGGACACTTACATACACAGGTATATTATTCTGCCGTTGCTGATTAATTGATGATCCTTCATCCTCTCTGTGATTCATAGGCTCTCTGGGTTGGATAAATCACTTTTGCGAATTATATCTACTAGTACATTCATGTCACTAGAATTCCATTTAGAAGCTGTCATTGTGTATATTCATTGTGTGTATTAGCTTTCTTCCTCTCTGTCATCCTCTCCCTCTTCCCCTCTTTGTTCCTTTCCTTTCCCTTTCCCGTATCCTCTCCTCCCCCTCTCTCTCTCCTTTCTTTTTCTCTTGCTTTTTCCTCCTTTTATTCCCTCCCTCCCTCCTTCCTTCCTTTACCTCCCTCCCTTCTTTCTTCCCTCCTTCCTCCCTTTCTCCCTTCCTTCCTTCCCTCCCTCCTTCACTCCTTCCTTCCTTCCTTCTCTGTCTCTCTCTTCTTTCAAATCAGGAAAGCTTTGAATCACTTTGAGAAGTTATAAATACTACTTATTAATTTCAGGGCTCTATACTTCGTTTCTCAACAGATTTCACTGCACCCCCCACCTTTTGTTTCTTTCTTTTTTCTTTCTTCCTTTGTGTTTCCCTTTCAAATCAGTAAAGCTTCAGATTACTTTGGGGAATGCTAGATGCCACTGATTCGTTTCAGGGCTGTTCAGATTGTTTCTCACATTGTGTTATAAAATAGGATCCCATCAGAAAACAGGGGCAAATGCTTTAAGGATGCCATTTATCTAGGTGGGAAGTGGGTGTAGGGGGAACTGCATGGAAAATATAGTACCCAACGGAAGTAACAGTAGAGGTGTTGCACTCTTTTGTTTAAGAGCAAGGAGAGAAAAGGTTACTGGATCCCAGAAGGATGGAACTGGAAGGACAGGATGACATCAGGATGGTCATACTGTGATCTTTAGTCAAAGGAGACAGCCATCTTCATGCAAGCCCTCAAGGAAGGCACCAGCATAATAAACTTCCCTCCCTTGGGTTTCTTGTCATTGCCTCTTATTGGCCTAACCCAACTGGTAGCCAAGGGCCAAGAGAGTTCATTGATGAAGTCCATTCAGGTCAGACCCCTGGAAGGGTTTGGACAAGATATTGAGCACCAACTCTTTTCCAGGGATATTGGCCTTTAGATGGAATTCCATGTAGCAAGTCTTTTTCTCCAGCTCCTATCCTAACACAGACAATGAAGTCTGAAAGAGGAAAGATGATATTATAAAAAAATATGTGTACATACCCCAGGAACGTGAGTGCAAAGAAAAAAATCTCGCCATCTTGTTTGAATCAGGAAACCTAAGACTACAGGGGGATGGCCACTCTGGGCCTATGTGCCTTCTCCCCCTTTCAAGGGATTGCCAGTGAATTCGATTTATGTTGCCTTCGGGTGTCTCTGACACTTCTAAGAATTTTCAGATATCCTAAGAGTGACACATATCTGCTTCTACCAGTTTTTCTTGGTTTTACAGTTACCTATCCTCCAGTCAAACCATAAACCACTTGCTCATTTTTTGTCATCTCTGTAGAGCATTCTAGTATATGTAATAAATGTTGGCTGTCATCCAAGAAACTATGCCATGCATACTTGTATTAAATATCCAAACACTTAAACAGTTTCCAGATTCCACACAAAACGTTTGGATCCTTCAGCTTGGTACATGAAGCTTCTACTCTGGAACCTCACCTTCTTGCCTCCCCCACCCTCCCACCCACTTACATGTGTATCTGCAGTTGAGCCGAACTCATTATAGGCATCTAATGTATGCATCCTGCTCATTCCTCCCCACCGTGCCTTGCTCGGCAGTTCCGTCTGTCTGGATTCCTCTTCCTGGTGATGCTCACTGGTTGATCTGCCTCTGTGCAGCGGTGACAGTCAGATTTTTAACAGTTGGACTGGTGGGCATTAGCTGAATTGGAGTGGTTGATGTCTCAGCCAATCAGAAAAGCCGTATACACCTAACACACGTGTGCAGTCTTAGTGTTATCCAGTGGGGTTGAGTCAGGCCAGCTCAGGTCGAATCTTGGTTCTGCCCTTACTGAATGAAAGCTTTAGTGTCTTGGTCAGTACAGGATGCTGTAACAAAATACCATAGACTGGGTGGCTTAAACAACAGACTTTATTTTTCACCATTGTGGAGGCTAGGAATACAAGATCAGGGGGACAGCTGGCTTGATTTCTGGTGAGGGCTCTTGTCCTGGCTTGTAAACAGCCACCTTCTTGCTGTGTCCTCATGGTGGAGCAAGAGAGAACCCTTGTCCCTCATCATCTTTTTTTTTTTTTTTTCCAGATGGAGTCTCACTCTTTTGCCCAGGCTGGAGTACTGTGGCACAATCTCGGCTCACTACAATCCCCGCCTTCTAGGTTTAAGCTATTCTCCTGCCACAGCCTCCCAAGTAGCTGGAATTATAGGCATAAGCCACCACGCCTGGCAAATTACTGTAATTTTGGTAGAGATGGGGTTTCACCATGTTGGCCAGACTGGTCTCAAACTCCTGATGTCAGACTGACACCAATTTAACATGGCAAGTCTTATGTTCTTGTAGCATATCAAACAAATTCTTCAAAATATTTATTAAAAAAACAAATATTGCCAGGCCTATAATCCCAGCACTTTGGGAGGCTGAGGCGGGTAGATCACCCAAGGTCAGGAGTTTGAGACCAGGTTGGCCAACTTGGCAAAACCCTATCTCTACTAAAAATACAAAAATTAGCCGGGAGTGGTGGCATGTGCCTGTAATCCCGGCTGCTAGGAAGGCTGAGGCACAAGAATCACTTGAACCCAAGAGGCGGAGGTTGCAGTGAGCCAAGATTGCACCACTGCACTGCAGCCTGGTGACAGAGTGAGACTCTGTCTCAAAAAAAAAAAAAAAAAAAAAAAATCCGAAAGCCCTGACTAATTAAATTTTAATAGAAAACAAGACAGGGGAAAATACTATCATTTCACATCTTCTTAAACACATCTATTTTTCAAAGAGATTTGATACATTGTTGAGTTTGTCTTGAAATGGAAAAATAAAATCAAATATAAGAATTTTGTTATGAATCTTTGGGGAAACTCAATTAGGGAATCTACCCTATTAGGTAAACCTATGTAATTTCTTATTTTTGTCTAGTTATAGGAAAATACTGAGATACTTGTGAGGTGGTTTTTTTTTTCCCAACTTGTATACACATTCTGTTCTATAATTAGTTGATAGATTCTTAGAAAAAAAAAATATTCAGCATCTCAAATGTACCTTTAATATTGCTTCTGATTTTCATTGTTTTGCTATCATTGAGTCATCTACCTCAAAGACATGTTTTAGGTCTGAAGTATTTTTCATTTGATTTTTTTCCCCTTAATTTCCTTTTTTCCCCTCCTAAGCTATAAATATACAGCCTTTAAAAAAAAAAAAAAAAAACAGACGTGTAAGTACAACAATGCTGGCTTTCCTAATAATACCTTTCAAGTGTTAGATTAATAACATTTTTGTAAGATGGTGACCAGATGGAGTATGATACTTGAGCTGAGTTTTGCTAGAGTCCAAGATCATTTATTCTAATTTCTGGGGACACACATTTTGTCCTGGTTAGAGAGAGAGATAATCATGCCCATCTAATTCTGCGGGGCTCTGGATGTGATGTATGTTTGTGTGAGTAGGAATGTGTGTGCATGTGCACGTGTGAGCTCCTGTGTGCACGTTCATCAAGTACCCACTGTGACTCCAAGGTCTCATCATCAGCAACAAAAGGCCTCCTTTGAGATCAATCTCATTCATTCAATGTTTGTTTTCTACTCCCTAATACTTGTTGCTTTCTCTTTGTCGCCGTTAATTTTGTTTGTCATATGTCATGGGGATGAGTGAGGCACATTCAGATTCGGCTCATTTTCTTTCATTTTTTTTCTCCCTTCCTTAGTCACCACCTCTGCTAATTTCAGGCGGTCAGCACATTTAGCAAGCGTGTAGCTGCTTGCCTGAGCAAGCCATTAATCTATATTAGAAAATGTAGAGGCCCAGTGCTAACCTTCCTGTAGCTTGTCTCCCCACCCCCAATTCTGTAGGATCTATTATGTCTCCCCTGGTTTAAGGCACCTGCTGTTTCTTTTAGGAGTTTTCTTTTCTTTTCTTGCCTGAATATCTGTACTTACTAATCCTGCACAGGCACACGGGCTGTGGCTCAAGTTTTCAGGACAGTGTGTCATCACAGGAGAGGATGGAGCCCAGATCCTCCCCCTGCCGGCAAGTGGAGTCAGTTACTGGAAAACCATTCTAATTCTTTCTCCTAGAGAATTTTGACAAAATGCGCCTCCATCTTAGGTCGACAATGTTTCATCTTTCGGGAATTCTTATTTCCCCTGCCCCTCTTCTGTTTATCCTCTTGGTGAAGTCTCTCGTTTTCCCTAAAAACCTGGAAAAAAAAAATGCACGTTTTTATGTTAATTCCAAGGATATTTTAAAAAATACTGTATGTTAAAAAATATTATATGTCTGTAATCCTTACATCCCTACACACCACTGTGTAATAAAACTACCAAGAAGCCTCTTTTGAAAAAAACATACGAAGTGAAGCTCTAACTTAGAATGTTGGCTTTTCATATATGTATGAAACAAGAGGTTGCCATGATGCCTTAGATACAAGCAGCTCTGACCTTTTCCAGCCTATGCAGTTTCAAGGTGTATCCTCTGTGGATTACATCGGTTTTTCCTCTGGAATCATGCGCTTTAGACTTGGGAGAAACCAGGGTGACATCCAGGGTTGAGGTTTTCCAATCAGGTCTTTTGGGGAAAAACGTCTGCCTTCAAATAACACGTAATGTCACATGGCAATATAAAAGACGTTACAGCCAAGGCCTTCTGATTGAAGTTGGGGAGCTGTGGGTAGCGTCCCTACCAGACCTCTCGTTTACCCTGGCTAAAGTATCCCTGGGCTCTCTCGAGTGCAGTCTGTACACCAGCTACCTTTGTCCCCTCCAGGTCTTTCTACCTGCCCTGGGAAGCTGGCTACAGGCAGCGTGCCCTTTTCTTCTTCTGGTTGGATTTAGCAATTTAATTTTCAGGCTTGTTTCCTGCAGGGTGGGGGTTGACCACCTTTTTCTGTAGAAGGTTTTATCCAGGCTGGATGCGGTAGCTCACGCCTGTAATCCCAGCACTTTCGGAGGCTGAGGCAGGCAGATCACCTGAGATCAGGAGTTCGAAACCAGCCTGGCCAATGTGGTGAAACCTCATCTCTACTAAAAGTACAAAAATTAGCCAGGCATGGTGGCACACGCCTGTCATCCCAGCTACTTGGGAGGCTGACGCAGGAGAATTGCCTGAACCCAGGAGATGGAGGTTGCAGTGAGCGGAGATTGTGCCACCGCACTCCAGCCTGGCTGACAGCGAGATTCTGTCTCCAAAAAAAAAAAAAAAAGTTTCTGACGGTTGGTCTGGCAAGTGCAGGAGCTGTTCCTGCTGTTACTAACTCCAGTACATTGTATGAAACCTTGCCGTTTCCCTAAATCCTGCACCAACCTTTGCAAACAAGTGCCTTTACTAAACACTTCTTACGTTACCCGTTTTGAGTGTGCTCTATCTCTCTTGCCAGGACCTGACCAGGAATTTGAAATCTCAGACCATGACTACCTCCTATCCCAATGCATGAGATTTCTTCCAAAACACACATTTATGGAGGCAGAGGGAGTCTCTGGAAGGAAACTTCAGCTGTGCTACGGCTCCATTTGCTTCCCCTGGGTTTTAATCCTTCCTTCTCTTCCTGTTATTTTAAGGAAATCTGGAAAGGTGCAAAAGAAGCTTTAGAAGTGCAGCATATCTGTCTGAGGCCAAGGGCACTTGCAAGCAGACCTCTCTGCCAGTGTTTCAATGACCGTTTTCTTGCTGCTTGGCTGCCTATGAGTCCACGCTCACATCTGGCTCTGTCTGCCCAAATGTAACCTTGAGAATGACTTCCAAGATATCTACAGGGCTCGGAGGTTCTCTCCCCAACCAACTCACTGGCCCTGCTCTTTCTAGATGTTTCCAAGTCCCCTGAGTGACCTTGTGTGTCCTTCCTGGGCTATTGCTCAATCATCTTAGAACTGTCAGGCCAAGTGGTTGCAGCCAGAACACGGCAGGAATACCCATGCTTCCTTTCGGCTTTTTCAGCGTGGAGTCCCCTGTGCCTTAATGTGAATAAGTACTCCCCAGAATGAAGGCAGAATCCAGTATCTGTTGTTTTAACTAAATCGCTAACTTGACCCCCTCTGATAAACTCTCTGGTATAGAATTGATATAAAATTTGGGACACTGGATAGAACCAGGAGGCAAGAGAAAGAGGGCACCCTTTTCTTTTCTAGCATTTGAGTTCCCAAAGAAGTAAAACTCTGTTAACGTTCTCTTCATTTTTTCCCTGATATATCGAGGACTCCAGATGTAAGCTCATTGATAGTCTTGGTGCGTTCCTCAGTATTTGTGCTTTTAATAGATATTGCAAGTGTGTTTAATGTGAAAATAGAAATGAAGGGCTCTTAAAAGAGCTCACTCAAAATCCTGCCAATTACTGAAATCTACCAGACAAGAAGGAGCCACTTTTTTTTTTTTTTTTTTTTTTTTGATACAAGGAGGGGAAATGTTTCCACAAAAGCCTGGCCCTTTGTCTTTAAAAGTTTTCATCTCTCGGGTACTGAGTTGTAATGGTAAATACAGATGTAGCTGTGTCACATTAAAAGCATGACCAAATTGTAGTACAATGTTTAGGACACTTTTATGCCACTTTAAAATGTAGAGTTTCATCTAAAAATGAGCAGTTGTGGGGAATAAACTGGGGTTGGCTCTGATTTTGTGGCTCAATCTTTTTTTGTTTATTTGTTTTTTTGAGAAGATAATCTTGAAGTCAAAAGTCATGTCTTGCCAAGTACTCATCTGTGCAATCTATTTCAGCTTCCAAAATTTTTCCTCACCTGGTTACAAACATCTGAAGGCAAGAAATAGCCAAGATTCCATTGCAAGTCTCAGAGTAAGTTATTATTAGACAGAAACAAATAAGTAAATACCCTGGGCCTGAGCTATTGCCCAAACCAGTCCTGACTTGGCTTGGGGTCTGACCAACTGTTTTTGATCACACAATCTGAAGTACATTTGTGGAAATACAAAGGTCAAACCTTCCGTAACCCTCTATAGCCCCTGGTGGAGCCAAGGAATGAAAAGTTGCTTAAACATTTTCCTGTTGCCAGTTTTTCTTAAATATTAGTTCTGTTCTTCCTCTTTCTTTTTTCCCCTTCAACCCTGACTCTGATTCACAAAGAATAGGGAAGCTTAGCCAACTGCAATTTCAAAGTATTGCTTCTTAAGCCCAGGCCAAGTGTGTAGACTTGATAGAATTCTGATTAATGCATCTTATTACATTAATTTTAGAAGGAACCCGAAGGCATTGCTCCTATTCCTAGTGCAGGCCAGCCTGCCAGAAGCATTTATCTACTTAAAGAGCTAATATCTCCAGCTACCAACAACCATAAAACTGAAAAATCTATCAGAAGAATTGGCTTCTCTAGATGTGCATAAGGCACGCTACAAAATAGATGTAGAGCTTGGCTGAACTCTGCTTCAGATTTGCCAATCAAAATTCACAAACCCACGCCAAGTTGGCCACGAAAGCTCTTGCTTTGAGCCAGCACTAATTATGTCAACAAGTAGTTCAGGTTTAGCCCATGTTAAGTCCTGCACTCCTGGGTATCGGGGATGAGTCTGTGTGTAGGCAAACGGGCCCTGTCTTCTCTTGGCTTCCTGCTATAATTCCCAGGACCTCTTTGGGTCCAGCTCTTTCTCTTCCCCTGGGTTGCGCCTCCTCACCCTCTGTCTTGGACAGAAAGAATTTGAAGGCAGTCCAGTCACCCCAGTGAAAAGTTTTCTGATGAGGTCAAACCTTATTGCCATAGGCCATTTTCTTTAGAAATGAGAAACCATCTCATTGGGCTTTCTAGGAAGTAGACTCTGAGTGCGTTTCTTATGGAGACCATTTCTTAGGGCGTGCCTTGGAATGAACACCTGTGGAAGGGAGGGGAATGAAGATGGAGTGGGCAGAAGGAGAAACTGAGCTGAGATGCAGTCTAGCAAGGGTCTCAGTCAACCTCATGGAGTTAAAAAGGCCCATCAGAGCTATTCCCTATTGGGCTAATGTGGCCAGGCTTTTATAAACCTGCCTTGACTTGTGATTGGTTGGGCTGCCCCAGGAAGGATGTCCCCTTGCAGATGGTAGCTCTCTACATTCAGGTACTCCCTGGAAGAGTTGATGGCTAAAGGCTACAGTTTACTTCAGAAGGAATACCTGGGCTACACATCAGAGTCAGTCTGTGTTCCAGCAGGGACATGTTCCAGCTTCTGTCCCAGCCTGGCCTCACCATCACCCTCTCCGGCACATACAGCCTTTCTCTGAAGATTAGGGTTGGTTAAGCTGTTCCTACAGCCTTTGTTGATCCAGGCCTTGAAGTACAATAGAATGCCCTAGCACAAGGTGGGCCCAGTTTTGAGGCTGGGCACAGTGGCTCGTGCCTGTAATCCTAGCACTTTGGGAGGCCAAGGCAAGAGAATCTCTTGAAGCCAGGAGTTTGAGATCAGTCTGGTCGGCAAAGTGAGACCCAATCTCTACAGAAAGTTTAAAAATAAGCTAGGCATGGTGGTACATGCCTGTAGTCATAGCTACTCAGGAGACTGAGGCAGGAGGATTGCTTCAGTCTGGTAGGTCGAGGCTGCAGGGAACTAAGATGCCACAGCACTCTAGCCTGGCAGTTTTGAGTGCTGCCTCCACCATGTAACTAGCTTGCCAGTCAAGTCATTAACTATTCGGGCCCTTAGTTTCGTCTTTTCTGAAATGGAGCCAATATACATAATTCCAAAGGTTGCTTTTAAGTGTAAGTGAGAATATTGGCAGAAACTCATTAACACTGAGAGAGGGGTATAAAGTGGAGGTTAAGTGTATGGCTTAAGAGCAGAGTCGGGAAACCTGGACTTGCATCCTGATTTCTGAGTTGAATGTTCCAGGGTAAGTCACTTAATCTCGCTAATCCTCATTGTGCTTAGCTCTAGAATAGAGGGTTGTCGAGAAAATTAAATGGAAATGATAAAGGTGAGGCACTGAGCACAGGAGTAGGCCTGTAGTACTCAGCTGTCCATTCCACAGTGAAGTGTTCACTCTTCTTCTGCGTTCTTTCCCATTCAGTTGGCCACAGATGTTCACTTTACTTCTGGATGTTCTCAGCCCCATCAGGTTCCCAAGTGAAATGAGCCCACCTCAGCAGGCCAGTTGATTGACCACTTCAGTCAGCCATCACTTAATTCTGTCACTCAGTGTCTTCAGTGACTCCCAGTGAGGTAGGAGGTGGGAGACTCTGGAGGCAAGACTCAACTCCAAAGACAGGGCTTGTACACTGGACCAAATTGAAGACTAGCGAAAACGGGGTTAGAGTGGGTGCACCTTTCCATAAGACACGTCCACCAGTGTGCCATGTCAGTTTACGATTTCCATGGCAACACCTAGAATTTACTGTCCCTTTCCTTGGTAGCAACTCAACAACCTGGAAGTTACCACCCTTTTCCTAGAAATTTCTGCATAATCCACCACTTAATTTGCATATAATTTAAAATAGGTATAAATATGACTGCAGAACTGCCTTGGAACTGCTACTCTGGGTGCTTTGCCTATGAGGTAACCCTGTTTTGCAAGGAGCCGCACTTCTGCTGTTGTTATATGCTGTCCCTTCAGTAAAAGTTGCTAATAACACCAGTTTGCCCTTGAATTTTCCTGGACAGAGCCAAGAACCCTCTTGGGCTAAGCCCCAGTTCTGGGGCTCACCTGCCCTGCATCAGCAGCATGGTGGCACAGGCTCCCAGCATTTTCATCCACAAGCAAAACTTGGCAATCTATCTCTGACGATGGTTCCGAGCTTAAGTGTTTGCATCAGTGAGACTTGCACTCAGCCTTCTTTTGAGTGAGACTTGAACTCGATTCTGAGTCTGCTCCTTCCTAGATGGACTCGTTATTTACTTATTTATTTATTTATTCATTCATTTATGATCTTAGCTTGCTATAAACACCTGTAAAATGGGGATAGTATGGAGGATGTGGCGATATGGAGGAAAATAAAATAACTCAGGTATTGTTCTTACCATTTACTTCTGTGTTGTCATCGTTAGCATTCCTTGGATAACCATGAGCACCTGTAATGGGCCTGGCACTCTAGTAGGCTCTCAGGATGCACACTGACCCAGCTTCTGCTTGCTGAAGACATAAAAGAAACCCCCAGCCACTGACATCTAGATGCTGTAATAGGGCAAGAACAATCATGGAAACTCCTTAGTGTTGATGCCAAAGAGCCAAATTTGCAGCACCAGAATGTTCTTTCCATAGTTTTGCTGCTGAAGACTTTGCATGCCCTAGAACAGTGGAAGTGGCACCATGAATATGCCAGAAACAATGGTGGAGTCAACTAAGACCTGGGAGTATTATTTGAGGACATCTCTGTGTTCCTAAGTCATTCTCCCATCCTTAAATAAAAATCTTCCTTACTGATGATCTGAGAACTTCTATTTAGCCCCATTTCCATCAGTAGAGTTGGCCATTGCCTGCTAAGAAAATTTAGGCGGTTTTTCTTGGAATCAGTGGACAGACTTAGGATTAGTGTGTTCCCCTCCTTGAGATGTAATGACAGCTCTGGTGAAAGTAAGACTACAGGGCCTCTCTTCAGGCAAGTGCCTTGCGTTTTGATACCAACCATGCCACGTGTATGTGTTTCTTGGGCTGGTCATAACAAATTACCACAAACTGGGTGGACTGGGTGACTTGAAACAATCGTCATTGATTCTCTCATTGTTCTGGAGGCCAGAAGTCCAAAATGAAGGCATTGGTGGGGTTGGTTCCTTCTGGAAGCTACGAGGGAGAAAGCATGCCATGCCTTTCTCCTGGTTTCTGGTGACTGCTGGCAATTCTTGGTGTCCCTTGGCTTGGAAACATAGACACATATATAGGTATAAACATAGCCTCTATTCCCATCCTCATATCACCTTCTCTTCTGGCTGTGTGTCCTTTGCATCTCTCTCTCTCTTTTTTTGGAAATAGAATCTCACTCTGTCACCCAGGCTGGAGTGCAGCAGTGTGATCTCAGGTCACTGCAACCTCCACCTCCCAGGTTCAAGTGATTCTTCTGCCTCAGCCTCCTCGGTAGCTGGGATTACAGGCAAGCACCACCAAGCCCGGGTAATTGTTGTATTTTTAGTAGAGATGGGGTTTCAACATGTTGGTCAGGCTGGTCTCGAACTGCTGACCCTGTGATCCACCCACCTTGGCCTCCCAAACTGCTGGGATTATAGGCATGATCCACCACACCTGGTCCTTTCCATCTCTTATGAGAACACCAGTCATTGGACTTAGGCCCCACCTCACAGACATGATCTCATCTCAGTCCTTATCTTAATTACATCTGCACAGACCCTGTTTCCAGAGAAAGTCCCATGTTCACCTGGGTGAACATCTTTTTGGGGTGACACTGTTTAACCCACTGCACTGCATCAAATGTGTGAGTGTACTTTCTCTTGGCCTTTCTCCTATTTGCCTTCTCTGTGTTGGGAACTGTAGTTTCACACCCATCTACTTATCCACCCCCATGCTGAGCATTGTCTCTTACCTGATGAGCAGAAGGATGCCAGAAGTGAGAAAACTGAGGCACAGGCTTGCCCCAGGCTACACAGCTAGTAACGACAGAGGGTGGGTCAGAAGCCAACCCCCTGCCCGCTCCCCCCGCCCCCCCAGCAACAGCTGTATCTGGCCTCTGGTTTATCCTTCCTGTCAACATACCATATATCTTCTCATTTTGAAAACCCAGTGGCTAATAAAGTAGATGGGTTTCAGGATTGCAAAACACTGTGGTCCTGGCGTTTGCCTGTTGTGTAATCTTCACAGTGACCAGAGTGTTTGCAGTTCCCAGGACATTCACCCATTCCCAGCAGTGGCCCAGGGTCAAGCTCAGGTGACCTGTGGTGTTTTTATACCCATATATGTGTCTATGTTTACAACTTTTAAAGTGATTGTCAGGAGGCATCGAGGCATGTGGTCGTTCACAGATGACAAAGACCGAGGCTCAGGGGACTCAGTTACTTGCTGAGCTGCTTTAAACCCAAGTCTATTTCTTTTTTTTTCTTTTTTTTTTTTTTTGGCCAATCAATGAGAGCTTGTAAGGTTGCTGAGGTTGGTTGGCCTTGAACTCTTGGCCTCACCTTCGCAAGCGCCACGACATCCGGCCGGAGCCACTTTGGGCCCCAACCCAAGTCTATTTCTAAGGCTGGACTGAGCCTTTGAGAAAATGCAAAGTAACGTAGCACAATGTCAGACACAAAATAGGCACTCGACAAACGCCATCATAGACTCAGGCTTCTGAGTCCAAAGCAAACAATTCCCATCTCCGACTGGAATTTCAAATATTAAACTTTTTTTTGTATTTTGTATTTTTATTTTATTTTATTTTTATGTTACGTTAAGTTCTGGGATACATGTACGGATCATGGATTGTTTCATAGGTATACACATGCCATGGTGGTTTGCTGCATCCATCCCCCCGTCATCTACATTAGGTATTTCTTCTAATGCTATCCCTCCCTTATCCCCCCACCCCCTGCTATTCGTCCCCTAGGCCCCCACTCCCCAACAGGCCCTGGTATGTGATGTTCCCCTCCCTGTGTCCATGTGTTCTCATCGTTCAACACCCACTTATGAGTGGGAATATGCGGCATTTTTTTTTAAGAGTCAGAATCTCACTGTGTTGCTCAGGCTAGAGGGCCATGACATTTTAGCTCACAGCAGTCTCAACCTACCAGGCTCAAGCTATCCTCCTGCTTCAGTCTCCTAAATAGCTAGGACTATAGGTACGCATCACCATGCTCAGCTATTTTTAAAATTACTTATAAAGAGAGGATCTCACTGTGTTGGCCAGACTGACCTCAAACTCCTGGCTTCAAGTGACCCTATCCTCTTAGCCTCCCAAAGTGCTGGGATTATAGGCGTGAGCCACCATGCCAAGTCTAAAATAAACTCTTTAGTGTCAAAAAATCTACTTGAGGCCAGGTATGGTGGCTTATGCCTGTAATCCCAGCACTTTGGGAGGCCGAAGTAGGTGGGTCACCTGAGGTCAGGAATTTAAGATCTAACATGGCTAATATGGTGAAACTCTGTCTCTACTAAAAATCCAAAAACTAGCCAGGTGTGGTGGCACCTGCCTGCAATCCCAGCTACTCAGGAGGCTGAGGCAGGAGGATGGCTTGAACCCAGGAGGTGGAGGCTGTAGTGAGCTGAGATTGCGCCACTGTACTCTAGCCTGGGTGACAGAGCAAGACTATCTAAAGAAAAAAAAAAAATCTGCTTGAACCAACTATAATTCCTATTCCCACCTAGAATCGTAAATATTTTATAAATAAAGTCTTCAGAGCCTAAGAGTTCACTGGAACCAAGTGGCACCATGTTTCTAATGAGCAGAATATTATTTTAAATCCCTCCATCACCTTTTCTTGATGAGAGTTACATTGCAGGGTGAAAGCGTTTTATGCAAGATCATCATTGTTGAAAAAAAAGACAGCATATTTAGGTTGGAATGCATGGGAGCTAAAGGTAGGGGGAGAGTCTTAAGGAAGCCTGTTTTCTCTTCAAGAAAGCAATCAAGGCCGAGCGGGGTGGCTCAAGCCTGTAATCCCAGCACTTTGGGAGGCCGAGGTGGGTGGATCACGAGGTCAAGAGATTGAGACCATCCTGGTCAACATGGTGAAACCCCGTCTCTACTAATAATACAAAAAATTAACTGGGCATGGTGGCGCGTGCCTGTAATCCCAGCTACTCAGGAGGCTGAGGCAGGAGAATTGCCTGAACCCAGGAGGCGGAGGTTGCGATGAGCCGAGATCGCGTCATTGCACTCCAGCCTGGGTAACAAGAGAGAAACTCGGTCTCAAAAAAAAATAAAGAAAAAGAATGCAATCAAACTGAAAGGTAATTCTTAAAGAACAGGCATTTGCAAATTAGGGAGGAAGGACTAAAAATTTTCAAGAAGAAACAAAGTAAAGGGGCTTGTTTAAGCCAAAAAACCTAAGAAAAAGGGGGGGGGGAGAATTAGAAACAGAGAAAAGAGGATTTTCACGTAGTTTGTAAATTTGTGAATAAATCTGTTAAAGAAATACTGGATTCATATTCACCTTGGAAAACAGGGAAAGACCTTTTACTGCATGCTTAGAAGTTTGAATACACTCTCAGTAGCTCTTCGTTATCTCAAATTAAATCTTAAATTGAGCTTGTGGTTCTGTGAATTCATACTCCGGCCTTTCAGCCCCGCTGCTGAGGTCACTCAAATCTAATGGTGGAAATGGTCACAGGGTCGGGCCTTGGTTGGTGCTGTGTAGAAATGCCTTAATGATGCCAGCAGATGTGTGCATTCTGCAGGTGGGGCAGCTGGCTAGTCGGGGGCTGCAGGGGGGAGGAGTTGTTGATCACATTATTGTATCAGTGGCCTGTGTGAATGAGGAAGTACAGATTCCCACCCTGTCCCGCCATTCCCGGTTCAATAAGAGGCAGGTGTCTCCTAAAGCAGGAAAATGTAAGGGAAATCATCATCGCTTGTCATTGCCTGAAGGTTCACCATGGTGACGCACATCTCACGGTGCTGCAAAAGGAGAGAGGTCACCTGTCTGTGTCATCGAATATAGCATTCTAAAGATGTTCCATTCATTCAACAAATGTTTAATAAAGCCTTCATCTGAAGTTTAATGGACATTGTTTGATAAAACGGACCCAGCCCCTGGTATCAGGGAGTTTATATAAATCTATGCACACATCTGTGCAGATGTGTGTGCATTTAAGGCCTCTTGAGCCTGAGCTGATATGCACTATGTGAAATAGCTGATTGCTATTTCCCTAAAGGGATGGAAGGATTGGCTACTGTGAGCTTCCTAGATTTTTTTCTTTTTCTAAAGAAAGGATCTTCTCTGTCACCTGGCTGGAGTACAATGGTGCAGTCATAGCCCACGACAACCTCCAATGCCTGTGTTTAAGTCATCCTCCCGCTGCAGACTCCCAAGTAGCTAGGACTACGAGGGCGAGTCACCATACTGCACTAATTTTTGTTTTTTTGTAGAGATAGGGTCATGCTGTGTTGCCCAGGCTGGTCTCAAACTCCTGGCCTCAAAGCAATCTCCTGCCTTGATACTTGTTCACTGTAGTTTTCTAGCCTCTGAGTCAAACTTGTTTTTCTGTTACTTTATTTTATTTTACTTTTTATTTCTTGAAACCTTGAAATAAAAGTTTTAAAAAATCCATTTGATTGTAAACAATCTTTAGAAATATATAAAGGTTAAAAATAACTCTCATTTTAATTTTTACAAACATTTCTACACACAGACACATTCAGATGCTTCATTTTGCCTATAGAAAGGTTCTCTAACAATAAAATGACCCAATGATGATGAAATCGTTATTGACTTGAATGTGTGATTGGTTGGTTTACTGGATTCAGTTCGAGCTCCTGCCAAAGGTTAGGTCACTGACTCTAGAACTCTGTTTTCCTCATTCATTCATTCCTCTAATCAATATGTATTGTGCACTTGCTACATGTCAGTACTTTAGGGCCTGTATTAGTCTGTTTTTGCGCTTGATAAAGACGTAACTGAGGCTAGGAAGAAAAAGAGGTTTAATTGAACCTATAGTTCCACATGGCTGGGGAGGCCTCAGAATCATGACAGGAAGCAAAAGGCACTTCTTCTATGGTGGTGGCAAGAGAAAATGAGGAAGAAGCCAAAGCAGAAACCCCTGATAAACACATCAGATCTCTTGAGACTTATTCACTATTATGATAATAGCATGGGAAAGACCAGCCCCCATGATTTAGTTACCTCTCCCTGGGTCCCTCCGGCAACATGTGGGAATTCTGGGAGATACAATTCAAGTTGAGATTTGGGTGGAGACACACCCAAACTGTATCAGGGTCATAGGCACTTTGTGTGAAAACAGAACAGAGAAGTGACACACATTTCCTTTGGGAGCAATTTTTTAGTGACTTTTGTTTTGATTGGTTGTTGTTTTCACTTCTGGTAGTGGTAGCAGTAGAAAATGGCAGCACCGTAGTCATAAACCACGTGCTCTGTGCATTCTGTCTCAACATCCCCTAAACCCAACAAGGTTAAGGGAAAAATGATAATACTCTTGAACAATTCCACTTTATAGATGAGGATGCTGGCACTTGGGGAGGTCAAGTGAGTTTCGTAAGGCAATAAAACAACCAAATGGCAGGGCTGACTCCTGCCCAGATCTGTTCCATGGCAGCCTCTTCTTACCACACTGTCCTGACTTCCTTTAGCAAGATCTAGGAAAGGCGCTATCTGCTTTCCTTTTGATGGCATGTGGCAGCAAGATGGCAGCGTGAATTTCCAAGAAGAGGATATTGGTTTCTGATGGCATCTTCGAAGCTGAGGGGAATCAGTTTCTTCCTCAGGAGCTGGCTAAAGATGCTACTCTGGAGCTGAGATCCAAGTTAAACCCATTAGGACAGAAACCATCATATTAGCCACCAAAACACAGAATGTTCTTGATGAGAACAGCTGGGGATTCTGGAATTGGCTGCTGGAGTTCAGAAGAGGTTTGGTTTCCCAGAGGGTACTGTAGAGCTTCATGCTGAAAAGGTGGCCCCAGAGGTCTGTGTGCCATTGCCCAGGCAGAGCCTGCATTACAAACTTCAAGGAGGACTTGCTGTCTGGAGGGCCTGCAATGGTGGTTTGTGGTCCATCATGAATAGGTGGCCAAAGGCTGCCAAGTGTGGTGTCTGGGAGACTCTGAGGACAGAGCGCCAAATCCACAAAGTTTGTAGATGGCCTGATAATGCCCAGCGGAGAACCGTATTAACTAATACATTGATGCTGCTGTGAGCCATGTGCTGCTCAGCCAGGGTGTACTGGGCATCAAGGTGAAGGCCATGCTGCCCTGGGACCGGTAAGACTGGCCCTAAGAAGCCTCTGCCTGACTATGTGAGCATTATGGAACCCAAAGATGAGATATTGCTCACCATCCCCATCTCAGAACTGAAGGGTGGGAAGTCAGAGCCGCCTGCCATCTGCCAGCCAGTCGCCACAGCATATAACCGGCTCTCTTTGGCAGCTGTATCTAGAGTCTAGATATTACTCTGTAAAGATCTTTAATGAAATATTGTACAAAGACAACCTGGCATACCTGTATCCTAGCATTTTGGGAGTCATGGTGGGCAGATCACTTGGGGCCAGGAGTTCAAGACCAGCCTGGCTAGCATGGTGAAACCCCATCTCCACTAAAAATAGAAAAATTAGCCAGGTGTGGTAGTGGACCCTGTAATCCCAGCTACTTGGGAGGCTGAGACATGAGAATCACTTGAACCTGGGAGGCGGAGGTTGCAGTGAGCCGAGATCATGCCATTGCACTCCAGCCTGGGAGGCAAGAGTGAAACTCTGTTTCGAGATTAAAAAAAAAAAAGAACAACAGAAATGTATTCTCTCATAGTTCTGGAGGCCAGAAATCCAGAATTGAGGCGGGGCTACATGTCTTTCGGAGACTGTAGCTAAGAATCAGTTCCTTGCTTCTTGTGTTTCTGGTGGCTGCTGGCAATTGTGAGCTTGTGACCATATTACTCCAATCCCTGCCTCTGCGGCCACATGGCCTTCCCCTCCTGTGTTCATCACTCTTGCCTGCCTCAAATCTCCCTCTGCCTTTCTCCTATGAAGACACTCATCTTTGGATTTAAGGTCTTTCTGGCTGATCTCATCTCGAGATCCTTAGCTTAATTACTTCTCAAAGATCTGATTCCCAATAAGCTTGCCTTCACAAGTTGCAGGGATTTGGCTATGGAGCTGCTTTTTGGAGGCCACCATTCAACCCATGATAAGAGCACAGTGGCAAGATGTGAGGGGTGGTATGAGGTCAGATTCACAGTTGCCCATCTTACCAGCTGTGTGACAATTCTGCATCTCATTAGCTGTCCTCTGCCTCGGTCTCCCTTTCTCTGTAACTAGAAGTGGTATTCATTGATCGTGCAGTATAGGCTGGACCATGGGGCTATTATATTTTTTGAATATGTTTCTTCCTTTGCTCTTTAGGACTAATCAGCTGGGTTTAGATGATTTCCTCCCCATATTTCCTGCCCCTCCCCGCCACCATATTATAGATGGTGTAAGGGAACTGGAGAGCTTTAATCCTTGATCTCTCTGATCACAAAACTGCTCTCTCCAGAACTCCAGGCTGCCTTTCTTTGGGGGTTACAGCAAATTTAGCTGTGCCCCCAACTGCAAAGTACATAGACATTAAGTGAAAGGGTAAATGAATGAAAATCTGAATGGCTGATCCTCTAAGACAGTGAGAGCAGATGTTAACTGCACACTGGCCAAGTGCTGGGCTCAGTGCTAAGAGCTTCATGCAGATGACATCAAAGCACCATGATCCTGCCCATTTTACAGATGAGGAAAGTAAGGCTCAATGACATGAATTCAGAGAGGAAGTAGAGCTGGAGTCTGCGAGGCTCCAGAATGAGGTGTGTAATCTCTAGGACCCTCTTCTGTTCTCCATGTTTCTCTTTAACACATTTCCAGCCCCATTTTCCAGCAAGGAGACCCCAGGGCTGAAAGGAACTGGAAAAGTGAGGTCTAAGAGACACAGAGGCTGGGCGTGGTGGCTCATGCCTGAAATCCCAGCACTTTGAGAGGTCAAAGTGAGTGGGTTGCCTGAGGTCAGGAGTTTGAGACCACCCTGGCCAATATGGTGAAACCCTGTCTCTACTAAATATACCAAAAAAAAAAAATTAGCTGGGTGTGTTGGTGCACCTCTGTAGTCCCAGCTACTGGGGAGGCTGAGGCAGGAGGATCACTTGAACCTGGGAGGTGGAGGTTTCAGTGAGCTGAGATGATGACACTGCACTCCAGCCTGGGTGACAGAGCAAGTCTCCATCTCAGAAATAAACAAAAACAAAAACACATGGACCCCCCAGTTGTTATTTCAGGATGGAAAGCAGGCACAGAACCTCCTTTTCAGGAGTCACATTAAGGGGGCGAGGCTGGCTGGCATGATTGCGGGGACAGATTGCTGTGGAAATTGTCAGGTTATGAGGGGAAATTAGCTGCTGAGTGTCAAGAGGTGTAAATTGCTGCAGGCATTGGCATCTGGGAGCCCTGGTGTCTCTATTAGCTTCTCAGGCCGTGAGGCCTTAATGACACTCCTGCCAACAGTATAGGACGTGGCAAGTGACAGTAGGAAAGAGGGAGGCCAGCTAATCTAATATGAACTCCCCACTGGGGACTGGGCGCTGGGGACTCCAAGGCCTGGCTTCTGCCCCCTGTCACAGTGGCAAAGACAATGACAGTAAAAGCTCAGCCTCCAGAGAGAAGAGCCTTTGATGAACCTGGGTGTTAATGTGGGCGCCAGGCGAAAACTGGGGGATGCAGAATAGGAGGTCTCGCTGGAGGTCTGGAGGTGAGAAGAAGGGATACAGTCAGGACCAACATTTAGGCAGCACTGCAATGTAAAGGATTCTATCGCCATCATTGTCATCATTGTTCCTGTTTCCTGCCATCTATCTATGAGGTGTCTGCCATCTGATGTCCAGCACTGCAGTGGGCATCTTAAATTATCATTAGTATATAATTACATATAATAATTTAATTTATAACAATATATCATATTTATTAAGGTCCTACTGTATACCAAATTCTATCAGACACATGTCGTAATAATAAACATGATATAGTCTCTCATTATGTAGAAAATTTCACATGCTGCACTTTATAAATTATGATACTATATTGTGTGGCAATTATGTGCAGGGAACTTTCATTAATTGTAGTTACCAATATTGTCTCTAGCCCTCCAACCCTAAAAAGTGGGCACAATTATTTCTCTTTTGCCATTGCCATTTAGCCTCAGCTGGATTGGAAAGCATGTAATAGGGACTCTCAAGCCACTGTTCTTTGAGCAGTATTTTTTGCATTCTATTTGCCTTCTTGTATTTAATCCTCAAATGTAGACGGAGCTTTCCCCCTTTTATAGATAGGTAATCAAAACTCATAGAGGTTAAAGAGACTTGCCAAAGCAACAGAACTGTGAATGGCAAAGCCAGGATTTAAACCCTTGGCATTCTTCTTGCCATTCCATCCCATCATAAACTCTAAACGTCATAAGTAGAATCATCATAAGTCAGGATCCCTCTGGAGGATGGTTGGATGGATGGATGAAAAACAGGGACAGACAGGTAGACAGGTAGATAGGTGATAGATAGATAGATAGATAGATAGATAGATAGATAGATAGATAGATGGATGGATGGATACATGAGATTTTAGGAACAGGTGAATTGTCTCACACAAGTATGGAAGCCAAGAAGTCCCAAGATCTGTAGCTAGCAATCTAGAGACCCAGAAGGGCCAGTGGTAGAAACCTCATCCAAAGGCAGAACACAAGTGTCCCAGCTTTCAGACAGTCAGGCAAAAAGAGAAAATTCTTTCTTACTCAGAGTTTTGTTTTATTTGAGCCTTTAACAAATTAAATGAGATCCAACCTTACAGGGCAGGGCAATCAGTTTCACTCTACTGATTCAAAGGTTAATTTCATGCGGAAGCACCCTCACAGACACACACTGAGAAATAATGGTTCGTCAGATATCTGGGCACCCTGTGGCCCAGTCAAGTTGACACCTACAATTGTTTTTGTCTTGTTTTTATTTTTGGTGTTGTCATCCAGTGTCTAAGACACATGCAGTTAATTATCACACCACTCCCTTATCCTGTACCAGATTCTGTGCCAAGGATTTTAGAAAATAATGCCTCATTCAGTCTCCACCAGCAGGTCTGTTGGTTATTATCTTCCCCAACCTAAGAAAACTGATTCTCAGAGGTTCAGTATATCCCAAGATCCTACAGGAAGTGAAGATTGTAGCCAAAATTGGAACTCCCAATTCCAGAGCTCCTCCCTCTTGCTAGCATTTTTCTTGGAGCAATTTTAGTAATGAGAAAAGCTGTTGAGTGCCAGAGTAACCCTGCTCCTTCCAAATACCATCTGACATATCTATTCAGCAGAGGAAAAATGACATGAGGTCTGAGGCTTGCTTTCAGATACTTCAGGGCCAGGCACAGTGGCTCACACCTGTAAGCCCAGTACTTTGGGATTCTGACGGGGGAGGATCACTAGAGGTCAGGAGTTCAAGACCAGCCTGGGCAACATAGTGAGACCCTTATCTCTATAAAAAAATTTAAATTAAAAAAAGTCAACAAAATACTTCTGCAACAGCAGCAGCAAGAGCTGCTGCAACAAAAGAAGAAAGAAGGCCGGGCACGGTGGCTCACACTTGTAATCCCAGCACTGTGGGAGGCCAAAGTGGGAGGATCACGAGGTCAAGAGATCCAGACCATCCTGGCCAACATGGTGAAACCCTGTCTCTACTAAAAATACGAAAATTATCTGGGCGTGGTGGTGCATGCCTATAGTCCTAGATACTTGGGAGACTGAGGCAGGAGAATCACTTGAATCCTGGAGGCAGAGGTTGCAGTGAGCCGAGATCGCACCACTGCGCTCCAGCCTGGTAGTAGAGCAAGACTTGGTCTCAAAAAAACAAGAAGAAAAGAAAAGAAAAAGAAGAAGAGGAGGGACAGGATAAAAGGAAGGAAGCATTGTCAACCTTCTAGTAATGTTTGCATCTGAATGATAGGTATATAGCTATATGGGGTTATTATTGTCTCCCGTTTGTGTATGTTTAAAATTTTCATAACAAGCATACACACACACACACACACACACACACACATAAAACATATATGTACATATTATCGTGATGTCTATTTGCTCTTGAGAGAGTAGTGCACTGTAGCTGGGAGTTTCTCTGTTTTCTGTGGCTCTCCCTTCCCCTACTTTTTGTAAGAAATAGTAGCATCTATCTGACTGTTTTCATGCCTTTCTGAAGAAGCCTGAAAATTAGAGTAAACAAATTACCCATTACGAGGGAAGCCCCCTTCCCCCCAGCAGATCCCCAGTGTCTTCTTTCACCTCTAGGAGATATTTTCCAAGGTCACTAAATTAAGCCTTCAGACAATCGAAAAATTGAATCTCAGTACATCTATTTTCCTAACAAAATTTCTGTAGCGCGATTGGGGCTGACAGGTATGGCCGTGCAGCTTTCTGGGCTGTTCAGGTTGATTTGGCCAAGCAGGACGGCATCAGCCTGTATTGGAGGGAACATCTGAGCAGCTCGGGGCCCCCTGGGAGTCAGAGAGTTCTTTACCTCCTTGCCACTGTAAATGACTATTTCTGTCGTTTGTGGAGCGTCCTTTTCTTCCTCCTCCTCCAGCCCCATCCTCACCCCCTGCAGCCGTCAGGTCAGGCGCCTCTTCTTCAATTATTTATCAAAAGGGCCATTGCAATCATTGCAAACCTGTTTAGGAGGATTTGGAAACCTTGTTCTTTTTAAGGGCACTAATGATGCAGCAGTAATCACAATGGTAGTGGAAGTGGAGGGGCAGAATGGGATGTTTTGGGAGTGAATTCTCTAAGACAAGAAGGGACTTTGTTCCAAGCCCTCCAGACCTTGCAGCTGCCACAGCCGGGCTAGTGGAGGGCTTGCAGAGCTTTGAACCATTCAGAATTTGGGGGCTGAAGGCCTTGGCTCTCTGAGCACCATCTCTATGACTTTTGAGGTCATGTTTGCCTTCCAGCCCTCATTTCCCCCTTGACAAGCTGTGTTTTAGCTAGTGCTTTCAGCAAAGAATACACTTATGCTCCTGGAGGGTTGACATCCCCTGCAGTAGCCCCCTATCAGCCTCCAAGTTGTACTCTAAAAGCCCCTGGGAAAGTTTGCATTTCACTCAAAATATCTGTGTTCATGTCAGTGGAAAAATGATGTCTTGACTGGGCGCAGTGGCTCATGCCTGTAATCCCGGTACTTTGGGACGCTGAGGCAGGCGGATCACCTGAGGTCAGGAGTTTGAGACCAGCCTAGGCAACATGGTGAAACCCCATCTATACTAAAAATACAAAAATAGTCGGGCATGGTGGCGCATGCCTGTGATCCAGCTACTTGGGAGGCTGAGGCAGAGGAATAGCTTGAACCCGGAAGGCGGAGGTTGCAGTGAGCCGAGATATTGCCATTGCCCTCCAGCCTGGGCAAGGAGAGTGAAATTCCACCTAAAAAAAAAAAAAGGATGTCATAATTTGCTTAGTAGTGAATAAAATGGATGCTCTAGGAAGATGCAGTGAGTTTCCTCTATGGCTTGCAGTATCCACTGGTACCCTACATGGGAGCCACCAGTTCCCATGCCCAGGTGCAGAAAGCCAGCATCAATGCCCTGCTCACCAAGAGGCAAGCTGCGTGATGGTTCGGTGCAAGTCCTTAGATGGGTCACTCCATCTTTCTCTTCTTGAGTTTTTCTCATCTGTGAAAGAGTGATCATAATACTATTTCCATTGTTAGGGGCATTGAGAAGAAGAAATAAGATCATTTATGTAAAGCACAAAGCATAGTCCCTGGTATTCAATAAGTACTCAGTACATTCTAGCAAACATAATAATGACGGCTATGACCTCCAGAAGCTTCTAATGAGCATCTATCTGTAGCACTGCATGTCAAGCCGGGCTAGAATGCAGTCTCTTAGAAGTCATGGGGGAGGAAAACATCCTTGGCAGGTTCTCATATCAGTGATCTCTTTATAATTTTCTCAAATATTCTTCCTCTTTTCTCACTTTCAGTGACAGCTACTTGTGTTGCTCTTCTTACTTTTACCTGGATCCACGAACTCACCACCTAGGTCTTTGCAACAGTTATCCACTGCTGCCTAACAAATTACCCCAGAATGCAGTATCTTCAAACAATAAGTACTTAGAATCTCATAGTTTCTGTGGGTCAGGAATTAGGGAGTAGCTTAGCTGGGTGGTTCTAGCTCAGGGTCTCTTCTGAAGTTGCCAGCAAGCTGTTGGCTGGGGCTGCAGTCTCAGAAGCCTTGACTGAAGGGGGAGGTTTCACATCCAAGAGGGCTCACAGACATGGCTGTTAGCAGGAGGCCCTGGTTCTTCACTGTGGGGGCCTCTCTGCACAGCTGCTTGAGCAGCCTCACAATATGTCCTCTGGCCTCCTGCAGAATGAGTGATCTCAGAGAGAGGGTGAGGAAGATACAGCAAGGCCTTTTAAGCCCTGTTCTTAGATATGCAGCATCAAGCACTGTAACTACAGCTACATTCTATTGATTGGAAGTATACCAGTAAAGATCATATTTAGGAGAGGGGAACTTGGCTTCGCCTTGGAAGGGAAGTCTATCAAAGAACTCGTGGGCACTTTCTAAAACCCACTCTGCCACTCCACATGCTCTGGTTCTCCTAACACCTGCTTGCTTCACTGGTTCAGCTATTGGCAATGGCATGGAGTGTGGGAAAATGCGTCCATCTCTCCTTCCTGGATTAGAAAAGTCATCACCCTGCTAGTGTGAATCCATGTCCTACGGCAGTCCTCTCAGGAGGGATTTTGATTAGAGCATGGACAGCCCAATGGAATCCTGTGTCATGGTGGAGCATGGAAGCCAGCAGATGAGTGCGGGGGATGCCTTTAGAGTGGGAACCTTAAGCTTCCTCCATCATGTTCCTTAGAGAATTTCCCCAAAGACAGATGACATCATTTATCATTATTTCAGCAGTGACTTTTGAACTCAGCAGTTCTATTTGTTTTTCTCTCTGAAAGTAAGAAACTTTCTTTAGAGCATTGCTGCCATTGGACAATGTACTAGGTCCCCATCGGCGTTATCAGTTGGTGGGATATAGAAAAGCACAGTGACCAAGCTTAGCCTTTTCTCTTGACTTTTTTTTTTTTAACAGGGTCTTGCTCTGTTGCCCAGGCTATAGTGCAGTGGTGCAATCACAGATCACTGCAGCCTCCAACTCCTAGGCTCAAGCCATTCTCCAGCTTCAGCCTTCCTAGTAGCAGGGACTCCACATATACATTACTGTGCTTGGCTAATTTTGACTAGTTTTTGGAGAGATGGGGCTTGCTTGTTTTTTGTCCAGGCTAATTTTGAACTCCTGGCTTCAAGTAATCCTCTCACCTCAGCCTCCCAAAGCACTGGGGTAACAAGCTCTTCCTTTTTTTTAATACCAGTCCTCAATTTGTACATTTCCCTGTGTATAGCTTCTTTCTTTAATGTGGCTCTTATTTTTATTTTTACTTAATGGCCTGGCCATCTTCTCCTCCTCCTTCTCCTGCCTTCTATCCCCTTTCCTCCTCATTCTTCTCTTCTGTGAATTCAGAAAATTGGGTTACAATACCTACAACATGTAGTGAGGACAGTCTTTTATCATAACCTTGGGAGGCTATGGTGCTTGTATCTGATTTTTCCTAGTCTCTCTTTTGAGAATTTACTGTTCACTTGTTCTTTTCTCCTTTGCATAACTGACATGTGTGTAAGAATCTTGAATATCTGTATGGTGCTTAGAGATTTCACAGCAATTTAGTGAATGCTATTACCTCAAATGCATTCTCTGTGAAATTGGGTGTGACTATACCCATTTTGCTGATGAGGAAAGCAAGGCTTAAGAGGATCCGGTAAATTACCCACAGTCACTCAGCTCACAAGCAAGTGCAGGCTTCCAGCTAAGGTTTGCTGGCTCATGCATTTCATGCTTTTTCTACTATACCATACAGGTGCTTTGTCTCCCGGTGGAATATAAGTTCTCTGATGCCAAGGATTGTATGTCATTCTATGTTGTGTCCCTTTGGCTTCAGCCGCAGTGTCTCATGTTTGTGAAGCATTTGGAAAATTTCAGCTGAATGAGTGAATGAGTGAAGCCATCAGTCAAATCAGAACACTGCTCACACATGCATCCCAAGTCCAACTGTCAAATGTCTGAAACTGAGCAGTCTGGAGCCTGTTAAGACCGGCGAAGCTGTGGCCTGAATAACAACGGGATAGGAACATTCCCTTCTCATAAATCTTGTAAATTTGCATTGTTTGTGCCGAACGGGGCCCGTGCATTCTGGTAGCAAACACGGAGAGGCCCAAAAGGCTGACCTGGGACCGCGTCCCCACTGAACACTGCCCTGTGCTAAGTCTGCAGAATATTTAAATAAGGGGTTAATTTATAAAGTGAGCTGCAGGAAAGTTCCCAGGATTGTCGGGCATGTGTCTCATAAATCGGCACAAATTGAATCTAGGTTTCTGTGCCCGTCAGCTCCTAGGTAAACCAAAATTTATTGAGAGGTGTATAGGTTGCCATCCAAAGAAACATAGTAAATGAGAAAAGTGTATCCTCCGGAGGTCTCTAAACAAGGTCTGAAGGCTGGAAGCAAGGACAAGGGTCCGCGGTGTAAAATCCCCGTTACCGAGGATCGGAAGGTACAGTGTAGTTTGTTGCAGATGGACACAGAGTTCCAGGAATTCTTGTGCTTTCTTGAACATTCCACTGACTTCTTAACAGAATAAAGATTTTGTAAATTGCAGAGAGAATTAATAGATGCAGATACAGAGGGGATACAGACAAAGAGGAGGAGGCTGACCTCAGGATTTTGCATATGCCAAATCATTACATTAGCTTACCCAGAACCAAAAAAATTAAGCAGTATATAAATATGAAGCTTTAGTTTTTAATGATTGTTTATAATATACTATTATTATAATGACTGTTTTTAATAATTGTCCATAGTACCTTAGTCTAAGCAATCATATTAGCAGTTCATAGTTATTGAAGGGCTATCAGGAACCAGACGCTGTGCTGAGTATTCTACAAACTTTTTTTTCAATTCCCACTCAATTTTTTTTTCTTTTTTGAGATAGAGTCTCACTCTGTTGCCCAGGCTGGAGTGCAGTGGAGCGATCTCAGCTCAGTGTAGCCTCTGCCTCCTGGGTTCGAGTGATTCCTCTCCTGTCTTAGTCTCCTGAGTAGCTGGGACTGCAGGCGCACACCACCATGCCTAACTAATCTTTGTATTTTTAGTAGACATGTTTTTACCACGTTGGCCAGGTTGGTCTTGATCTCCTGACCTTGTGATCCGCCTGCCTCAGCTTCCCAAAGTGCTGGGATTACAGGGGTGAGCCACTGTGTCCAGCTTTTCCACTTAATTTTTTTTTTTTTTTTTTTTTTTTTGAGACAGTGTCTCTATCTGTGGCCCAGGATGGAGTGCAGTGGCACGATCTCAGCTCACTGCAACCTCCATCTCCAGAGTTCAAGTGATTCTTCTGTCCCAGCCTCCTGAGTAGCTAGGACTACAGGCACGTGCCATAATGTCCTTCTAATTTTTGTATCTTTAGTAGAGACAGGGCTTCACCATATTGGCCAGGCTAATCTCGAACTCCTGACCTCGTGATCCACCCACCTCGGCCTCCCAAAGTGCTAGGATTATAGGTGTGAGCCACCGCGCCCGGCCTTCCACTCAAATTTTTGAGGGGGCTTGCAGGCTATTAATGTACCCATTTTATGGAGGAGCAGAAAGAAGCTCCAGAAATGAAGCCCACGGATCTTAAGCTAATGTATGGGCTTGAATCCAATGTATCTAGCCCCCAAGGCATGCTTTGTCATTACTCAGCACTGGCTCTCCTCACTGTAGTGGTCTTCTCCCTACCTAGAAAACAAGTCCCAGCATTCTTACACAATTTATTCACCTAGCCAGGATTATTTAATATTTTAGTCTGTAGCTTTTATGTCTTTAGCTACAACATTCAACACGTTCTGCAAAATATTCTAGTGGTAAGTAGAGGCTTTAAACCTACATGTTAATGATGGCCAAATCCTCTTAAAAGGGCCAGCCACAAAAATGACTTTAAAAGGGAAATGTTCCTTCAATATTAGAAGTGTTCATAAGTGGCTGGGCGCAGTGGCTCATACGTGTGTAATCCCAGCACTTTGGGAGATCAAGGTGGATGGATCACCTGAGGTCAAGAGTTTGTGACCAGCCTGACCAACAGGGACAAACCCTGTTTCTACTAAAAATACAAAATTAGCTGGGCATGGTGGTGCATGCCTGTAATCCCAGCTACTCGGGGGCTGAGGCAGGAGAATCACTTGAACCTGGGAAGTGGAGGTTGCAGTGAGCCGAGATCGCACCATTGCTCTCCAGCCTGGCCAACAAGAGTGAAACACCGTCTCAAAAAAAAAAAAAATAAAACAAAACAGTGGCCACGAGCATATTAGTGGAGTAGTTGCGCATTGCAGAAAGAGAAGGCGGATACCCTGTGAAATCCCACAATCAGCACTTAAGAATGTTCACACAGTTGTTCAGCATTTATTGATATCAGACCTTATAGAAGCCTTACTGGCTAGACCAGTAATTACTAATGCATTTTACAGAGTCGGAAACAGAGACGTGAGGTGGCTTGCCTGAGAACACACAGCAGTTCTGGAACTCAGCCTATGCTAATATGACCTCACGAAGGGATTGAGCAAACGAGGCTCCCGAGAGAAACAAAAACCTAAACAATAACTACAAAATGTATGGCCAAAATACTGCCGGCGGTCGTAGAGAAAAATGTCTTCCACTTCTCTTGATGGGAAAAGAGGAAGGACTCAAGTCTGAATTGAACATATTTATTTTTTCGTTTCTGACTCTTTCTGTAAGCAGAGCTCTCAGTTGTGTCCTCAGATATATTTGAAACTAACAACAAGGAAATACAAAATTATGCTACTACCTAAGCTGGCACTTCTTCAAAGCCTTGTTATTCCTGTTCCTTTCGATGTATTTCAACTCCAAAATACACAGTGACATGAAAATTGTGTATTCAGATTGTTCTATTGATTCATTGAGAAAGTGACCTTGTATGCACGCGCGAAAATGGAGAGATCTATATATACCGCCTGGCCTCTTCTTTGTAACGGTGTGGGGAACAACAGTGGTGAACATGCATTCTTTTTAACACTTAGATTTACTCTTCCTTTGCACAGACTAATAGTACACTGATGTGGGATCCAGGGAGGGATCCTTAGAAAGTCGCTGTGGCCCAGGGAGGGACAACCGGTGGGGGCACATGTGGCGCTAAAATCTTGTGCTACATTTGCAAAGCCAATGATCCCCTGCAGAGATAGGACACTGTCTTTGTGATTTCCACAGTGGCTTCCCTGGGGCCGAACTCTCCTGGAACTGATTCCCACAAGGACCTACTACCATGGACTCGCCTGCAGGGCGGCATTCAATAGTAGGGTTTCACATGGGTATTTTCAGACACCTCTCCGCTTTGCTATGTTTAATAAGTTGTATAAGTTGTTTGGGAGGAACAGGAATGAGCATTACTCAGCTTGTGCACTGCACCAGGGGTTGCAGATACAGTATCTCATTTAATTCTTGCTACAACCCTTGAGGTGGGTGGCATCAGGCCATCCACTGGGTGTAGAAAATGACATGCAGAAATACTGTAGCAGCTCACTTAATATCAGGTATCTGGTAAGTGGCAGAGGTAAGGCTGCACCCGGGATTTCTGATCTACATTCTGATCTACTTAATCATTCTATACACCTAAAGCCCCTGTGGTTTGGATTCATAATCACAGGACTGAGATGAAATAGAATTTCTTACTGTAGGGAGCCAAGCAGTACATGGGCTTTTGCCAAGAACTTTGTGTGTGTGTGTGTCAGAGTCAGAGGTTAGCAGACAAAGATGAGAGATGGAAGGTCAGGTGCAGAAGAGAGAAACAGGGAGAGCGGAGGTTGTTCTCTAGAACATAGAAGTTGTTTCTTCATCCACACAATGGAAACCAGAGCCCAGATTATATTAACGAGACGTTCTAGAATTGCAGATGGCACTTAGCTACTCAGGGAGTGGGGAGAGGAAGAAGGAGAAAAAGAAGAAAAAGAAAAATAGCGGGTAGAAATTAAAAAAAAAAAGGTTACCCGCATGTAAATGGCTTTTATTATCACTGCTAGGCTGAACCAGAACACTTGAGCTGTGTAAAATGTCACTTGCTCTTATCACGGTTCATAGAGATTACCTTTCAGTTCGAGTTTCATTTTCATTCCTTCTACCACTTAGAGAAGTGAACGAGGCAACAACTCCTTTATTCCCTAATCCTCGCCCAGCAACTCACTTCTTCCTCTGTGTTTTGTGTCATTCTGTATGATATTGTATCGAGGCAATTCACAGCAGTGGTTGAACCAAAAGCAATTTAAGTCAAAAATGGACAAATATGGATGTCACTTATAAGGCTTGTTCAAAGGCCTTTGACATCACTCAAAGCCTGAACACTTCTCAGGAGTGAGATGCTTTTTTTTATTATTATTTTTTATTTTCTAGCAATGCAGGATTGGAGATTTAATACAGACCTTTTAGTGAGGCATCTGCGTGGTTCTTACCTGGAAACCATTTACTGGTGAAGCAGATATTTTGTATCACATACGAAGAAAGAGGGGCTGATGGAGATTGAGTGATTAGAAACGCAAGTGAGTGCCCAAGGGGAATGTAGATGTATTACTTTTATTTGGTAATTTGTAATAACAACAGCCACCATATGTCAATACTTCCTAGATTTGGGCATGGTGTTAGAATCTTATATTTATTATTTTAGTTAAGGAGACTTTCATAGTCACCCTGCATAGCAATATTGATAAGTATAAAGACAAGTGTTATTGTCCCCATTTTACAGATGAGAAAAGGGAGTCCCAGGGACCTACCTGCTTCAGGGCACAGAAAGCTTGAATGAGAAAATGTACTGTGTGTTGCTCCAGAAGTTTCACCAAAGGTCTCTGTAGCTCCAAAGGCTGTTCTTGTTTTGAGAAAGACTAGTGCGATTGGAGGCCAGGAGCCCTATCTTGGCCATGTGCCTTCCGCTCTGTCTCTGGGATTGTAGGGAAGGCTGGTGGCTTGAGAGCCTCCTTGTTCAACTCTGCCAGGGAGCACATTGGAAGGTAGTTTTTCAGGTTGTGGAGGCCAGGAGCCCTATCTTGGCCATGTGCCTTCCGCTCTGTCTCTGGGATTGTAGGGAAGGCTGGTGGCTTGAGAGCCTCCTTGTTCAACTCTGCCAGGGAGCACATTGGAAGGTAGTTTTTCAGGTTGTGGTGGGTGGTGGTGAAGCAGAGGGATGCAAAGCAGGCCACATGGAGGGCTGTGCCTTGGTCATTCCCAGGAAGCAAAGCGAGCATCAAAAAAAGGCAGCTTGGTTGCGCCATGGCATTGCAAAATGACAGTGAACCAGGGTGAGAACAGCACTCAGGAAGGAGAGGACAGAAACGCTACCCACACCCTGGAGGGTCAAGGAGCTGACTTGAGAGGAGACTCGAGTTCCTACATGTTGATTTTTAGAGAACTCAAGACACAGTTGCATCTTAAAATGTTGAGAGTTACACACATACACAACGAGATTATTTTCTTTGGCTGCAAAAGAACTACAAAAGAGAGAAAAAGCCTGTCCAAAAGATTGCATGTGGTAGGATTCCATTTACATAACGTTCTTGAAATTAGAAAATTATAAAAATAGAAAACAGATGGCCGGGCATGGTGGCTCACACCTCGGGCACTCTGGGAGGCCGAGGCGGGCGGGTCACCTGAGGTCAGGACTTCGAGACCAGCCTGACCAGCATGGTGAAACCTTGTCTCTACTAAAAATACAAAAAATTAGCTGGGTGTGGTGGCATATGCCTGTAGTCCCAGCAACTTGGGAGGCTGAGACAGGAGAATTGCTTGAACCTGGGAGGTGGAGGTTGCAGTGAGCTGAGATAGTGCCATTGCACTCCAGCCTCGATGACAGAGTGAGACTATGTCTCAAAATAAAATAAAAACACAGATTTGTGATTGCCAGGGACTGGAGTGGAATAGGGGATGAATGGGAAGCAGAGTGTATGTAAAATGGCAACTGGAGGATCCTGGTGTAGATGGAAATGTTCCTCATCTTGACTGTCTCAATGTCAGTTTCCTGGTTGTGAAATCGTACTCAAGTTTTGTGAGATACAACCTTTGGGGGAAACTGGATCAAGCGTGCATGAGATTGCTCTATTTTTTCTTACAACTGCATGTGAATCTACACTAATCTCAAAATAGAAATTTTAATTTAAAAATAAAGTACTGCTCAACATTTTGGGGAAAAAATCAGCAAGTAAATTCAAATCACCCACCAGCCTCCCACCCAGAGAGAGTCACCACATCTATTTTGATATATATTCTCTTCCTCCCTTCCAGTCTCTCTCTTCTGTTCCTACATATAAAATGGAGAGGTTTTAAAATGTAATTCCATCTAACTATCCCCTGTCTTGTTAATATCCAACCTTTGCATGTTCTCAGAAAGGTCCGATGGCTGTGCTGAAACTTGCTGGTTTCACATTGACCTTGACAAAAGACAGCAACAAGATCGCTTTCCCAGGAACCCATGTAGATCACTGTGGATTCAGAATGGATGCATTTTGTATACAGGGCTGTGACCTTTTTCCCCCGTCCTCATGCGAATACGTGTTAATATTTGTAATAAATATTATGTCTGTGAATTGAACTGCATCCCAGACTGTCAGCTCCTGTTTATTTTCTCACTTTAATTTCTCCAAGTTCTCACTGTTATGGAGGGTGTGGAGTGGGTAGAGTAAGGTTAGGCTGGAGGGTGCATCTGATTTGGAAAATATATCATATCCCTGGTGATGTTCCTAACAAGTGAAAAGCTTGGTGGGTGATGATAAATTGGGACTGAGGAATGGGTTAGCAGAAGGCTTGAAGAACCCAGCTCCCTAAACCATCTCATCATGCTCAAGAGATATTCCTCCAATGTTTCCAGAGACTTCCCGACCCCAAGCGCTAGCTAAGCCTCAAGGCAGGTCAGCGCCCAAATCCTGCATTTTCTAGATAAACATGTATTAGCTCGTGACTTAAGCAATTTGCTTCAACTTTCTCATCCTCCATTCCCTTTTCTGAGCCACAGTTTCTTTATCTTTCAGTAGAGTTAACAAGTTACTGGGTGTTTGAAAGATCAAATGAATTAGAACATGAGAACATGCTTTGCATAAACAAAGTCGTACACAGAATAAGTTATCATTATGGGATGGGAGAAACCCTTTGCAGACATGCCTCCCAGTTGACTCTCAGTGTGTACTGGTGGAATAATTTGTTACTATAAAATAATTACCATCACTAGTCCTAAATGCACATTCTTGACTGTGACACTGAACAAAATCTTGAACCTCTCTGTGCCTTGATTTCATGTCTTGTTCTGATTTTGAAGAGAGATTCTTGTGTGGCTTTGGGGAGAGAAGACGTGAGGCACGGTAAGGACTCCGTATGTCTGTGATTGAGAAATTCAGTAGGCCCACAGTTGATGCAAAGTCCTCATACCTCTGCAGTACAATAATGAAGAGGAGTGATGGCCTGGCATGAGTTCACTACTAAGGAAGGCTTAATACATAGAGTCTACAGAGCCAGTGGTTTAGTTTACTTTGTTAATGTCAGCATTAAACAGGATTCTTACATAGTTGGTAAGTCATTTAAACCTGACTGTCGGCCAGGCATGGTGGCTCATGCCTGTAATCCCAGCACTCTGGGAGGCTGAGGTGGGTGGATCACAAGGTCTGGCATTCAAGACCAGCCTGACCAACATGGTGAAACCCTGTCTCTACTAAAAATACAAAAAAAAAAAAAAAAAAAAATTAGCTGGGCGTGGTGGTGTATCCCTGTAATCCCAGCTATACAGGAGGCTGAGGCAGGAGAATTGCTTGAACCTGGGAGGCAGAAGTTGCAATGAGTTGAGATTGCTCCATTGCACTCCAGCCTGGGTGAGAGAGTGAGACCCAGTCTCAAAAAAACAAAAACAAAAACAAAAAAAACTGATTGAGTAGGTCTAGGTGGGGCTTGAGATTCTTTTCTTCCTTTTTTTATTTAATTTTTGTGGGTATATATATATATATATATATATATATATATATGCAAATTTGTTTTTAAGTGTAGGTACATAGTAGGTGTATGTATCTGTGGTCCGTGTTTCTTATAAATTGGTGAACCCCCAGGGGATGCCGTGTTGTTGGTCCAGGTACCACACTTTGAGTAGCAAACGTTTAGATAATAGTTCTCAATAGTAGAAGTCTTGCCAGCGGAGGGGGCATTTTGGAAATTTGGAAAGGCATTTTGGTGGCCTCTGGCACTTAGCAGGTGGGGTCCATGGGTCCATCCTGTGATCCATAGGCAGTCCAATACAACAAAGAGCTGCCTACATCCCAGTAACATGCACCTGTGCCCCTGGACATTCATTTCAATAAAAAAACTTGTTTACAACGATCTGAGCCCAGAACTCACTCTGCCTGCACAGAAACACAATGTACACTGAGTCTCCCAGAAATGCAGGGTCCTTCTGAACCAAGGGAGGATCGCATGGTGTTTTGTTCAAATCTTTGGTTTGGTCAACATCATGCAGCGCTGCTCATAATATTTGAGTCACCATGACATATGATCTGTCTATATATGTCGCTGTTTATATTCATGGTGATTCAATGGTTGTGTGCTAGAGCTGCCCTCAGTGAGCAGCTCATGAGAGCAGATTTTGCCTATATCTTCCAAAATCTGAATTCAGCGATAACATGTTGGTAGCTTGAAACTGACCGTGGTGAGAATCTTTACAAATTGGCAAATGCTACTAATCAGAATGATTGTTTGAGTTTTCAGTTTTTAATTTTCAGAGTTGGTTTGCCAACATGATATCTGTATTAAAATATATGTAATGCTACTTTCAAAGTGTTAAGTCTTATGGGAACACATTAAGAAATTCTAGTGAATTTTTGTTGTATGTATATTGAATCCAAGCCTATTAAGTAGGTGCAGACATTGGACTATTTCATTACAGGCTTCTGGTATACTCCTGTCTAAGCAGTTACCTTTGAAAATGTGTATTAGTTTCTTATCAGTTTTTTTCTTTAAAAACTTTTATAATTATGACATGATATTACTTTTGTTAATTATGTGGGGGAGTAGATTATGTTATTTGTGAATTTCATTTCAGGACCTTGGTATGGAGTTATGGAATATTTCTTTTAAAAGGAGGGTCTTGGAATGCTGGGCTCGAGTAGACTGATCTAATTATGCACGAGACAGAGGTGGCAGAAGGGTGGGACACCCAGCTCTTCTCTTGGAGGGAAGGGATATAGGAGTCTCACTATAAAGGTAAATGGTAATCGGCAGCTTCCCTTCAAGGTAACCAGAAGGATCTGAGCTGACTGGGTGCCTTTGTGGAAGTGTGCTTTGAACTGAGATTAGAGAGATCAGCAATGTCTCGTAAAGTAATCCAGGAGCAGATCATTCTCAACCAATTAAACAATTCAGCGAAGAAAAAGCCAAAACTCAAAATGAGTTGGGTGCAGTGGCTTGCTCCTATAATCGCAGCTCTTTTGGAGGCTGAGGCCAGAGGATTGTTTGAGGCTAAGAATTTGAGACCAGCCTGGGCAACATAGCTAGACCCTATATCTAAATATATATATGTGTGTGTGTGTGTGTGTGTGTGTGTGTGTATATATATATACACACACACACTGGTTGTATGTTGTGGTGTTGCACACCTATAGTCCTAGCTACTCAGGAGGCTGAAATGGGACAATTGCTTGAGCCAGGATATTCGTGGCAATTGTGAGCTAGTGACATCCTGTCTCAAAAAAAAAAAAGTTGGAAATGAGTGGGAAAGGATCTAAGATGATTGGAAATAGTGTACATAGAGTACAGGAGGAGTCAGGCATGGTGGCTCATGCCTGTAATTACAGCACTTTGGGAGGCCAAGACAGGTAGATCGCTTGAGCTCAGGAGTTTGAGACCAGCCAGGGAAACATAGTGAGATGCCATTTACACAAAAAGTAAAAAAAAAAAAATAACTCATGCTTGTACTCTCAGCTATTCAGAGGCTGAGGTGGCAGGATCACTTGAGCCCAGGAGTTGGAGGTTGCAGTGAGCCCAAGATCACACTGCTGCATACCAGCCATGGTGACAGAGTGAGACCCCGTCTCCAAAAAATAAAATACAAGTGAGGATGAAAATAGTCTTAAAATACATTCTCTACAAAAAATAAGAAATATGGAAACAAACTGAATTTAGAAAAATGCATGCACACACAGGCACGCTTCACAGGACTGGTAGGTGGAGAGGATGTTTGTTGACAGAGCTGGCTATTTTACTGTAAGTGCTGCAAACATTGCACTAATGTTTGGGTCTTTGCTTTTGGCAATCACTTCTCTTGTTAATTTTATTTTTGGCACCATAGAAAGATTTCCATAAATAGTGCCTTTAATGGAGTGTGTTACTTTATTACTGTCAGCCACTATCATAGGAGGGGAAAATTCAATAAACACAAAAACAAAGATTAGAATGTAGAAAGCTTCCAATTCCAGATCCTTCATGAGCTTGTACCTCTAAAGAGTGCAGCCTTTCTGTTTCCCCCGCTGAGACATTCTTACTTTTTGTAGTGGTAAAGCCACCTGAGTCAGTGCAATGTCCATCAAATTTGGAAAACATTGATTATTGTAGTGCCTGTTTTGCAGACTTAGAAAGCCAGTCGCCCCTTCTATGCTGCTAGGATGTGAATGCCCAGCTCAGAGGATGAGATAACGGTCAGCTTTGCCTAAGCTTTGGGCATTAGCAGCCTCCGCATGCAACAAACCCATGAATGAAACATTGTGATTCTTTAACATGAAATAATTGGAAATCACTTCCTTGGCTAGAGCAGGAATCCAGTGTAAAGGAGGAAGTAAAAATAAAAAGGCATAAATACATGAGAAAGGGAGCAAATCACAGTCATTGAGGAGCAACGTAATTCATTCCCTCTCCCTGGCTCAGCATAGATGCAAATGATGTATCATTAAGTAAGTCCCCAATACAAAGACAGCCAGCATAACTGTTGCATCAAATATTTAGCCAGAGCCAACAGCAATTTATTATGTTTTTTTAAATAAGTTTGATTTACTAACCTTCAGTGCAATCCCTATTTTTAGAGGTTGGCTCATATTTTTAATTTGTTTTCTCTGAAGCACTGCATCCTTGGTCCTGTTTCAGCTGTCCACTCGGTTCTAATGGCAGAGCAACACCGAAAAGCGTAATTACATTTCCTAATTATGTGTAATTAGCCAAAACCCAGATGATTTATTCAGCATGCTCTGAGAATAGCCAGGGGTCAAGGACTGCTGGAATTTGGTAACATTTTTATAAATAAGCTGGTGCGTTATTTAACGTGGGGGTCTAATGTGATGCTGGGTGCCTTGTAGACCGATATCGTGGTTGAAATCTATCACATTCGTTTATTTAGCCAAGTGAAACTGTAAGTGATTCCCCATCTCCTCACCTTCCCCTCTTTTTAAAACCTGAGTTTGAATGTGCTATTCTTAACCCAGGAGAGGCCCTCTCAACTCGGAACCATAAAGTTCTGCTCACTGACAGCCTAAGTGATATTTATTTTTTCAAAGCTTAATCCTTTTGAAACATGGAGAAATAAATACATCCTCTTATCTACCATATGCCTGGGATGGGAAATAAATTCTTATTTTCCTGCCGTGCGGTACCAGTGGGCTACAATGAATAATTTGGGCAGTCTCACTGAAGATAATAGGGAAGCCTTCTCTATTACCAGCGATAATTATGAATCTCATAATAGAAAACATCCCGAGCCTGAACATCAATCAGGGAAGATAAACAATGGGAAATGATAGGTATACAAAAGGGAAAATGGCAACAGCACATATGGAGGGAAAGACCGCAGAATTCTGGCGGGGTTATAAATCATACAGTCAAATAATTTCCGTGCAATTAATATCCTCAAATTAAAACATACGTTTTTAAAGAAAGATTTTGCAGCCTTTTAAGCTGGGCAACTGGCTGCCTTTCAGGATTCATCTGGGAACCCCAATGCTGTCCTCCTTCTTGAGTCTTGTATATTTATTTACCCCATGGCCAGAGTTGGCTGGGGTACAGTCTAACAATGTCACTGTGTCAGCTGACCCAGTGACCTTGCTCCAGCTCACCAGGGACTGACCATACACCAGAGTGTCCGGAGCCAGTGGTGGCTGACTCTCAGGATCTCTGGCCCGACAGGACAACAAAGGCTGGCCTACTGAGGCAGGAAGTCTAACTTCCTTGGCTCGCCTGAAAGGCTGTCTCCAGCCATGCGGACACAGACCAGTGAAGCACTTGGAAAAGCTACAGTCAAATGGAAAACCTGCATTCCAGAGGGTCGTTGTCTCCTCCTATTTCATAGCCCTGCATTCATGCACTTTCTTATCTTGCTGTCTATCAAACACCGAAGTACTTCTGGGGACTGATCTTAAAAACCAGAAAAAGGGAATCCATTCGTAACTGTGAGAAAATATTGCATATTAGTTTGCTATTACTGCTCAAAATGAAACTTAAGACTGCATGGCTAATTTATTTATTGCATCATGTGCAAAGACCAACAGGGTTTCTAGCCTGTCCTCATGTCTGTCTGCATGTAGAAATTCACAGACCATGGCCATACTGACATGAATTCAAATTAGAAGTTTTCCATTCTAAACCCTGTTTAGGAGCAGCCTGGAAACTTGAGTCAGCTATCAAATATGTCCTGAAGGCCACAAAGTATGCTCATGGATTTTGTTTTATAGGCTTAACATAATATTTTATAAAACATATTTTTAAAGAAATGTATAATTTTCCCCCCAAAGCGAGGGTTTTCCAATGCCATATAATTTACTAAGTGTGGCTTTGCTGCATAATAGTCCATAATTTATAGCCAGCCTCCACAAGGCAAAAAATAACTCCAAGCTATGATTAAGTAAGTAATGGACAAGGTAACTAATATTTCCGGAAGGATGGCCTTCCAGACACTCATTTTAAGTGACAAAATGGTTGAAGGTTGAGATATGTAATCCTGTACTAGTTTAATGGAGTTGTAGGGAATCAAGAAACAACATCATAAGCTGGCACATCTGGGCACTTAAGACATGGAGCTGAGAGTGAATATTCTCCATGTCCATTTTAAAGAGGCTGAGCCTCATTTTCCCCATTTAAGGTAGATGGGTTTATGCTGAATTGTGCCACCAGTTTTTCCCATAAAATAATTCATTTGGAAGGGGTGGCCTAGTCTAGTCTGAACCAATTCTAAGATGGTAGAGTGGATGCAGGAGGCACTGCACAAGGAGGGAAAGCACAGAGTTTGGAATCTGACAGAAGTGGATTTGAATTCAGGTTTAGCTGTAAGCAGCTGTGGGACCTTGGGAAAGTTTTGTTTTTTTGTTTTTAATTTTTAAATTATGGGCTGGGAGCAGTGGCTCACACCTGTAATCCCAGCACTTTGGGAGGTTGAGGCTGGTGGATCACATGGTGAGGAGTTCAAGACCAGCCTGGCCAAGATGGTGAAATCCCATCTGTACTAAAAATAGAAAAATTAGCCAGGTGTGGTGGTGGGCGCCTTTCATCCCAGCTACTTGGGAGGCTGAGGCAGAGAATTGCTTGAACCCGGGAGGCAGAGTTTGCAGTGATCTGAGATTGCGCCACTGTGCTCGTGACAGAGCGAGACTCTGTCTCAAAAAAAAACCATAAAATTAAAAAAATTAAATTTTGAAATACATGTTGGCGTACAGAAAAGCCATTAAAAAAATGCAAAGATTTCCTATGGACCCTTCGCTCAGCTTCCACTAATACTAACATGATATACTTTTCACCCCTAAGAAATTAACCTTGGTATGATGCTATTAACTAAACTCAGACTATAACCGATCAACAGACTTTGTTTGGATTTGACGATGTTTTTTCTTCCCTCTTCTACAACCAGGTACCACCTGGCATGTATTGTCATCTCTCCAGCCTCCTGATCTGGGACAATTTCTCATGAGTTATTTTTTTTTTAAATGACTTTGAAACTTTTGAAGAGTTCTGACCAGTTAGTTTATAGAATGCCCACAATTTGGGTTTGTCTGATATGCTCTCTTGATTAGAATGAGATTGTGCATTTTTGGCAGGAATATACATAAGCGATGTGTCATTCTTCGGCCATCAAGTCAGAGGATGTATAATGTGAAAATATCTTATTACTTGTGATGTTAACCTTGACCTCTTGGTTAAAGTGGTATCTGCCAGATTTCTCCACTGTAAAGGATAATTTTTTCCTTTGTGATTAATAAATATCTTGGGGGAGGTACTTTGGGACTACGTCTCAAATTTTCATGCATTAATTTTAACTTCCCTGTAGGGATGTTGCCTGCAGTGATTAATACTGTGAAATTCTCATTGTGATTTTGTCTTTCTCTTATGCCTTCTATTTATTAGTTGGAATTATTCTACATGGAAGGCTCTTTCTTCTTCTCCATGTATATCAGTATGGAAACGTGAATATTTATTTTGTTCTATAGATCATAATACAACAGTATTGTGATATATTTTGTTGCTCAAATTGTTCCAGCTTTGGCCCGTAGGAGGTCTTTCAGGCAGGCTCCTGCACCCTTCTGACATGCGCCATTCTTTCTTGAGTCAGGTGTGGTGGTGGTCAGCTCTTACTTTTTGGTACTGTAAGAGGCTACACAGTCATCTTGGATATCTCTGCCCCAAACTTGGAATTAACTCATTCTCCATGGAGCCCTGATTTCTTTTGTTGTAGAATCGTATTTAGAACCAAGATCTGCGAGCTAGTTTTGCTCATTACTGCCTGGGTGTCACTGCTTCTAGAACTTCTCAACAGAGTTTAGAAATATGTGTATTATACTAACCCATGCACATACACCTGTGTCCATTTATTCCTGTATTTGTGTGTATATTATAACTTTTCTTTTTTTTGAGACCGAGTTTCGCTCTTGTTACCCAGGCTGGAGTGCAATAGTGCGATCTCGGCTCACCGCAACCTCCGCCTCCTGGGTTCAGGCAATTCTCCTGCCTCAGCCTCCTGAGTAGCTGGGATTACGGGCACACGCCACCATGCCCACCTAATTTTTTGTATTTTTAGTAGAGAAGGGGTTTCACCATATTGACCAGGATGGTCTCGATCTCTTGACCTCATGAACGACCTGCCTCGGCCTCCCAAAGTGCTGGGATTACAGGCGTGAGCCACAGCACCCGGCCATATATTATAATTTTAATAGATTTATTTATATTTATATTTATATTTATTTCTATCTAGACATATTTCATTATTTAATTCATACATTTATAACCAATAAATACTATAAATTATATATATGTACATTTTAATATGTTTCTACCTAATTCTAATCCAACACAACAACTGGGTTTATTCTAACTTTTTTTTTTTTTTCTTTTTGTGGAGAGCGGGCTCTCACTGTGTTGCCCAACTTGGTCTCAAACTCCTGGGTTAAGCAAGCCTCCCGCCTCAGCTTTCCTAAATGTTGGGACTACAGATGTGAGCCACTGCATCCAGCCACAACTGGGTTTATTATTCTAACTTTTCTTTGGGAAGTTATTTAAGTCTCAGTTTCTTCTTCTAGAAGATGGAAATGGTAACTATAGGATAGGATTTGGGGAAGGTATGGTAAATTGTAAAAATGGTAGCTTGTTTTAAAAAAAGAAGAAAAAGGAAAACAACTTTTTCCTCATTGCATCAACACCCATCCTATACGGTTGGCATTGCCCAGTGGAACCTTAGCAGCAGAGGCATGACAAGCATTCATACCCTGGGACTTTCTCTTTTGTTACTTTCAACCCTGTGACCACCGCATGAACAAGCCTGAGCTAACCTGCTGGAGGATGGTGGCCACACGAAGGGAGCACAGTTGCCCCTGTTGATAGCCTACCAATGCCTGACATGTGAGTGAGGTTCCTCTAGAGTGATCTAGCTACCAGCCAAGCCACCACTGACCCCGGACACACCAGAGAGCCCAGCAGAGATGAGCCACGACAACCCGCACCAGAGAAAGAGCGCAGCCCATACACAGAACCATAAAGTAAATACAAGAGAAATGGTCGCTGTTTTTACTCACTGAGTTTTGCAGTGGTAAAACTTTTGACATGTCCCATTCTTTTTTGAACTCTTTCTTACTATCCACAAAAGCCGGTGAATTACAGTTGACATCTGGAAAACAACTAAGACAGTAACTTTGTACACCTGGGCTCCCAATTAAGTGCTGCTCTTAGTTGATGCTATTGCTGAGAAAAACTTCAAGTCATGTTTGCTCCCGTACTCCTTCCCGGACGGTCTAACTGAATGCACTGGATTTGTATTTGCTAACTGTTGGAACCTGCCTTTGGGCCTAGACCAGCACCTGGAGAAAGAACCACTGTTAAACTCTAAGGCTCTGCCTGTTTATCAGCTCACACCAAGGTAGGAGCGCTCAGGAGATACTGGGCATGAGGTGGAGTGAGCAGTCTGAATGCTGGGGAATGGAAAGCCCTTTATCTGGTGTTGCCTCAGGGTATGGGGAGCCTGGCCTGGTGTTGGGAGGAAATAGGGTGCCGAGTAGGAAGCGCAGGAGTATCTAAGCGGCCAAATTTAGCCTAATTAACAGGTTTGCCTAGGGCTGACCCTGAAGCAGAAAGCGAAGCCTAGATCAGTCTGCTCTCCCCCTACCAACAGGGTAATGATGAGGTTGAACTGCCGTTTTCAGTCCCATAGAAGAGATTCCTAAAATAGATGGGAGTTAGACAGAGACCTCTACTTTTTTTTTAAATGTCCTCTGAGAGTCTGTATTTCCTTAATGACCTGATACATCTATTTAGCACAGTTTTTATCCTTGGAGATAAGTTCGTGTGCTGCTTTTTCTGCTAGTTGTGATCCTATTTCTATTTAAAGGTGAAGGCACAAAAACCATTGCTACAATAACTCTCAAAGACGTAGCTGCCATGAGCAGCGGTGCGATGGGTGGCCACCGGACTGCTCGGAGTGTGGTCACTGGAGAAAAGTTGACACTCTTGCCACGGGTCAAGGTCTACTTGATGTCCCACAGAGGACGATCTATATGGTAACTCACTGTTAAGAACGTACCTCTCACAGCTTGGCCACCATTCTGCCCAAATGTACAAGAGTCATTGTTAAGTCTCTGTTACCACTGGGCGCACTCATCTGTGGGCATGTTGCTACAAAGTCACTCATTCGGAGGAACTGCAAAATCACAAAGTTGTCAGAAAAACACAACCAAATGCTGAGACAGGGCTTGCTTGACAAAGTTTTATTTGGTTTCTGTATCTGAGAACAAAGCACAATGCATTTGTTTCCCACCATGGACTAGATTGCTGATCTTGATGCAGTGAGCAAAGGGAGAGGCTTCCATTGTTCCTACTGGAGTCAAGAGATCCCTAAAAAATAGAGTGATAGAGTGGGAATTTGGCTTTTAGTCTATGGAAGTTTTCACTACCAGTTTCTGTGTGTGTGTGTCTTTCTGTCTGTGTATGTAAAAAACCAAAGAGGAAAATACCGAAAAAATAGAGAAAATAATAATAATTAGCCAATGTCTCATCACTCCAGACAACAGCCACTGTCAGTATTTGGTTAATCCATTCAGATTTTCCCCTACGAATGAGTTTTTTTCCCTTTCTGTAAGATTTAGTTTAATACATGGATACTACATCCCGAGTTTTTCACTTAACATTATAGCACAGGTGTCTTCCCCTATTGTGACATAGTAATTATTAATGTCAGACATCAGTTAGATAAAAGCTATCAGGTGATAGAGAGTGCCTTTAGCTCATACACTCTTCATTAGTTGGGAATTTACACTGTTTATAGTTCTTCACTGCTAAAATTACTGTTGCAATCAAACTCTTGTATGTAAAGCTGTTTGGTCCCCTCTCTTGTATATGAACTGTATATAAACTCTTGTATATAAAGCTGTTTAGTCCCCCTCCGCCCTTGTTTATGATTCCTTGGAGTTCCACTCCTACCAGGACCTACCTGTGTCTCTGTGCCAGTCACTGCCTGTGAACCGGGGGCGTGGGTACCTAGGGCTCAGTTCAAAAAAGAACCCAATCTTATTGGAACAAACAGACATTGATCTCTCTGGTCTTTGAGCCCTGTTGTCTTTTCACACTGATCAGTTCTTAGTGTCCATTTGTGGTATGATGTTGAGTAGGACTCTGGTGCCATATTGGCTCAGCATGGAAGATTCCTGTGATCAGTTATTGGTCAGTCATGAATAAGGTTTCAGGGAATGGCAGTCACGAATGTGCCAACACCTCTCAGTATCCTGGGTTTGTCTGCATACCGTGTGTCCTTTGTAGCTCCTAGAGGTAAGTTTTTTAATGTATTAGATGTGAGTTATCATTTGAAAGAAGGTAGGTGTGGACAGTGAGCCCAGGTGACTTAATTTCCAGAAGTTTGCAGGGTTGTATTTACCTTGATGAGTTCATTAACAATATGGCTTTCACCCTCTTACTTTCTCACTCAGTAATTAGGTTTTGTGAGCTCACTAAGAGTAGATCTTTTTGTTAGGTGCATACTCACAGTAATCAAATTCACAGAGACTGATGTGTAAACCCAGGGTCACAAACAATAATTTTCAATGGGAACTATAATTATCACATAGTTTAAAATGCTTTTGTTAATTTGAATGGGAAGAGAAGATCAGAATTTTCTTAGAACTACAGAAAAAGGGTTTATTTATACGCAGAAGTACAGGGACTGAGCCAAGTGACATTATAAGTTATTTAATGGGCAAGTGATTAAAGCAAATGTCGTTGCCTATATGACTCAATGCTTGGTTGCCTCAGAAGATATTGAGCCTGATACTTTCCCACTGAAGCTATATTGCACATTTGTATTTGTTTATTGCCCGTCTTTCCCACTAGAAGGTGAGGGACCTTATCTGTGTCTTCACTATTTTGTCCAGCCTAGGACAGTATCAGGTACATAGAGGTGCTCCATAAATCTTGGTTGAGCCAATACATTTCAAAATACAAGGTTACTCCAAATATAAAATTATTTTTTATTTTCAAATGAAGTAGCCCTCCCATAAATTTTGTGCCCAATTTATAAACTATAGGAGCTGTAGATGAAATTTTCAAAGGTTTTATTGTAAGATTTCATTTGTCAATGTATTTTCTCAAGTAATATATTCATTTTAAAAGACTAGAATTTTTGTATGTCCTTGTAACCCCAGCAATTTGGGAGGCTGAGGTGGGCAGATCACTTGAGGCCAGGAGTTGGAGACCAGCTTGGCCAATGGGGCAAAACCCTATCTCTACTAAAAATACAAAAAATCTGTGGGACGTGGTGGTGCGTGCCTGTAATCCCAGCCACTTGGGAGGCAGAGATGGGAGAATTGCTTGAACTCACGAGGTAAAGGTTGCAGTGAGCCGAGATTGGGCCACTGTACTCCAGCCTGGGTGACAGCATGACTCTGTCTCAAAATAATAATAATAGTAATTTCATTTAATCCCTTCATTCCCACCTCTAAAGCCTTTTGGTTTCTGTAACTCTAATATCCATTCATTCCTCAGCTGTTTGAAACACAGAACTTTTGGGATTCTTGTATAGTGCTGGCCCTGCAATCAAGAGTGACTTGGACTTGGGGCACATTTGTATTACTTCATGGTGACTTTTCGTTCTGTCATCTCACCAATTTTTAGGTCATTTTGTTGTTGAAATATTAGAGCTCATCCTTAAATACTTAAGAGCATGGTACTGTCTAGACAAAGGAAGATGAGATCCTGTGGTAGCCAGAGGTCAAGATGGCCTCCAGTGACCCTCACTCCCTGGGTTTCACATTGCAGTATATTTCTCTCCTACTCTGAACAGCACTGCCCTGTGTAACTGACAGTGGAAAGCGATAAGGTATGATCTTCGAAGATAGGTGACAAAATACATTGAGACCTCAGCTTTGCTTCCCTTATATCACTTCTTGTGGCAGAAGCTAGACGCCATATTGTGAGGATACTCAAGCAGCACCATGGCGAGATCCATATGGCAAGAAATCAGGCTTTCAACAGCCAGAACATATTGCCAGCCAATATAAGTGAGCCATGTTGGAAACAGTTCCTCCAGCTCCCATTAAGCTTTTGGATGACCACAGATGAAATGAACATCTTGACTTAGGAGACATCTAAGCCAAACCAGCTACCTAAGCTGCTCCCAAATTCTTGACCCACAAAATCTGTTTGAGAGAGTAACTATTTATTAATTTTTAAGATGTGTCATTTTGGAGTAATTTGCTATACACCATTACTAATACAGAGACCATTTACACCACCTACAGGATAAATAATCCAGGAGCTTAACAACAATTACAATGGAAGAAAATGTAGGGGTTCCTAAATGTTTCCACCTGTTTCTTGATGTTAAAAATTTACACATTTGCAGGCAGAGACGTTTACAGCTTAATAAATTTCTTGTTCCCTCTGCATCTAGCACTGTCTCAAAAAGTAGTTTGGTGACAGGCTTCTTTCTCCTCATCATTAAAAGACATATTGGAGATCAGTCAGATGAAATGCAATTTATAACTTACCTCTACCCAGTGTTGACTTGTCCAGGGTCATACAGATAATTAGTGATGTGGTGTCTCAGTTTTCTTATCTGCAAAATGACAATACCTAATAATAGAGTTAGTTTGGAAATTTAATATCTGTATGATGTTTAATTTCTTACTACACATAGCCATGGTAAATGCATAGTAAATAGCAGGTGTAGTTATTATTATTATTTTCTTCTTTTTTTTTCCTCTGAGACTAGTCTTGCTCTGTCACCCAGGCTGGAGGGCAGTGGTGTGATCTCGGTTCACTGCAACCTCCACCTCCCAGATTCAAGCACTTCTCCTGCCTCAGCCTCCCAAGTAGCTGGGATTCCAGGTGCACACCGGCACGCCCAGCTAATTTTTGTATTTTTAGTAGAGAGAGGGTTTTGCCATGTTGATCAGGCTGGTATTGTTTCCATTACTGTGGTTATCATTATTTAGTTCTTGACCATGAAAATCCAGAAATCCAGTTTCAGCAAATGTTCCATAACCCAGTATGCTAAAACCCCTCACTGCTCTCCATTCTTCATGAATCTTCTCTGGACCATGAGGCAGAATCTTTGTATGTTCTTCTCATCAAGGATTTTATCTAAAAACCTGCAGTATCACCTTTCCTTTGGTGGAGAGGAGGGGAGGATAAATACTTCTGAAGTAATGTGGCATGCACTCTGCCATGTGGTGGGGATATAGTGGGCTTGCTGTTATGAAGCCCAGCTTGTAACCATATATCTACATCCCAAGGAGGTTTTCACTGAACCAAGAGATGCTGTAAGCAGTCCTTGGTGTAATAATTTAATAGTACATCCCTCAGTAATAAGTCTTCAGGTAAAATGGTTGCTGACTGTCTATCTATCTATCTATCCTACGAAGATTCAGACACTGATGTAATTTAAAATGCCTTCAGTATTATGAATGCAAACATATGCCTTTTTATTTCTGAAGGAATTTCCAGAATGTTCGATTAAAAAATGAACAGAGGAAATGAAAAATAAAATTGTCTGTTGTATCACCACCTGAAGATAGCGACTACTATCATTTTTCTATATTTCTTTCTATGTATTTCTTAAGATATACATGACTGTTTCTACATAGTAGTGACTTTACTGAATGGTTATTTCATTTCACATCTTGATAGTTTTTTCTCAATTAAAATAATAATTCTGCACATTGTTCTTTCTACTCTAATTACTCAGGTTGCTTATGGTGAGCTCGTATTATAATAAAATATCATTTTATTTTAGAGAAAATGAAAAGATGTCACTATGCAGGTAACTTTATTTATTATTTGCATGCAGTTTATCAAATAGAATTCCTTTGTTCAGCAAAATGAAACCTTTAAGTGTTTTAGCACCAAATCTTTGAAATTATCATGAAAGAGATTATTTGGCAATGAATTCAGGAGATGAAGACTGTCGTTTAGATAACATCAAAAGCTTTCTAAAATATGTATCCAGTGAATTTTTTACTTCTATCTTTGCATCTCTCAAATCGTGACACCCCCAGAATGTAGAAATTGCTATGTTAATACCTAATATCTATATGTGCTTATTTTTATTTTTATTTTATTTTTAAAGAGTCTTTGTCACCTAGACTGGAGGAGTGCAGTGGCATGATCTCAGCTCACTGCAACTTCTGCCTTCCAGGTTCGAGTGATTCTCCTGCCTCAGCCTCCCCAGTAGTCGGGATTACAGGCATGTGGCACCACGCCCTGCTACTTTTTGTATTTTGAGTAGAGGCGGGGTTTCACTGGTTTTGGCCAGGCTGGTCTTGAACTCCTGACCTTAGGTGACCTGCCCTCCTCCGCCTCTCACAGTGCTGGGATTACAGCCATGGGTCACTGTGCCTGCTCTATTTGCTAATTTTTGAAAACCTTTTTTTTTGTTTTTTTTTTTAAGCAAAACCTTATGGGCTATGTCTTTTATTTTCTCTGTGAACTAATGGCTTGTCAAATGTAGACTCTATTATTTTATTTTAAAAAATAAGTATGATTCATCGTAAGTCAGTCGAGACTATCATTGACAAGCTACCTAGAAAGATTAGAAAACTGGGGATGTTGACCCCCCCACCCCCCAATTATTGCCTTTGTTCTTACAAGTGTGTTTAAATCTCTTTCTGTTAATTTACAATTTGAAAGGTGGGTGAGGAGAAGAGTTTGAAAAATAGATTACTGTCTTCATTAATACAGGTTTGACCTACAAAGTCTTCACGTACTTAATGATTAAAAACCAAAGTACTAAATAATAAATTATAAGAATTTATAGGAGTCATCATCTTGAAATTAGCTTACTGAATGTTCTTATCATAATAAATCTGAATGGGTGTCTAATTTAGTGTTAGCTGACTAAAATTATATGTTGCGGGCAGGAAAAAAAACACTTTTGTTTGAAGACAAATGCAGTGAGTTTAATCACAGGTGATCTGAAAGGCACATATCTTTCGCTACGTTCACTTCGTGGAAACTTTGGGCAGAACTGGCTGAATGAAGATCAATTCCAATTTGTAAATCTGGCAGACAATAAAATTTCCCCAAGCACGTTGATGATGTTTGTGTTAACACTTCCAGCTCAGAGCTGTAGCCCATCACATTCTAGAGCTAACCAAAGAGGGAAGACAACCTGTCTTCTCCAGTTTCCAGCCTGTGTAGACTTAATCATTTTCAAGGTTTAAGGGTGTTTCTGTTTCTTGGTTGGGGGAGAGAGAGAGAGGCACCACCTTTCCAAGCTTCTCTGTTTGCCTCCCTCATGCTGTGTGTGTCAGAAAACACAGCCTGTTCATTCAACAGTTATTTACTGGCTTCTACCTTGGGTCGGTCAGATCCTGTGTGAAGCTCACGGGATACAGGGAAAATTGGGGCTCAGTCCTTACCCTCACATAACTCAAGGTCTTTTATGGAAGACAGACTTGGGAGCAAATCAATTAAAATGGGTTTTTGGCCAGGCGTGGTGGCTCACCCCTGTAATCCCAGCGCTTTGGGAAGCTGAGGTGGGTGGATCACAAGGTCAGGAGATCGAGACCATCCTGGCCAACATAGTGAAACCCTGTCTCTAATAAAAATACAAAAATTAGCCAGGCATGGTGTTGGGCGCCTGAGTCCCAGCTACTGGGGAGGCTGATGCAAGAGAATTGCTTGAGCCCAGGAGGCAGAGGTTGCCGTGAGCCGAGATCAGGCCACTGCACTCCAGCCTGGTGATAGAGCAAGACTCCGTCTCAAAAAAAAAAAAAAAAAAATTTTGTACAGAAAAAATCGGTGCATATACAAGGTACCAAGAAGAAGGTGACTAACTTTATCTCCATCTAACTTTACTTGGATGTCAAGGCAAGTGCTTAAGGAAAATTTCCTCCAGACAGGGGAAGACAAATATGAGTATCCAGGGGAGATGTTCCTGGCAGAGGGATCAGGAGTGTAGGGATGAAAGATAGTCAGTCTAGTACCTAGATTTAATTCTGTTAGCACGTAAAGGGTCAGAACAGAATGACAGAGGAAGAGGATAAGGAATTTGGCAGGGACTAAAGCTAGATAAAGTTAGTCATGTCCTTCTTGTGTAACTTGTGTATGCACTGATTTTTTACTACATCGGGAAGGGCCTTGCAACAAGACTGGACGTGTTTTGCAGGAAAGTGGAGGCACTGAAGGCTTTAAAGCAAGGAGTGACAGGATTGTGTGACTTTTACTGAGGTAGAAGTGTACTAGATCTCGCCTGGCACAATGGCTCACACCTGTAATCCCAGCACTTTGGGAGGCTGAGGTGGGTGGATCATTTGAGGTCAGGAGTTCGCAAGCAGCCTGGCCAACACGGTGAAACCTCATCTCTACTAAAAATACAAAAATTAGCTGGGCATGGTGGCACACACCTGTAATCCCAGCTTCTCAAGAGGTGAAGGCAGGAGAATCCTATGACCCTGGGAGGCAGAGGTTGCAGTGAGCCCAGATGGTGCCACTGCACTCCAGCCTGGGTGGCAGAGTGACACTCTGTCTCAGAAAAATGAAAGAAATTGCATAGATCTCTTTCAGTACAATGAGAAGGTACATATAATTCAGTAATTTAAAAAATATAGTGTCTTATGAAACAGAAATATGTGTGTACATGGATTTAATACTCATTCATGAATGTGCACATTTACATATACAGTCTTGCATTGCTTAATGAGGAGGATGTGTTCTGAGAAATACTTCATTAGGCCGTTCTGTCATTGTACCAACATCTTAGAATGTACTCATACAATCATAGATGGTATAACCTACCACACTCCTAGGCTAGGTACAGTCTGTTGCTCCTAGGCCAGAGACGTGTACAGCATGCTTCTATCCTGAATACTGTAGGCAATTTTAATATAATGCTAAGTATCTATATATCAAACATAGAAAAGAACAGTTGAAGTATGGTATTACAGTTTTCTGGGATCACCATTGTATATGTGGCTCATTGTTGATCAAAACATCATTATTCAGTGTGTGACTGTGCTTGAATAATTAATCCCAAATATGCAAAGAGTTTTTGCTAAGGAAGAAGAAAAATGTGAACCTCCCAATAGAAAAATGGGCAAAGATAATGAACAGGAAATTCATTGAAAAGAATTGACAAATGTAAAAAAATTCTCAACTTTATTTTTAATCATGAAAATGGAAATGGAACAATGAGATACCATTTTTTCAGCATGACATTGGCAAAAGTTAAGGAGATAGATAACTTCCATGTTGGTGAGCATGTAAGTATAAAAAGGTATAAAAAAGGAGCTGTTCTGAATCTGGTCTGGAGTAGAACCTTTTTTTCCATGATGTAATGCACAGCCTCATTCCTGATAAATTGCTTAAGCAATTTTCTGATAAACTTTAATGGGATTAAGACTTGTTCTGAGAAATCAGTCACCCATCTACCCAAGCTGACTGTCACTCAAGAGTCTAGTGACCTTAAACCGAATGTTATTTTCTTTTTGTATCTAGCCTACCATTGACTATCTTATCATTCCATTTTCCTATAAAATGCCTCCACCAAGACTGAATCTTTGAATTGATCACTAGAGGTCTTTTCCTCAGTAGTAACATTATCATAAAACTTTGAATCATGCTCATAACTCGATTTTTCCAAAAAGTTTTCCTTTACAGGGAGAAAGAACATCTACTGTTTATAGGAGCATGAATTGTTTTTGGTGTTTTGAAGCACAAGTTGGCAATTTTGACCCAAGTTAAACATGCCTTTTGATCAAGCAAATCCATTCTGCACCAGAAAATACAGAAATGTTTGAATAAATGTGCCAGGTCACCCAATTAGAAGAATCAATGATTTTTTAGCATTATTTTATATGCATACATGCATACACATTTATTTATTTTGTTATTTGACCTGTTACATTCTAAATTCCTATCAATAAAATTATGTTTGAGTTACAGATTTTTCAAAGCTTTAAATACTATATAGTAAAAAGGGAAAACAAAAGAAATTAAAGAGATAGCTCTACATACAGACTGTGTGTGTGTGTGTGTGTGTGTGTGTGTAAAAATTATCCATGAAATACATTTTTTATTTCAATTGTTTTAGGGGTAAAGTGGTGTTTGATTACATGGTTGAGTTCTTTAGTGGTTATTTCTCAGATTTTAGTGTACCCATGATCTAAGCAGTGTATACAGTAACTGATATATACTCATGTATATGTGTGTATGTGTGTGTGTGTATGTGTATATATGTATCTGTATGTGTATATGTGTATCTGTATGTGTATATATGTATAATGTCTGTCCGTGATATAATTTTGAGTGAGAAAAAGCAAATGGAAGAATAATACATGTATTATCACTCTTTGAAAAAACAAAAAACTCTGTACACATGCCTGAATGCCTTTGTGTGCATTTTCACAAAGTGACATGGGGTTGAGGTGGTACACATTAATTGTAAATAGTGATAGATAACTTCTATCACTAGCATGGAGTGTGGCTTAGGAGTTCATAAGGCTTTCAGGAGGTAATTTTCTTTCTTTTTTCTGTATCAGTCATGTTTGAATTGTATTCCATCAACAAGTCTTTTTTTTTTTTTTTTTTTTTGAGATAGGGTCTCACTTTGTCACCTGGCTAGAGTGCAATGGCACAGTCACAGCTCACTGCAGCCTCAACTTTCTAGGCTCAAGTGATCCTCCCACCTCAGCCTCTTGAGTTGCTGGGAGCACAGGCGTGTGTTACCACATCTTGCTAATTATTATAATTTTTTTGTAGTTAGGATCTCATTACGTTGTACAGGCTGGTCTTGAACTCCTGGGCTCAAGCTATCCTTCCACCTCAGCCTCCCAAAGTGCTAGGATTACAGGTGTGAGTGACCACCCCTGGCCAACATATTTTGAATTTTAAAAATATGTATATGTAAGAAAAAAAGACAAAAGATTTTAGCTGCTCAAATGTAATTGATGAAGTGGCCCCATAATGTTCTCAGGGCAATCTGAGATACCAAAGAGAACCCTCCAGCTTTGCAGAGAAGCAGGATGAAGTTTTCTAAAACCAGTTCAACTGATTTCAACTGTTTCCCCAGCAAAAAGCTTGGGCTGAGCTGCAAGGAAGGGAAGTGGAAAAGGCAGGAATGGAATTGAGTTTTCACCCCCTGCTGATTTCCTCCTCTCCCCACTCCCTTCCTGAAATTTCTAATTAACTAGAAGATCCATGCCTTCCAGAAAAGAACAGGGGTGCGTTGAGATACCTTTGGGAATCTTACAAGGAAGGGGTGGATCTTGCATTGCAAAGGGAAATCTTTTTTTGGTGTTAAAAATTAATTAAAAATGGGATTTGTTAAAGCTCAATATTTATCATTAATACCCATTCCAGAGGGTCTGTTGCTGTTACTAAAACTTCAGATTTTTTCTGTTGTTACAGGGAAAGTATCTTAGCCTTCAACATTGTATGTGTCAGTCCCTCAAACTCTGTGATTCCCTTGGTTTACAAGAAGGGGGAGTAATATCATACTCAAAAATTTCTCCATAGTCTTCTGGGTTAGAGGATATAACAGCTGGCAAACAGAACATTGATAGTTATTGACGGTTATTTTCAAAGTATAGACACTGATAGTTATTTTTTAAGGAAGAAAATGAAGAGGCAATTTAATGTGATGTAACAGTAATTTTTTTTTAAGTCAGTATTTGCATCTCTTATTTTCACTTACTTATAAACAGGTAGTTTCCAAGTAGATATACTTTTTTCTTGCCTGAATGAGAAAGCATAATCAACTTTGTGATTTGGTGACATACCCAGATAGCTATAGCAAAAAACTGTAATGGCTTAGATAAATAGCATTTTCATGAGTAAACATTTTAGTTCTCAAAATAGCAATTGTAACAAATTTCTAGCCACATATTAGCAGTATGCACAAATAAATAAACTTTGGGCTGGAATTGTGGGATATAAATTAGTTCCCATCCCTATTCCATTGCCCACATCCTAAAGTGTCCATTGTATTAGTTGAGAAATTCTACCAAATATTTACTTATACTTCGCTATTATTTATACTATTTGTCAATTCCACTATAGTAGATGCTTAATAAATATTTGTGAATCAGTGAATGGCTGGATGAATGAATGGTGGTCTACTTCTGTGAAGGTAATTGAGGAATTCTCACACTTGGTCCTCTTTGGATATGATACCCATTCTGAGCGCTTCCCATTCACTGTCTTGATGCCTCACATAAGACCTAGTATATAGCAGGGAGTCAACGAAGATCACAATGAACTGGCTTGACTTTGATTTATTCATTTATGTAAATTGTCTGCCATTCAAGGAAAAAAGAAGGAAAGAAAACGGAACTCCTATCATGTGCCAGATAGTATTCTAAGGGGAAATACAAGTGTGAAAAAGAAAAGTTCCTATCCTGGTGGATCTTACATTATGGCAGAGAAGCTAAGGCGATAAAGACTAAATAAATATTTAATATAATTTTGGGTAATTTCCTTCCTTCCTTCCTTCCTTCCTTCCTTCCTTCCTTCCCTCCTTCCCTCCTTCCTTCCCTCCTTCTCTCCTTCCCTCCCTCCTTTTTCTTCTTTCTTTCCTTCTCTCCCTCCCTCCCCTCTTTCTTCCCTCCCTCCCTCCCTTTTACCCTTCCTCCCTCCCTCCCTTTTACCCTTCCTCCCTCCCTCCCTCCTTTCTTTCCTTTTGCCTCCCTCCCTTTCTCCCTTCTGTTGGAGGCCTGAATAAAATAAAAAGGCTGAGTAAGAAAGAACTGACTCTCTACCTGACTTCAAACTGGGACATCAGTATTCTCCTGATCCATTTATCCATCCACCCACCCGCCCACCCACCCATCCATCCACCCACCCACCCACCCACCCATCCATCCACCCATCCATCCATCCATCCATCCATCCATCCATCCATCTACCCACCCACCCATCCATCCATCCATCTACCTATTAACTTATTTGCAGTGGGTTTAAAAATATTTTTGGCTCCCTCTGTCCATTAGCTTATTATTTTTGAATGTAAAAATATACACAGAAGTTGATAGAGAATATAATTAATTCCCATGAATCCACCATGCAGATTCAGTAATTATCACATGTGGCCAATGTTGTTTTATCTCTGCCTGCCTGATATTTTACTGAAGCAAATCCAAGACATTGTATCTTTTTATTTATAGACATTTTGAGTCACTATAAAGTAAGGTCTCTTTAAAAAATGATAATAACTGCAGTATCATCACACCAAAAAAAAACACAAATTATTTAATATCAAGTATCAAATGAAGTTTTCTAAATATTATAAATGTCACTTTTTGTTGGTTTGAATTCCAGGTTAAAAACTTTAAACTCATTTCCTTTTGATTTTTCAAAAGTTGGTTGAATACTTTCTGTTTTGAAAGGTCCAGAAATCGTTGAAAGTGGTAAAGCAGAAAAGAAATTAAATGCACTGTGTTTCCTGGCTCTCGTGTTTTCTAGTCAAGGTTATAATATCCAGTGCAAGGCCAAAATTGCTTTCTGATGGTAAACATTTGAGAAAGATTTGGTTGTTGGTGATACTGATGGTTGTTTTAGGAGTCTCTGGAGAAATTGAACCAATACTACATATGTGTGTATGTGTGTTTGTGTGTGTGTGTCTATTTATAGATATAGATATATGTATATAATATGTGTAGATATAGATATCCATCTGGTATATATATTATATTTCTAGTTTATATAGTACATATATACTATAGTGTCTATATACTATAGTATACGTAGCGAATATACTATTTATAATTGTGTATATATAAAAAACTGATATTTTTATATATACTATAGTATATATATTATTCACTATATACAAATGCTGTATATGTGTTTATGGATATATATACATACACATACATCTATACACACATATAGTCTATGTGTGTATATCTATACACTGTATGTACTATATTATATATATAAACACAATAGTATATATGTACTGTATAAACTAGAAATATAATATATACACCATATGAATATCTATAGCTACACACCATAGTACATATACTATACACTGTATACTATATATATCTTTAAGCTCACACATATATATGTGTATGCACACACATTTTTCTATATATGTATATGCAGAAATATATATATATATATATATATATATATATATATATATATATATATTTATAAGAAATTGACTCATGGAATTATAGAAACTGAGAAATTCCAACCCAGGACAACCAATGGTAAAGTTCTTGTCTGAATCTGAACACATGGGAAGCAGGAGATCAAATGGTATCAGTTCCATTCCATATTCATGTCCGAGTCCAAGGGCAGGAGAAGCTGATGTCCCCGCTTGAAGTCAGGCATAGAGAGCCAATTCCTTCTTACTCAGCCTTCCATTTTATTCAGGCCTTCAACTGAATTGGATGAAGGCACCCACACTTTGAAGATCAATCTGCTTTACTCATTCTACTAATTGAAATGTTAATGTCATCCAGAAACATCTTCACGGACACACTAGAGATAATGTTTAACCAAATATCTGAGTATCCCATGGCCCAGGCAAGTGGACACATACAATTGATCATCATGGTGGTGATGTCAAGTAAGTTTTAACTTGGAAACAGTGAGCAGTCGCTCCCAGTGCATTGTCTGCTTGGTAAATTTCTTTATCAAAGAGTCATCTCTAACAACTCTAGCCCAAGTGTTCTTAACTATGGACCTTGATGAACGGGTATCTTAGAATCTTCTGAAATCATAAGCAGCATTATATTCCATTTGTCCCTGGGAAGAGGGTCCTCGTCTTTCATCACATAGTCTCCAAGGGCCCACTGGTGCCTGCTGATTTATTGTCACGGCTCAAAGCCATCACAACTCCTCGTGGTCTTTCAGCTTGGTGGCTGCCTTTGTGAGAAGGGCCTAAGAGTGACTCTCCCATCCATAAGCTGTGTTCAGGCAGGCGCCACATCTCTTATTAACTCCGTGTCACCGGATCCCAGCGCAGTGCTTTGCATGCAGCAAGTACTCAGTAGGTATCTGTTGAACCTGCAAAACAAACAAAAGAATAAATTAATGGATGGTCACTGTGCTCGTTTCCTGTTGCTCCATAAACAAATGATCACAGACGTAGTGGGTTGGAATGATGGCTCTCACGATAACATGTCCATGTCCTGTGAATGTTATTGTACGGTATATGGTCTTTTGTGACTGGCCTTTTCCACTTGGCGTCGTGTTTCTGAGCTTCTGCCACAGTTGTAGCGAGTTCTTCACTCCCTGAATGCTGAATGTTATTGTAGTATGTGGATATACCAAATATTTTTCTCCTTTCATCTGTTGATGGACATGTGTGTTGTTTTCACCCTTTGGCTATTGTGAATAAAGCGCCTCCGAACATTTGTGTATAAGTTTCTGTCGGAACACATATGTCCAGTTCTTAGGTATATGTATTTATATCAAACCAAACTACCTACCTGCTTAATGAGAGTGGAATTATTGGGTCATACAGTAAATCTATGGTTAACTTATCAGGAATTTTCTTACTGATTTTTGATGTTGGATATTTGACGATAATACAAAATGAAGCCTTTTTTACTTCACAGATTTTTTTTTTTCCAAGACAGGGGTTTTCACACCCCTCAGGCCCTCAGGGAAACAAATACCAGGTGGAATACTGACTGGATCTTGACTTGAAAGAAGCATATTCCAGCATTCTGCCACATGTTTGCCTCAAAACCTGTCCCCAGTCTTCCCCATTTATGTAGTGGTGTGAGGTCACTTTCATGTCATCGAAGTGGACTTTCGGACGTGAAAGCATCTGAATGAGCATCATGACTGGGAGGTTTGGCCTTTTTTGTTTGCTTGTTTTGAGACGGAATCTTGCTCTGTTCCCCAGGCTGGAGTGCAGTGGTGCAGTCATGGTTCACTGCAGCCTCGACCTCCTGGGGCTCAAACTATCCTCCCACTTGAGCCTCCCAAGTAGCTGGGACCACAGGCACATGCCACCACACCCAACTAATTTTTGTGTTTTATATAGAGACAGGGTTTCCCCATGTTGCCAAGGCTTGTCTCAGACTCCTGGGCTCAGGAGATCTGTCTGCCTTGGCCTCCCAAAATGCAGGGATTACAGATGTGAGCCACTGCACCCAGCCCTGGATTTGGCTTTTTAAAACAAGGCTGTATACAACCTCCAGAATGTGGATTCTGGCTGTGGTTGCTGAGGTTCGAGTGGGCCCAGCTCTGAGATTCCCTGTTAGCCCAGGGACTGACACATCCCAGATGAGCAGTGGATCTTAGATAAATAAAAACGGAGCTGTATGGGCCATGTGGCTATTTTTCTGAAATTCCTCTTTTTTCTTTGAGACAGAGTCTCACTCTGTTGGCCAGGCTGGAGTGTAGTGGTGTGATCTTGGCTCACTGCAACCTCTACCTTCTGGGTTCAAGCTATTCTCATGCCTCAGCCCCCCAGGTAGCTGGGACCACAGGTCTGAACCACCATGCACGGCTAATTTTTGTATTTTTAGTAGAAATGGGATTTCACCATGTTGGCCAGGCTGGTCTCGAACTCATGACCTCAAGTGATTCGTTCACCTTGATTTCCCAAAGTGCTGGGATTATAAGTATGAGCCACCGTGCCAGGACTTCAAATTCCATTCTTTAAAGTGAATGCTTTAATATGTTAAACATCCTTAATATGCTAATGTGGCCAGGCGCGGTGGCTCACACCTGTAATCCCAGCACTTTGGGAGGCCGAGGCGGGTGGATCACGAGGTCAAGAGATCAAGACCATCCTGGTCAACATGGTGAAACCCCGTCTCTACTAAAAATACAAAAAAATTAGCTGGGCATGGTGGTGCATGCCTGTAATCCCAGCTACTCAGGAGGCTGAGTCAGGAGAATTGCCTGAACCCAGAAGGCAGAAGTTGCGGTGAGCCGAGATCCTGCCATTGCACTCCAGCCTGGGTAACAAGAGCGAAACTCTGTCTCAAAAAAAAAAAAAAAAAAAATGCTGATATGTAAAATGAGTTCCCTACATTTTAAAGTGCTAAAGGTTGTGTATTGTGCAGATGGGTATGTTTAAGAGATTGATTTAGGATGTAATGAGTTTTTTTCCTTGATTTACTCTCTTCCTCTGTTTTTTTTCTCTTCTTCACTTTCTCTGAGTTTTATTCCTTGCCAATCTCATAAATGATGTAAGACAGCTTGCAAGACTCTTATTAAATGACTGATTTCCTTAAAAGAAGTACATCAGGTGAAGGGCAAATAGAGGTCAACATCAGAGATAAATCTTTAGACTCCAGTGGACTTTGATTTACATCATGGCTCTTTCTCCTCCTGGCTGAGGCTTTTGACAATTCCAAACACTCCCTGAACCTCAGTTTCCTCTGCCACAAAATAGCAATGCAAATTTATAACTCATTAGATGGCTGTGAGCATCAATTGAGGCAAAGTAGGTAAAGTACAAAGAATTGCGTCTGGCAGGCCAGTGGCAGTGTCTCACGCCTGTAATCCCAGCACTTTGGGAGGCCGAGGTGGGTGAATTGCCTGAGGTCAGGAGTTTGAGACCAGCCTGGCCAACGTGGTGAAACTCCATCTCTAATAAAAGTACAAAAATTAGCTGGGCATGGTGATGAGCGCCTCTAATCCCAGCTACTCAGGAGGCTGAGGCAGGAGTATCACTTGAACCTGGGAGGTGGAGGTTGCAGTGAGCCAGATGGCACCACTACACTTCAGCCTGGGTGACAAGTAAAACTCCATCTCAAAAAATAAAATAAAGAATTTTGTCTGGCCTCTCTGGTACATACTCAACAAATCATAGCTGTGATTGTTTTGTTTTTAATAATAATGGTTTTTAAAAACCGAAGGTGATCGCATACTAGGCAGAAAGGGAAACAGCCACACCATTCATAGCACCCGTGAGTCACAGACACACCACATTGCTCCAAGGTGCAGATCCTAGCTGGAAATGTTAAGTTTTTTCGAGCAATGAGAAAATTGATCTCTGTCTCTTCCATTACATAGATTCCCCATCTAGCTCCTGGGTTAACTTTTGTTTAATAATTAATTGTATTATGAAAACATCCAAGAATCCTTCTGCCATTCTCCATAGCAGTGATATCAATCAGAGCCTGCGGGTTCAGGATGCCTTGCTGTGCCACCAAGATTCTCCCGGAGGGAGCCACAGTCAGATTTCTGAGTGGTCATTTCACTGTTTCTCCTTTTGGGGGGCCTGAGACATGATGAACTTGCAATAATTGTGACTCCCTCATTAAAGGAGAGGCTGTAGCAAGGGAAAAAACATTGAGACGGATCAAGACATCCCATGCACTTTTTTTTCTTGTACATCAGCTCTGTGGGTGCCTCTTGTTCCTCTGTCCTTCAGGTTAGTAAAACCAAGACCAGTTGCTGAAGCTACGAACTATCAATAAAAGTTAATGTACCACACAAAATTGGAAGGGGAACAGAATCACTTAAGTGTTCAGGGCCACCCAGGCACGGGTGCATCCTCTGTGAGCTTGCTGGCTCCTGGCGCTTTTTTTGTTGCCGTGGCTTGCAACGTAGCCTGATTGTTCTAAGTAAATGGCAGAACAGGCAAATCAAGGATATTGGCAATAAGCCAGGAATGCGCTGTTTCCAACCACGGGCTATCCAGGGAAGTGGGAACAGTCTGTAATGTATCGTGAGCTAGGACCATATCCAAATTACTGGCCTTTCCAGTTTTTCTTTAAATAGTAGGGTCAGTAGGTGATAACACTGAGAAGCGAAGCATGCAGCTTCAGGGCTGGGGAGCAGACTCTTTCTTTGGTCTAAAGATTCAGATCTGTCCCCTTGCCACCAGCTGCATCAATATAATAGCCAAAAGGTTTCAAATTTGTGATTTGTCATAAAGGGTCCTACTGCAGGCTGGGACTAGCCCTCCTTGACTCTGCAGAAGGAGAAGTCTTGAGATGTTGACAGTTGGAGAAGGCACATTCTGTTGTGTTCTTAGCTCACTGAAAGTGGTTCATGATGAGAAACGGTGGATCAGTGACAAAAACGGTGGAGAAGATGAGACAAAGAAAACTGCAATGAATCTTCCTGGCACACTGGTGAGTCAGGTAGAGCTGGAACTTCAGATGCAAAGGAAAATCGAATGAGCGTCTTGGCTTGGTTAACAGAAAAAAGAACACCAACCCCGTCTCTTGTCATATCCCTTGCTATTTTATGTACGTACTTGTTGATAGGCTTTTTGTTCTAGAAATAAATGTGAGATGAGGCACAATCTTTTACACGTTGTATGTATGTCCACCAGTGACTCTTCAGTCTAGAGCTATTAGTTTCCAATTTACAGGTAGGGAAACTGAGACTCAGAGAAGTTAAATGAGTGTGTGTGTGTGTGTTAAGTCACACTCTATCACCCAGGCTGGAGTGCAGTGGTGCAGTCTCTGCTCCCTGCAGCCTGCCTCCCAGGTTCAAGCGATTCTCCTGCCTCAGCCTCCTGAGTAGCTAGGATTACAGGCGCCTTCCACCTTCCTGAGCTTATTAAATGAGTTTCTTAAAGTACTGCAGTTGGTGAGCTGTGCACTGTACGTTGTGGAACTAATTTTTATACTGTCAGTCTGAGCCCCTTTCTGACCTCATCGCTGCCACTATGAAATGAACTGTAGACCCAGAACTTGACATGCCTACTAGGTTAGCTTTAACCATGAGGCATGGTTAAAGGTTGTCCAGTGCCTTAAAAAGCTAAAAACACACATGTATGACTCAGCAATTCCATTCCTAAGAACGTACTGGAAAGAAATGAAACCAAATTCTCATGCAAAGGCTTGTTCATGAATGTTCCTAGCAGCATCATCCCTGATAGCAAAACACTGGAAACACCCAAGTGTCCGTCAGCTGGGGAATGGAGAAACGATGGTAGTCTACCCACACAATGGAATACTACTCAGCAATGAAAAGGAACTAACTACGGATACATTTAATAACGTAGATAAACTTCAAAAACATTACACTAAGTGAAAGAAGCCAGTCATAAAAGACTACATATTGTATGATAACGTTTATGTGAAATTTCTGGAAAAGATGAAACTCTGTAGACAGAAAACAGAATGATGGTTGCCTAGGGCTGGGAGTGAGCAGAGATTACCTGGAAAGGGTGGGGCAATTTTGTGGGTGAAGAAAATGTTTTAGGACAAGATTGTGGTCATGGCTGCACAACTGCATAAATTTACTAACAGTTATCACACTGTATAATTGCAATGGTTAAATCATATGGCATGAGAATTTCATGTTAATAAAGTCATAAAAAATGAATTCCAGGACCCTTACATCATGACTGAGCCAATAGCTATAGGGACATAGGAAGATTTTCACTCATTGTATATAATTAGACAAATTCTGTTATTATCTGTCCACCAGTTTAGCAGAAATCACTCTGAAATTGAAGAAGAGAAGAGTAGGTTGGAACTGATGCCGAGAACATTCATAGGCTCTGGCTCACTACATACATCTAAAACTGACATGCCCCTAACCCCAAATAGTGACCATTAAGAATCTGTCGGGCAAGAGAGGAAGACCTGTAGCTCTTCTGTATACTATATGGTTCTCTCATGGATTTTTAACATCTGTTTGCATCCCTTAGACATTTGCACTTTTTTTCCCTTTTCTATTCAAACACACCTGCATGAAAACGTCCACAGACACACCCATGTACACACACACACATGCGTGTGATCTATAAAACGTCAGAAAATAAAACCACAGTTTTAAAGGAAGAAAACACAAGTGACCCATAATCCTATCATTCAGAGATAACCACCGTATGTTTATTTACATTGGTTTCAATTACATTAGAGTATCATTTTCAACACACTGGTATACATAATTAAAATTGTATATGCATTTTAGTCAACCATCAGCTGTCTTATTAGTGTCCTGCAGACTTTGTGGTGGGTGGGGTCCCAGTCTCCCTGAAGCAGAGCTCTACCGTGTCACCTTGCTAGGAATGAAACATTCAGGGGTTAGAAGGGGATCCGGGAAAGCCCACGAGTTGGTTTTGACAATCTTCAGTCTCTCTCCGCTGTGCCTGCTTACCCAGCATCCAGACTGCATCCTGTCTGTGCTACTCAAAATGGTTTTTCATGGATTATATTCTTACTTAGCAATTGCCTGGATGACAGTCACCAACACAAGTTTATACACAAGAAATACACACAGCCCTCTCTCCCAACTCATCGGGCAACAATTTAGTTGAAGGATGCAAAATAGGATTCATTTTATGACCCAAGTCTGTTCAATGGAAACAGCCAATTGAAGTGCTGTGTTGAAAAGGATTCTGAAGCTGCATATGGGCTCACTGGGAAGGGGAGTCATGATAGATTACGGATTCTGTGATATTTCTGTGGACGTGGGGAGTGGTGGCCTACTTACAGTACATCACCCACTCTGATTTAGATGAGCAAGCGCTGCTGAGTTGTAGATTTCTAGTTTCTAAACAACAATAAGTCTTGCCCCTGGATAGCCTCTTAGCAGAGCCAAAAGCCAGCAGAAAAAAGATTGAGCGTTTTTGCTCTGGAGTAACTTTGTGGGTACATGTTTATCTCCCTTTTACTCGTGGGCTCTGTTTTCCAAATAACTGAGGGATTTTTTTCCAAAGCACATTTGGGATTTATCATTTACATCACTGCCTTGGGAGTCTGTGTTGATGTGGGCTTAACGGTTTTGAAAGCTGAGTGACACAGATCGAAGTCTCCCCACTGATCTGTCTTCTGTCCTCAGGGGGACCTCTTATGTCAGCTACAAATCACTGATCAAAATATCTGTCTGTCGCCTCTCCACGTGTAAGGCCAGGCCTAAGGGCTCTGACAGGGCATGACTCAACCATCAAATAGGAAGGAGGAAATTCCTTTACCTCTCTTAAACCACAGACCCTGGATGGCAGGTACTCTTGCTTCCTGAAGATTCCTGATACACATCCAGGACTCTGGTTTCTGTTTTGCTTGATAGCAATGACTCCATTTCAATTTGACTAAATAAATGTATAGACACACATTACATCTTTTCATTCTAAGAATCATAAGTTTTTCAAACTGTAGAATTACAGGGTCCATGAGAGAACTTCTCTGACCTTCCCATTTTGTAGATGGGAAGGCTAAGATCCAAGCTTGAATGACCTACGGTCATGGTCATAACCAGAATAGACACAATGTCTTGGTTCAAGATTCAGAGCTCATTTTTCTGTGTCAGATTTAAAAACACCAAAACAAAACAAAACAAAACCTCACTAATCTTTTAAATATCTCATTCTTCTTCCTCTTCTCCCTTTGTTTCCCTTCTCACCCCCATCATTCTTTTTTTTTTTTTTTCTTGAGACAGAGTCTTGCTCTGTCACCCAGGCTGGAGTGCAGTGGTGCCAATCTTGGCTGACTGCAATCTCTACCTCCCTGGTTCAAGCAATTCTCCTGCCTCAGCTGCCCAAGTAGCTGGGATTACAGGCATACACCCCATGCCCAGCAATTTTTTGTATTTTAGCAGAGATGGGTTTTCACCATGTTGCCCAGGCTGGACTCTAACTCCTGAACTCAGGCAATCTGCCCACCTTGGCTTCCCAAAGCACTGGGATCATAGGCATGAGCCACCATGCCCATCCTAATCTAATCAATTCTTTTAAATCTGTAACTGTCTGCCTGATTCTGGCTTAACATGACCTCCAGCATCTTAAGTGTCCCAATAGCCAGCGTCACATAGACTCTGCTTATGGTTAATTCTTCCAGGAAAGTTAATTTCTCGATGTAAAACGATTTTTTACATTATCCCCTATTGCTCGTAGAATCAATTCAGTAAATATTTGTTGAATATCAAATGAATGAACACATGGTATTCTACATTGAATATAATAATTCCCAACATTCCTGAAGCTTTTTTTTTTAATGAGTCACCCCGGGGTAAAAACACCTGCTGCTGTCATAAGACAGGAAGAGAGGGGATTTTCCCCCCTCAGCTTTGTCGTTATTCTTATAACCTGTATGCACTGCTGAACTTGCTGAATAACCATGTCACAGAGGCAGGAGGAGGGACTGGGGGTGAACTTGAGCCTTGACGCCTGGATTAAAGCCTTGTAATGATGTTTACAAAGCACCAGGAGGACAGCTGAATGGTTGACGCAGGCTTTGATGAAGCCTGTGTCTACCACAGTTTCTGATGCTTCTGCATATGGGAAATGTGCAGAAAGGAGTCCTGTAAGCCGCAGGTGACAAGCTCTCCAGGGAGCCAGTTCACCCTTGGACTACTCTGGAGCTATGCTGGCAATCTAAACCCCAAATTGGGGCTTACTAGGAAATGCACTAGGACACCGGCTCTAGAGAAGTGGCCAGTACCAGGTCACCTAGGCTGGGGTGCAGTGGTGCAATATCGGCTCACTACAGCCTCCGCCTTCTGGGTTCAAGCCGTTCTCCTGTCCCAAGCAGCTGGGACTACTGGGGTGCCACCATGCCCAGAAGCTGTTTCACCCTGTTGGCCAGGCTGGTCTCAAACTCCTGGCTTCAAGTGATCCGCCCACCTCGGCCTCCCAGAGTGCTGGAGTTAGAGGCATGAGCCACTGAGCCTCACCCCAGGCCACTCCTTCCTGGCCACTCAACCTATTTTCTTCCAGCCATGCCCTAGGGAGAACCTGATTGTGGCCTTGCAGATACTCTCAGAGGCCACTCCACAAATGCCAACTGGAGAAAAATCTGCAGTCTATGGCACAAATCTCTTTCAATCTTCTAAGCAGTGTTTCAAGTATGTAAGATGTTCTGTTGCCACTTCCAATGAGGAATTATGAAGGAAAGGAATTCTGTTTATAATTGCAGGCACTTTCAGAGACAGTGTCTAACCGTGCGACCTATAGATTCAGGCTGCCTGGGGCTGGGTGCAGTAGTTCATGCCTGTAATCCCAGCACTTTGGGAGGCCTAGGTGGGTGGATCAGAAGGTCAGGAGTTCGAGACTAGCCTGACCAACATGGTGAAACTCTGTCTCTACTAAAAATTAAAAAAAAAAAAATTAGCTGGACATGGTGGCATGCACCTGTAACACCAGCTACTCCAGAGACTGAGGCAGGAGAATTGCTTGAACCCAGGAGACAGAGGTTGCAGTGAGCTGAGATCATGCCACTGCATTCCATCCTGGGTGACAGAGCAAGACTACATCTCAAAAAAAAAGAAAAAGAGAATCAGGCTGCCTGGTTTCAAATCCCAACTCTGCTATTACCAAGATCTCTGTGAGAGCTCAGAGAAGTTTACTTAATTTCTCTAAATCTCAGTTTTCTCATAAGAAAGATGGGCATAAGGAAATAATGTGGGGGAAATACTTGTTGCAGACTGAGGACTCAACAGTGTTATAATTAAAGCTATTACCCATATCGTTGATATGAAAATAGCCATCTTGTTTTAAAGAGAGGAGTTAAAGAAAGTGTCAGGCTGAGAGATGAGACAGTGAGATTCAGCGGAGGATAAAGGGGCTGTGGTGTCACACAAACCTGGCACCTGTGACCTTGAACTAGTGCATTAATCTCTCTAAGCCTCATTTTCTGTATTTTAAAAATAATTAACTGAAATATCGTAGGGCACATGGTGCGAATTCAGTACATGCTCATTGCCTTTCTCATCCTGTTACTTACCTGACATTTGCTAGCACCTAGCGCCTGACACCGTGGACAGGCACCATGCCCAGCCACTCTGCGTTCCTCTTTCTTTGCCTTCCAGAGCTGCCATCTTGGTGGTTGTTGAAGCATCAACACTTACCTCACATGTAGAGGCCCCTTTATTTCTCTATTTTTTAATTGTTTTGAGACAGAGTCTCACTCTTTTGCTCAGGCTAGAGGCCAGTGGGGTGATCTCAGCTCACTGCAACCTTGACCTTATGGGCCCAAGCGATCCTCCCACCTCAAAACCTCCATTGTAGCTGGAAACACAGGCCTATGAGGTGTTCCTGTGTTGCCCAGGCTGGTCTGGAACTCCTGACCTCAAGCAATCCTCCTGCCTTGGTCTCATAAAATGCTAAGATTACAGGCGTGAGCCACCACACCTGGCTGAGAGGCCCACTTTAAATGCTGGTCCTTTTCTCTTCCTCCATCCGGGTCTTGGTTCCTTTTACGTATTGAGTTTGTGAAAAATTTGAGATGTGCACTTACTGTGTTTGTGCTTTTCTGCATGTAATTACGCTTTGATAAAAAAGGTTTAATAATGTATTTTAGATAGAGGTTTGAATGTCACTAATTACCAGCCTGTGGCTCCAAAGTGGAATTAAGAAGGGACTAGTTCATTTTATCAGAGTTCTGGTCATCACCCTTCAAGTTTACTATCTCCTTACACTGATTTTTTTTTCCTTTTAAATAGTGGCGCAAATATTTACCATCTAGCAGATGTGGTAAGAATGTAAATTGTTCAGCCTCTTACAGTTTAGCCTTTGGGAGATATCCATTAATTTTAAATACTTGGAGGGCCAGGCACAGTGGTGCATACCTTGTAATCCCAGCACTTTGGGAGGCTGAGATGGGAGGATTAGTTGGGGCTAGGAGTTGAAGACTAGCCTGGACAACACAGTGACACCTCATCTCTACAAAATTTTTATTTTGTTATTTTTTGAGGTGGAGTTTCACTCTTGTCACCCAGGCTGGAGTGCAGTGACTTGATCTCGGCTCACTGCAACCTCCGCCTTCCATGTTCAAGCCATTCTTCTGCCTCAGCCTCCCAAATAGCTGGGATTTCAGGTGCCAACCACCACACCTGGCTACTTTTTGTATTTTTAGTCAAGACAGGGTTTCCCCATGTTGGGCAGGCTGGTCTTGAACTCCTGACCTCAGGTGATCCACCCACCTCAGCCTCTGGAAGTGCTGAGATTACAGGTGTGAGCCACTGCGCCCAGCCTTATAAAATGTTTTTTAAAACTCAGCTTGGCATGATGGTGTATGCCTGTCATCCCAGCTACTTGAGAGGCTGAGGAAGGATGATTGCTTGAGCCTGGGAGTTCACGGCTACAGTGAGCTATGATCTTAACACTGCACTCCAGCCTGTGCAACACAGTGAGACCCTGTCTCAAAAACAAAATGAGGCTGGGGGCGGTGGCTCATGCCTATAATCTCAGCACTTTGGGAGTCTGAGGTGGGTGGATCATGAGGTCAAGACATCGAGACCATCCTGGCCAACATGGTGAAACCCCGTCTCTACTAAAAATACAAAAATTGGCTGGGTGTCGTGGCACAAGCCTGTAGCCTCAGCTACTTGGGAGGCTGAGGCAGGAGAATCGCTTGAACCCAGGAGGCAGAGGTTTAAGTGAGCCAAGATCACACCACTGCACTCTAGCCTGGCGATAGAGTAAGACTCTGTCTTAAATAAATAAAGTTATGAAAAAAATTAAATACTTGGAAGGCTATGTTTTTGCCAGGCCATGTGTTTATTCCCTGGGAGCGTAGTGAGGAGCAATCACAGATGAGGTCTTACTATCTCGGAAGACTCCATTTTAGTGGCACTAGCAAAGGGGTACCTACCCACAGTAATCAAGATAAAGAGCTTCCACTTGAGCCGCCAGGAAGAGAGTCTCGGGGTTGGAAACTTGAATAGAGAGCTTCATCCTGAGCAGGCATGATCTTGGGTGAGTGAAAGGCTATGAACAGAGGGAAAGCGAACCAGGGGGAAAGCGGACCCAAGAGAAGAGACTGAAGTTGCCAAAGCTGTCAAGTCCTGCTCCCCTGGAACACAGTCCTGGCTCTGCCACCTCCATCTGGGTCGATTTCAGAAAACTGTGAACCTGTCTGAGCCTGCTGTGGTGTCTGCCCAGGACTCACTGCAGCACCTGGTATACAGGAAGAAGTTGATATTATGAATGGCAAAAGATGTCTGGATGGTCTCCACTGCAGATTCAGATGGCAAGTGACTTAAAGACATATTGGCAGTGGGTAGTAGAGAAAAATGGAAACAGCTTCAACTGTGTCTGTGCGCCCAAGATTTTTTCTTCTTTTTTTTTTTTTGTTTGTTTTGTTTTTTGTTTTTGGCTGACTGTCATGACTTAGGCCATCATGGGATGCCAGAACATTTACCCGACTGTTCCAAACAAACCCTCCTACACAGGCCTTCTACATAGGAGTATATTTGGCTGAGAATCAACACTAGAAGTGATTTCCACTGGACTTGCATACAGGAGGCGGTAAATGAACCCTCAAATAGCCCCAAGAGTTCCCCTTCAAGCACAGAGACACAACCCTATAAAAGTATGCAATTGCTTTGGGAGGCCGAGGCGGGTGGATCACAAGGTCAAGAGATTGAGACCATCCCAGTCAACATGGTGAAACCTACTAAAGATACAAAAAATTAGCTGGGCATGGTGGTGTGTGCCTGTAATCCCAGCTACTCAGGAGGCTGAGGCAGGAGAATTGCCTGAACCCAGGAGGCGGAGGTTGCGGTGAGCCGAGATCGCGCCATTGCACTCCAGCCTGGGTAACAGGAGCGAAACTCAGTCTCAAAAAAAAAAAAAAAAAAAAGTATGCAATTGAACCAGGAAGGCCTGCCCCAGTGATTTCGCATTGCATACATGCCTTTGAGGACTTGGCCTCTTCAAGGAATCTTTCAATATCCCATGCTTCTGAGAATGTTATTAATTCATCTGCAATAAGATGGCCCAACAATCTAGCTCTTCCTGCCCAGCAGACTCAGTCGATTCTGAAGAGGGTCTCGGGCTGACTCTCTACTTCCTGAGTTTGAATTCAGGAGTGGTGCAAGATTGCCTGAGATTAAGCTGCTCAGACCTTTCTGAGGAAGAGCCAGGTGGAATTTCAGTGCTGGGCGTTCACTGTTCTTCACTCCTAGTAATAAAGAGCTTTCTGTCAACCCAGTGTGCCGATCTCAATGACAGTCAACTTTACGATGCTCCCAGTACATAAGACATTTCTGGTGTCTATTCCAAATTAATAATTTTCTAATTTTCAAGTGTCTGATCTGCCTGGCTAGAATGGCAAAAAAAAAAAAAAAAAAAAAAATTAGCAAATCAGTTTGACAGGTTCTTCCTTAACGGGGGGAGAGTGTTTTGATTGCTGTTTAATCTGTTTTTCCCTCTCTCTCTGCCTGGCTGTATGGAATTTGCTTTGCCTCTCTTCCCAACTCTTCATATCCCTTATCTCAAGGTGCGTGAGTATCGTCAGAATCCTGGTACGTTTCACCAGCCACCTTATAAGCTTAGAAAGATGGAGGCAAACCCATAAACAAGACTTGGCTTTTCTAAGCCACAGTGGCAATTTCCTGCTCGATTGCAACTCTGTATATACCCTTTCAACCGGCCTGTCAGTGTAGGCTATGCTTGTCCTGGGTCATCCTACGATTGGTGACAGCGTTATTGCCTTACAGGTTTCTAGGGCATCTTACTCGTTTTTTAAAGAATGATTCTCCCACCCTTTTATTACTTGGTAGAAACTTGTTCTAATTCTTTCTCCTGATACCATTTAGCCTATGAGTACCTGGGAATAATCACCTTCCATATCTGGTCCTACAGATTTGTTTTGTTTTGAGCTATACCCACTTTAGGTCTCCCACCCTCTCTTATTTTTATAAACAGGCTCCGTGGTACTAGATACACTGTAGATGGATGGCAGCCAACCTGCTCTTTTTGTGCTAAGGAAGTCTCCATATTTCAACCTGTGTACATGATTTCCTTACGTATGCTACCTTATAATCCTTTTATAAATTTTTGCTTTACATTTTAACAACGGAAAACACTTAAAGGTTTTTTTTCCTTTTTTTTTTTTAAATTCTTCCACCAGCTACCTTTAAAAGCAGTCCTAAACCTTCTTGTTTTAAGATTATACCCGCTATACTGCAGTCTAAGTGATGGCTCTTTATGGTCATGCCCTTTCTTCAGCATTTAGGGTGTTTTGTCTGCATTTTTATCTTCTTTCCTTTTGTAAAAAAAGGATGAATTTTCCGAGACTCTCTTATGACAGAAACTCACCAATTCTCTGTTGTAATCAACAAATAGATTTTGAATGCTTGGCTCTTCTTTTTTTTTTAAAAGGAGTTTCAAGGGTAAGATCTGCTGTCTTGTGAATGTCAAAGAAGTTTCTCATTCGCCTCTTTCTTCTCTCTCTCCCACTCTCTTTAATTTGTTAATGCTTTCGACTTATTTTGCTTTGGATAATTTTCAAAGTACTGCTTCCTCTAGAGATCTCTAAAAGGCAGAAGTTCTGGCTATTAAAGATTTGCCATTCTCAGAACAGCCAAGTTAGGGTACCCTCAGGTTATTTATAACTGGATTTTATCTCAGAAAATTAACTAAAAGAAGATTAACCAAAAATCTAAAGGAAAATGCCTTAAACACCTCATCTATTATGCTGTGCTCAAACAGATATTTTCATCTTAACAGCTTGGCAAACCCAGTGGAACACTCTTTCTAGTTTGGGGCATAAAATAAGATAACACTCTGAATTCCTACAGGAAATCTTGTAACTCTACTTAAAATTAAGGCATAAAGTATGAAAATGTGTTTCCTCTGTATAGTCTTATTACTTTGCCTGTTAACTTAACTGGTTCCTATTTCTGCTGGTTGGAAGTGCCCCAGGACACTTAAATACCTGTTCTAGAAATGAATTCCTTACAAGCCCTCCCAGGTCGGTGGGCCCAGATCAGTAAGGAAGAAGGTCTTGTATTTTGACACTTCCTTCATCTCTTAATTTAGTCAGATGAGGGAGGAAACCAGAAAACAGTCCTTTTTCATCCATCTAAGACTTTATTCATTGTATCCCATTTCAGGCTGATTAAAAGGCAAAATCTTCACAATAGGACACCAAGCCCTCTGTATACCCTGCCTGCCTCCTCCCACTGATGCTCCTGCCTCCTCCCTCTGACCTGTCTCCACCTAGTGTCCTCTTCTCTTGTTCTTGTTCAGCCATTCCTCAGACATGCCAGGTGTGCTCCTGTCTCTGATGCTTTGGCTTTGCTGTTCCTTCTGCCTGGAGTATTCTTCCCATGTAGCACCATGAGCTGTTCTTCTCCAAAGGGCTTTGCTCAACCGACACTTTCTCAGTGAAGCTGTTTTTCACCACTCACTGTAAAATGGCAGCCTCTCTGACAGTTCACCCGTTCTTCCTTTTTCTGCTTTGTATTCCTTGTGGCACTTACTATATCACATAGATATAGACGTAAATGGAGACATAGACATGGATATAGATATAGACATAGACATATGTGAATTTCATGTTTATTCTCCCCATGTCTAGAAGAATGTAACTTTGAAAGTACTGAGGTCTTTGTCTTTTTTGCTCACTGTTGTATTTCCAGGGCCTAGAAGAAGGCTCTTCGCATAGTAGACAATTAATATTTATTGGATGAATGAATCTAGAAATATCCTTGGATGTATAATGTCCAACTCACTCTACCACACAGCAATAGAGGTGGTTTTATAGACATCTTAGAGTTAAGCCCAACAGTCCAAAAAGCTAAATGACTTAAGAGCCCACAGATATTCCTAGATGAGAGGGGATTTGAAACCAGGTCTGTCCAATTGCAGATCCCCTCCTGTGCCTTTTACAGGTCAGATGACTTATGTTTATAGGCTCCGGCAGGTCCTTTCTTTTTGTCACTGTCACTAGAGAGAGGGAGATTCCCCAAGACAAAGCATTCCCTGTAATTTTTAGCATCCCTGGTACTGGCTCAAAGAGTGTCCGCTGTGTTCTGAATACCACTGCCTGGCCTCTTGAGCAGCGATGCCTGCTTGGGGGAGCGGTGCTGCACGCCGCTGCAGAAGGCAGACTGTGGATGCGAATTCCGAGCCACAATTCCTTAGCCTCATGACCTTGGCCTGATGGCGTAGCCTGTCTGAGTTATAATAAATACAAATACCGGCCGGGCTCGGTGGCTCACGCCTGTAATCCCAGCACTTTGGGAGGCCGAGGCTGGAGGATCACGAGGTCAAGAGATCAAGATCATCCTGGCCAACATGTTGAAACCCCTCTCTACAAAAATACAAAAAATAGCTGAGCATGGTAGTGCACGCCTGTAGTCCCAGCTACTCTGGAGGCTGAGACAGGAGAATCACTTAAACCTGGAGCTGGAGGGTGCAGTGAGCTGAGAACTCGCCACTACACTCCAGCCTGGTGCCTGACACAGCAAGACTCTGTTTCAAAAATAAAACAAAAAATACTATGCTGAATGATGGTCTACCATGGCATTGAGAAGTACTTGGCAGGCAGGCCCCTGGGTTCAATCCCTATCCCTGTCATGGAGTAAAGTAACTATTATAACTTTGGAACAAATTGACCTCCCTAAGCCTCAGTTGACTCATCAGCTAAATGAGGATGATTGATCATCAAAACTACTTTATAGGTTTTGGGGGAGCATCAAAGGAAATAACACATATAAAAGGCTTGGTTTAGTCTCTGAAACATGTTAGCACTTAATAAATGTAAAATATTTTATTATGATTAACGCCTATTTTTCAGGGTTGTTATGAGGACATCATGAGATAATACGTATGAAGAATGTAGCACATTGCTTCGTACATGTGAGGGTTCTGTAAATGGTACCAGTTTTACTCCTTGATTTCCTTTATGGACCCATTCCCTACAACACCCAGTATCAGGCTTCTAGCCCAACAATGCTAGTGAAATTGCTTGCTTGAAATTTACCAGGCGAGGCTCATGCCTGTAATCCCAGAAACCCAACAGGCTGAGGCCAGACAATCCCTATAATTTACTTGAGGCCAGGAGTTTGAGACCAGCCTGGGCAACATAGCAAAGTACTGTCTCTACAAAAAAATTGAAGACAAAACAGGCATAGTGGTGCATGCCTACAGTCTTAGCTATTTGGGAGGCTGAGGTGGGTGGATCCCTTGAGCCCAGGAACCTGAGGTTGTGGTGAGCTATGATTGTGCCACTATACTCCTGCCTGGATCTGGAAGGAAAGGAGAAAGGGAGAGAGGGAGGAATTTACCAGAAACAAGTTAACTTCTATAATCCTTAGTGCTTGTTAAGGCAGAAGAACACAAGAAAGAAAATTGAGGAAGTTGAGGGCAAGGAGCTCATCCTTCAAGGTCATAGACCTGAATTTCAACACCTGGAAAAGGGGCTGGTCAGACATGCTGGGAAGGTTTTTGTGACAATGTAAGAATAAGTGAAGATTGCATCTCAGTATGAGACACAGCAAGAGCTTAATAAATGGTGGCCCTTCTGATGCTGACAACGTGATGTCGAAGATGGCGTTTGCTGTTCTTTCAAATGTCCTATTTCAAATTTCCAATTAGCTTCTTCATGTCTTAACGGCAGGCTCCGTAGCTCATACTCTTTTCAGGATCGCCTCTTACGTCCCCAAACATCTAATACCATTTAGAATCCACTCTCAAAAAAAAAAAAAGAAAAGAAAAAAGGCTCTTGGCCTCATGAGCACCAAATTTGATTTCCTTCCAAGAGGCAACGTTGTTTGTGCTTAGAAGTAATTCCCAACAATCTGCAATCTCTAGGGTGTCTTGTTTTATCCTTTAGTTTAAGCCTCACATTTTTCTAAACATTTTGAAATCTGGTATAATGGCTTTAGCTGACCAAGAATTTACAGTAAAAAGTAGATAAAGTAAAAGAGTGAAAACAGAGAAATGGTCCCAGTTGATGGTACCATATGCAACTTGCCAAACACTTAGATTCGTGACTACGAAAACTGGAGTCTGTTTTGTGGTTCATTTCAGAGATGTTGGATCAAATCAGGCATCAGAAGAGAGGCTGGTACCAAACGAAGGTATCTTTGCTGTATTTGCAGTTTTCTCTCTTATTAACATGAAAACACCTTACATGGATGGAAACATCTAAAGGCTATTTTTTATTTTATTTTCCATTACTTCACTCTAATGCTTTCGCCCGTACCTGTGGAAATTAGACTGTCACCTGCTCTTAGCATCCTTTTTTCTTTCGTGTTTGTAATGAAGCCCTCCGGGAATTACACGATTACAAAAATGAGTTACAAATCCTCATTCGCTATACAAAAGCATATAGCTAGCCTTCCTTCTCTGTTTAAATAGTCTACAAAACAAGAAATAATTAGTCAAGCACTATCGGTAATTAAGCACATAAGATGAACATTAAACAAACTGCAATCTTGCATCATTTTGAAGGTAGATAGGCAGGTTTTCGCATTTGGAGTGGAGCCAAAATGCCCATCTTCATTCCCCTTGCTCCTTATTTATTATTGGCGAGGGAATTCACTTGCCAAACTTGCTGATGTTCTCTTGCCAGCGGTCCATCTGAGAGTTCACGTAAGTGTGAGTGGCTATTTTTTGACAACACTACCTTGGGGAGGAGATGATTTCAAAGAACTTGCTGTAGCGACTGGGGAGACAACGTGTTTTCCCAACATGGGGGTATGTTTCTAAGTTGGGATCAGATCATGATTCAGAGAAATGCTCTGCTATCTTGAGTGTGATATCAGATCAGGTCAGACGTAGGTATAGAACTCTGACTTTTGTTTTTTAAACACTTTTTTTCATTATGAGTCTCTCTTTCGGTCCCCTAAAGCTTCTGGTAATTTTTTTTTTTTTGAGACAAGTTCTCGCCCTGTTGTCCAGGCTGGAGTGCAGTGGCAGGATCACAGCTCACTGCAACCTTCGCCTCCTGGGCTCAAGCCATCCTCCCACCTCAGCCTCCCAAGGTAGCTGGGACCACAGGGGCACATCACCACGCCCAGCTAATTTTTTTTAATTGTATTTTTTTTATAGAGACGGGGTTTTGCCATGTTGCCCAGGCTGGTCTCAAACTCCTGGGCTCAAGTGATTCACCTGCCTTAGCCTCCCAAAGTGCTGGGGTTACAGGTATGAACCACTGCACCTGGCCCTGGTAAAACTTTGTCTACATAGTCACTGCTACCCAGGCAAAATCTGAAAAAGGATGGAGTCTAATTTCGTTAAGTTTTTCTTGTAGACCAGAATTTCTAGGAATCTGATCTATAGGTTTTCATCAAAATATGTTTTCAAGGAGAATCTGAGGATAAAAGTTTCCATTGCATTTAGACTACAAAATTAAATATTCATTCAACAAACGCTTTCAGAGGGCCAGCTCTTTGCTAGGCTCCCTGCTGGGTACAGTAAGGAATAGTCTGTAACCTCAAGGCAATTTGCTGTCTAGCTTTGAGATCAAGACTAGCTGTGACTCGATGTAAGGTATTTGTGTTGCATTCTATTACATTCTTCTTAGTTCCATTGTGTGAAATACAGATAGACAATATTTGTACATGATAGGCTGGCTCTCCATTCATCACTCAAGAAGTAATAGAATGATCAATGATTTTCCTTCTAGCTTGTCTCCACCAAAACGGTTCTTCTGCTCAGTTAGTTTCTATAGTGATTTTATGGATAAAGGCATTTTCTTCTAGACTTAGAAGAACTGACAGGCTGGGGGTGGTGGCTCATGCCTGTAATCCCATCACTTTGGGAGGCTGAGGTAGGTGGATCACTTGAGGTCAAGAGTTGGAGACAATTCTGGCCAACATGGTGAAACCTTGTCTCTACTACTGAAAATGCAAAAATTAGCCAGGTGGGGTGGCACATGCCTGTAATACCAACTACTCAGGAGGCCGAGGCAGGAGAATTGCTTGAACCTGGGAGATGGAGGTTGCAGTGAGCCAAGATCGTGCACTTGCAACTCCAGCCTGGGTGACAGAGCAAGACCCCATTTAAAACAAAACAAAAAACAAAAATGAAGAACTGACAATAAATAGTTTTCTCAATTTTGTGACTTATTTTTAATTATTAAGTGTCATAAAGCCAACACTTCCTGACATGTGTATAGTATGTTATCGTTTTCAAAGCCATTGACGAGTATATATAGGGAGCCAGACAGTATTTGTATCCTCATTTTATAGTTCCTGGATAACAGGTTCGGAGAAGTTAAGTGGCTTGCCCAAAATGAGACATCGATCTGACAGAACTGGGATTATCTTCCATCCTCTGTTTCATTACCCGGGCCTCCCAGTAAATCATCCTATGCACCAATAGGGCTGTTGTCCGATAGAGGTACTGTTGACACCATACATCTTTTTTTTTTTTTTTAATTGAGATGGGGTCTTGCTCTGTCACACAGCAACAGCGTAAAGTGGTATAGTCTCGGCTCACTGCAGCCTCCTCCTCCCAGGATCAAGTGATCCTCTTGCCTCAGCCTTCTGAGTAGCTGGGATTACAGGCATTAGCCACAAGGCTCAGCTAACTTCCATATTTTTAGTGGAGAGTGGGGTTTCACCATGTTGGCCAGGCTGGTATCGAACTGCTAATCTCAAATGATCTACCTGCCTCGGTCTCCCAAAGTGCTGGGATTACAGAAGTGAGCCACCGTGCCTGGCCATACATCTTAAATACCAAGTTTTTAGCATGCCACATTTAAAAAATATATTTGGGCATTCATACATTTAGCAAAGATTTCCTGAGTGTCTGCTTGGTCGAGTGACACAGATCAGAACAGAGAATAGCCCGTTTTCCAGGGCACTGGCCCCAGCAATGTCATAGGCTGAGGGAGAAGCTGCAGAATTACAAGTGACATGTTTCTGTCCCTGCTGCCAACACCAGGAACCGCAACCAAACTGAAAGTTTGAGAACAGGAAGCACCTTAGTGGTTCACCTTTCATTCGAGTGTGCCCCGGGTAGATATTCGAGAAGAGCTGATCACTTGTAGGATGGTACTATGCATGCCGGGACACAAAATAACTCAGAAAATTCTGATTAAAGTTGTTGTAGTTGCTGTGAAAATTAATTTAGCCTCTCCTCTAAGCTTTCTGAACTTCAGCAAGCTCCTTAACCCATCTGGACCATCTCTCTCGTGAGTGAAATGGAGATGAAACACTAAATGCAATATGGTGACATCCTGGCTTACACCCTGAAGCAAAAAAAAAGGACGATAGTTGACAGCTGGTGAAATCCGAATGCAGTCTGTCATTTACTTAGTAGTAACATGCCATTTTAATAAGTGTACCATGGGCTGGACGTGGTGGCTCATGCCCAAAATCCCAGGTATCTGGGAGGCCGAGGTGGGCTGATCACATGAGGTCAGGAGTTGGAGACCAGCCTGGCCAACATGGCAAAATCCTATCTCAACTAAAAATACAAAAATTAGCCCTGTGCGGTGGCGCATGCCTGTAATCTCAGCTACTTGTGAGGCTGAGGCAGGAGAAGTGCTTGAATCTGGGAGGTAGAGGTTGCAGTGAGCCACGATCATGCGATTGCACTCCAGCCTGGGTGACAGAGCAAGACTCTGTGTCAAAAAAACAAAATAATTGCAATAAGTGTAACTACCATGGTCATGTGAGATGTTTGACATTAGGGGAAAGAGAATGAAGGGCATGGAGGTACTCTGTATACTATCTTTATATTTTCCCGTAATACTAACATTCTAAAATAAAAAGATCATTTAAAAGGAAAGAAAACTTCTTTATGAAGGTAACGTCAGTTGGCCTAACCATTTTGGAAGACTCTATCTACATAAGACTAAGTATAAGCAAATCCAGTTTCTTAGCAATTTCACTTCTGGCCAGGCACAGTGGCTCATGCCTGTAATCCCAGCACTTTGGTAGGCTGAGGCAGGCAGATCGCTTCAGCCTTGGAGTACAAGACCAGCCTGGGCAACATGGTGAAACCCAGGTTGAATGGAAAGAGTGTCACTGGCCACTTCTGAAATATATCAACATCTCTGTTAGTTTATATAGTGTGCTAAATGGCCATCTCTTCTAGGAGCTCACTCGTGGTGGTGGGAAGGAGAGGATTACCAATCACTCTTCACTTTTTTTTTTTAATAGGTCTTGTCATTTGTAAATGGGGAAGGAACACTGAAAAAAAAAAATACTCTTGCCTTCTTCCATCTGTATTTTCTTTACTAAATTATCCAGTCTTATAAATATTTGAATAACATTTGGTCATGATAAAATCTTTCCTGTCAGCTTAGTACAAGAACAGTTTTTGGCTCCTGAGACCGTAACAGTCAGATAAATTAATATTGATTTGTTAGAAAATAGTTTTCACTCTGTCTAAACATCTTATTCTGGGCTCTTGAACCAAAATTATGAATTTAAAAGCAGCAAAATAGTTCTTCACAGTTTTCCCAGTGAAACTAATTATGGGCAGATTGTGAAAAATGTATTGGATGTGATTTCCAACATAGAATTCTGCTAACCAAAATTCAGAGAAACTAGAGGCTCAGGGTCTGATTTATTTGAGCAAGTTGCAATTTGGTAGACTGCAGAATTTATGTAAATAGTTTTTGCAACTTCCATAGGGATAACTCAGTATATTAACATCTCAAGAGTGGCAGAAGATGAAGGGGGATACTTTTTTATTAACTGATAGTTTGATTTACCTAATAGAAGGATAGGATTCTTCCCCCTTCTTACTTAGGTCTATATATTAAAGAACAGCTCACTTACCTGCTGTATAAACATGCAGTATGTAGAGTTTGACTCAATTTAGGGTTATGTTTTAATTACATCCATGTACAGGGATGGGGATGGAATTTTTTTTTTTTTTTTTTTTGAGACAGACTCTTGCTCTGTTGCCCAGGCTAGAGTGCAGTAGCACAATTTTGGCTCACTGCAAACTCTGCCTCCCATATTCAAGTGATTTTCCCACCTCAGCCTCCTGAGTAGCTGGGATTACAGGTGCCCGCCACCACACCAGGCTAATTTTTTTGTTTTTAGTATAGATGAGGTGTCACAGTGTTGGCCAGGCTGGTCTTGAACTCCTGACCTCAAGTGATCCACCTGCCTTGGCCTACTAAAGTGATGGGATTACAGGTATGAGCCACTGTACCCAGACAGATTTTTTTTTTCCTTAAGTAAAGTATTCCCATACCCATTGTAAACATTTGGTATATTTTCTTTTGGGAAAAAAAAGCGCATTTACTTTTTGCCTCATGAATCTCTGAGTAGATTTTATGCATTCTGTATTCTACTTTATTTACTCAATATTATGAGACATAAATCCTAAATGTAATTTTGAATGGTGGCTTAGCAAAAGATGATTTCCTCTTCTTTTGGACATTTGCTTCCAGTTTTAAATAACACAGCATTGAACATCTCTGTACAAAATTCCTTATCTGATTTGCAGAGAAGTTTTAAGATAGATGTCTAGAATTTCATCTCACATCTAAACTGTTTTAAGACCCTTGGCACATATTGATATATATTGTCCAATTACTTTCCAGAAAATATATAAAATATTACAAAGAAAAACATACACATATACATATATGAAGGGAGAAATAAATGAAAAGAAAAATATATCAAGAGAATATGTTTAAAAGACACTGCAGAGGCAGCTATACTTAAAGCACAGGGAAAGACAGAAATTCTGGTTCCCACCTACAACAGCTGTATGGTAATAGCTTATTCAAAGTTCTTCCTTTGTGGAAAGTTTTGTTAGTCTTACGGGATGGCCATGCACAGGTACATGGTCAAGTCTACCTATTCCTCCAGCTAGTTCACCAAAGCATCTATAATATGAAAGTGAATATAAAATTCTTAAAAGTTTATAGAGTCTACTAGAATAAGGAGAAATTTCAGTTTTCATATATCAATCTCAAACCTTTTCTGAAATTGGAAGTGATGACATGGCAGTCTAGCTCTGTGTGTGTGTGTGTGTGTGTGTGTGTGTGTGTGTATGTGTGTGTGTATCTAGTCTAGGGCTAGGTTTGGGAACTCTTTTCTCCTATAGGTTAAGCTGAACTAGACCGTATGTCAAGAAAGAGTCTCAATGTCAACTTAGTCCATTGTCGTGGCTGTGAAATGCTATTTCACTATACAACCAATTCCCTCGTGGATTTTCCTGACTCTAAGCGGACCAACTCTATTTCAATCTGTTGTAGTTTCTGCCCTCCCCCACCAACTCCCAACTCCTAACATTTTGGAATTATTCAGTGTAGTTGCTTCCTAGGCACCTGTTTAATATTTATACAAATTGTGAAAGTAAGGTGGGAAAGCAATGAAAGCAACAAAGTATAACACACACACACACACACACACACACACACACACACACGAAATGGCTACAGGATGGGTGTGGTGGCTCAAACCTGTAATCCCAACACTTTGGGAGGCCAAGATGGGTGGATCATTTGAGGTCAGGAGTTCTAGACCAGCCTGCTGAACATGGTGAAACCTTGTCTCTGCTAGAAAATTGGCTGGGTGTGGTGGCATGCGCCTGTAATCCCAGTTACTGGGGAGGCTGAGGCAGGAGAATTACTTGAACCCAGGAGGTGGAGGTTGCATTGAGCTGAGATCGCACCACTGCACTCTAGGCTGGGAGACAGATTGAAACCCTGTCTCACAAAAAAGAAAAAGAAAGAGAGAAAAGAAATGGCTACAAACGCCTCAACCACCCTAAAGAACACTGTAATCATTTTTTTTTGGGGGGGGGGGAATTGAACAAGTGGCTGAAAATCCCAAAATCTATTACCCAATGTGTGTAAGTACAAAAGGGTCAGATACGGTATGTGTGGATTCTGTAAAATAGTGCATTTGAATTCCCCCATCCATGTATTTTAAAGATAAGGGTTTTCCAGATGTGACAAAAGAAAAGAAAATTTTCAAATCAAAATTCCCATTTGCCTTTCGGGATGTTGAATTTTCTCCACATTTGTGCAATTAAGAGTTTTGCTGAGTGAGCTTAGGACTCTGTCTCTTTAAGTGTTTAACAGTAATTGGTTCATGTCCTGGTGTTCATTGAAAATCCTAGACATTTCATGTAAAATCTTCTTAATGAGGAGATGAATTTTTCATTCACATTAGAAAGCTCACTCTGACAAACAATTTCTAAATAAAACTTTGGCGACATGACATCCCACATTGGACTTGACAGAGAGGACAGGTGCATTAGAATATAACTGTATGGCGATCCTTCAAGCTGTCAGCCATGAATATTTTATTTCTTAATGAATCATCTTTGTGAAATGAACTTTCTTGTTGTAGTGTCAGTGCCATTTACAACAAAAAGCTGGCTCCTTTTAAAAGGTGAGCTCCTTAAAGATGCTGATTCCTGCATAAAATATTTAACCCTACCTGAGGTGTTGGGCAATTGGGGGCTTTGTGGTTTGCTTCTCCCTTCTGAAAGTGACTTGAGAACCCACTTCTGGCTAGCGTGATTACAGTGAGGAGAGAGCTTTCCTTGATTTGCTGTTTCCTTCTCAGAACTGAAATCCCAGGTACCTGCCCAGAGGCAGTTGTTTTGGCCCCTGGGTCCCTGTTGTTCCAGGCGTCACTATTGTTTTCGAAGTTGTCTAGGGATTTCATTTCTCACATCCTAAGGCCCACTAGGTGCTTTTAACTGGTGCTAACTGACAGCTCTAGGCATAAAGCCTTTCTCAGGTCCCAGCTTCTCTGTCTTCTAGAACTCAAAGATGGCTTTTGTTTGTTAGTTTTGAGGATGGAGAGAGCTATCATTCTGATCATGGACTTAAGTATCTCCCTGCTGACCGAGCCAGGAATTGTTTTTATGTTGCCACTAAGAGTCTTCTGAGATGCTCTTGTGGCTGAGTGTAAAGTCGCTTTGCTCATCTCTAGATACAGACTAGACAACAAAATATGTTCCCCAAAAATAGCCCAGGGTTAGTTTTGTGCCCTTTGTCACTGTTGGTACAGTTGTGAGAAGATATTGATTTTTTTTTTCTTTTTAATTCGTGGTCTCAACTTGTTTCAAGACTGCCTAGCAATCCTGTTTACTTGATGTAGTTTCTCTTCCATTTCTCACAGTGGCGATTTCAAGCCTCTCCTTTCTCCCCAAGCCCCATCATTTGGTACCTCCCCCTGATGCTGTTAGAAGCTTCCCTGGTCAGTCCTCCACACCACCTCCAGCTCGCCCTGGAAACTGATCATTTATCCCATCCCGGCTGACTTCTTTTCTTTCACAAGGAGATGTCCCTCTTTGAATTCAACTCTGGGGTCAGTTTCACCACCTGCCCTGTGGAGCCGACTCTCTGTCCCTCCCTTCAGGAATGTGGCTTCATAAGATGACAGGAATTTGTACCAGGGATTGGCAATTGACAGACATTGTCCCTATCCTTAAGTAAAATAGTATTACAATACAGCCCCACTTATTCATTTACATATCGTTCACATCTAATTATTTTCACACTGCAGTGGTCCACAGTCAAATTCTTTCCATCTGGTTCTTTAAGAAGCTCTTTGTCACCCCCTGATTTATACGATGGACCAGAGGCCTAAACCCTGCAAGCTGGGTCCCCCATCTAAGGGTCTCCAATGAAACCCATGCAGACTTGGTGTGTTTCAGAGTAATCATTTTAAACCCTTGGCAGTTTATGCTACACGGTTGCAGCTTCAAGTAGAATGTATTTTAGTTCTATACAACAACCATAAGAATTGGCCTCTGTCCACCAGTCTCCACTAGGAGAAAACCGGGCCAAGCCTGAAAGTACTAAGCTTGCCCAGGGGAAATGGAATAAGCTAGAAATTTGTTGTTTCCTTTTCATTAGGTTTAAGTGAGAATATTTGTGAGCAAACTCTCAGTGTGGGCAGGTGACAATTTCTGAAGGTATTTTTTCCCCTCTTTTAACTTGTGCCAATCTAGTTCCCTATTCTGTTTTGTTCCACATTTATCACAACAGCTGCCTCCCAAGGTTGAAAGACACCATCATCCTCACCTTCAGAACAAGGGTTACATTTGTGGTCTCTGGAGAAAGTCCATACTATATGATGAATTTTCTATTAATATAACCTTCCACTGTTTATAAGTCACCCAAATTATTTGTATTAAATTAGGTGTATACCGTCTTAGGTCTCTTCTTTCAGAAAATGAATCTTACTCTCTCTCTCTTTTTCTCTCTCCTAAATCTTAGCAATTTTCTGAAATTTGAAATGAAGCAGCACAAAAAATTGCATTTATTACATAATTGATCTTAGGGAGATACACACACACACACACACACACACACACACACACACTTGTTTTTTTCCTAAACAGCATCAATGTCATAACAGTTTTGAAGCAAATATGCACACTGACACATACATTTGGTAAAAGAGACAAATCTATTCTTGAAATGCAATTGCTTAAAAAAATAGAAGCTCTTGGGGGAATAGGGGAGGGAGAGCATTAGGAGAAATACCTAATGTGGATGACTGGGTGATGGATGCAGAAAACCACCGTGACACGTGTATACTTATGTAACAAACTTGCACGTTCTGCACATGTACCCCAGAACTTAAAGTATAAGAAAAAATAAATAAAATTTGGAATTCATACAGGAAAAATAGAAGTTCTAAAAATAAATTAAAAGAAATAAAAGTAAATAAAAGCCCCATTTTCTTATTTTTATTTGACCTCTTGTCTTGCCGTTATCATTGATCCTCATGATCTTCACAGATATCCCCCCCTCCCATTTTCTCTGGGCCTCCTGAGACTGTTCTCCCAGCCATAGTCAGGAGGGCTTGTCCAGAAGTTGCTGTCTGAACAGAGCAAGCCTCCTGCCTTCCCTGAAATGGTGCTGATGTCTTCACTTCCTGCCCCCTTGGCATCCTTTGTAGTCACTCTCTTTTTGCCAGGGGAACAAATTAAGAGAGAGAAGAGCTAGTGTCTAGATGTGGTCTGCTCACTCAGCCAGCCTTTTCCACAGCCAGTCCTTCCCAAACCAGCCTCTGAGCATGCTGTGTCTACGGGCCACCTTTGCTATTATTTACTGATGACTTCCTCATTCACTTCTGTCTTTGTTCACACTGTTTGAGGCTAAAAGGGAACATGCAGTGGGTCTCATTCTGACAACTTTTTAGTAAATCACGGGTTGCCTTCCCTGAATCCCTCAATATTATTGCTGGTGTGTTTCACAGTGAATAAAAAATTATCCCAGTTTGATGAATGAAGTGAAACTTGGATGATTTTTCTCTAAAATGTAATTGTTAAAATCTTCCTTTAGTTCTTTTCTTTCTGCCCTTCCTGCTTCCCCTCTTCTGTATTCCTGAGTTTTTCACCCGTCATCTCAGTCCCATCTGATATTTGAATAACAATATGTAATTTCAGGTTTAGGATTGTTTATCTGTAAATCTCAGCCTAATGCTTTCAACTCTGGGCTTTCTCCTAGGTTTACCCATCTCCCTTCCCTCCTTTCTGCAAGAACTCTAAAAGATGGCACTTCATTAAGTTATTTTTATAATGAGTTCCAGTTACCAGGGAATGCAGAGTTAAAAAGGTGATCTCACTAAAAGTAATTAGCATAAGACCTGCTGGACCTGTAGAAGTGACTGGATGGTAATCAATAGCAATATGATTACACCCACGCAGCAATTATAAATTATTTAAAACACTACCCCTAGGTTACTGACTAGTTGCCTTTAAATTAAATTCTCTGTCAATAATTGATGCAAAGAATTAATGTGAGAACACCTTCAGTTACTGAAACTTTTTTAAGGTGGCATGAAATATTGAACTGGCCGTCATTAGCAGCTGGGCTGTCTGTTTGCTGTAACATCCTTCTTTTCTAAATTGGTCAAGAAAGACTCTCAGATCTTAAAAGCTGACAAATGTTTCCAAATCCACTGCTGGGTATTCTTCTAAGGGCACTGAAATGTCCCAATAAGAGATTTCATATACGAAGGCAAAAGAAAAAAAAAAATTAACCTTTAAATAATGACTGATTATACTTCTTTGTCAGTTCTAACAAATCAATGAGCAGAGGTGGTTTTCCTCAGTGTGCCTCGGTTCTTTGATTTGGCCAGTGTAGATCAGAGAGGACTACCTAGCTTGAGAAATCATAACCTATGGTATGTAAGCAGTCATCAGTAATAATGTTTTAGAAATCCAGGCCTCTGGTAAAGTGAAAAGTATGTCTTTGATAAGATGGGTTATTTTCCTTGCTTAATGCATGTCTTCTCTTTCTCTCTAAACATTGCCACATGCAGAACATTGTTTCCTCTTTTGTACGCATTCTCTACTAGCGATGAGGCGGAATTTAGGAAATGGCATACAAAATTCAAAGATCAGAAAGAAGAAAAGGAAGTCAGCCATTAGCAACCCTAGCCCCTATTTGATCTCAAGAGGTGAGAGGTCCTCAGGAAATGAACCACGTGCTAAAATAAAATTCCGCCTGCATCTGTGTACGTTGCCATACTCTGGGGTCATAGGAAGGATGATGAGATGCCTTTGAGAAACTAACAGTCTAATAATGTCCTAATAGGGGAAACAGAGGCTTTCATGTTGGTGCAAGAGGTGTTCTAGGCCTGGTTCTACCTTTAGCTGTAACGGTGATCATAGACAGGTCACCTCCACTATCGAGAAGCGGGAGCTGGGCTACATTCTTGTTCAAAGCATCCTTCCCCAACATTTTCTCCAAAGCAGCTCCACTTTTACCTGTGTTGGACACTGAGATTCTGCATATTTGAAACATAAGGTCACCTGCCAAAACGAAACAGTTTGGGCAGCATTGGGCTAGGTGAGGATTTGCTGTCTTTTGGGCGGGTGATTGTGATACTGCGGGAGCCGGTGTCCTGTGGACAGCATCCCACGACTGTCTTCCCTCTTTTCGTTAGCCGCGATACGGACCAGTCTAGAGTTAGGCCAACGGCTACAGATCCAGTTTCCAGTTCAATTAAGAAACTCTGCTGTTTGAGCATATTGGCCTCATTCGTTGGAGTCTCCTAAGCCAAATGCTAGGCTTGCTTATAAAGGGTGGTGAAGTGTATTTTCTGTCCTCAACCACTCACAGGTTGCTTAACAGTAACACCTTGGATTCCGTCCTTCAAGGGTGATAGCGTGAAGCCCAGCTTCTCTCATAGCAAAGCAGGGGTCCTCAAAGCGGACCTCAATTTCGGAGGAGCACTGGAGTCAGGAGCCTTCATCTCCACATTGCTGAGTAAACTGCAGTTACCCACGCAGACAAGGAGGCTCTCCAGGTTGCAGACAGGGTCACAAAGACACACCTGTGAGATAGAATCACTGTAACTAGAAAAAAAAAAAAAAAAAAAACTGGGAAGGCCCTCTTGACCATGCTATGCCTGAAAGGAGGGGTGACATTCTTCTTTTTTATCCACCAACCTCCCAGTGCCACACTAAGCACAGAGTCAGGTGTTGAAAAATGCCAGTCCCTTCACCTGTTCCCTGTTACATAGTTTGAGTCCATGAGGCTGTCATACCAGGCTCCCGCATTCAGTATATTTTCTTTATATTTAAATAGTCTGGGTTGACCTTCCTTTCCCTTCCCTTTCTTCTTTTCTTTCCTTTTTTTCTTTTCTTTCCTCTCTTGTTTTTCCTTTTCTTCTCTTTTTCTTTTTCCTTCTCTTCCCTTCTCTTCTCTCTCTTTTCTTCTTTTCCTTTTTCTTTCTTCTTTTTTTTTCTGTTGCTATTTAGGCAACCATCTCCAGGCTAGAAGAAATGCCTGCACTAGAGAAGGGTGAGGTCACTGCCTAAGACTTCCTCCTCCGCCCACTCCTCTCTCATCCTCAGCTCCTTCCCCTTCTGCCCACATGGCTGCCATTTTGATTTTGGTTTAAGTGTTGCATTGTTGTTTTCTTCCTTGCCTGGGAGACTCTTTTGTCTAAGGCTCCCTGGTATTTTCTGGGGGCCCTTCCAGCACTTCTGAGAACTCATTAGCTTCCCCTTGTTCCAGAAAATGTCTGTCATGCATTACATGCTTTTCTCTGTCTGTCTCTGTCTCTCAACCTTCATCCGTCACACTTTTGGTTCACCCAGGTAAGAGGAAACCAAATTCAGACAGTATCTTCTGTTTTCCAGAAGGCTAGAACACAAGATTTTCTAGATGGGTCTTTGGAGTTGATAGACAGTATCTTCCCTGACAGATTTGACACTGGCTGAGCATCTATTGTGTCTATGATGTGTTTGAGTACTTGGTACTCAGTTTTTACCCCCAATTACCATAGAGTAATGTCTTTTACTGTGGCTTAAAAAAAAATCTTTTTTTTGAGACAGGATCTTGCTCTCTTGCCCACAAAGGAGTGCGGTGGTGCAGTCATGGCTCACTGTAGCCTTGACCTCCTGGGCTCAAGCAGTACCCTGACTTCAGCCTCCTGAATAGCTGGAACGACAGACAAGTGCATTGTGGCAACTGTTAATGTTCACTTTTATTTCCAAGGTTAGCCTCGATCGATTAATTGTAAAGAGTTACACAACACATCCACACACGCCTAACTGTTGTGTTGCTGGGTTAATGGGAATATTTCAGGTTCAAGCCTGGTTCCTTGGTTCTCTCCAGCACAGCAAAGGATACGCCTCTAAGTGTACTATTGAACGTCAAAGTCAGTCATGTTCAGCAGTGCTTAAGCATGTAGATCATAAAGTCCTATTTTTTCTCTAAATTATTGTTTGTAGTCAGCGTTTCTACTGGTTGGCAACACGGACTTGAGATTGGCTTTCTGCTCTACCTAGTTCATTGCTGCAGCTATAATCCAGCCTGATTCTAATTTTTAACTGGAGATGGTGTCTTTTTTCTTCCATGAAACCAGTTGATTAATGTGTCCAGGGAGCAGTGTGGGACTCACACCTGCCCAGCCTGCTTGTGTGTGTCTCAAGGCGGAGTGAGGCTGGGGAAAGAATAGAGAGAAAAGCGTAGAAGGCCACGTTGCAGTTAAACAAGATTGAGGGAGAAGACGGGACTAAACCCATGCCTTAAAGATGTTTACAACCATATGAAGTTGACCTTGAGACCCCAAGATGGGCTGCAGTTTTCCACAGTGCAGCTGTTATGAGAAAAACGGTGACTAACCAAGCACGATATGTTACTCAGTTCTCGGAATTTTCAATCAGAAATTATCTGATGACTGCACCAGTTCTTATTACCGTAGTTCCAATGGATCCACCCAGGATCCACTTCCGCAACTAGGCGTGTGGAAGCCAGAGACCCCGTCACACCGCCGGCACCAGTTTACGAGAACTTTATCTGTGCCTTATCTTGGTAGTACAATTAGGAAAACAAATGCAATGGCTTCTGCCTTCAGTGTTTCCATGGTGAGGGTAGTTATTAGACGTGCTAAAGTGTAATATCCGCTTTTTCAAACCACACTCAAAGTTGATAGCATCACCGGCTTTAAATGCACCTTTCAAAAAGCTGGGCTTACCCCCAGTTAACAGAAATAGAACCTGCCTGTTCATCAGTGGGTTTGCCTCACTTTTCTGTGGGTTTCTTTTCTTAATGCATAATGAAGTTTCTGTGCATACAGCATCTTTCTTTCTGATTCCTGGTACCCTAGAAACACAGTCATTCACCGAAGAGGATTTGTGTGTTGTTTCACCGTGGGGGGAGAACGTCATGCTTCTTTCTGTTCTGCCCCATGGCGGAGGTGACAGTGGCCTAGCTTCCATCCCATACCTTCTTGTGTTTTTCTATCTGCCAGTTCATCAACCCTGTATTTGTTGTCAGATTTACACTGTCCACAGGCAAAGGTCTGTTCCCCTTTAGAATTTAATAGAAGGGTTTGGAAAAAATTCCGTGGAAATCCCGAGCAGCTTGGCAATGCCGACTCCAAACAAGAAATAACTATTATTGTGTTTTCCTTCTACTGCTATTTTCTTGCCCATTGATCTTTAAAAAGCATGTTGGTCAAATTGATTGAGGAATGCAAGACTTCAACGTGGTATGGTTCTGGCAAATTTTGAGATACTGACAAAAACAAGTTGTCTTAAGAACAATGTCAGCTGACTCACAGTATCTGACTATATGAAGTCGAGTGCTCTCATGCCAGGAAGCCGATCCAGTTCGTGAAACCTCAATTATTCTTTCATATTACTCCTGTCTCCTCTTTGGAAAACAGTAATCTCGCGAATGTGGTCTTCACCCTGACTTAACATCCCAGGAAACAGATACTTGATTCCACTCTCTTTTTTTTGAGAAAAGAACAGTTCTCAAACTTTGTGTAAATTTCCTTTTCACAGATGAGTAATAACCGAAGGTATTTTTGAACGGGCTCTGAAAACATGCAGGCAGTTGCTCTTTCAAAATCAGATAGAAATGGGTTCTATAAAAGAAGTAAATAAAAATATTTCAGAAGAAATTTAAAAAGGTGTGCTAAATTATGTTTTAAATATAATTATGTCTGGAATGTACTTGCTCATTTTTTAAAAATGTCACCAAGTAGTTTTCAATTGTTTTTGTTAATTTGTTTAGTCATCTTCAGAAACAAAAATTTGGAACAAGGATCATAGAATGACTGGCTTCCCAAAACCACTCTGTTTACAAAGTTATCAAAAATGGGCTGAGGCTACTGATGGTAATAACAAGACTCGGGGCCCTTAATTGTGCATTCCTCATCCGTTAGCACATTGAAGCTACACCACAAACTTGCGAAGCCAGCGATGCTTCCCCTACCCCTTCAGTCGAAAAGCATCTGAGGCTTATCATTAACTAGCATGAGGTTACGTAGCTAATGAGAAGCAAAACCACGATAATGACCTGGGACATTTGACACCTAAGCCTACTCTTTCCACAAAGCTTGATGTACTCAGATAGTAATTAATATACAATTTCATAAATAATCTTAACCTTTTCAGGCATTTTTGTAGATTGGATTGTAGCGCCCAAAAGTAAGGTCTGTTTTACTCATGTAAAATTAGACCTCTGTCTCTCTTCACTAAAGTGTGCGTGTCTGAGAGAGAGAAAATTTATATACACACATATACATAGATTATTGAGAAATAATTTACATGATTTATGTTCTATAAAGTTAACATATTTTACATATACAGTTCTCTGGATTTTGAAAAGTGTACACATATACATAATCATGGCTCCATCGCCCCAATTAAGATATAGAACATTCCAGGGCCAGGTTTAGGGGATCATGCTTGTCATCCCTAGTGAAGGGAGGTCAAAGTGGGTGGATCACTTGAGGCCAGGAGTTTGAGACCAGCCTGGGGAACATGGTGAAATGCTGTGACTACTAAAAATTAAAAAAAAAGCTGGCCATGGTGGCCTGTGCCTGTAATGCTAGCTACTCTGATGGCTGAGGCCAAGAATCAGCTGGGAGGTAGAGGTTGCAGTGAGCCAAGATTGCACCACTGCATTCCAGCCTGGGTGACAGCGAGACGTTGTCTCAAAACAAAAACAAAAACAAGAATATTCCCATCACCTCAGTAATTATCTCATTCTCCCTTCCAATAAATCCTTTTACTCCCAGAGACAAGCATTTCTTATTTCAATCACTGTAACTTTGTTTTACCTATTCTAGAACTTCATTTGTTGGAAATCATACCAGCCCTTTTGTATCAGGCTTCTTCTGCTTAATGATTAACATACTATTTCTGTGATTTGTCTCTGCTGATGGCTGTATTAGGGCTTCTCTTTTTCAATGCTGGATAGTATCCTGTGGTGAAAATATACCACAGTTTGCTTATCTGTGCACCTGCTGATGAGCATTGGGTTGTTTATATTTGTTGGCTTTTATGAATAAAGCCACCACAAATATTAATAAAGACTGTACCCATCTTTTTGTGCCCTTAAATTTTTATGTGAATTTTTGATAAATACTTAGGTGTGGAATTATTGACTCTTAGTGTTTAACATTTAAGAATTCTGTCAAACAGTTGTCTAAAGTAGTCGTATCATTTTAAACTCCCACTAGAAGTGTGTAAGAGTTCATGTTGCTTCAGAACCTCATCAGGACTTGGTAATTTCAGTCTTTTTAATTGTAGCCTTTTTGTGGGTGAGAAATGCTCTCTCTGCTAATTTTTTGTGTTTTTCTCATGACTAATGTATCTTTTTATGAACTCCTTGGCGGTTCATAAATTTTCTTTCCGTGAAGTGCTTGTTTACATATGTGGCCATTTTCTAAAAAATTATATTGTCTTTTTTATATGGAATTATAGGAGTTCTGTATATATTTTGGATATAGTCTTTTTTCATATATACTGTGATTTTTCTCCTAACCTATGTCTTGCCTATTTTTTTCTTTAATGATGTCTTTTGAAAAGCAGAAGTTTTAAATACTGATAATGTCCAATTTATCTTTTATGTTTGTTTAGTGCTTGCTTGTTCTAAGAACCCTTTACCAATCCCCAGGTCACAAAAATATTTTCCTGTATTTACTTCTAGACACTCTATAACTTCAGTCTTTGCATTCAGATCTATGTTCTATCTCAAATTAATTTTTGTGTATGGTGTGAGGTGAGGGTAGAGGTTTATTTTTCTCTCCATAAGGATCTCCACTTGTTCTAGCACCATTTATTCAAAGACTAATGCTCTCCCTGCTCATTTTCCTTGACATCTTTGTCAGAAATTAGTTGACTATAAATGTGTGGGTCTATTTCTAGAATATTATACTCCATTGATCCAATTTTTTTTTTCTTATACCTACTGCATTGATTGTCTGGAAGCTCGGTAATGTAAGGATACAAACTTTGTTTTTTATTTCAAGATTGTTTGGGCTGGGTTAGATACTCTGCTTTTACATGTACATTTTCTGATCAGTCTCTCCATTTCTTTTAAAAGGGCCTGCTGGGATTTTATTTGCTTTGGTATTGAATCTATTGATCAATGTGAGGAGGATCGAATTCCTAACAGTACTGAGTGTTACAATCCTTGAGCATGCCTCTCTCCATTTATTTAGGGCTTCTTTAATTTATAAACATCTTGGTGATATTTTATGGTTTTGAATGTGGAGGTTTTATATATTTTTGTTAAATTAACTCTGGCACATTTTATTTTTTTATGCTATTGTAAATGACATTTTAAAATTTCTTTTTTTCAGTTGTTTGTTTCCAATATATAGAAATACAGCTAATTTTAGCAAACTGCTCTCGTATCCTGTGACCTTAAAATTTATTTATTCAGCCAAGATGAGTGGATCATGAAGTCAGGAGTTTCAGACCAGCCTGGCCAAGATGGTGAAACTCCATCTCTACTAAAAATACAAAAATTTGCCAGGCGTAGTGGTGGACACCTGTAATCCCAACTACTCGGGAGGCTGAGGCAGGAGAATCACTTAAACCCGGGAAGTGGAGATTGCAGTGAGCTCACATCATGCCACTGCACTCTAGTCTGGGCGACAGAGCAAGACTCTGTCTCAAAAAAAAAAATTATTTATCTTTTCCTTTTTGTTAACTAGATTCTACAGAATGTTCTACATCTCCGAATATGATTTTACTTCTTCTGCTCCAATATTTGTGGCTTTCGTTTCTATTTCTTGTTTTAATGCACCAGCTACAGCCTATAGGACAGTGTTGAAGTTTTGTGAGCAGACGTCACTGCCTTATTCAGGATTTCTCCATTATGTATGATGCTATTTGTACGTCTTCTTCACCTATTCTTTATTAGATTGAGGAGTTTGCATTGATTTCAGCTTTACTGAGAGTTCTCTTATAAATGTTTGTATATATGTTTTATATATTTTTAATTGTTACTATCTGCACGTTAGAGGGAGTTTTGCTCATTGGTTAAAAGGAGTTTTTCTGGAAACCTAACTCCAAATCTTTGAACTGCCTAGAAACATAGCCTGCTTATTTCCTCTGTGTGTCAGCTTCCTTTATCTGTAAACTGGAAAATGTATACAAAGACTTAATACAGCGACTGACACACAGTGAGTTCTCCGTAAATGTAGCTATTAGTTTAATATTAAGGCATATATGGAAACAATGGGGTTTATATTTCAGTGTCCTGCGAAACACGCATCCTGAACAATGGGAAGGCTAGCCACATCAGCCACTGTCAATGTTAAATACAACATATGATGACAGCTGGATGAGTTGATCTTGTAAGACTTTTACAGATACCCAGCACGGCTCTCTACTTTTTCATTTTCCACTTTTCTGGTCTTAAAAGTTTAAGTAGATCTGTGCGATCCCTGAAGAATTATGTGCAAAGTAGCATTAAGACGAAAATCTTTTATATTTGTATTGTAGCTTGGAAAACTAGCTCGTGGTCTGTTTTGTTCCACTGGCTCCTAAGGTTCAGGTATTAACATAAATACAGCCCATTAACACTTGTTCCTCTCTGTCAGGACATAAATTAAGTCTGCAGGTGTTCCATGAAGCTGTACCCTTGGTACTAATTAAGCCTTGATAATTAGGTTTGTTAAATTCAGGACTTTAAGCTTATATTCCCTCTTTGCGCTACCAAATCAGAGATGTGCAATATACAAGCCTCCCCCATATTTTTTTTTCTCCTGTAGAGAGCTTTGCTGTTCCTTCTCTATTTTATTTCTTTATTACTATTTTTTTAAATGAAGGAGTCAGTAACAAACCGTTCATCATTTTGCCAGTGCAGGGTGTAAACCTTCATGCAGACCTGAACATTTGTTTATGATGAGGTTAAAGTCTTTTCTCCTCCTGTTTTGTGTCAGCTCAGACACTGAAGGGGAAAGTTTCCAGCCTGGTTTCTCCTTACACTGAACATGCTGAAATCTATGCCTTAAGTGCAAATGAACTGTCACTCAAGAAGTCACAGTCGTATGATTAAAAACTATGCATGTAATCTGCTGGGCGCCCAAGTAATTTGTTTTTTTAATTTTTCCTTCAAAATGAGAATTTTTGTTAGGAAAGTGATATATGAAACACTGAAGATTCTGCCTCCTAACTCTCAAATAAAACAATAACAACAACAAAAAAACCTCACAGAGGACCCTATTCACATGAGAGGTTTCTAAACAGAAGTTCCAATTTGGGTATTTCGTGGCCTTAAGGTTCTTTGTAACCAGTATGCAAACCACAAAATCATAATCAGATAGATTTTCTTTCCAGTTTATCTTTCCTCTTTGGTTGCTTTATAAATCTATTACTCATCAGATCATATGTTTGGCAAATGCCATTTTTCATTTTGAATAAATGGAATCATAAAAAACAATTCTACTAGAACCACTTTCAATAATATTCATAGCGATCATGCTAACTTAATAATCTCTTTTTTATTTGAAGGCTATTATATAAAATTGTACTTTTAATCAGAAGCTATTTTTTTTTTAATAAAAGGATAGTTGATATTGTGGGAGACTGCTACAGTACAGACTCATCCCATATTTTCTTTAACGTTCTTTTCCCAAGAAGAGCAGTAATTAATTTCTCTCTCAGTGTACCACAGTTTTCATGAACATTCATATTTCAAAGTTTCTAAGAACACGTTCTGCAGAATGGAGCACTGCTCTCTTCAGACCCAACCCTTGTGGCAGAATTTGCACACATCTGGAAGTTCCCTTTCTCCTTCAAGCTGGGATTTGGGGTCCATTTTCTTTTCATTTTTTCTTTCTTCCTTTTTTTTCTGAAAAGGAGTCTCACTCTGTCGCCAGCTGGAGGGCACTGTGTGATCTCGGCTCACTGCAATCTCCACCTCCTGGGTTGAAGCAATTCTCCTGCCTCAGCCTCCCGAGTAGCTGGGACTACTGGCGTGTGCCACCATACCCAGCTAATTTTTTGTACTTTTTTAAAGTAGAGATGGGGTTTCACCATGCTGGTCAGGATGGTCTTGATCTGTTGACCTCATGATCCACCCGCCTCAGCCTCCCCAAGTGCTGTGATTACAGGTGTGAGCCACCGCATCTGGCCCATTGTCCGTTTTCACAGAGCGAAATGCAGAGTTCAAGTCCCTTCCTGTCCATGACAACAGGTGCTGAAGGAGATAAAGGAATGAGAGAGTCTAGCAGTAATCCAAAGATTTGTGAGAGGGCAAAAGATCACAAAGAATGTCTTTGCAAAAAATAAGACTATTTCATGAAAGCTTTAGACTATCCAACACATTATAGAATATTTTTACAGAAATATTTTGGATGGAATTTTGGTTTTAATTCTTTGTCTTTTTTTCCTGTTCTTTTCCCTCCTCCGCCCCAGCCCACTTCTCTTTCATTTTCTGTTTTACTCCTTCTCTTCATAAATAGCTGGTAGTCAGTGTTCTTTTTTTCTTCCTTTGAGATAGGATCTCACTCTGTTGCCCAGGTTGGAGTGTAGTGGCAGGATCTTGGTTCACTGCAGCCTCTGCCTCCCAGGCTCAAGTGATCCTCCAACCTCAGCCTCCCAAGTAGCTGGGATCACAGTCATGGGCCATCACACCAGGCTCATTTTGTTTTGTTTTGTTTTTTGTAGAGACAGTTTTGTCATGTTATCCAGGTTGGTCTTGAACTCCTGCGCTCAAGCGATCCACCTGCCATGGTCTCCCAAAGTGCTGGGCTTACAGGCGTGAGCCACTGCACCCATCCGGGTAGTCAGTGTTTCAAACACTGGTGTGCAATCCACATCTGTCACTGCCCAGCACAGAGAAGGGATGACATGAATTCTCATGGGCATCTCCCGCAAATCAGAGTGCACATCAAGTGAGGGGCATCCGTCCACATCTCACTTTGGGGCTGTTCAGTCCCATTCTCACTCCATTATGTGCATATTTCTAAAGGCGGAGTTGCCTTAGGAAATGGACGAAGGGGATAAAATAGTCACCAACTCAAATTATTGGGTTAGCAGAAGTTAAGCGAGGGCAAAAGCCTCTTGGAGAACTAAATGCTGCAGATTTCAGAGCTGGCAGGCATCTACATCCACCTCTGCGGGAAGCAAGAGAAACATTTCTCTTCTAGAGAATCGGGCAGCCTGCAGCTGACCCGGTGGTGTCTGAAGCCATCCTGTGTACTGCAGTGTCAACACTTTAGCCTGGTTATTTTGCAACCAAAACCCACCAAATGCTTTTGTATCTTTTTCAGAACTGCTTCTCTGCAGCATAATTGATATTACAGGGATGAGAAGTGTTCTGAGTCATATTATTCCCTGGGTAAAGGGTCATAGCTGATTAATTACCTCAAGGACAAGGGGATGGTGACTTTTTCTCTTCACATCCGAAGTCCCTCGTATCCCGCAGCTCCATGCGGGGCTGGCGGGAGAGGCAGGGCCAAGAGGTAGATGAAAGCCTGGGGTTAAAGCATTTCAAAATGTCAGGCGTCTTGTTAGACTGCGGCACTCCAGGCCTTCCCCCGTGACTGCTGCGGGGGCCTAGGCCAAAGATATGCCCAAGTAGAGAATCTGACACCAGCTTCCCAATTTTCTCTTCTGCTCTCTTAGGCTGCAACCCTTTTACCATGGCTAAACCGTTAGGCCGGCTCTGCAGGGAGGGCAAGACCACAGAAGCTGAATATTTCCTGCTCAGGGAAAAATGCCTGCCCCTTTCTTAGTGGAAATCCACTTTTCCATCCACTGTCTTCTAAGCATGAAAGCCAATCTGTTGTGCTTTCCTCTGCCCTGGCCCCAGGCACAGCCTTAGTCTGCCTGATTTTTCCTCTCCTCCGTCTAATTCTAGCTTTCCATCTGAAGTGTAAGGGGAAAGACAGTAGGGACCAGGCAGTTCTTCCCAGTGTCTTGTAAAGCTGCAAGGGAGTCCCAGCTGAGTCAGGGATCTGCATTCCTGGATCTGTCCTTTTGTTACCAGTGGAGGGTGTTGAGGTTTTTGGCGTTTTGAACAAAGCATTGGACAAAATGCACAAACAAATCAAAGAAAGAATGAAGTGACAAAAGCTGAGATTTATTGAAAACTAAAGTACACTCCACAGGGTGGGGGTGGCCCAAGCAAGAGCCTTGGATACAGAATCTTCTGGAGTCCAAATACTTCCTGGAGGTTTCCCATTGGCCACTTGGGGTTCACCCCATGTAAAGGAAGTGGTAGCCTACAGTCAGAACCAATCAGAGGTTCAACCAATCAGAGGCTGAAGTGAAGTTACAAAGATCACACTCCTAGCAAACATCTGATTGGTTGCAGAAAGGAACCAATCAGAGGCTCAAGCAATCAGAGGCTGAAGTGAAGTTACAAAGATCACATTCCTATGTAAACATCTGATTGATTGCAGAAAGCAACCAATCAGAGAGTAAAGTGAAATTACAGAGTTGCATTTCTATGCACACCAAGACTTGGCCTGCAGTCAGTCCGATTGGTTGTGGGCAGCAACCAATCAGAAACGGAAGTGAAGTTACAAAGTTACACGCCTATGCAAACGTCTGATTGTTTGCAAAAAGCAACCACTCAGAGGTACTTTGAATTTCCCATCTGCCAGGCAGAAGTCGTGTGGGGTTGCAAAGGGAGTAGCCTCTCCTCCTTTTGTTACTTAGGCCAGGAAAGTTACGGTTTTCCTTTCAATTTGGTCTGGTAAATGGTTGCAGCCCCATAAGCTATAATCTTATATCATCAACACCTCATCCTGTTATTAACATTTCCGAAATTAGGGAACACCACGTATAAAAGGGAACAGGGTCCACCTTTCTGAAGAAAACTGCAGAGCTGTTGCAGTTATTAAACTAGCAACAGATGTAAAGTCACACTGTTTTGGTTTTTCTTTAAAGCAGAAGTTGGCAAATTATAGGTGCTTGTGATGTCATCACTAAGATGATCTTATAAATGTCTTTTCTGGGTGGGGCATGGCCACTGGAAATGTAAACCCTCCCTTCCCCAGGTCAGCCTGCCTCCTAGGTGTTTGTGTTATGATTATAGTGACCATATAAATTATCATCCACACTGGGACCTTTTTGAGAGAGGACGGGGAGCAGGTAATTATGCTGGGACAATAGGCATATGTCAGGATATCTGGTCACCCTCTCTGTGATCTGTCACACTTACTATTTTCTAAAAATCTGGGGCCTTGGCATCTTCTTTTAATCAACACTTGGTTCCATGTTATTGAATGCTTCTCAATTAAGTGCAGGAAAGAAAATAACCATTTTTTTCCCCTTTAAAAGAAACACATGGCTGGGCGCATGTAATCCCAGCACTTTGGGAGGCCGAGGCAGATCACGAGGTCAGGAGTTCAAGACCAGCCTGGCCAAGATGGTGAAACACCGTCTCTACTAAAAATAGAAAATTAGCCAGGTGTGGTGGCGCATGCCTGTAATTCCAGCTACTAAGGAGGCTGAAGTAGAAGAATTGCTTAAAGTTGGAAGATGGAGGTTGCAGTGAGCCGAGATCATGCCACTGCACTGCAGCCTGGGTGACAGAGTAAGACTCTGCCTAAAAAAAAAAAAAAAAAAAAAGAAAGAAAGAAACACACACACCTTTCTTATATTGTTATTACACTTCTTTTCCCACTCGGTGCTCCCATTGGTTTTCCAAATTGTCTTCCCATCCTCGCCCTACCTCCCAATAGAGTACCTCATTCTTTAGTGTCATTATAACTACAGAAAATATATTTTCATTCCTTCCACTTCATGCTTTCAGCTAGATATGTGAGTCTCAAAGACTTTGTTCCTGAGGTCAACTAAAAAATATTGTGTAATGAGGCTTTCAACGACTCTGATTTAGAAGTGACCCTGTATGAGGGGTTATATCACTGGACACCAAGCTGCTGACCTGTTCATGAGGTTGATGGCCAATCCCAGGAGAGGAGGAGGAGGAAGAGGAGGAGGGGGAGAAGAAAACTGCCTGCCAATTTCAGTTGTATATCAAGCACACACATATTTACTTCCAATATGATGCCAATCTAAGGAAAATTCTGCTTTAAAGAGAGAAATGTAAATCAAGTGACTGTTGAGGGACCCTTGGAATAATTCTTTTTAAATTTTTATCTGTGGACAGGCTTTCAGTCTGTCACCCAGGCTAGAGTACCATGACACAGTTATGGCTCACTGCAGACTCAGCGTCCTGGGCTCAGGGGATCCTCCCACCTCAGCTTCCTGTATAGTGGAGACCTGTATGTATAGGCATGTTCCACCACACCTAGTTAATTTTGTAGAGATCGGGTCTCGCTGTGTTGCCCAGGCTGGCGTCAAACTCCTAGATGCAAGTGAACCTCCAGCCTTGGCCCCTCTCAAAGTGCTGGGATTAAAGGCATAAGCCACCTGGCTCAGCCAGAATCCTTCCATGAATAAAAGGATGGACCATGAATTTCCTTTTAAGATGTAGCCCACGGAATGTGAGCAGAACAGTATCCTACGAATACAATGTAGTTTAAAACAAACTTCTTAGAACCATGAGCCAAAGGGATCTAGATTTCAAATGCCAGTTGCATGAAACACATTTCCACCCCCTAAAACATGGTCCAAGTCTTTAGTGTTGGAGCCACAGCCATCCTTGGCTCCTCCGCACATAAGCTGATTAATTAAAGGACAAAAGGGCTAGAAGGGAGAATTCGCTGCATGCTTGGCACTTAGTAATATTTCAGTAAGTATTTTTAGGATGAATGCAAAGATGGATGGATGGATGAATGAATGAATGAATGAATGAATGACATAGGCTCCAGTATTTTGTCTTCTTGGTTAGGGACCTTGACTAATCTCTGGAGTCTGAGGGGGATCCCTCGGAAGTCTGTAAACCCAAAATCCTCAGCAAAACCTCAGCCTTCTAGGGACATCTGGGGCAGCGGAGAGTCACAGGAGAGGTGAGTTATCTCCCTGGGCCTCCTGATAACCACACTATTTTGTCTCCACAAGGAAGAAGTAGGAGGTATAGCCCAAGGCAGGTTGAGAAGAAAGCCTCTAGGCCTTGAATAAGGTGACTTTGTTACAGGGCAAAGCAAGCCCAGCTGGAAGTGCCCTTTGATATGCAAATATAGTCCGATAAGGATTTCCTCTCTATACTACAGTCCCTCCCTCCACCTGAAATTCTCTCCCCAAGAGCCCTGTCAAAAGCAGGGAGTTTTCTGTCTTGGTCCCCATGTTTGCACTTGTCCTCTGCAAAATCAGGCCACGATTGCAACGTAGTAGTCCGTGGTTTTCAAAGACAAATGCATAAATACACATCTTTCCAGGGGAGAGGGAGAACCTGGAGAAGTCAGGTTCAGCAAAGATCACAGCAGTCAGCTTCAGCGAAGACCAAGTTTCCAGTTGGATGAAAGTTTGAAGTTTGTTGTGGTTTGGGAAGGACCTTACCCTGTCAACTCTAAGGATGCACCCAGTTTACCTCTGAAAGTTCCTTCAACTTGAAATTATTTTTAATTATGTGACAAGGTCTTCTGACCCTTTATCACCCAGGGTGTTTTATTCATTTGCTCTATACCAGCACTAGGTACAGTTAGGAACAACATGTCAAGCTTCCCAACTCCATGGTGGTCTCATTCTTTTTTTTTTTTTTTTTAAGACGGAATTTCTCTTTTGTTACCCAGGCTGGAGTGCAATGGTGTGATCTCGGCTCACTGTAACTTCTGCCTCCTGGGTTCAAGTGATTCTCCTGCTTCAGCCTCCTGAGTAGCTGGGGTTACAGGCATGTGCCACCATGCCCGGCTAATTTTGTATTTTTAGTAGAGACGGGGTTTCTCCACGCTGGTCAGGCTGGTCTTGAACTCCTGACCTCAGGTGATCCACCCGCCTCTGCTTCCCAAAGTGCTGGAATTACAGGGTGAGCCACTGTGCCCTGCCTGGTGCTCTCATTTGTGTGTGTGTGCGCACACACCTGTGCACATGTGTGTATCTGTGAATAAACAGGGAAACAATTATGCAAATAAGCTATTGGCAGGTGGTGATAATGTAAGTACTCAATGGGTTCATTTTCCCTTCTGCTCAGATAAAGCCAATTTAGCCAGACAGGGGAACTGCAATAGAGAAAGACTAGCTTCCCTGAAAATTCGGAGACTAGGGCTTTTAAAGGATAGTTCTGCGGACAAGAGAATGGATACTGCTGATTGGTTGTAGATGCAATTATAGGGGTGTGTAAACCCCTGTACCCTGTATCAGCTTCTGGGTGGGGGGATCATAGGACCAGTTGAGTTGGGATGGTGCTAACAGTCCTCAAAAATGCAAAAGCCTGAAAAGACATTTCAGCAGGTCAGTCTTAGGTTCTACAAAGTGATGTTATCTGCAGAAGTAATTAGGGGTTACAAGTAATCCTGTGACCTCTGGAATAATGGCTGGTAATCATTTATGTGTACACCTTAGTTGAATTCTGGCCCATTTGGTGGTCTTTTGCTAGCTTTACAAAGGCAGTTTAGTTTTGGAGAAGGGATATTATCATTTAAATTATGTACTACATATCTCCCAAAGTTAGCTTAGCCCAAGCCCAGGAAGGCCTAAGGGCAGTTTGAAAGTTAAAGGCAAGATGGGGCTTACTTAGAGATCTCTTTCACTGTCATCATTTTCTCACTGTTACAATTTTTGCAAAGGGAGTTTTAATAAGTGCTGTTTAGCAGAGATTGTTGGGTAAGTTACTAGAGGAGGAGAATATTACCTTAGATGGAGCCAGGAGAGCTGCTCTGAGGAGATCCCATTTAAACAGACCTAGAAATGTAATGGAGCCAGTCCTAGGGAGACAGGACTACCAGGACCCCTCCCAACCCCCCAAAAAAGATGAAGCCACAAGTGCCAAAGCCTGTGGCATGTCAAGGGTTGATGAATTCAGCAACCACAAGGGACTATGGTGACCCCAGTTAACAGATGAGAAAAGGGAGGAAGCTGGGATCAGGACACAGCTTTGCAGGCCTTGGGAACAGGTTGGAGTTTATGCCATTTGTCCAGTTATTTGGATCAAACCCTGGCGTACTGACTATGAAAGTTTGTAGCACCCAAATTGCAGGGCCACGAGGCTTCATAATCTTCATTTCCTCAAAGATATAAACCAGGATTCTGTGGCCAAGTGTGTGCTGGTGTCTCAATTTAAGAGTCAGTGTAACTAACTGCCTTGCAGGTTCTCCTTGCCTTCTGCCCAGACCGGGCCTATTTATCAAGACAGGGGGACTGCCGTAAAGAGTTTTAGGGCCAGGCACGGTGGCTCACATCTGTAATCCCAGCCCTTTTGGAGGCCAAAGGAGGCAGATCACCTGAGGTCAGGAGTTCAAGACCATCCTGGCCAACATGGTGAAATCCCATCCCTACTAAAGACACAAATATTAGCCAGGCATAGTGGTGGGCGCCTGTCATCCCAGCTAGTCAGGAGGCTGAAGCAGGAGAATCACAAACCTGGGAGGCGGAGACTGCAGCGAGCCGAAATTACACCACTGTGCTCCAGCCTGGGCAATAGAGTGAGACTCTAGGGGAACGGGGTGGGAGGCGGGGTGGAAAGGAGCTTAATTTATGCAGAGCTGGCTCTATGGATACCAGAGTTTTATTATTACTCAAATAAGTCTCCCCCAAAACTCAGGGATAGAGATTTTTAAGGATCATTTGGTGAGTAGGGTACCAGGGAATGGGGAGTATTCATTGGTCAGGTTGGAGATGAAATTATAGGGAGTCGAAGCTGTCCTCTCTCACTGATCCAGTTCCTGAGTGGGAGGTCACAAGACCATATGAGCCAGTTTATTGATCTGGGTGGTGCCCTGATCCTTCAAGTGCAAGATCAAGTGCATTATCCACTGGAGCAATTTGGGAAGTTCATAATCTTGCAGCCTCCAGGAGCATGACTCCTAAACCCTAATTTCTAATCTTGTGGCTAAGTTGTTTGTTACTCCTGTAAAGGCAGTCTAGTCCCAAAGCAGGAAGGGCATTTGTTTTAGGAAAGGGCTGTTATTATCTCTTTGTTTCAAAGTTAAACCATAATCTCAGTTCCTCTGAAAGTTTATTAGGCCTGCAACCAAACCCACTTTGAACAAGGCAGCTTGGAGGTTAGACGCTAGACAGAGTCAGTTACATCAGATCTTCACTATCACAGTTTTCTCCGTTATAATTTTTGAAAAGGCTGTTTACCAACAACCAATTGCTCCTGTTTCCTTGTGCCACGTGGTTATATTGTAGTGTCAACATTACGAGATGAGCACTTGTATGTCTGGAAATGCCAAGGGGGAAAGAATTTTAAAATCCAGATCCCCTTTGGTAGGAGTGGCCTTCGAGCCTCATGTATTCTCTGCTCAGCTGTTAAGATTGTTATTAAACTTTATGGGCCATAAACCCCACAGAAACAAGGAGGTTGAACAGCCACGCTATTACACGAGTGTCAAAACAGGAGCTGTATTTCACGTCCTGAAAAGCGTACACGGTTGGCCTCCTCTAGGTCCCACGTGCCTTCTGGATGGTGTTAACCCTCAGCCTCTCTCTGGCCTGTGAGTGGAACCCACCATTTGGCACAGAGGCTTTCTGGAAATGATGCTCTCCTCAGATGAAAGCTCCCTTTCAGAACTCTTCATTTCCCGACCACTGTGTCCATCCCACTAATATATTTCTTACCAGCAGTACCTAGTTTCTTCTTTAAACAAAACCATATGTATGCATCCTGTTTTAAATGGGACAGGGAGGTTGTTCCCTGCACCGACTTAGTCCAAATGTAGAGAGTCAGGAAAGCAGGGGGATGAGAAGATGGCCAGCTACCATCTGGGAAGCAATAAATACCAGTTGGCAAATTGTACGTTGCATGCCTATTCTTTGGGCATCTGTTTAGAAAGATAAGATGTGAAGCTAATTACAATGATATTTCTCGGGTTTCATCTTGCCTCCCTGGTGCATAAAATAATTCAGATCCACCTGTATTTTAAGATCAAATTTTGCAAAGTATAGTTACATTTTATTTAATTGCCCAAGAAACTCAGATGTCACTCATTTATGTTATTATAATTTTTCGTGTTTAGATTTGGTGATCCTTGGTGCTTTGTCAAATACTCCTCTCCTCTACTTCTGGGAATGATACTTCTTTACCCTTTTTAGTCAGGCATAGATGGGGGACTTGCTTTAGCCAAAGAAGCGTGAGGTGTCACTTCAGGATGGACTCACTCCCTTCTCCTGACAATATGATCATGCACTCATATGACAAAATGGATCCTCCATCATCCAGCATCCCTGAGTGAGATAAACAGGGGCCCTCACAACCGTTCCTGGACTTGTAGTATGTGCAAGAATTAAGCTTTTTCTGTATAAGTCACCATGATGGGGGGATTGTTCTTCACTGCAGCAGAACCTTGTTCATCCTTATTAGAACAGTGGCATTTCATGTTCGTAGAGTGGGTCAGAATTTCTTTATTTTAATGAAGGATGCTGTTTGTTTGAATTAGTCTGTTCTCACACTGTTGATAAAGACATACTCAAGACTGAATAATAAGGAAAGAGGTTTACTAGACTCACAGTTCCACATGGCTGGGGAGGCCTCACAGTCATGGCATACGGCAAATGAGGAGCAAAGTCATGTACATGGCGGCAGGCGAGAGAGCTTGGGCAGGGGAACGCCCCTTTATAAAACCATCAACTCTCATGGGACTTATTCACTGTCACAAGAACAACACGGAAAAGACCATACCCCATGATTCAATTACCTCCCTCCGGCTCCCTGCCATGACACGTGGGAATTATGGGAGCTACAATTCAAGATGAGATTTGGGTGGGGACACAGCCAAGCCATATCAGATGCAAAGTTACGCATATGTTGATCAGCTCAGCTTAGCCTTTCCATCGTGTTTACATATTTCAAAACAACGTGTTGTGTACAATATATATGTGCAATTTATATTTGTCAATTAAAAATGAATTGAAAACATTTAAAAATGGGTTTCCCAAAGTCCGTTGGTTTCCATCCCCCTGTGTGGCTCTCCCCAGGGCTGCCCTTCTTGTTCTGCTCAGTTGCAGACCTCAGACAGGAGCCTGTTTGTCTTCCCAGGCCCTTGTCAGAGTGGAGGTGGTCTTGCCCCACATCGTCCCACTTTCTGGTCATCAAAAAGGATCTTTAATATATCCAGAGCAATGTTAGTGATTTCCATTCAAATCTTTTTCTCATCATAACTACCTTACTTATAGGACGTGCTCCCATTTTCGTGCAGAGTTGACCTTTACGATAAATCACGTATTTATAAACTGTACCCTCCTGCTGTTTTATTGGGCATGGAGAAATAGTATTTTCTTTTCTTTCTTTTTTTTTTTTTTTTTTGAGATGGAGTCTCACTCTGTCACTCAGGCTGGAGCGCAATGGCATGCTCTTGGCTCACTGCAATCCCCGCCTCCCAGGTTTGAGCAATTCTCCTGCCTCAACCTCCCAAGTAGCTTGAATTACAGATGCACGCCACCATGCCCGGCTAATTTTTGTATTTTTAAGTAGAGACCAGATTTCAGCATGTTGGTCAGGCTGGTCTCGAACTCCTGACCTCATGATCCACCCACCTCAGCCTCCCAAAGCGCTGGGATTACAGATGTGGGCCACCGTACTCAGCTTGTTTTCTTTTCCTTGATGGTCTGGATTGATCAAATCCTGCCCTTCTGGAGACAACTGAAGTGCTAGAAATGATCATGGTGAAAGATACAGAAGTCGGAGGAGATCTAAGGAGAGAAATAGACAATTCTTTTGGTAATTTAAAGAAATAAGACTCTTAGGAAAAATTTCCTCATTGGCACTGTTGTAAGAAACACCAGGCCGGGCACAGTGGCTCAACCTTGTAATCCCAGCACTTTGGGAGGCTGAGGCGGGCAGATAGCTTGAAGTCAGGAGTTTGAGATCAGCCTGGCCAACTTGGCAAACCCCCATCTCTATTAAAAATACAAAAATTAGCCTGGCATGCTAGTGCACACCTGTAATCTCAGCTGCTCAGGAGACTGAGGCAGGAGAATCACTTGAACCCGGGAGGTGGAGGTTACAGGGAGCTGAAATCACACTGATGCACTCCAGCTTCATCCACAGAGCAAGACTCCATCTTAAAAAGAAAAGCTAAATGAAGCACCACAGCATCTATTGTTCTCAAGCTTAGTGTGTGTTAAGACTCGTGGATGATGCTTGTTATAAAAGAAGGGAAATTATGAACAGATACCCTAAGCAGACTGTGAACCTTACCCTGAAAAGTACTGGGCACAGTCATCAAGTATATTGGCCTCCAGAGCAAAGATACCTAGGTTCTGAGTCTAGTTATGGCTGCTGTATGGCACATAATTAATACTAGATCTTATTTATAGAAACTGAACAAAGCCCCAAGCTGTTTTGAAGCATGTCCCATCATTAACACGGGTACTCATGATATATTAATTGAAGTCTCACTATGTGCTGGGTACTATGCTAAGCACCTTATGTGCGTTGTTTTATTTCATCCTGACAGCTCTGGGAGGTGATGACTGTCATCTGCAAAATGCAGATGACAAATCTGAGGATCAGAGAACTTGTCCAGGGTCACACACTTAGTAGATGGCAACTCAAGGAGTTTTTGTCTGCATCTTTATCCAAAAACCACTAACATGGGATCTGTCAATTGCATTGCTGGTGATCAAGAAATGCTGGCTCCTCCCCTCTTCCCAGAGTGCTTCATTGGAGACAAAATCAGCAGGGTTATATCCCCAGCACTGTAATTTAGCATGGCAGTCAGGGGAAAACACCTTGTAGAATTTCATTTCTTATCATTTAATGTCCCCTTTAATTTTCATTTAAGCTCCCCTCTGTAAAAGGCAGTCCCTTCAGCTCTCATAAAACTTTATGGTCTTTACTCGTGATTAGGCAATGGTAAAATTGATTCTCTAAAACCAACTTCTAGTCAAGTTATGTAATTAGCCAATAAGGGAGGCTGATAGAGGAAGATGTACAAGGTTCTCCCTCAAGAGGTCAGACATATTATCATTGGTTAGATGCTGTATCTTTAAAACACCACTGGCTTGGAAAACACTATCCATTAGCAAGAGATCAGAGCAAGAGAAACCTCAAAAGGTCGAACGGTCCATTGTGAGGGCTCCACAAAGAACTCGGCATCCCAGAAGGGTGATTAGCCTTCCATCTCTCGGGCTGTCTGAGAGCACAACAGGTCTGAATATTTTTTTTTCTTTAGTGAATTAACCCATTGAATTTCAGCCCTAGCTTTTGCTTCCCACATCTGACTTTCCACCCTACCTCCTGCCAGAATAGATTTTGATTTCGATCATGGCAGTTGCTGTCGCTGAGGCCATATGAGGAGATCTGAGACCCTTGAACTTGCAGGAGAGGGAGATAATCCTCCTTACAGGTTTACCTAGTGCTTCGCGTAGGCAGAGGCCACAAGACATCACTGAGCCCATTCTTTGCCTCTTCCGGGCTCACGGTTAGACTACATTTTTCAGCCTCTGCATTTTAGGTGAGGCCCAGTGCCTGAGTCTTGGCCAGTGGACTATTGGTAGACAAGACATTGGTCCCTCCTCAGCCTGACCTGTAAGAACCTGTCACGCCCTTTGATATGCTCTCATTGCCCTGTCCCCTAGAGGCTTGATATGGACAAGCATGATGACTTTGGAAGCCATACATAAGCTGGTTAGAACGAGGGCTCCTGAGTCACTGTCCAGAGCAAAGTCACTTATTGATCAGAAATACAGAACTAGTTTCAGGCTTTCAAAGAGAAATCTTTCACTGCATCACGGTAGCAAGCATCACCTCATCACCTGTGCTCATACTGCTACAGTTTGTGTTTTCTTGTTAGAGACAGAGTCTTGCTCTGTTGCCCAGGCTGGAGTGCAGTGGTGTCATCATAGCTCACTTCAGCCTCCAAGTCCTGGGCTCAAGCCATCCTCCCACCTCAGCCTCCTGAATAGCTGGGACTAAAGTGTGAGCCACCATGCCTGGCTAACTGTTGTATGTTTTTGTAGATATGGGGTCTTGCTATGTTGTCCAGGCTGGTCTCAAACTCCTGGTCTCAAGTGATCCTCCTGCCTTGGCCTCCCAAAGTGCTTGGATTATAAACATGAGCCACTGTGCCTGGCCCATACTGCTATTCTGGACAAGAAATTGTAGCAGAAAATCCACTGATATTATGGGTCCCTCTAAGGATCATCAGAGATGAAACTGAGATTTGACAACTGTACTTGGAAATGGAGCATGACCATATCATTCTGATGCAGGTACCACATCCCCTCACAGGAGTCCTTCCTGGCCCTCCTGTCCAAAGTCACTACTCACGTTTTCTCTATGCCACGACTCTATTTTATTTCTGTCTAGCACTTATTACTATCTGATATTATCTGTTATCTACCCATCCATCTGTTTATTCATTCATTCATTTATTGCTAATTTATTAGTATTGCCTTCCTGTGAATTGTTAGCTGCCAGAGACCAGGGACCTCCTCTGTCCTGTCAACTGTTATGTCTTCAGCACTTAGAATAGTACCTGTGACAGAGGATCCGCTTCAGAAATATTTGCTGATAAGTGAATGAGTGAATGAATGAATGAGGGAATTGGAGCTTGAACCCTATACTTTGAGACGGTTCCAGTTTCATGTAATTTTCTGTCTTTTCATTGCAGAAGATTTCTTCATATGGGTTACTGGATGATGACTGATGCTTTGTGTAATGAAAGGTATTGAGTACAGAGTGTGGGGTCAGGAACTATTAGGCACCATGAGTGTAGAAGAGAAACCAGATGGCCCTGCCCTTGAGCAGACTGTGGTCTGGCCTGGTGGAGAGACAGAGAATCAGTTAATTCCAGGGTCATGTGTTATGTAGTAGGTAGGAAGATAGTGGTTCACACCAAAAACATCGAAAAGGATCACTTAGCCCGAACTAGAAGTTCAGGAAAGGTCTCTGAGCAGGAGATGGAAGACCTCTTGGCTGGCTAAATGGAGGTCAAGTGGCAGCTTGGACTCCTGTTGCAATTGAAAAGTTACTCTCCAGTTTCCATGTGCCTCCCCGTTCACGCCACCACCACTAACCCCAAATCAGATTATGATTCATGTGGCTTGTACGGATTAACAAGGTCCCCTTTACACAACCATTCCAGTCATGAAGCAGAGAATTTTGTCACCTGTCCATTATCTTGGCTGTTCCAATTCCCTAAGAGCTAAAAGCTGTGTATCTGTGATTCAAAAGAGCCTTTTCATGGGGGCCTGGGAGATTTTCCCATCTAAATAGCTTAATTGTTTCTCTACAGGGCAATCATAAATGTAAATCGATTTAATATGACTTGATTGCTAGTAATGACTGTCCATCTAATGACGATGGCCAATGAGCCTACACAGAATGTCGCCTGTAGATCAATGCAGCAAATGTTAGCAGGGGACTGGGCATTTCAGGATTTAAAAAAATGAAAAATTGCACTGTGACATTGCTGCTTCCTATTAGCAAAATAACAGACAGTGTTATCACTCATTTACTCAGAAGACAAACAGTGTGCTTACCGTTTTGGGAAAGTGCTTGTCTATTCCTCTCCCTGACCAAAGCCATTTTGTAAAAAAGGTACACCACTTCTCATCCCATCATCTGCCCTGATCAAACATTTGCTTGTTGGAATCACTTTGAAAAGGCACTTGGTGTCGTTCACATGTGTTTATTACTCTCAGATCTTCTACTTCCAATTTTTAATCTCGATCACCACAGCTTTGTAACAGGAAGTACACTCCAAGAAGAAAAATGGAAGAAGCCTGAATTTTAATTTGCTGTTTCTTCAGCACACAGAACACTCCAAGCTCAATCAATGCCCAGAAATGAAGGCCAATAGATAATGATGGTGGGGCCTCGGATTTCCCACCTATTGTTTTGAACTCTAATTAGGAAAAGGGAATTCGGGACCATTGTCTTCTCTGAGTGTGCAGACACGATGTTATCGTGGTGTTTACAGAGGGGGTCAGATTCCCAGCACCGTGTACTCCCGCACAGATAACCGTCCCATCTTGATAAAACAATGCTCTCAGCCGAATCCTAAACATGCTGCACGAGGAAGGCCTTATGCTGACAGCAGGGAGGAAGCCACATGTTAACAAACAAGTTTGGAGGCCAGGAAGTTTTAATCAGCCCTTTCTACTACAGGGGGTATGATGGATGGAGGCCCTGTTTCAGAGGGGTTTCCTTTAGATAAAACAATAATACCATGCTTTCAAGAACCTCGTTCGACAGCTGTAAAGCTATGATTAATCCCCCAAAAGTCAAACATGGGAAGACTGGCAAGATGAGATTATTCACTGAGTATAATTAGCCACAATTATCACTAAGAAGAATTTGGGGAGATTCTGCTCTAAAGGGGAAAAGCTTTGTAAAGGAGAATTACCAGTAGAGTGACCTTATAATTTACCATTCAGTGGATTTTGAATACTTTGGAGAGTGAAATGAAATAGTAATAATAGTTATACCAAGACAGCAGACATAAACTGGGATTGGCCTAGACGAGCAAAGATGAATGGTCATCCTATCGGTTAGTAAAATCTCATCCCAGCCACCATATCCCAGATTTGAAACAAAATCAAAGTAATCCTGTCCAGGATAAACTCTAAGCTAAATGTCTGATAAATTCTGGGAAAGTTTATCCAACTGTTATAACCCAAGGTCAGGAAAACAGTTTTCAATTTTCTACTGTATGAAGTTGCCAGTGTTAGACACTTTTGATAGCAGGTAGAAGAAATGTTCATTCAAACCGGCTTAACTAACTGACAGATATAGGTGTGGCAAGGAGATCAGGTAAAGCTTGATCCAGGGGCTAAACTTTCAGGACCTGGTTCCCCTCTTTTCATCCTTTGGTTTCATTCCCTCATCATTGGCACCGTTTTCTGACAAGCTCGCTCCTTGGGTCTTGTGACAGAAGTTGACTGTTCTAAACCACATCTTTCCAGATTCAGTACAGTAGGAGAAGACCAGACTTGCTCTTTTCCCGGATTTAGTCTGACAGGGCTTGGACCACATGCTCACTCTGAACCAATGTTTGTGGCCAGGGAGATTTAGAAGTCTGACAAGTCTTGGGTCACAGGATCTACTCTGCAGCTGGTCCTGCAGACCTCCCAAAGCTCATGAACTCAGAGTCAGAGGGCGTGGTTCCCCTAAATCAAATCAGAATATCATTATTAAAAGAATAGGATGGTTTGGGGATATTCCACCCTCAAATACACAGCCTTTGAATACCTCTAGATGTTTACAATTCCTACTGCAGCCTTAGTGGGGCCACGCACCTGCATTTGTGTAGGAATTGAGCAAGGTCCATCTAGTTTGGGTAGCTACCTACCCCAACACGTGGCTGGTTTTAAAAAAAGTTTCAATTCGAGACTTCACGAAGTCAACAAAGCGGTCAGTTGGAAATTATTCCTAACCCCAAGCACTGTGGCTACCACCATCAAACGTATTTTCATTCTCTTACACCTCCAGCGCGGGTACTTGAACCTTCCCACTCGTCGCACTTGTAACTTGCCATTTAATATCTCCAGCTTTCCTGCATGGCTCTGACGACATGTGGGCAGGGACTGTATGTTCTGTTCATGGCAGTGCCTCCAGCACCAACCATCATATGTCATAAGAAGTTTTAATAAATATCTACTATTTTTTTTAAACTGAGAAATGCACTTATTATGGAATAAAAATGATACTGACAAGGAATACATATAGATCAGAAATACCGATATCCTAAGTGAGATCTTTTTTTAACTAAAAAAAAAAAAAAAAAAAATGTTTAAAAAACTGATATGTAGGCTGGGCCTGGTGGCTCATACCTATAATCCGAGCACTTTGGGAGGTTGAGGCAGGAGGATCACTTGAGGCTGGGAGTTTGAAACTAGACTGGGCAACGTGGCAAGACCCCATCTCTACAGAAGATTTTAAAATTAGCCAGGTGGCCGGGCTCGGTGGCCCATGCCTGTAATCCTAGCACTTTGGGAGGACGAGGCAGGTGGACCACCTGAGGTCAGGAGTTTCAGACCAGCGTGCCTAACATGACTAAACCCCATCCCTGCTCAACATACAAAGTGTTGGCCAGGTGTGGTCGTGGGTGCCTGTAATCCCAGCTATTTGGGAGGCTGAGGCAAAAGAATCGCTTGAAACTGGGAGGCAAACATTGCAGTGAGCCGAGATCTTGCCACTGCACTCCAGCCTGGGAGACAAGAGTGAAAGTCCGTCTCAAAAAAAAAAAATTAGCCAGGCATAGTGTTGCATGCCTGTAGTCCCAGCTACTGGGGAGGCTGAGGTGGGAGGATCACTTGAGCCCAGGAGGTTGAGGCTGCAGTGACCTGTGATTGCACCAGCTTGGGCGACAAAGTGAGACCATGTCTCAAAAAAAAAAAAAGGAAAAAGAAAGCCCCATCAAAATATTTAAAAAGATAAGAAAAATAAATAAATGGGTATGTAATAGTTGTATGTCTAAGTGGAATGTTCTGTATACATTTCCTGTTTCTCCTTCCTTCTCCTAAGGAGCCCTTGTTGATTTGCGGCCATGAAACCGCTCTTCTTTCCAAGCCATAGGTCGTGTCCCATCCCTTCAGTTTCTGGCAGGACTGGAATGTCGCTTGGTTGTTCCTGATTTCAGGACCCACTTCCTTTATCTCTGTTACGAACATGTTCAGAGGTCTCTGCACAGAGAGGCTGGCTGTTAGGAAAACTATTCCTTCCTTCCAAGACAGGCTGCAAAATGCTTGTTACTATTTTGTGTATTCCTGGCAGGATTTGTATTCTTTGTTTTGTTACTAATGATAGTAACAGTTAATGTTGAAATCAGCTTCATCCTGAAAGCACTGCATCCATTATCTTACTCTGTCCTCTGGCCCTGGAGGAATTTTCTCCCGCTATACCCATTTCAGAAATTCCAGAATTGATGCTTGGAAGACTCACGTTACTTGTCTCAGCTCTATATTTGAGAACTTAAACTGGCTTCTCTGTGCTTTGCGGGGTCCCACATGATCCGTCATTCCAAATATGAGCGCTTTCTCTTGTCTTTCCTGAGCTGCCTGCTCCAAGAACACTGAGGGGTTGTTATTGTGGTGGTTCCTTACGGTAAGGAGAGTAGCTTTCTGATTGGACCCAGGGCAGATAAAACAACTTTAAGGTGGAATTACAGTCGTGGTGACACTTTGACAGTAGCGTGTAACTTACATTAAGTTCAGTCATAGCAGCTGCCACCAAGGAGCTGTTCCTGTTCCTCATTTCCAACCCAAATGAATAACTCACTTATTGTTCATGAGATCTCCTGAACAACAAAAGGAACGATGACCACAATAACCCACAGATTTTGAGTAAATATGTGCCTAGGCTCTGCGCCATTCTCTTACATGTATTCATTGATTCAATTCCCCTAACAGTTCCGTATGGCAGAGACACCCCCCACTCTTCGCCCACTTTTATAGATGGGTAAGTAGAGGCTCACAGAAGTCAGGCAATTCACCCAGGATCAAGCTGAGGGCACATGGTAGATTCTAGAGTTTGCATCCAGGCAGTTGACTCCAGAATCGTCTTTGTGTCCTTTGCTCCATCATACAGCACACGATCACCATTGGTAGACCACCACTTAGAAAGCCGTCACTTCCTTCTAACGGCAATCAGTGCCCTTCACTGGCTTTATTTCCTTATGCAGGGATCCTGGAGACACAGCGTGTGCCAGTGTCTGCAGTCCAGTCTGTACAGTTGATTATGGATATATTAACGACAACTTCTGAGCCATAAAATGATCTAGAAATATAGACCACCAAACACTTAAGCTTATTTACTGTTTGCCTCCTTCTCACGCTTTTGGAAGGGAAGCACTGAGGGTGATTGCATTGGTCACGACAGACTAGGTATGCCGCAGTAACAGACAACTCCACCACGCTAGAGCTTGCAAAAACATAGACCGAGTTCTTGTGTACATTGTAGGCTCATCAAGAGCTAGCTCTGCTCACTCTCGGTCTTTACTCCAGCATCCAGAGTAACAGCACAGCTTCTCTCTAGGACTCCAGGCGAATGAGACAAGATACGTTCTTAAAGCTTCTTCCAGGATGTGACACCTGAAATTCCATTGGTCAGACAAAGTGACCTGGCCACTCTGGGACAGGGATGCATAATCTCCCTGTGGACCGGAGATGTAAATAAGAATGATGCACACTAAGGTTGTCTCCCGTGGGTGCTGCCGTGGTGCTTTCCTCCTTGTACCTGTTTTCTGTTTTGCCGTCCCAAGTCCTAAGGTCACAGCCACCTATGATTCTTTGAACCTGTGATTTTCGCTGACCCCAAATGCCTGGAGGAGCGGCTGTCTGCATCCCCACCTCAGCCCTCCTCATCAGTCACGTAGAAAGCGGTTACTGTTTCCAAGTTCCCTGCCCTTGTTAAATGTCAGCTTCGAGTGAAAATGTTCCTAGTTTTACTCAGAGTGCAAAGAACACCCAGGTCAGGTGCCTGACCTGCTTGATTCATGTCTTGGAAACACTCCTTTGTCTTTCAGAGAAAGTAACGAGCGATGGAGACACAGAGAGAGTGTGACCTACTTTTTATTATCAGCACCATTTCATCTGCAAAACACGACTTTTCTCTTCTTATTACGCTGAGCATGAAAATAAAATGTTTTCCCAAAGACCTGGCTTTGGCTGTTGTGAGGAAGGCCAGGGACTGGTTCAAAACTCTGATGAACTCAATGAGCAAATGATTCCAATTTTTTTAAATTGTAATTGACTTTCAAACTGCTCTCACTGTCCGTGAATAATTTGTGGTACTTTTCTACAAATACCAGCAGCAAGGTAGAACAAAACCAGCTCCCAAACTAGCTGTTTGCTTGATATTAAGCTTTGCCAGTCCAATATAGGTCACATTTCCAACCAGATTTTGTGCTTATCTCTACATTACACCTTGTAGCAAGGGGGAAAGAAAGAGCTTCTTGACATCTTTTTGAAGAATGGCGCTCTTTAAAAAAACATAAGGGAACTTTTTTTTTCAAACACTATAATGAGGGTATTCAAGTCTGCAGGCAAAACAGAGCTGTTTGAAAAGACATTAGCCTGGAAACCGCACTGTGCCAGAATAGATACAGCTACGTCAAAATGCCACATTTGTTTTGCCATTACTTTTCACTGACAAACCATTTGCTAATGAAAGTTCTAGCTGACATAATTTCAGCACCTGCCGATAGAAAGGCGAGTCCACTGGTCATGAGGGGTACAGTAACAGTAGGAGAGTAAATAGAATCCTGAAGCATTGAAGCTCCAGAATCATAGTAACAACAGCTGTTAATATCTTATAATTGAAAAAGAAGTTGCAATTTTCAAAGAGCTTTCACCGTCATTCTCTTAGTCAAGTCTCAGAATAAAGTTGTCGTTGAGACTGAGCAGGTTACTTACATTCTCATTTCACTGATGAGGAAACTGGAGCTCAGGGAGGTTACATGGATTCTGGATGACTTACAAGTCATGAGGGTAAGAGAGGAATGGGTTCCCGCCAACTCTTTCTGAGTTCTAACTGTTACAGTAAGCAGAGTGTGTGTCTAAACTTCTCATGGGCTACTCTGAGGAGTAAGGGGGTAACTGAAAGTTAGAAGGCATGGTGCCCAAGATTGTCCTTACTCTCCTACTCTGACACCCACTGCAAGTTTGAAGTGGTTCCCAAAACCATCCTCACGTTTAGATATTTGCTAGAAGGACTCATGGCACTTCCCAGAAGCTATTGTATTTGTGGGTACTGTTTATTATAGGGAAAGGATACAGGTTAAAATGAGCTCAGGGAAGAGACAAATGGGGCAGAGTCCACGACAAGTACCAGATGTGAAGCTTCCATTGTCCTCTACCCATGACATCCAGGCAGAGTACTTTTCTGGTATCTGTGTGTAACAGTATTCATGGAATATTGTCAGACAGAGAAACTCACCTGAGCCTCTGTGTTCAGAGTTTTTATTGGGTCTTCATTTTGTAGGTTTGATTGGTTGATTGCCCACATAGTTGATCTCCGCCTCCAAGTCAACAGATAACTGTGATACAATGACCCTACCCTAAGCAGTATTTTTGGTCTTTTAAGAGTCCATCTTCAACCTCAGATTACATGGGTGTAGTTAGACCTCACCCTAAATCACATTAAGAGTCTCCAGAGTATGATCAAAGGTGCCCAAGACTCTTTTATCAGGAACATATAATGCATACATTTCAGTGATTTTTTTTTTCTTTGAGACACAGTCTTGCTCTATCTCCCAGGCTGGAGTGCAGTGGCATGACCTTGGTTCACTGCAACTTCCACCTTCTGGATTCAACCCATTCTTGTGCCTCAGCCTCACCAGTAGCTGGGATTATAGGCACATGCCACCACATCCAGCTAATTTTTGTATTTTTAGTAGAGACAGGGTTTCACCATGTTGACCAGACTGGTCTCGAACTCCTGACCTCACATGATCCACCCACCTCAGCCTCCCAAAGTGCTGGGATTACAGGCAGGAGCTACCATGTGCAGCCTCAGTGACTGTTTTTTAATTTGGAAAGGATCATACAAGAAAGGGTTCCAATTTTCCTGTTTACAGAGAAGGAAGCCGAGGAGGAACTAAAGGAACTGGAACTTAAGTGTCCAAGTCCTGGGCACCATTGCTAAGAAATGTGGCCTGTTTTCAATAAGGGCTTATTACTTGTACTAAAAACAAGAACTTAAAACTAATTTTTATTTGTTTAGAAATCTAAAATCTGTAGAGAAAAATATTCCACATTCAGGAGGCATACTTACCTTTCTTTTTCTCTGTCTTTTCCTTCCCTCCCTCCCTCTTGTCCTTGCTTTTTTTTTTTTTTTTTTTTTTGACACAGTCTCGCTCTGTCACCCAGGCTGGAGTGCAGTGCTGCAGTCTCGGCTCACTGCAACCTCCACTTCCTGGGTTTAAGTGATTCTCATGCCTCAACTTCCTGTGTAGCTGGGATTATGGGCGCACACCACCATGCCCAGCTAATTTTTGTATTTTTAGTAGAGAGCGGGTTTCACCATGTTGGCCTGGCTGGTCTGGAACTCCTGACCTCAAGTGCTCTATCCTCTTCGGCCTCTCAAAATGTATGGATTACAGGCTTGAGCCACTGCACCCAGCCCTCTTTCCTTCTCTTTCTTTCCTTGCCCACCATGATTTCATTTCACCAAAATATCATTATTATCAGCATTATTTTTTCTAGTTCAGATCATTCTAAAAATAGAGCAGCCATTTTCTTCTATATAAGTCCCAGGTCCAGCCTGCTATTTTTTGAGCCTACCTTTCCTAATATCTAGTTTATATTTTGTTTTGTTCTTTCTTGGGAATGGGAGTCAGAATATCAACTTTTTCAGAAAAGAGCTTTGAAAATTCTGCATGCATACTTTATATAAATTTTCCATTCATAATGCGTTAGCAGCTTTTTCTACAAATCTTTTGGCGGCGGAGGGACATTTCACTCTTCTATAAATCAAATGATATATGGCTTTTTCCTATTGGAGAAAATTAGTCGTGTGAACTTTATTCTTCCAGTAAAAGTAGTTTTTATCTACTTTGGAAATGTCAAAAGGATTCAGGAGTTTCACAGGTGGTGTCTGGGCTGATTGCTAGGAACTGTTAGCCCACAGACAAGGTCTGGTGAGAGAAGGAGAAAGGCGGCTGGGCGGACTGGGGAAGGTACCTGGGAGGTCTCTGAAGCTTGGTCTTGAAGCTGTGAATTCACAGATGTCTTGAAAAAGAACTTTCTAATGTGGTTAGACAAGTTTTGTAAGACTTCAGGAGGGCTTTTGGCGGGGGTTGCTTTTCAAGTTTGTTTGAAAAATGGAGCTTGCTGCCATCATTTCATCATCAAAAGTGGAACTTGTCTATCCACAAATGTTGATTAAAAAGTCAGACTAATGGCAGAATGGAAGAATCCAAGCTTTGGAGTTAAAATATCTCATTTAAAACTTGTCTCTGCTACGTGCTAATTGGTTGTACTTGAGTAAATTACTGAGACTCTCTTCAGCCCGGTTTTCTTATCTGTAAAATGCTTCCTAGATTTTCTTCTAGGGTTTTTATGGTGCCAGGTCTTATGTTTAAGTCTTTAATCCATCTGGAGTTAATTTTAGTGTAAGGTATCAAGAAGGGGTCCAGTTTCTGCTTTCTGCACATGGCTAGCCAGTTTTCCCAACACCATTTATTAAACAGGGAATCCTTTCCCCATTGCTTGTTTTTGTCAGGTTTATCAAAGATTATATGGTTGTAGATATGTTGTGTTGCCTCCGATGCCTCTGTTCTGTTCCATTGGTCTCTATCTCTGTTTTGGTACCAGTACCATGCTGTTTTGATTACTGTAGCCTTGTAGTATAGTTTGAAGTCTGGTAGTGTGATGCCTCCGGCTGTGTTCTTTTTGCTTAGAATTGACTTGGCTATGCGGGCTCTCTTTTGGTTCCATATGAAGTTCATGGTGGTTTTTTCCAGTTCTGTGAAGGAATTCAATGGTAGTTTGATGGGGATAGCATTGATTGTGTAAATTACTTTGGGCAGTATAGCCATTTTCACGATATTGATTCTTCCTAACCATGAACATGGAATGTTTCTCCATCTGTGGGTAAAGGGGAGGAAGGCAGCAAAACACACTGCCATGTGTGTACCTATGCAACTATCTTGCACGTTCTGCACATGTACCCCAAAACCTAAAATGCAATAAAAACTTAAAATTAAAAAAAAAAATGCTTCCACGATTGTTAGGAGGGTAAGCAAGTGTTGGTGAAAACATGTATCAGAGTCCTTTTGACTGTTTAGAAAGTGTTAATTTATTCCACAATTATTCATCCAATATTAGTTGGTTTCTCTGTGTGAGAGTAACCGTTCATACCTTGAAAAAGGTTATAATCTGGTCATTCTATAGAGTTTGCTCTACCGTGTTGTCTGTTTAAGTATTTCTAGAATGCCATATACATAGCTCCTTTAGACTACTTTATTGCAATTCGTTGTAATTGTTGATGTCAACAAATGTTTGAAAATGCATATATCCTTTATTAGACTCTAGCACACAATGTGCTCTCAATGTTTACTTTTTAAATAAACATGCTTGGCGGGGCCCGAAGGCTCATGCCTGTAATTCCAGCACTTTGAGAAGCGGAGGTGAGAGGATTGCTTGAGCTCAGGAATTGAAGGCCAGCCTGTGCAACATGGCAAAACCCTCTCTCTACAAAAAAATACAAAAGTTATCCAGGCATGGTGGTGTATGCCTATAGTTCCAGTTACTGGGGAGGCTGAGGTGGGAGGATTGCTTGGGAGGTTGAGGCTGCAGTAAGCAATGATGTTATGACTCCACTCCAGCCTACATGCCAAAGTATAACCCTGACTCAAAAACAAAAGAAAACATGCTCATTGGCTAAGCCTTGTATGGGCCACGTGACCAAGGCTGACCATTGCCGCCACTGGATGGCAGCATACTGGGATTGATGAAAATAACCCCTCAACTGCCCAGATTATAAACACAAAGTTCTAAAATGGCCACAAAGCGAGATCCACCCTTCTCAGTTATTGTTTGAAAGGACAGCTCCTGGGCAAAATATGTCCATGAAGTTCCATGAAATAATTGCCTTCCTTGGCGTTAAACAATGCCCTCCCATTTCAGACACATCCTGCTTTAAGTTGCCAGCATCTTAACCAGGAACTGGCTTATGTGTGTTGTTTTCTGCTTGTTTCCACTAGGGAAGCATTGCTGTAAAACAGAAGGGATAATATTACAGGGAGGAGATGCACATTTTTAAACATATTTTTGCTTCATCAAACTGTAAAGAACTCTTTTCCTCAACAAGATCCAGGTTTTTGCATGTATCTTTTGCCAAGATTTGAGAAGGGAAGTCTCCACCTTCCGGAGCTTTGGTTATATTTTGTTTCCCTCCGAGGGTGAAGATATCTTTTGCCTTTGCAGGGCAGTGCTTTGGCTAACAAGAAAGCAGTGCTCAGAGGAAGAGAGCCTGGCTCAGGCTCTAGTTCTAGCCTACCGGGGTTTGGTCATTTCTGGGTTTTTCATGTGATCATACCCTTGCCTACCATCACGGTGAAGGTGAAATACTGGACTCTCTAAGACCATGAGTGTGATTGGGCAGAAAGAACGTGAACCAAGAGGGCAGGGAGAGGGAAAGGGTTGTGGGGAGAGTTTACTGCAGATTGTAAAATCTATGATCAGTTACTGGGGTAAGGAGAGACTGCTGCTCTTGATAGAGGTTTACACATTGTAGAATCCTAAGAAAATACAGCACTTTGGGAGTGAGTGGATCCAAGATGGATGATCATGTGAGCCCAGGAGTTGGAAAGCAGCCTGGGTAACATGGCAAAACCCCATTTCTGCAAAAAAAAAAGAAAAGAAAAAAAGAAATTTAGCCGGTCATGGTTGTGCCCAACTGTGATTTCAGGTACCTGAGAAGCTAAAGTCAGGGGATCTCTCCTGAGTTCAGGAGGTCTAGGTTGCAGTGAGCTGTGATCATGCCACTGCGTTTCAGCCTGTGTAACAGCGAGACCCTATCTCAAAAAAGAAAACAAAAATGGATCCTAAGAAAATAAAGCTTGACCCATGCAATTTGCAATTTGAATAGAACTGTCTATAATTTCTCTTGGTTTCTGAAGTTCTGAGTTGGTGTCTATGGTTTTTCAACCTTTGTCTTTGACGAGGAGCCCCACAGTGAAGTCATGGCCATTTAGAAACTTGTTTTCACTCGTTTTGCAGAAAGCTGACATAGACTTCCTTGCTGATGGTCTGTGATGAGGGAGTGGTTTGTCGGTTCATTCATTCATCAAGAGCTCATTCATTCATCAAGAGCTGATCTTCCAGCAGCATATGCTGGTATGGCCATTATTCGTTGTTAAGGTGTTGTTGAGAAAGTTGTTTGTGTTTGAAAGGCTTGATGAAGAAAGGTCTTTCTACATTTCCTGGGAATACCTTGGGTCTGGATATCAAGAGAGCTGAGTGCCATTTTTTTTTTTTTTTTTGAGACAGGGTATCACTCTATCACCCAGGCTGGAATACATTGGTGCACTGAAGGCTCACTGCAGCCTCTACTTCCTGGGCTCAAGTGATCCTCCTGCCTCAGCCTCCTAAATAGCTGGGTAGCACAGGTGCAGGTCATGACACCTGGCTATTTTTTGTATTTTGTGTAGAGACGGGGTTTTGCCATGTTTTCCAGGCTGGTTTTAAACTGAGCTCAAGGCATCCACCCGTCTCAGCCTCTTAAGGGGCTGGAATTATAGGCATAAACCACCACGCCCTGCCCGGGTGCCAGTCTTGACCTTGAGAAAGTCACTGTGATGCTTTCCCTCAGTTTCCTGCTGTATAAAGTGAACCTTGTTTTGAGGAGGGAATGAGGTGTGTGGTCCTCGTGAGCAGGATTTTCAATGCCTGGCTGCTTGTTACTTATCCACTGAGTCTGAGCTTTGTGGAAAGAGCGTAACACTGGCCTCCAGCAGAGTCTGCTTTTGGTTCACTTTTTATTCTGGTGACCTTGGGCAAGTCAGTTAATTTCCTTGAGTTTTGGTGTGAAACAGATAATAATCATAAGATACAGCTAGTGGGAGGCCGAGGCGGGTGGATCACGAGGTCAAGAGATCGAGACCATCCTGGTCAACATGATGAAACCCTGTCTCTACTAAAAATGCAAAAAATTAACTGGGCATGGTGGCGCGTGCCTGTAATCCCAGCTACTCAGGAGGCCGAGGCAGGAGAATTGCCTGAACCCAGGAGGCGGGCCAAGATCGCGCCATTGCACTCCAGCCTGGGTAACAAGAGCGAAACTCCATTTCAAAAAAAAAAAAAAAAAAGATACACCTAGTGGGTTGCTTCAGGGATTACCTGGGATAACAGATACTAATGTTTGGCACATAGCAGACCATCAGTAAATGTTCCTCTATTATTACCACGTGTGTCTGTCTATGTGTCTGTTTGTAAATTCTCTGGGGGTACAAGTTCTCTTTTCATCCCCCTGCCTCAGCAGGGAGCCCAGAGCCAGACTTCAGGTAGGCACTTGACAGATATTTGATAGATGGATGTGAGTCGTTCGATTCTGAAGTTGCATAGATATTAGTGCTACCACTCTATGTAGTACACGTAACTATTTGCAGTTGTGTTTTCCTTTAAATCTAAATTTGAGAGAAGGAAGGTAATTAAGGCATAATTATCAGACTTAATCAAGCACTTATTTATTGAGCTTACTTGGTGCCCAGGGTTGTATCTTTTGTTTCTGATTTTTAGTTTCATTTCAGTGCTCCAGTGTGGGCGAATTTGCCTGTGTATCCTTGAATAAATGTCTTTCTTTGGAAGGCAGATTAAGTAGGGATTTCTCTTGCTGTTTATTTTTGTTTCTAACTCTGAAGTTCAATGAATTATTATTTTGCCCAGACACTTCCATATTCCTAGCCATCCTTTTTGCTTAAGTTTGCAGAGATTTGTCCTTAAAACTGTATAAACAATCTCAGGTTTGTGTGTGTGTGTGTGTGTGTGTGTGTGTGTGAGAGAGAGAGAGAGAGAGAGAGAGAGAGAGAGAGATATGAAGTCTTGCTAGAATGCATAAACAAACAAAAAAAACATAGTTCCAGATCCTGGATACTGTGCTCGCCTGGACTTCAAAAGCCCTTTGTCCGTATGTATTTACATAACGTATTCTCTGTGTTTGGTTTTCATTAAACCCATGAGTTTAATAATAAAGTGTTTGGAACTACGCTTTCCCTACCAGTTTTCTTGTTGTGAATCCATTTTCCCCTTCTGAAGTGAATACTGATTTTTCGTTACAGATATTTCATGCTTTGGGGGCCTGTTAAAATAGTTGTAAATACACTTCCTAAATAGACGAAATGTAAGAAATTCTGAGAAGGGGTTTCTTTGACTTACTGGAAAATAAAATAATAGGAAAGAAAATGTGATCACTTGGTATATTTGGCTGTCTTTCATCAACACTTTTATGGACCCGCTTTGCTGCATTTCTGTAATGTTGTGTATAAAACACAGTTTCCGTGATCATGCGGGCCTCAGTTTTAGAAAATAAAAAGATATGAACTTGAACCCAAGCTTCTCTGTCAAGAGAATTACAATGTGTTTTGGCCCTAGGCCTCATTCGAGTTAAATTTACAATATTTTTCCCTAACAATAACAGCAACCAGAAGTGCCCCTTTAAGTTGAGATGTTTGTCAAACTTTACATGTATGCATGCATATAAATGTACATTTCTGTATACATAATATACGTTCGCATATACTTACATTAGATTCTTTAAGAATTTCCTCTTCGCCTTCAAATCATTGCACAGAACATCCAAGTAGACATCGTGTCAAAATAATCAAACTGTATTTAACGCTCTCTCAAGAAATCCATTTAAGAATAAGAACATGGTTTGGGGGTGATTTTCAGACCGTAAATTGAAGTGTAAATACTCAAATTATTTTCATAAACTCTTCAGTTCTGTTGGGCTTTTATGTTATCATACAGTGATTTTTTTTGTATTTAAGTTTTCTAGCAGTTCTCTTTTTTAAGAGCCTCAAGTGTCCAATAAAAGGCAAATACTTGAATTTTCAGTTTCTAGGTACTGCATATTTTTCCTTCTGCTTGCCTTCTTTTTATAACAGTGATTTATAAAGACATTACTAAAGAATAGGAAAGATGGATTTTGAAGAGGAACTGCTATATAACACTGCTTAAAAATCTATTTCCAATGCCAAGGAGAGGAAAAAAAATACTGGCACCGTATCCGAGTGGGATCTGGGATCCAAGTGAGATGGCCATACCTTCCGTCATTATCTTCTCCAAATATTTATTGAGCCTGGTGGAGAAGGAGGGCAGGATAAGATTGCCAGCCTCTGTTTCTATTTCTGGGGTTGGGGTGGGGACTGAAGACCCGCATGGACTGCATGCTGTGCCAGCTCAAGAAAGAGCTCAGGAAGAGCATTTAGGAAGGCAGCTTTGAAAAGAAAATGGAAAGTGAGGTTGCAGAGGGTCAGTCCAAGGTGACCAGAATCAGACTCCGGGCAATGTCATAACCCAAGAAAGACTGGGCTTCGGGAAATGTGATTGTGCAAGGACCCTCGCCTTTTATCCCAGTATCTAGCCCATCCTTCTTTCTTAGAAACAGAATTTTCCAAGAGGTGCACAGTGGTTCAGGATAAAAATTCCCTGTCCTCATTTCCCGTGTAGCTCTCTGTGACCCTGTGACCATAGGACCCACTTCTAGCCAATGGGGTGGCAGGGTAGTTGCACATGGACTTCTGGAGTGTGTCCTTAGAGGAAGCATGGCTTCGTGCCTTCATCACACTCCTCCTTCCCTTCCTGCTGGCTGGGATGTAGGAGCTGGCAGAGAAGCAATGCTGTGAATTGAGATGGGAGGAACCTGGGTCCTAATATACACCATGCCTCAGAGCCTGGGGTGGATTATTTCTGGACTTTTTTTTTTTTTTTTTTTTTTTGAGACAGGGTCTCCTCTGCACCCAGGCTGGAGTGCAGTGGCGCAGTCGTGGCTCACTGCAGCCTTGATTTCCTAGGCTTAAGCGATCCTCACACTTAACCTCCTGAGTAGCTGGGACTATAGGCATGTACCACCATGCCAAGCTAATATTTGTATTTTTTTTTTTTTTTTTTTTTGTAAAGACAGGGTTTCACCATGTTGTCCAGGCTGGTCTTGAACTCCTGGCCTCAAGTGATCCACCAGCCTCAGTCTCCCAAAGTGCTGAAATCACAGGCATGAGCCACTGCACCTGGCCAAGATCTTTTTTTTTAAACAAATTTCACTCAGTTTGAAGGGTTTCCTGTTAACTGCAGTTAATCCTCTGAGTAGATTTATCAAGGACAAAGAGCAGAATGAAAAAATGAGTGAGTAAAGTGAAGGAGAAGGACTCTGGAAAGTCGTAGGAAGCTTCTGTGGCAGCCGTGATGTATCTACCCCAAATATTTGCTGAGTACCCACTGTTCATAGGTTAGTCACTGTGCAAGACACTGTGGTGACAAGGACAAGCAGAATGGCAGTTAAATGTAGCGTGGGCTTTGTGCTCAATTCGTTTTGGGTTCATTTCCAGGCCCTATGACTAACTTAACAATGCTTAAGAACCTGGACATGTCACTAGCAGCCTCAGTTTCCGCATCCATCAAATGGGGATAGCAACATCTATGTCCTACAATTAATGTGAGTATCACATGAGAAATGCACATGAAATGTTTTGCGTACTGACCAGCACATGGTAAATAAGAATTTAATAGATTTTAATTAAAAAAAAAGGTCCTATCATTGTCCTTAAGGAGCTTATAATAACAGCTCTATGCACATCCGCAGATAGTTCTTATCTTCAAGAATAGTGGAAAACTGACCAGAACCTGTAGATGCTGTGTTGGGAGGGACGTGGGAGCCCAGGTCAGCATGGTCTCGGAATAGTAAAAGAATCTCCAACGTGAACAGTAGTCAGGAAGGGTCTTCTCTTCAGAGACTGAAAAAGGCTGAGAGGGTATCTACCATGCTGAGGAAAAGAACAGGATGGAGGAATGATGGAGGGAAAGTGGAAAGTCCTCAGCACATAAAAGTTTGAGCTAGAAATGAAATACACAACTCTGCAGAGTTAGCACATTTTGCTGGGCTGGGCCTGTTTAGCTCAACAAAGATTGCTGGGCATCTGCTTGGAGGACAAAGGTGAGGATACAAAGCCAATAAGTACATGATCCTTGACCTTGAGAAACCTACAGTCTAATCAAGGAGGCACATATAAAAGTAATTAGGTATAATATAGTGCAAAATATGCAGTCATGGGATCATCTAGGTCTGCCTGGAATACAGAGAGACAAGTGTTTTGTTTTTTCCAAGTATTCACAGAGGATAATACACTTGGGCAGAAGTTTGAAGGCAATTCCAGGTTAGCAATACCCACTTGATATGGTTTGGCTGTGTCCCCACCCAAGTCTCATCTTGAACTGTAGTTCCCATAATCCCCACATATCATAGGAGAGATTTGAATGGTGGGAGGTAATTGAATCATGGGGGCGGGGCTTTCCCTGGCTGTTCTCATGATAGTGAATAAGTATCCTGAGAGCTGATGGTTTTATAAATGGCAGTTCCCCTGCAGAAGCTCTCTTGCCTGCCGCCATGTAAGACATGGCTTTGCTCCTCATTTGCCTTCTGCCATGTTTGTGAGACCTCTCCAGCCATGTGGAATTATGAGTCAATTAAACCTCTTTCTTTTATAAATTACCCACTCTCAGGTATGCCTTGATTGGCAGCATGAGAACAGATTAATACACCGATTGAATTGCTGATGTATCTCAGGGCTTTGACTCCCAGTTCTTGGAACTTAGAGGGGTAGACCTTTTCTAAGCTGCTCGTAAAGTATTATGTCAAATTCTTTGGAAGGGGTGAAAGTATCTGGTTGTGTCCGCAAGCAGAGAGGTGCTTCTTATACTGACCAAGCAGTGACCTAAAGCACCCCTTGAGACAATTCCAGGTGCCCCTCGGACCGTTTTTCCACGCTGGTGTTTTTCTTCGTGTAGACAGCCTACGTCTGGATAAGAACATGCTGTGTCAGACAGTTCTTTTTTACTTTGCCCCTCAAAATGTGCACACCGACAGCCGCAGATAGATCCCAGATGTCCTTTTCCTGCTCTTGCAAACCTTGAAGTGGGCCCTGCCGGCAGGCACACCTGCCAAGGAAAATGCTGTCCTCGAAATGTTCCTGGCACCGTTTTCAAGAGGTGCCGACCAAGTGCTGGAATTGCTGACCTCCCTGAAAGAGAAGCCTGCAGCTGCGGCCTCTGGGGTGAACTCCCCCCTTGGGAGGACCCGGTGGAGTTAAAACAGCCTGTATCCACATCACAGAGAGCTGGCCCATTGTTCAGGGCCTGGGAAGTGGTAGGGAGGGACCTTCCCAGAAGAGAGATGACTCAGGCTGGTCTTAAGCCCCTCCTGGAGACCAAACAGACAAGGTAAGGATCAAGGAGGCATTTGGAGATCATGTGGCCCAGCCCCTTATCTGGTGGACAGATTCAGTTCCGTAAAATCACTTAGCAGGGGAATACAGTCCAGGTCGAACCCTGCCGCCTGCCCTCTGTTTGAAACATCAGTGACGAAGCAGCAGACCACATCCTGTCCATACCTTGGGAATTAAACTCACCAAGACCCTAGGATTAGAGTTCCCTTGAGACAGAAGGCTGGTTTGAGGGAGCAAGGTTTGCAAATCAAAAGCATCAGTTGCTTCCCCTGAGCATCGTCTCCTGTAAGAGACTCTTCAAACACTTTTTTAAAAGGTGAAGTGTTGGCCGGGTGTGGTGGCTTACTCCTGCAATCCCAGTACTTTGGGAGCCTGAGGCAGGCGGATCACCTCAGGTCAGGAGTTCAAGACCAGCCTGACCAACAGGGCAAACCCAGTCTCTACTAAAAGTACAAAAAGTAGCTGGGTGTGGTGGTACATGCCTGTAGTCTCAGCTACTCGGGAGGCTGAGGCAGGAGAATCGCTTGAATCCAGGAGGCTGAGGTTGCAGTCGGTCAAGATTGAGCCACTGTACTCTGGTATGGGTGATAGAGCAAGACTCCATCTCAAGAAACAGAAAACAAGTCGAGATGTTGACAGAATGGTTCTGAAGACCAAGGTGGTGGAATAGGTTAGGTTAGGATGGGTCAGAGGAGGCAGGATGAGCTGCCCCTTTTAAACACATATAGGCTCAATTTCACACTGCTGATAAAGACATACCCAAGGACTGGGCAATTTACAAAGAAAGAAGTTTATTGGACTTACAGTACCATGTGGCTGGGAAGGCCTCACAATTATGGGGGCAGACAAGAGAAGAGAGCTTGTGCAGGGAAACTCCTTATTTTTAAAACCATCAGAACGTATGAGACTTATTCTTTATCATGAGAACAGCACAGGAAAGACCCTCACTCATAATTCAGTCACCTTCCATCAGCTTCCTCCAGGACACGTGGGAATTGTGGGAGTTACAAGTTACAATTCAAGATGAGATTTGGGTGGGGACACAGCCAAACCGTATCAAAACATAACTACATCTAGGTGTGGTGGCTCACACTTGTAAACCCAGTGCTTTGGGAGGCCAAGGTAGGAGGATTATTTGAGGCCAGGAGTTTGAGGCTAGTGTAGGCAACACACAGAGACACTATCTCTCAAAAAGAATTTAAGGAAACAGCCAGGCATAGTGGTGCGTGCCTGTAGTCGTAGCTACTTGGACGGCTAAATCAGGAGGATTGTTTTAATCCAGGAAGTCAAGGTTGCAGTGAGCCATGATCACACCATTGCACTGCAGCCTGGGCAACAGCGCGAGACCCCATGTGAAAAAAATTAAATAAACATAACTTGTCAAACTATGAAACCTATAGAGAACATGATTAGAAGGCAGCATCTGTTTTTCCTCTGTCCTCTTGCCCCATGACCCACGACCATGCAGACCTTGCTAACGTGGGAGCTTTGTGAGGATCTTCAGTGCCGCAACCCAGCCTTTAAACTTCATTTATTTGACAGGGCCACAGCAGATTTAATAGGACGATGACATCTGTTTCTGAGAGATTTAAATGAAGGTATATAGAGAGCAGATGGCAAGAAAGAAGAAGCAGGCCGGGTGCGATGGCTCATGCCTATAATCCCAGCACTTTGGGAGGCCAAGGCCGGTGGATCACTTGATCCCAGCAGTTTGAGACCTGCCTGGGCAACATGGTGAAACCCACATCTCTACAAAGAATATAAACATTAGCTGGACGTGGTGGCACCTGCCTTTAGTCCCAGCTACTCGGGAGGCTGAAGTGGAAGGATCACTTCAGCTCAGGTGGTCGGGGCTGTAGTCAGCTGACATTACCCTACTGCACTCCATCCTGGGTGACAGAGTAAGACTCTTTCTCCAGAAAAAAAAAAGGGGGGTTTCAAGAAACCAGCTAGGAGGTTATGATGGGATTGTAGTTGCTGGATGCTGAGTTCTGCTGACAGTGGGTTTGGAGAGCAGGAATGAATGGAGAGTGCAGACTGGCTGTAAATTGGGAGTGTAACTGATTGGTTGCGATGGGGAAAGAGAAGGAGGTAATGATGACCTTTGGTCTGGGAACTGGAGAATGGTGGTTTAGACAGAAATAGCGAAGACGAGATTAGAAGATGCAGCAGGTGAAGGCAGTGAGTTTAATGGTTCACTTTTGGTATTTGCTGTGTATGCCCTCTGTACCTTTGACTTGGCCCTTCAACCTCTTGGACAGGGCTTAAGGGGGCTGCATCCCAAATGGTCTGTCCCAAGTGAGTTTTCCCTGGACTTATCTGGAATGACTCTGAATCTTTTGAAGACCCCCCAAACCCACCCAAGCTTTGCATGATCTCCCCGGGATGGGTAAGACTTCTTACCCTCTAGAGCTCTTTTCTCGCCAGGCTTAGCTACTCACTGAATAAATAGATTCATCAATGCTTGCTAGCAAGTAGCTAAGGCAACCTAGTAAAATCCATGCCAGTCATGAATGTTAACCTGCTTTCTGGTAAGAATTTCAGAATTCCAGGACGTCTCAAATTTCTGGCGGGCACACCTTGGACAAAGTCCACAGGCTGGATAGGTTTTGGAACATGTCTTGATTGTACTTTTTCCTCTTGGTTTCAAAACCAACTTACCCTAGGTAAGGAGAGATTTCTGACAACAGCTCAGCAATCACAGTTTCCAGAAAATGACTCCAGTGGATCAAGTATGAGTTAAGTAAAAAAAAAAAAAAAATCAGTGCTACTGTTTGAAGTATGTCTAGAGTATGGTTTTAATCCATCACTGTCAGGCTCATATAAAATTCCAGGCTTCTGTAACTCTTTAACTTGAAGCATTACAGGGTGTCACATGCTAAATGGAAGCCAAGAGAAGCAGGGAGTTTTTCATGGTTAAATCTTGTAAAGATGCTTTTTAAAGCATATTAATCCATTAGTAATCCATTTGGATTTTGGAATATGGTCATATATTATTTGGTACAATATGTACTAAACCTGGTCCTGGAAAATTAAGTGGAAATATAGGTTTCAACTACAGGAACTTCAAAATATAGCTTTTCAATAATTCCTTCTCATCAATCATTCCAATTCCTAGATGTTAAAAAACGTCGATGTATCAAATTTCCATCGAGAGGAACATACATATGGGTTTTTGGAGAGGGCAGCAGAGCGGAAGAGAAAACTTTCCGTTTTTAATAGTATTTCAAATTTACCCAAAAATGGCCCAAATAATACAAGCAACTTTTTACCCTGATTCTGCAGTACACCTCCATTTTAATTATGCTAATTTGACACAGGTGTAAGGGATTATGCATTAACCAAAAGATCCTTTTTCTTTTAGTATATGTTTTCTATGGTTATGTAAATTATGGAGGTGCTAAACATACCTTTAGAGAACTTGGTATTTATTTTTAAGCTTTTTTTTTTTTTTTTTTTTTAATAGCAATGGTGTTTCGCCGTGTTGCCCAGGATACTCTCAAACTCCTGAGTTTAAGTAATCCGCTTGGCTTGGCCTCCCAAAGTGCTGGGATTACAGGCGTCTGCCACCATGCCCAGCTACAGAGCTTTATTTATTTGTTTGTTTGCTTATGTCTTTATAGACGGGGTCTCACTTTGTCACCCATGCTGCAGTGTAGTGGCACAATCTCGGCTCCCTGCACCCTCCACTTCCTGGGTTCAAGCGATTCTCCTGCCTCAGCCTCCTGAGTAGCTGGGACTACAGGCACCCACCACCATGCCTGGCTATGTTTCTTATTTTTAGTAAAGACAGGGTTTCACCATGTTGGCCAGACTTGTCTGGAACTCCGGAGCTCAAGCAGTCCACCTGCCTCGCTTCCCAAAGTGCTGGGATTAGAAGTATGTGCCCTCATGCCTGGCTATAGAGCTTTTTAATGTGCCAAGCTCTGTGTTCAGTGTTTCCTTAATCCTCATCTGACTTAATTCTCAAAGACCCTGCCTAAGGTATTGCTGTCCTCACCATCCTATGGGAAGACAGGTCACTTTCCCAAGTCTGGACAGCCAGCAACAGGGCTGAGATCCCCACTCAGACCCTATGATTTTATTTCTCGTGTCCTTGCATCTGGCACTGATTGTCAGGACCTTCCTAGACTCTGGATGAACACAGGATGGCTGTTTTGAGAGGAGCATGAAATATATAAAGGTGGGATTTCCACACACTTGGACTAGAGGTGAGATGGGGAAAGGCAGGAAGTAGATCATTGTTGCCCAGACTCAACATTTTCCAGCGAGGGTGTGGACCATCCTTCAGAGCATGGCCTCCAAATTGGAACCTGTGTATACCACTGACAGTGTTTCCCGGATGGTGATATTTATCAAGTGCAAAGGCCCAGACACAGAGAGCTTGAGGACCATTGTGTGAGACAGTGAAACCCTCAAAGGCAAGAGCTCTGTTTCATAAGTTTTCTGTCTCTGGCAACAGTCTCAGTGGGCCTGTTTGAGCTCCCCTGTCCCTTCAGTGGGCTTTTCTTTTCTTTTTTTTTTGAGACAGAGTCTTGCTCTGTCACCCGGGCTGGAGTGTAGTGGTATGATCTGAGCTCACTGCAACCTCCGCCTCCCAGGTTCAAGTGATTCTCCTGCCTCAGCCTCCTGAGTAGCTGGGATTACAGGTGCCTGCCACCATGCCTCGCCAATTTTTGTATTTTTAGTAGAGATGGGGTTTCATCATGTTGGCAGGCTGGTCTTGAACTCCTGACCTCGTGATTTGCCTGCCTCAGCCTCCTAAAGTGCTGGGATTACATGGACTTTTCTTAAATACAACAAATATTAAAAGTCAACTCTGGGAATTTTAGTTATTCATTCATTTGTTCATTTATTCCACAGGGATTTATTGTGCACTCACTATGTACTAACTCTTAGGCAAGTGGCAATGAAGGGAGATGAAGTGTCTTTGTTCTGGTGCTGCTGTACGGTCAGCGAATGAATGAGTGAGCAAGATACAAGACAGAAGTGAGGTATGGCCCATTATACCACATAAAGTGAGAGAGAGGGGCTGGCGATGAGAGCAGCCTAATTTGTATTAGGGATCAAGAAAGTCTTTAAGGAATCTGAAGCCTGAATTCCCAGGGCCAGCCACATGGGTACTGGAGAGTGGGAGGCCCAGGCAGGGGGAATGCTGGCTTAGCACAACTGAAAAACGGAAAGGTAGACTATGAAGTGGAATGACATGGTTTAGATTGAAATCTGATGTGGATGGAGAGGTTTTGTAGCCTCTCAGCCTAAGGTTTTAAAAAGAAATGGAATTTCTAAGTGCAGGGGGCAGCCGCTGGAGAGTTTTAGACAGGACAGTGACCCCACCGGATTTGCTGCCCATTGACTTGAGCTCAAAGTCACATCCGTGCTGCTATTACAAATGCCTCCCAGAACAGTTTCGGTAATCATCAACCTTTGTTCGTGGAGCATCTTCTGTCTGCTAGATGCAGAATGGGGTGTTGGGCTTTAGAGATGGATCAAAGTCAGTGCCTGGTCTTGAAAGGCTGCTGCCTGGATGGCGTGTGTGCCATCCTCAGAAATGTATATCCCTTACGGGTGATGCCCTATGACTCTGCAATTGCTGGGAAGCTTTTTAGAATTTTCTTTTTGTGCATTACTCTTGATGCTTGGTTCTTTTTTGGCATCAGCTCACCAATGGCAAATATGTATCCTTTGAGGGTGGGCTTAGTTTTTTGAGAAATGGCCAGAAGTTGTTTCAAGGCTAGTCTAATGAATAAAGCAGGGGTTTTATTTTTGACAAAGCTGGCAAATAAAGAGGGCTGATTTTTATAAATGGCTACTGAAGTGGCTTAGAGTGCCATTTTATCAGATTGTAAGATTATTCAGTGATCAAATATCAAAGTATTAAAAATTATCAAAAGGGAGTTCGCTGAAACACTTGTAGGTACTCAACTGGGGAAATCCCCATTTCTGGGTAACCCAGCCTCTTTTAATGACAACTTCTAGCCTCCAAATTCCACTTCCCCTTTTACCCTGCCTCACTTTCCTCATCCTTCATCAAGGTGACCTAAGTCTGGCAATCTTTTTGGGGTAGATGTGCGGATGTTGTTTTTGACGTTTGTACATGCTTTTGCTCAAGTTCAAAGCCCAAGGTTACCCAGTTCAGCTGCCCTCACACAGATAGGATATTCAGGGTTAGACCAAAAAGTCTACATAACTGGAAATTTTAAATCTGTTTATATTTTTAAAAAACCACAGGCCTAAAGCTTTTAAAAATAAACATTCCTTTCACCTCATTATACAAAAAATGCATTTGAGGTGGTCGTCATTTTATTTGGGCCGTGGTCTTCCAAGACTTGGGACAATAATATATTTTTTCTATCTTATGCAAATGTATGCAGATTCTTAAAGCATGAATTCATGTATTACACACGTTATAAATTCAAGTAATAGAAATGTTTGTGTGTATAAATAGATAGAATAAGGAGCATATATTTTGTATGAAATAACCTCTGTGGTATTTGTTTACCCTGATGTTTTGATTTATGAGTCGTCATCGCTCACTATAGAAGAAGAAAAATAAATATGCAAAACACTGGTAGACTTTTAATGGGGTTACTTCCCATCTGAGCTCAGTGTTTCTCGACCGAAGCTGACCTTGAAATTGCTTTTTAAATACAAGTCAAAATATGCAAATTCCAGAATAAGGAGGGGTATCCGGTGTTCGGAGTTCTTGTGAATTCACTTTTTACATCATTTCCATCCATATCCCGTGTTCCATCTGCTTCTTAATCCATTAGTATCTGAGTGGGGGTACCTGGGTTTTCTCAAATGCACTGATCTTCACTGAGGTTAAAATACCCCTAAACATGTATATGCAGGTATGTTTTTTTTTCTTTTTTCACGATAACTTTTATTTCTTCCTTTTTTTTTGAGACGGAGTTTCGCTCTTGTTACCCAGGCTGGAGTGCAATGGCGCGATCTCGGCTCACTGCAACCTCCCTCCTGGGTTCAGGCAATTCTCCTGCCTCAGCCTCCTCAGTAGCTGGGACTACAGGCGTGCACCACCATGCCCAGCTAATTTTTTGTATTTTTAGTAGAGACAGGGTTTCACCATGTTGGCCAGGATGGTCCCGATCTCTTGACCTCGTGATCCACCCGCCTCGGCCTCCCAAAGTGCTGGGATTACAGGCGTGAGTCACCACGCCCGGCTTTTTTTTCCTTATTAATGAGGACAAAGCATATCTTACCCAGCAGGTTTACATTTGTTCCCTTTTCAGTATTCATGACACCAAGGCTGTTTGTTATTTTATTGTCCCCCTACCCTGGTCCTTAGAGTCTTTCAGGACAACAAGTTGATCCCAGTATAATGTACAGCTTAATTCTAAGAAGTTGTTATCGGTCATGTATTTGTAGTCACTCTTCATGTCTATGCTGTCCATTTCCTTGGATCCCAAGAAAGTTTCTTCTGCCCCCTACTCATATTTCTTAAGGGTCTTCTGGAGCCTGCATGGTATTGGGATGTATATATCATTTCTCCCTTGTTATGACCCGAAAGACTCACAACCATGAATTTCACTGAAGTTTATGATTGGTCCCTGATTGCCTCACATCTTGTACAGAATCCTCTTCTAGAAGCATTCTTGCAGTTAGATAAACAAGCAGATAGACTGAACTGGTGCATGAATGAATAAGAAATATCCCAGTTGCAAAGGATAAATCTATCATGTGGTAGAGAGCGTGTTGAGGCAAAACATTTGGTTCTGCGGTCGCTTGGAGGATTGGGCCTGTGCTATAATTAATGCCACTAGCAGTAAAAGGACATTAGGGATGTCGTGCATGTTGATATTTCTTCATTTTGTTTATCTAAGTTTCCCCGCCTTGGAAGCTCTGTGACCATTGCCAAAGAAAGCCCTGGAGACAGAGTGTTAGCCCACGCTCCTCAAAAGCACATCATTACCTTCCTCCAAACAAAATCCTTTTCTTTTCTTTCTTTCTTTCTTTTTTTTGTCAATAGAGAATGAAAACATTATTGGATTCAGGAGTTCATCTTAGTCCTGTATGAAGCTGGGGATGAGGGGGATAGATTTATGAAATGGACCATCTCAAATGGCATTATCTTCCCACAGTGAGGTACACCTTTCATAAATCATGGGAGAATGCTCAGAAAATAGAGCATTTGTTATTCCTGCAGTACATTGTGTTTGCATCCCCCCTACTCACAGGAAAGAAGAAATTGTCAGATTTTCTTTCCTGAGTTTGAATAGGCAATTAATCCCCTTACAGTGAAATGATTTTTTTTTTTAAAGAAGAAGAGGTATTGTAAACAAATTAAGAAAAAATACTTCATACAAGTTAAGGATGCTGCTTTTACTACCATTTTGTTTTTAAATCATGGTGATTCCTTTTGCCCACTTATTTAGGCCTTAATTTCATTACGGTACTGATTAAGTTCTTTGGTTTTATTTTTTACTGTGAACATTTTGCTGTATTCCATAGGAAAATGTAGATGAATGTGGGTCATTGGGAAATAAAGTGGACAGGAGTATTGACAGGATTTCTTTCCCTCTCTCTGCCTCTCCCCGTCTAGCCACTGATGGATAATTACTCTTTCATGTGCCCACATTCAAATTAGGTATGATTGTGATTCTAATATGGAAGCGCCCTCCTTTTCTAGTAGCTTGGGTGTGATTTGCATGGAGAAGCAAAGTGGGTGCTTCTTTGTGTGTTCTTAACATAGTTGAACTATTTGGCGATAGTCAATTCCCTTTAAAGTATTAGGTTTCTTAAATATTTCTGTCTGTTTCCCACACTGCCAACTCATCTCGAAGAATTTTTCTTGAATTGTAAGGGGTTAAAAGTCATGAGGCTGACTGAAAAGTCAAGAATCTGCAGCACAGCCTACCCCTCCCGTTACTTTTCACACTCTCGGGAGGAGTTTGGGGACACACTGTAAAAATGTATGACCACATTTTGAAAACAAGTCTGTTGCCCCAAATAATACTACTACTAATAATAAGAAGATAGAAGAAAAATTGACCCCTGTTGCTTTCTGGGCCGTGGGAGGAGGGAAAACGAAGGAATTTTTATTAATTCCACCAAAATACATTATTTCAGACAAGGAAAACGTTACGTTTTAAATGTGGCTCCATCTCAGAAAGTTTGAGACAAGCTTTTCATATATGTGGCATGAGAAGAGAAAATGGAATGGAGTGAACACTCAGGAGGACCTTGAACTTAACTAATTGAACTTGATGGTCCTCACAAGACGTAGTGGGGAAGTGTTTTAAGACATCATTGTGCAGGCGAACGTGAGCTAGAAACTGAGAAATCTGTTCACGCGCTTCTCTCTGGTTTCCCGGAAGGGAGGAATTCCAAATCCTGTGACTGAGGTCCCAGGTCAAAGACAGCGCTTTAGAAGGAGATACTCTTTGCCTCTTTTCTGCCTGCGCATCCCCTCCTCTCTTTCAAAGATACAAGATAATTATTTGCAAGTGTATAGTAGAGCAGTCTTGGATTTGCATCAGATCAACTTTGGATTAAAGCCTGCCTGTCTCACGCCTGTAATCCCAGCACTTTGGGAAGCCAAGGTGGGCCTGAGGTCAGGAGTTTGAGACAAGCCTGGCCAATATAGTGAAACCCCATCTCTACTAAAAATACAAAAAATTAGCTGGGCATGGTGGTGGGTGCCTGTAATCCCAGCTACTCAGGAGGCTGAGGCAGGAGAATCACTTGAACCTGGGAGGCTGACGTTGCAGTGAACCGAGATCGTACCATTGTGCTCCAGCCTGGGCAACAAGAGTAAGACTCTGTCTCCAAAAAAAACCCCAAAACTGCCTTTCTGTCTTTATTTTTCCTCATCTCTCCTGCTGCTTCTTCCTATTTCATTGAATAAGGGCAATGACAGCCACTATTTCAAATTCATCTAAAGGTTTAGCTAGATAATGAATTGAGGTGGCAACACATGGTAGGTTCTTTAATAGTTGCCATTTGAGTGCTTTCTATGTGATGTACATTTCAGTTTGCACTTTACAAATAACCTCTTCCTTTTTTCCTTTAATCTTCAACAAGATCCTGGGAGGTAGGCATTATTGTGCCCACTTCCTGGATAAGAAGAGTAATATACACTAAACAAGTGAAAAGCAACTCAGCATCCAAGCCCTGATCTCTTTGGCACTCAAGATAACACTCTTATTCACTGCATGTTCATCTGCCACTGCCAGTGCCCTCCCCCAGGCCAGATAACCTGCCCAGCCCTGGAGAACTCCTAGAGGGAGAAACAGGGAGGACGCAGACACATGAACTTGCAGTGCAGCTGAGTTGTCAGATCTTCTAAGCCATATGGTTATCGAGCTTTATCAGAACAGCCTTGCTCTTGCAGTTTCTCACACATCACCACTGATCGATCTGGGAAACAAACAAAATAGAGGGCGATGGCTCCACTCGTGTGGCCCCATCAATGCCGTGGATGCAGCTGGAAAAATCCAGAAGAGTGCAGTACACTGGAAAAGTAGCAGGGTGTGCGCTTGTGGGGAATGGAACCAGCAGTTAAAGGCAGCCCTGCCAAGACCATTCAGCTTCCTGCAGCTCCTGTGGATCCCACAATTGGAAGGGAAACTTTTTCTCACCACACATAACTGCTTGGTGGAATAAATGGCTCCCTGATGTCCCGAAAGAGCAGAGCTTCTGAAAGTGTGGTGTGTGGTCGCTGAGGTGAAGCGCCAGCCACAGGGAACCATCATTCCTGCCACCCAAGGCTTCCATTGCCTGATTTTCTGTTGTCAAAGGGTTCGTTTTTAGGTCCTTCACCAGATCTTTTAGAAGCTCATCAAGGAAAGGACATTTGAATAAAAACAAATAAACAAAAATACCAAAACCAAGGATGTGTTGATTTCTGAGAATTCTGAGTTGTGTGTGTGTGTGTGTTTTGGCTGTGGTATTGTTTGAGCCTTTGATGAGATTGTTTTTGAGTTTGGATTGATTTTTGTCTTTCAAGACTCAACACAATGCATTCCGTCCTTCTGGATAATGTTTTCTATCCTCCCTTTCCAGACAAAAGTTAACTGTCATAATTGTTACTCTCCCCTACCTTATCAGCTTCTATATCTTTCAGCCGTTACCACATTGAATTGGAATATTTTCTTGTCTGTTTCACCTGCCATGCTGTGAACTCCTTGAGGATAGGAACTGTCTTATCTTCAAGGTGTTCACGACATATTTGTTGTATGAGTGGAATGGAGTCAAATTATCAATGATGGGGGCAAATATCACAATATGGTATATCTTCTCTGACCAAAACTGATGGTCAAGATACAACAACGTCTATATTTGACCTGTCTCGCTGTATCAAATCAAGCTCTGGTCTTGAGTTTTGTAAATGTCTATGAAAGCACTCTGAACTTAGCGACTTCTTCCTGAAGATCGTATTCGGATTTTTGGAACAAATGGTGGCTCACCCAGCCAATTGCTTTTGCAGAGATTCAAGCATGTGGGGAATGCAAGTCATAATATCCCGGGAAAGCCAACTTGAGACCTCCTAGGACTGCACTGCTGCTTATGACACTGACCCTTAACCCCTGTAAGTAAGTGAGCACAGCTCTGTAAGTGAAAGTGGGGAGGTTCTTTGCCACATAGCTGCTTCCCTGATAATACACCTGAGCCCAGAAAACAGGAGAGAGATTCTGATTGAAAAAGCTTTTCCTGAAGGCGGGGCACAGTGGATTACACCTGTAATCCCAGCACTTTCAGAGGCGAAGGCAGGGAAATCACTGGAGGCCAGGAGTTCAAGACCAGCCTGAGCAACATGGTGAAACCCCATCTCTACAAAAAATACAGAACATTAGCCAGGCATGGTGGTGTACACCTGTAGTCCCAGGTTCTTGTGAGGCTGAGGTAGGGGGGACTGCTAGAGCCCGGGAGATCAAGGCTGCAGTGAGCCAAGATCACAGGACTGCAGTCCACCCTGGGTGACGGAGTGAGACGCTGTCACAAAAAAAAGAAAAGAAAGAAAGAAAGAAAAAGCTTTGCCTGAATATCAGAACAAATGAAAAAGAATAATGGCACCAATTCTTCTTTCAGTTTCCATGGAATATCAGGGCATCCTTCGGTTGGTTCTGTTTTTTACAGTGCCATCCAGAGATGGACATATTTTAGAACAAAGACTCGATTTGAGTTGAACAATTCGATTCTGTGTCATTTGGTTGATTTTCTTAAACGTATAATGTCGAAGTTTACAATAGGAAGGCTATTTGTCTTCATAATTGTGAAATTCACCCTTTGCTTAGTTTGAGTGCATCTAAAGTCTCCATATCAAAAAGATCGATTTCAGGTTTGAAAGTCTGTCCTGTAACTAAAAAGGTTTTGGGGTTTGTTTTGTTTTGACCACTTTTTAAAAAGAATCTCTTTCGTTACCTTTAATACCCTGCCACTTCTGCCAGAATATTCTGGCCTTTTCATCTTATGACTTTTCCTCTCTTTTTCATTGTTGGCTGATGTTCTTCATTTGATCTGACTCCTGGTTTAATTTCTGAGGATTTTTTGTAAGTTGGCATCTTTTTTCTGTGGCTCCCCTTGTGTGCTCCCCTCTCTCTTCCCTCCTTTGTCTTGTTTCATTCATTGCTTTCCAGGTTCCTGAACATTCTTTGTCTTTAGGGCTCATTTTGTATGTAGATTATGTTCCTGGTAGACAGAAGCTGTCTTTCATTCATATGGGTTGAGTATGGCGGGGAGTTTATCTCATAGTCACTGGACACGGAGCCAGTCCTGGCTGCTACTTTAACTGCCCTTGTGACCTTGAACATATCATTTCATCTCCCCATGCACTCATTTTCTCATCTGTCTCTTCAGGCTGATAATTACCTGTCCTGCCTTCCTCGCAGCTTGTCAGGCACCCCAAAAGAGCCACTGAGCTGCACAGTGCTTCAAAATGAAGCTCTTTGCTCTAGAAACATACCATGACCTAATGGACTTTCTTGCGTAAGAGGGTTGTTTAGGAAATTCTTTCAATTAATTTTACTTTTATTCTATCACCAGGAATGCCAAGACCCCTCCGCCTGTTTTCTTTCTGTATTCGTTTTTGTTTGCTTGTTTGTTTGTTTTGAGACTGAGTCTTGTTCTGTTGCCCAGGCTGGAATGCAGTGGCGTGATCTCAGCTCACTGCAGCCTCCGCCTCTTGGGCTCCAGAGATCCTCCTGCCTCAGTCGTCTCCCAGGATTACAGGGATGTGCCACCACACCAAGCTAATTTTTTGTATTTTTCGTAGAGATAGGGTTTTACCATGTTGGCAAGGCTGGTCTCGAACTCATGACCTAAGGTATCTGCCTGCCTCATCCGCCCAAAGAGCTAAGATGACAGGCATGGGCCACCGCTCCCAGCCTCTTTCTATATTTAAAGAAATAGTCAGGACCTTTCTAGATGCACACAAAATGACCAAACCAGTCTTTGTGCTTATTTACACAGTGCAGAAATGTCAGCGTTCGCCCCGCAAGGTAGAGTTTCTGTCTGTCTTCATCCTGGGGTTCAGGAGCAATGCAGTGATGAGACGTCTGCACTCTGCAGACGTGGTGCAGGCCTGGAGAACTGTGTGGCGCATTAGTTTTTCAGAGCATTGAGTGTCAGGCGGTCCATATGGATGCAGTGGTCCACAGAATTGGCAGTGAGCCCCAGAGGAGCTCAGCACAAGACAAGATTCTGGTGTAAGAACTGCTGTGGCAAGGACAAGAGGGCGTCACACTATGACCTTCTCAAAGTCAGTAAGATAGTCTCCCTTCCTAGAAGACTGAGATGAAATAAAGCTTTGGGAATCAGTACCCCATGCAGGCATTTAATGGATTGTGAAGAGGGACTCTCTTCCTCTCAGTCCTGTCTCTGCCTCCATAAAGGAGTAAGTTAAAAAGAGAAAGTTTCTTTAAAAAAAAAAAAAAAGTCTTACTGCTCAATAAATCCCTGCGGGGAAAAAAAAGTGGGGTGAAAAGGAATGCACATTAGTCTTCCATTAAAAATAGATCAAAAAAGTACCCAAAAGAAAAACCCCACAACAATGAAATAAATTAGGATAATCCAACTGCAGGCCCGCAAATGAGTTTGCTAAATGTTAAACTTTCTCAAGCCACTTAGATTGTTAACTTCCTGTTTCTGCCCGAAGCAATAAAGGCAGGAACGCTGTCATTAGCTTCAAACACCATTTTTTTAAGCCCCTAGCTGCATTTGTTATTTTTCTCTTTCCCCCCTCAGCTGTATCCCTGCATTTATTACAGCACAGGTGCACCTGCTTTTGAGTGCTAACTGAGATGAAAGGAGTGAGGGAACTGGGGAGTGCTGGCAAATTCTGTGAACGCAGAGACGGCTGGGAGCCTTTGGGTTGGAAAGCTCTTGCCCTGATGAGCTGTCTGTTAGGGGTTTTTAGGGATGACCCCTGATGCGGCAGGGGTGTCTGTCCATGCCACACTCTGTGGTCAGATAACCCCTGATTATAATAAGCTGGAGGATAATTGCTTGCATTGTTCAATAAAGCAATTGCTTTGTCCCCTCAGCCCCTTTAGAAGAGCCAAAAAGAATGTGCCACCTAGATGCTATTTATAGGCATTTTCACCTCTTGCCTCCAGGGGCTAAACTGGAAACCTAATTTTAGATCCCTAAGAGCCAAAATCTGGATAGGAGAAGCACCAAAATAAAATATTCCAGGGCGGCTTTTCAGCGTCCTTCGAACAGGTTCAGGTTGATTTACCTCACTATGGATATCTAATTATGTCACTGAAAAAACACCAGTAATTAAATCATTACTTCTTAGATATGAGGTCCAAGGACATTCTAGAGGAAGTCAAAGGCAGAGGGAGGAAGGGTGGGACGATGGAGGCCTGAGGGCCTGGTGGAGAGGAAAGAATGCAGCCTGTGCCATCAGAGAGAGCTCAGCTCCCATCTGCGCAGCTGCAGGCATCTTGCCTTATTTAGCTTTTCTGAAACTTAAGTTGCTCAGAATGAGACAAATAACACCTGCCTCCGTGGTTTGCCGGGAAACGCAGACTTGCTAGGTACCTGGATCTCAGGTGGCAGGTTGGTCTGCAGACAGAGGCACAGCCAGCTGTCATTTATTTATTGTCACTGTTTGGGACACGTGTCACTGTCCCACCGAAGAACTGCCTGTCTCCCTTTCAGAGTTTCCAGGCATCTTGTTGATGTTGCATAGCACACTCCCAACTAACAGATCTCGGACGTGTGTCTTTTCCGGGTAGCTAGACTGAAAGATCCACTCTCTATGAGTGAGACAAAAGTCTGTCTCTCGTGGCATTTTGCTTTTGAGAACCCCCCATTTCTGGAAGGTCCCAGCCCCCAAGACAGTTCTGCCTGATTTATAGATGCCTGCGACAGCCCTGCTTCATACCCCCTGCCTCCTCATCCCTCGGAATCCCTTGAAGTTCTACTGGTCTGAGCAGCATGAACTTGGGGGTTCCCATTTGAGAAGTTCCAGCTCCTATGTCAGGGGAGTCAATTTTGGGGCCAGTGGTAGGGTCCAGGCCCCAGAACCTCCCCTCCTGGCACTTCTCCCATGGTGTAGTGTTATACAATGTGACAAAAGGGATCTTGCAGATGTAAATTAAGGTAACTAATCAGCTAACTTTAGAAAAGGGAGGTTATCCTGGGTTATCAGCAGAAACTAGGGTTATCACAGGAGCCCTTCAAAGCAGGAGGGGAGGATGCACAGGAGAATCAGAGAGATGTAGCCGAGTGGAGGTAGAGAGATTGCAAGCAAAGAAGGATTTCACATACTGCTACTGGTTTTGAAGATAGAAGGGCACATGGCAAGAAATATGGGCGGCCCCTAGAAGCTGAGAACTAGCTCTTTCTGACAGCCAGAAGGAAATAGGGACCTTCCACCTGTATAGCATGGAAAACGGGGACCTCAGTCCTGTACCTGTGTGGAGCTGAATTTTGCCAGTATCCTGAATACACCTGGGAGCAGATTCTTTCCTGGAGCCTCCAAAGAAGAGCCCAGGCTGGTTGACACCTTGACGTTGGCCATGTGGGACCTGAAACAGAAAACCCATGTGAGCCACTCTGTGCCTGGGACTTCCAACCCACAGCAACTGTTTTAAGGGGATGGTAATTTGCTATGGCAGCAGTAGAAAAACTGATACACTGCCATGGGGCCTTCCATAGGGTGGGCTCCACCAGCCTTCCGCTTATCTAGCATGTGTCCTCCTACATCCGGACATTTTCCTGATGTCCCCTCCTGTGAGAATCAGTTCCTTTCATTCAGTAGAATTACTTTTGCATGATTACTAGTGTGTTCAGAGTCATACTCAGCCTAATTACTGCTTTTGACCAACCCCAACACATAATGCTATGTGTCATGCTGTACTACTTTTAATTTCACAGATGAACACATTTCTATTCTTTTAATCCCGCTTTCCAAGACTCATGTTAACTCCATCTGGACAAAGCGTTGAGGTGTATGTGTGGCTTCTTCTGAGTGTCACGCCATAGCTGTCCCTGATCTACCCTGTGGGGCAAATACGACAAGTAAAAGGTGTTCCAGTGGAGGGATGACCACCCTGCATTGTCTAGCCGGAGAAATCTCTGTTGTAGATTCTGACATGTCACTCCATATCTGTGTTACTTTTTATGGCTCTCAGTCCTACCTTAATAGTAGCAGCGATATTTGTTTATTGTTTATCTATACCAGGTAAAGGATATGCTAAGCACTTTTCATGCATTTTTTTTTTGAGATGGAGTCTTGCTCCGTCACCCAGGTTAGAGTGCAGTGGCACGATCTCAGCTCACTGAAGCCTTCACCTCCAGAGTTCAAGCAATTCACCTGCCTCAGCCTCCCTAGTAGCTGGGACTAACAGGCACACGCCACCACGTCTGGCTAATCTTTTTTGTATTTTTAGTAGAGATGGGGTTTCACCATGTTGGCCAGGATGGTCTTGATCTCCAGACCTCATGATCTACCCGCCTCAGCCTCCCAAAGTGCTGGAATTCCAGGCGTGAGCCACCGCGTCTGGCCTTTCTTTTAACCTAGCTATCCTTTGACAGATGAGAAGACTGAGGCATGTAGATTTCCAAGGCTGTGCAGCTCTAGGTGTAGTCTGCCATTTGAACTTGGGCAGTGATACCAGAGACCATGTTCTCAACCAGGAAATACTGCACATATTTTTGTTGGTTGGTTTGTTTGTTTTTTGGCTCAAAAAGAAAGTGTGATCTCACCTTTCCCTTCTCAGTAGGTTGTGGATTTCCTGTCTCATCCATCCTGTCCTACTATTTCCCTCCTAATCTTTCAGTTGAATTATGGTCTTTAGCTCAAATGCATGACATGATGTGTGTGTGAATTTGGAGCTGGTGGTATTAGTCAGTCGATGGTTATTTCCTTGAGGAAAAAGGAAAGGAGAAATTGACGACTTTTCAGTGTTTGTTACTACAAAAGAATGGTGGCTTAGCATTGTTCTGAGAGGAAGGGGCTTTTTGGCCTTATCAGCTCCTGATGACAAAGATATTGGGTTGGAAGGCTGAGTTACAGCAGGTGAACTTGTATTTGAGGAAAGACAGAGCCAGCCCTGGCTACTAAAGGTCTAAATTTCAGAACACACACACACACACACACACACACACACACACACACACACACACTCTTCTGGTATTAGGAAATTAAGATTTCTAACATCATAAAAAACACTGAACTTAAAAAAGGCTTCCATTAAATCGAGTAAGAATTTTGAGGTGGAATCGTTTATCCTTGGGTCAGTACTTTCTGCAAACCTCTTAGTAATGGTTTCTTTTAGACACTCACGGTGATAAAATTGGGAAATTTCAAATGAAATCTGGAGTGATCTACTGGCACCATGCCTAGGACTTTGGAAAACTTGATGGTGGGCACCTATTGGGAAAACCGGACCTTTACCACATGGGCTCTGATTGAGTCTTCTTCTTATAGTGCAAGGTGCTTGCAGAGGTGTGGCGGCTGAAGGCCCAAGGGTAACATTGGCCAGACTTTCAGTCTTTGGAGCCATAAACACCCAGTTCTTTCCAGCCCCACTCTACCGCCTCTCCGGATTTCACCACCCATTAGCTGCACCTCAGACAAGACATTGTAGGTTGCAGCTCTTGTAGGACAATGAGAACAGGCCAAATAAGGACGGAGTTTTTATTTTTAATTGCCAGTGACAAATACAACCCTAACTTGCTTAGACCACGAAAAGGAACTGATTGGTTTGTAAAACTGGGAAGCCTCGGGGTGGATCTGGCATGGCTGATCTCAGTGATCCGGGGGCACAGTCATAATTCTATTTCTCTGCATCGCTCAGCTTTACTTGCATCTGTGTAAACTTCGCTTGCACACCTGGCACCATGCGCCGTACCTCTAATGTTGGAATATTGGTGGGAGGGAGCAGCTGCTTCCCTATAGCATCCCAAGAGTCCCGTGGCTGATTCTCATTGGCCCTCAGTGGGTCACATGTTAGTCCCTGAGCCAATCACTGTCATCCTGTCTGGACCTGGAATAAACGCCACCTTAGAACTTGGGAGTGGGATCAGCTTCATCCACAGCATATAGACAGTGAGGTATGAGATCAAGAAAGCACGTTATTGCTGGAAAAGGGGGCATGGGTGTTAAAAAGACAAAATAGCAGGCCTTCATCACAGTGGCTGTACTGCTACATCAATACCCATCCCAGGAAACGGTGGCGGTCTTTTCGTGTGTGTGTTTTGTTTTGTTTTGAGTTGGAGTCTCACCCTGTCACCCAGGCTGGAGTGCAATGGCGCAATCTTAGCTCACTGCAACCTCCGCCTCCCGGGTTCAAGCGATTTTCCTGCCTCAGCCTCCCGATTAGCTGGGACTACAGGCAGTGCCACCACACCAGCCTATTTTTTTTTTTTTTTTTTTTTTTTAGAATAGTGATGGGGTTTCACCATGTTAGCCAGGATGGTCTTGATCTCCTGACTTCATGACCTGCCGGCCTTGGCCTCCCAAAGTGCTGGGATTACAGGCTTGTGCCACCGCACCCAGCCGACAGTGGCAGTCTCGATGTCAATCTTGTTTTAGGATCATTGCCAGTAGAGTTGGGGACTGTGGTTCCACCTAGTACTAGGGAACCAGGTGATGGGATATGAGGCGTGGAAGGGGTGAGAGAGTTACATACTTATAGTTGTGAAGGGGGCCAGCCAGGATGGCAGTGGGCAGGAAAGCTCTGAGCAGAGTTAGAGGCAGTTCCTGGCACCGTCATGCCAAAGGCAGATAGCAGCATTCTTCCTTGGATGTGGGAGAGAGGGCAGAGGAATCCAGCAGGGGCATGGTTTCCCTCCGTACCATTTTTAAACTCCGACATAGTGACGTTTTTGAAACTCAAATCTGAGTATGCCATTGTAATCTTCCCATCCCCATATAAACCACAGCAATGATTTTATACTGTTTGTAGGGTAAAGATGACCCCCAAACATCACCTACAGTCCCTCCGCCCAGTGATCTAGCCCCTGCCTACCTTCCCTGCCTTATTTCTCGCTGCTATCATCATAACTCTCTACCCTCTTTCTTTCGGCTTCTTGCACTTTGCCTCCTGCAACAGGCTTTTTGCATATGCTTGTCTCTCCCCTACTTTGCCTCTACTAATTCTTTGTATTTCAACTCAGTGATCACTTGCTCCAGGAAGCCTTCCATGACTGCATTAAATCCTCCTGTACGTTTTCATAGTTCTGTGCATTTCCTCTTGGCAGCAATGTGCTGAGCTGCAATTTTACATTACTTTTGTGTTTTTGCTTTTTGGGTTTTTTTGTGACAGAGCCTCGCTGTGTTACCCAGGCTGGAGTGCGATAGTGTGATATCAGCTCACTGCAGCCTCTCCCTCCCAGGTTCAAGCAATTCTCCTGCCTCAGCCTTCCAAGTAGCTGGGATTACAGGCATGCACCACCTCACTTGGCTAATTTTTGTATTTGATGGGGTCTCTCCTGTGTTGGCCAGGCTGGTCTTGAACTCCTGGCCTCAGGTGATCTCACCACCTCTGTCTCCCAAAGTGCTGGGATTGCAGGTGAGAGCCACCATGTCTGGCCTATTTTTGTATTTATCAATTTCTGTTTTCCCCTCTTGACAGTTGTAGGGCATGTGTTTGTTTCAGTTCACCAGTGTATCCCTAGTGCCCAGCAGAAGGCTTAGCTGTTAACAAGTGTTTATTGAATGAGTGAGTGAATGAGTACATGAAGAAATCTGTGCTTCACGGGCACTTGCTCAAGCTTCTAGAATAATTCTACAGAGAGAAACAAAAATCAAAGGGAAACCTGAAGCTGGCTCAGAAGATGGATGGGCCAGCAAAGGCTTTAGCAAAACCACACAATGCTCATGACAAACCATCCATTTCTCTGATTTGTGGTTGTTGCTTCCCTGGATTGTTTTTTCCAGTTGTTGTTGTTGATGGTGGTGGTGGTGGGCAATCTGGCCATATACTAGCCAAATTGACTGTTGAATTCAGTCATCAGTGACCCACTCCTAATATCCTAACCTCCTAACTTAGAGCCCCTGGGAAGTTCAGCCTTTGCTCTGACCAGGCAGGGAAAATAACTATGTAAGTGTTCCCCTTTGGACCTAGACTGGGCCAGAGTTTCTCCTTGGTCTATACAGGATGATAGATTTGTAAAACAAATCAATAGTGTAGGCACAATTACAGCTGGGCGGTAGGGAGGTCACATTTAACCTACTTTAGAGAACAAACTCCTTTTAAGGGCTTTGCACACTAATTGTATGCAGATGGATGCTGCTAATTGCACACACAAGATTCTAACCTAGTCAAATTAGAAACCTATTCATCAATCATCCCTTTAGGACCTCTGCTCTACTCTATGCAGTTTAAATTGCTGTTTTATGGCCACATACTGTCTTGCTAACCCCCAGTTTACTGCTGGCTTCCTCCAGAGTCATTGCCCCAAGAGACTCATTGAGGGCAGAGACTGTGTCCCCTCCACTTTTACCTCAGTGCCCAGCTCAGCCCAGTGGGTACTGCACTTCAAAACAAAGCCACTTACTGAGGTCCATCTCTGTGCCAAGCATTTCGAAAGACAATGACAGTAGAGAGTGCATGCATGAATGGGTAAGCTCTTTCCTGAAACACCTGCTCTTATCACCCAGTTTCAAGCTTCAGCCAGACCTCTGGTCTCAACTCAGATTCCACCTACGCTGAGGTTTCCAGCTGGGCGTGATCAATCCACTCTCCACTCTTCTGTAGCGTTTTGGGCTTTGCGTTTATTTGACACTTTTCACTTACTGCCTTATATTGTATTTGTTTTTATTCATTAATTCAATAGTCATTTACAAATTGCTACTGAATCCAAGTCCCTGTGCAAGATGCTGCAGGGGGCAAAAAGATGAACAACACATGGTCTTTGCATTCGTATATTATTTCTCCTCTTCCATGGCAACACATGTCAAGGCAAGGACCACATCTTAGTCATTTCCTAGTCATTCTTCTTTTTTTAACTTTTTAAGATCTGCCATAAAAATGACTGGCAGAGTAGGCATGATTGCATAATCTTTAGATGGATGGATGGTTGGTTGAATGGATGGATGGTTGGATGGTTGGATGGTTGGGTAGTTGGATGGATGGATGGAAGGATGGATGGATGGATAGATAGATGTATGGATGGATGGTTGGATGGTTGGGTAAATGCATGGATGATGGTTGGGTGAGTGGATAGATGGATGGCTGACGGGCTGGCTGGCTGAGTGGATGGAAGAATGGATGGATGGATGGATGGATGGATGGATGGATGGATGGATGGATGAATGGTTGAATGGTTGGATAATTAGATAGATGCGTGGATGGTTGGGTGGCTGGATGGATGGATGAACAGATGCATGGATACATGGATGAATGAATAGTTGGATGGATGCATAATTGATGCATGGATAGATGAATGGTGAAACTTTCATATTTTACTAAAAATATGCAATGATAGCCTAGTGCCTTGCTAAAAATACTGGAGCTGCGCAAATGCCCCATTTCCTTTATATACTTGAGGAGCAGCAGCAAAGGCCAAGCCAATGCCAGGGACTGAAAACAGACACATAAATAAGAACAAATAAGATACAGACCTGACCTCAGTGACTTTTGAACTTAAAAACATGGGCACATGAATAAATTCTTGTAATGGGAGTCAGGGTTGAGGAGTGTTGGGTGCTATAGTAAAAATTATATAAATTGCCATGGGAAGCACAGCTACATGACTGATTTGTTTTTATTATTATTTGTTATTATTACTGTTTTTTAGAGACAGGGTCTTGTTCTGTCACGGAGGCTGGAGTGCGTTGGGTTGATTGTAGCTCACTCCAGTCTCGAGCTTCTGGACTCAAGAGATCCTCCTGCCTCAGCTTCCTGAGACCACAGACACAGGCCACCATGCCAAGCTAATTTTTAAACTTTTTATAGGGACAGAGCCTCACTATGTTGTCCAGGCTGATCTCAAACTCCCAGCTTCAAGTGATCCTTCTGCATTATCCCCCACAAAGCACTGGGAATGTGTTCTTTCCTGATCAGAGAACTCTGCAGAGGAGGTGACAGGTGAAGACTATATAGAATTTTGCCCCATGGGAAAGGGAGACTTTGCTGGTAGGGTCAACTGGAGGAGAGACTGCAGGGGTCGGAGACTGTGGCCATACGCTGGAACTGCAGTGTGGGTGCTCAAATGGTATTCAGCGCATCTTCACAGATGGGCCACCAAATGTCCCTCATGCCCTAAAATAGATATTCTCTGCAGCTGCACATACGACGTCAGTGAAATCCGTTGAGAGGAGCGTTGAGGAGATGAGTCAGGTGTGCTGCAACACTCACGTCAAACTCGAGGCAAGTAAGAGGTGTGAGTTATTCAGAGTCGCAGAGAGCTTGGGCCAAAAGAGATTCTATTTTTACTGGAACATGTGAGTGTGGATCACAACTAGGATGGTACAGAGTTCACCTCATATTGGGACACCATGCTGCAGGGGTAGTAACTGGACTTTTTAAAACCAACAAATCGTTCATATTTGCTTTTTATGAAACCTCTTTTCACTTTAGTTTTTATATTTTTAAATTTTCTTATTTCTTTGTTATTCTTTTAAATTGATTTTTGTTTTAATTTTTTGTTTTGAGATAGGGCCTTGCTCTGTTGTTCAGGCTGGAGTGCAGTGGCCCGATCACGACGGCCTCAGCCTCCTAAACGCGAGCACTTCCCCTGCCTCAGCCTCCCGAGTAGCTGGGGCTACAGTTGTGCATCACCACCCCTGGCTAATTTATTTTTTGTAAAGATGAGATCTCACTATGTTTCCCAGGCTGGTTTTGAATTCCTGGCCTCAAGAGACCCTTCCTCCCACTTCCGCCTCCCATATGGTTGAGATTACAGGCATGAGCCACCATGCCTGGCCTTCTTTTCACTTTAGAAGAAACAAACAGACAAAAGCAAAACAAAAAACAAGCAACAACAACAAAAAAAATTTTTTTTTTAAGAACAGTTTTAGTTTCAGAGCCAAAAATTTTTTTTTTTTTTTTTTTGAGACAGAGTTTCGCTGTTGTTACCCAGGCTGGAGTGCAATGGTGCGATCTCGGCTCACCGCAACCTCCACCTCCTGGGTTCAGGCAATTCTTCTGCCTCAGCCTCCTGAGTAGCTGGGATTACAGGCACGCGCCACCACACCCAGCTAATTTTTTTGTATTTTTAGTAGAGACGGGGTTTCACCTTGTTCACGAGGATGGTCTTGATATCTTGACCTCGTGATTCACCCGCCTCGGCCTCCCAAAGTGCTGGGATTATAGGCGTGAGCCACCGCACCCGGCCTCAGAGCCAAAATTGAGCAGAAAGTGCAGAGAGTTCCCATATACCTCCTGCTGAATCCTGGTTCACTATCCACATCCCTACTGTAAAAATGGATACAGGGTATTTGTTTACGTCTTTGGAGTTTGTTGTTGTTGTTTTGACACGGAGTCTTGCTCTGTCGCCCAGGCTGGAATGCAATGGCACAATCTTGGCTCACTGCAGCCTCGACCTCCTGGGTTCAGGCGATTCTCTTGCCTCAGCCTCCTGAGTAATTGTGGTTACAGGCATATGCCACCACACCTGGCAATTTTTTTTAAATATTTTTAGTAGAGATGGGGTTTCACTGTGTTGGCCAGGCTGGTCTCGAACTCCTGACCTCAAGTGATCCACCCACCTCAGCCTCCCAAAGTGCTGGGATTATAGGCCTGAGCCATCACACTAGGCCTGTATCTGTTTTAATTGATTAATCTACAATGACACAGCATCATCACCTGAAGTCCATAGGTTCATTAGAGTTCACACTTGGTGGTGTATGTTCTGTGGGTTTTCACAGACGTGGAATGACATGTGTCTATCATACATCATATCATATCATAATCACACCATACCATAATGAAGAATTTCATTGCCCTAAAATTTCTCTATTTTCCCTTTTTGATCTTTTTGTGCACTTATGAAAAATTCCTTTTGCGTTTTTGAGTCTTGAAAGTGTGCCACAAACAAGAAATTTGGGATCTGCTGAGCCCGGCCTCAGACATGTAGAGGGCAACAGGAGGTCACACACGCAGGCTGTGGCCACTTTTAGAAATTATGAAGGAGAGTGTCTCAAACATATAGACTTGAGCCACTCAAAATTCTGGGAAATAAGATGTTTTGTAAAGAAAGTTTGCTGCCGTCACTTCTGAGTAGTTGCGATCCCTCACAGGACATGGGTATCTTTGATGAGAACAAATTTCCTGGCATCTGGAGGACTCTGTTCAGCTTTGAAAATCTCAGCATCACAATGTGTGTTATTTACATGCTTTATTTAATAGACTTGCCTGATGTGACATTCTACGTCCTCCTTTGTGTCTAAGTGATTTGCACTGAGGAGATAATAAACACTCCCACTTTAGACGCAGAAAGTCGAAAACACCACGAATGTTGCAATCTGAGGTATCTGCCCTTAAAGAAGCAATATTTACTGTAATGCAGGGCACATGGCTTTTCCAGCAAACCACACTGCCTTCCTTTTCTGTGAGGAAATAATTATTTTGAGATACCGACATGCATGACGACCAGATAATTATCTGAGAAAACTTAGCATCTAATGATGCTCTTTTGAGATCACAAGGAAGAATTGTATTAGCTCGAGCTGAGTTGGGTTTTTTCCCCCGTCTCTCTTTAGTTGTAAAAACAGCCACAAATGTGAATGCTTCGGGCTTGAACTTGTCAATAGCCAGTGGCCCGCTGTAGACATAGGGATGTCACCTGTTTTTGGGGCTGAGATACCAGAACAGGTGTTTCTTTGGGAACTGGAATTGTCTGCCGCTGCACACCTTTAATCTTTGGTTTTCTTTCTGATGAAATACCCACGATTTGTAACTCAGTCCCATTACTAAGGAATGTCTCTTCGGATAGATTCTATCTCTAAAAACTTCAGGGATTTTCAAACAGTTGTTTGATTTATGCACTGGAACCTCTCACTCAGGAGAAGAACTTTTATTTGGCAAACACCATAGGAACAAAGGCCTTAACAAAATAATTAGGACTCTCTTCTCCTGTTTTCCTCTCAAAGCTGTCCCTGCCCTGGTCTGGCTGGCCCACTTGTGCCTTTGTGAATTTGCAGAAAAGATGGTGGGTGTGGAGGGGACATGACTAATCCTCCCAGCCTCCCTTTCTTTTGTTTCTTTGACAACTCAATTCACTGTCACCACATCAGCACATTTTGCTGCAAATTTCAGTGCCCTCTCACTTTCGTTTTACTTAATGCATTTCTACATTTTCCCAAGGCCTCATGAGCTGTTTTCTTGTGTGTGGTGCGCCTGCCTCAAATAACTAAAATTGCCTGGGTCTTGGAATCTCAGCCTTCATATTCTCCCATACGTTATTTGGTCGTATTGTTCCTTAACTTGCTCATCATTCACACGGTGAAGGAAATTCCATTTGGTCCTTTTAAGACTGCGAGAGTCGCTGACTCTCTCAGCCCCAGCTACTTCTGAATATTTCGGTTCTTTATTGAAATGGTCCTTTTAATGTCATCTTTAATTTAATCAAATAGTGTCATCAAAATAACATTTACTCTATTACTGCAAATTCACTGCATTATTAACTAGTGTAACTAGACAAAAAAGATGGTACAAACCCCCATGGAAATATATACTTACTGTAAAAATGGATACAGTTCATAGATGTTCTATATTTAATTTGCAGTTTCGAAGCACTCTCTATGGAGAGGTTTTATGGTTCTGAAATAATTTAAAAACACACTTTACTACAATCCATAGCAGGTAGTTTTTGCCAATTTGGGAAGTTATGGTGCCTTGTAGTTTCCGTAGTAAGCTGAACAGTGTTTTTTGACAGTGACGTCCCTCTCCCATTAGAAATGGAAGTCCATCCTCGTACCTCAGGTAATACAGCAAAGGCTCCTCTGATTTTCTTTTGGTACTCTCAAACAACTCAAATATAAATTATATGGTATATGCAGTGTCACCAGGAGGAAATTCATTTGATGAAATATACCAAGTCCTCGATGCCACGTTGGATAGTTTCCCCTGAAAACAGGACGTGGTTGGAGTAGGGGTCACAGGGTGAGAAGGTTTTATAATTTTAAAATTCTTCCTTTGATTCAAAAGAAAAATGTGTTTGTTGTGTTCCACTCCATAGGTTCAAGATAGCATAGTGGGGAGAGATTTGGACTAAAAGAAAAGAGTTCTGGGCTCGAGATGTGAAGTAAATTATTTGGTGGGCCTTAGTTTGCCCATCTGTGAAAAGAGGGAGTTCTGTAATAGCAAGACATTTAATATCCAAATGATGTGATGTTTTTAAAAATGCTGTCGACCCACTTTTTCTTGAAATTAGTAGGACCAATTTCTAATCAGAATGTTTATCTGAACTCACCACTAAGTATTTCTTTGTAGAGTATGAAAGTAAAATATCAATGGGCCATCTCTGTGTCAAGGTTCTCATTCTTCCCATTACTAAGAAATTACATTCCTGGAAGAATATCGTACAGACCTAGAAATAAGGGCACTGAACTAAATTCATTTATTTTTCAAAAGGCATGTATTTTTTACCTCTTGCTGTACCTGCCACGAGCCGAGTGCTGTGCTTGGCCCTGTGAAAGCAAAGACAGAGAAAGATGTCTGTCTTTTAGAATTTGATATCTTTTAGGGACATAAACATTTGAAAAGATAAGACTAACATAGTAACTCAGGTATGATAATAACAATCTTCATGGGGTTAGCCATTCATCTCTCTGTTCATCCATCTATTCACTCATGCATTTATCCACCTGTTCATCCATTCATCAGTCCGTTCATCCATCTATCCATCCATCCACTTCTAGGATACAAGAACCAGCAGCGTTGACTCTCAATGTGATAGGAAGGCGGGTGTCTTGGCAGAAGATCAAAGAGCTCATGAAAATTTGCAGGGTAGAGTGGAGGCTCAGACGCTGATGAGACCCCCTGCATATACCACATCAAAAGGCCTGAGAGACTTTCCAAAACCAAATGCATAGATTGATGAATCTGAGACAAGTCGGGGAAAGATGTCATCTAACAGTGGTTCTCAACCCTATGGGAATCATATGGGGAAATATAAAAGATCCTGATGCCTGGGTTTTTCTTCTGGAGAGTCTGATTTAATTGGATAAAGATATAGCCTAGGCATAAAGACTTTCCAAATTCCCTAAGTAATTCTCATTTGCAACCAAGGTGGAGAATAAAGGATGTGTATAAGGGGAGAGCCTTCTGGTTGACTAAAGGAAATACTAGTGACATTTGTGCTTTAGGTCTACCAGTTAGTGTGTATTGGTGCAAATGGTGGGACAGACTAAAGGGCTACAGGTCAGGGTCAATGTCAAACGGTGAGGGATAAGGGGTTGTGTTGTGGCTCAGGCAGCAGTGGACCAAGGAAGCACACCTAATTCCAGATACCCATGTTCTGGTGTGAAAAACAGTACCTGACTTGTAACATCTGACCCCAAAAGTGGCCATAATTTGGGTCATAGGTCAAAGACATCCCACCTCCAGCTAGGAAAGACAGGAAATGACAGGACTGGGCTTCGTATTTTCTAGTGTAATGTCTGGCTTGTGGTATATTCAAAACTAAGTCCATGTTGTTGCTGCTGAGTGGCTAAGCTGATATTACCCATTCTTCGGCCATCTAGACTTATTCTCTAATATCCTCAATACGTAATATGAAAGGAGACTGTGACTTAATGAAAACCATTTATTTACTTTAGCTTAAAACTACCGGAGATTGCAACAACTGTCTCATCTTGTCGTCTTCTTTCTACAGAAGGAAATACCTTAACAATAGACTAGGTATTTATTGAGTCAGGACTGGCAGGCACGGAACAGATCCATTGATCAGAAAGAAGGAAATTGTCTTTGCCTTCAAGGTTCTTACAATCTGTAGGGAACCGAGAGCTAAATAAAGAAGCTCAAGACAGCACACTAATCATAAGTCTCTGTGCCATCAGCTGCTGGGATGTATGACTCTCTGGTAGAGGTATACAGCACTTATTTCAAAAGGAGTCTATCTGGCTTTGGGAGTTCTCCATTTCGTCACCTTATTTTTATGTCTTCTTCTTAAACCAGCATCATATTTTATTGAATCTCTGCCTCAGCTGCTATATTTACTATATACGTACATAGCTCTTTTGAAGACTTTATGTCAAAAGTAAAGAACTTCAGAACCTACAGGGCCTGGTTAGGTGCCCAAATTCTCTTAGCTTTCTGAAAAAAGAATAATCTATAGTATATCCTTTTTGGAGTATCTTTACTCACTCGTAATTAGATGTCTCTAAAAGTAATCAGCTCCATACATCTGGACATGATGCCCTCACGCCCATGAGATTTAGGTGTTCTCAGCTAGTGGTACAAGTTCCCCTAAAAATAGACTCAAGCCAGTCATTCAATGGTTATGTTCCAGATCACAGTCTCCTAAAATCCAGATGGTCCTTTTTGCAGGGATGGTGATATCGGAGCTTAGAAGGTTTACACAGATGAGGAGGAAAAATGAGGGAAATTTCTGTAAGGTTTTAAAAAATGATAGTTATAAATGAACTGATGAATATGTAATTGAATGTGGCTAAGTTGATGTAGTTCTCTGTAAAACTAGTTGGTGGAAGGAAACTGTCTTTGACCACCAAGGAGGGTGCAGTTTGTGGCATGGCACAAAGATAACACTCAGCAGATACATAGCTATGAGATGCATGGATGGATGGATAGATGGATGCATAGATGGATGGATGGATGGATGGATGGATGGATGGATGGATGGATACATGGATGGATGGATATATGGATAGATAGGTAGGTTGATAGGTAGATGGATGGCTGATGGATGCATGGATGTGTGGAATGGTGGGTGGTAGGTGGGTACATGGATGGATGGATGGATGGATGGATGGATGGATGGACGGATGGGTGGATGGACGGATGGGTGGATGGATGGATGGGTGGATGGATGGATGGATATATGGATGGATAGGTAGGTTGATAGGTAGATGGATGGCTGGATGGATGCATGGATGTGCGGAATGGTGGGCAGTAGGTGCGTACATGGATGGATGGATGAGTGGATGGATGGACGGATATATGGATGGATAGGTAGGTTGATAGGTAGGTGGATGGCTGGATGGATGCATGGATGTGTGGAATGGTGGGTGGTAGGTAGGTACATGTGTGAATGTATGTATGTATGGATGGATGGATGGGTGGATGAGTGGATGCATATGTGAATGAGTAAGTAAGGGAGGATAAATGAAAGGCCTGTTCCCCTAAAGGGACTCTTCACAAGGAATCTTTGATCTTCCATCTTTCATGTGCAAGAGACTCCCCAGTGAGAGCTTGTTAAAATAAGCATATTCTTGCTATTGCTCCCAGATATTTTGATTCAGTAAATCTGAGGAGGAACTTGGGGAACTTTATCTTTTAAACAAGTTCCTCAGGTTATCATAGTAGTCTTGCTGTCCTGAATCTTAATGCATCTCTATTTCTACTACATCTTCCATGCAATTGATTTTGCAGAAATCATTCTGTGGTTCCATATTGCTGTATTATCTGCATCCAAGAGCTATTGCTTTCAAATTTACATCAAGCACAATTTGGTAGGTGTTAGGGACAGACCTGATTGCCAAGTCTTTGTTGACTGAAAGAGATCCCCTGTCTTCCCCTATCTCTTGTCAGGACCTTCTTCCAGGCTGCTCCTGAACAAGTCTGCATGTGCTTTCTACCTGTGATCCAGTGGGTCAGGCCATAAGGGAGCTTTGGACAGGTACAATCTTAAGGTGAAAAAGAACAGGAATATCTCCCAGAAGAGAGAAGGGGAGCCTAGCCTTTGATGAAGACATTCAGCCTGTAGATGACTTTCTGTGTGCTGTTATTTGAAGGTGGCTTCTTTTCTCTCTATCCCAGTAGCTGAATCCTATGCCAGAGGGCAGAGATTTTGGATCAGCAAGGCATCGTTGTTTTTTTTTTGTAAAAGGCATCTGACTGTGAAGGAAGGAAGAAAATGCCCAAAGACACCGGACAAGGGCTAGGAGGCTGCGGAGTTTCACACATTCATAATTTCCTTGTAGGCCACGTTTACTCTCAGGAATGACAGTCATTTTCTAAGAAAGTGAGATTGCTTCACATCGCATTTAAAGGCTTAAATAATGTATCCTGTCAGACAATTCTCTCAAATGGTTTTCCAAGTGAATGCATCAGAAAGTGCCTAGAAAGAATGCCTGGCACAGGAAGAGAAGGGCATTCAGAAAATGTGAGCTGCTTGCATCAGAATCTAACTTGAGATGTATCATTCCTATGGTAACGTGCACACATATTAAATGTACAGTTCAATGAACTGCTTATTCATACAACTGTGTAAACACCACTCAGATCAAGACAGAAAATATTCCTAACACCTCAGAAAGCTCATCTGTTCCCCTTTCTAACCAAGAAGTACCATCAGCATTAAGAGCTAACCACTATTCTGATTTCTATCACCATAGCTTTCTGCTCCTGAAATTCATATAAACAGTCACCCACCCAGTATGCATTCTTTGCTGTCTTGCTTCTTTTACTCCTCATTAGGTTGTGGGATATACCCATGCTATTTCATTCTTTATTGTCATTCTTCTTACTGTTTCATCCCACCAACCGTTTGTTATTATGAAAAATCGTAGACATACACAAACGTTGAAAGAATTATACTGTAAGTACTCCAGTATGCACTACCTAGATTCCACAATTGACATTTCCCTCTGTTTGCAACTCTATTCATTTACCATTCCTCTGTGTATCCACCAGTATAACTTATGATCCATTTCAAAATAAGCTGTAGGTCAGGTGCAGTGGCTTACATTTATAATACCAGCATTTTGGGAGGCCAAGGTGAGAGAATTGCTTAAGTTCGGGAGTTTGAGACCAGCCTGGGTAACATAGTGAGGCCTTTACAAAAATAAAAAAATTTTACATATGTATTAAAAAAAATAAAAAATTAGCTACTTGGGAAGCTGAGACAGGAGAATTGCTTGAGTCCAGGAGATAGGAGCTGCGGTGAACTGTGATTGCACCATTGCACTCAACTTGGGCAACAGAGTGATACCCTGTGTCAGAAATAAACAAACAAACAAAAAACAAAAAGCTAAGTAAGTTGCAGACAGCAATGACTTCACTCCTAAACACTTAAGAAGGTGTGTCCTTATTGTGTTACTGAACTAGAGTTCGGTATTTGTTTATGCTAGTTATGTTAGTGGTATGCTTTTTAAAGCATGTGAAAATAATTTAAAAATAATTAAGGTGATATAATGATGAGGCTAACAAGAACCAACATGCATTGAGTATGGACTTTCTACCCGACACTACACTATGCACTTAACACATAGACACATATTGTGACTTCCATTTTTAGATACAGAAACTGGGCCTTAATGATGCTGTTGACTTGCTGAAATGGTTTGGCTGTGTCCCCACCCAAATCTCAACTTGAATTATGTCTCCCGGAATTCTCACGTGTTGTGGGAGTGACCCAAGGAGACGTAATTGAAGCATGGCAGCTGGTCTTTCTCATGTTATTCTCACGATAGTGAAGAAGTTTCACAAGATATGATGGCTTCTGTTTTGCTTCTTTCTTATTTTTCTCTTGCCACCACCATGTAAGCAGTGCCATTCATTTCTCACCACGATTCTGAGACCTCTCCAGCCATGTTAAGTCCAATTAAACCTCTTTTTCTTCTTAGTCTCAGGCATGTCTTTATCAGCGGTGTGAAAATGGACTAATACAGTAAATTGGTACCAGTATAGTGGGGTGTTGCTGAAAAGATACCCAAAAATGTGGTAGTCACTTTGGAACTGGGTAACAGGAAGAGGTGGAAATAGTCTGTAGGGCCCAGAAGAAGACAGGAAAATGTGGGAAAGTTTGGAACTTCCTAGGGACTTGTTGAATGGCTTTGCCCAAAATGCTGATAGTAATATGGACAATAAGGTCCAGGCTGAGGTGATCTCAGATGGAGTTGAGGAACTTGTTGGAAACTAGAACAAAGGTGACTCTTGTTATGTTTTATCAAAGCTCCTGGCAGCATTTTGCCACTGCCCTAGAGATTTGTGGAACTTTGATCTTGAGAAAGATAATTTAGGGTGTCTGGCAAAAGAAATTTCTAAGCAGCAAAACATTCAAGAGGTGACCTGGGTGCTGTTAAAGGCGTTCAGTTTTATAAAAGAAGCAGAGGATAAAAGTTTGGAAAATTTGCAGTTTGTCTATGTGATAGAAAAGAAAAACCTATTTTCTGGGGAGAAATTCAAGCCAGCTGCATAAATTTGCGTAAGTAGCAAGGAGCCTAATGTTAGTCCCCAAGACCACGGGGAAAATGTGTCCAGGCCATGTTGGAGAACTTCATGACAGCCTCTCCCATGAGGCCTGGATGCCCAGGAGAAAAAAAAATGCTTCTGTGGGCCTGGCCCTGGGTCCCTGTGCTGTGTGCAGCCTAGGGACTTGGTGTCCTGTGTCCCAGCTACTAGAGCCATGGCTGAAAGGGGCCAACATATAGCTCAGGCTGTGGCTTCAGAGAGTGGAAGCTCCAAGCCTTGGCAGCTTCCATGTAGTCTTGAGCATGTGGGTGCACAGAAGTCAAGAATTGGGGTTTGGGAACCTCTGCCTAGTTTTTACAAGATGTATGGAAACACCTGAATGCCTGGGCAGAAGTTTGCTGCAGGGGTGGGGCCATCATGGAGAACCTCTGCTAGGGCAGTGCAGGAGGGAAATGTGGGGTCGGAGCCCTCACACAGAATCCTTACTGGGACACTGCCTCATAGAGCTATGATTAGAGGGCCACTGTCCTCCAGAATCTAGAATAGTAAATCCACCAACAGCTTGCAACATGCGCCTAGAAAAGCCACAGACACCAGCCCGTGAAAGCAGCTGGGAGTAAGGCTGTACCCTCCAAAGCCACAGGAGTGGCTTTGCCCTCCAAAGCCACATGAGTGGAACTGCTGTACCCTCCAAAGGTACAGGGCTGTACCCTCCAAAGCCACAGGAGTGGAACTGCCCAAGACCATGGGAACCCACCTCATGCGTCAGTGTGACCTGAATATGGGACCTGGAGTCAAAGGAGATCATTTTGGAGCTTCAAAATTTGACTACCCCGCTGGATTTCAGGCTTACATGGGCCCTGTAATCCTTTTGTTTTGGCAAATTTTTTCTATTTGAAATGGCTATGTTTACCTAGTACCTGTGTTCACATTATATCTAGGGAGTAACTAGCTTGCTTTTGATTTTACAGGCTCATAGATGGGAGGGACTTGCCTTGTCTCAGATGAGACTTTGGACTGTGGACTTTTTTGGGTTAATGTTGAAATGAGTTAAGACTTTAGAGTACTGCTGAGAAGGCGTGACTGATTTTGAAATGTGAGGACATGAGATTTGGAGGGGTCAGGAAGAGAATGATATGGTTTGGCTGTGTTCCCACCCAAATCACAACTTTAACTGTATCTTCCAGAATTCCCACATGTTGTGCGAGGGACCCAGGGGAAGGTAACTGAGTCATGGAGGCCGGTCTTTCTTGTGCTATGCTCGTGATAGTGAATAAGTCTCATGAGATCTGATGGGTTTATCAGGGGTTTCCGGTTTTGCTTCTTTCTCATTTTTCTCTTGCTGCCACCTTGTAAGAAGTGTCTTTCACCTCCCACCATAATTCTGAGGCATCCTCAGCCATGTGGAACTGTAAGTCCAATTAAACCTCCTTTTCCCCAGTCTTGAATATGTCTTTATCAGCAGCCTGAAAACAGACTAATACACTTGTGTAGGTTTACAGAGAAAGGAAATCGACATGGATTGTGGTCAACTTCAAAACCATTGGCCAGTATGCAATTCACCAGAGTATGGATTTGAATTGATGTGTTCAAGTGCCATCGGTAAATGCCTTGCTAATTGTGTGACTTTGGGCAAGTGAACTAAGCTCTTTGAACCTCATAAGTATCCATCAGTAATGTGAGGACAATCATAACAATTCCACAGAGATAGTATTGATGATTGAATGAGATGTTTAAATGCCTAGTAAAATTTGGCTGGGCACAGTGGCTCATGCCTGTAATCCTAGCACTTTGGGAGGCTGAGATACGTGGCTCACCTGAGGTTAGGGGTTTGAGACCAAGCTGGTCAACATAGCAAAACCCCATCTCTATTAAAAACACAAAAAATTAGCTGGGCATGGTGGTGGACACCTGTAATCCCAGCTACTTGGGAGGCTGAGGCAGGAGAATCACTTGAACCTAAGAAGCAGAGGTTGCAGGGAGCTGAGATCACACCATTGCACTCCAGCCTTGGCAACAAGAGCAAAACTCCATCTCAAAAAAAAAAAAAAAATACCTGCATTATTTAGATAGAAAATCTAAAGCTTTCCACTGGAAGATTCTGGCACTGTTAGCATCTCTGGGATAAACTCTGTTATTCAACCTGGTTTTGTTGTGTCACTTTCTGTGTTGGCTTTGTCCTTCCTGCATTGTGACTTGATCCCATTTAAGCAGTGCTCTCTGCAAACACAGTCTCTTCTCTGTCTCTTCACTTGCTGATGTTATAATATCTAGAGGCTTATTGATTATTTGTTTGACTCTATTGTGGGCACAGGAGCAGTTCTTAGATTAACACTATTAGATTTCCCCAAACAGTATTGCCGTGGTTTATACAATTGGACGAAATGGGTGATCTAATTTGGACTCAATTTGCTCTAAAGTAGAGCTGGAGGGAGGAGGTGCTGTGACTTGGTTCTGCGCCTGAGAACAAGTATGGAAAAAATGTATCTCCAGGTGGAATCTGTGTGCCTCATCGGTTTTGGATACACTGTGTGAGCAGCTCTGAAGATTCAAAGCTTTTTTGTGTGGCTTCTTTTCTGTGAGCTAAAGAGCGTAGCTTTACCTATCCAACTTAGATATTAAACCCAATAATGTAATTTATTTTTCCATGTGAAATATCTCAGGAAAAAAAAATTAGGTTGAGTTTTCTAGAGGCACTGGTTTAAGAGGCTGTGGGGTAACAGGAGATAACAGATATGCCCAGAAACAAATGGTTTCCTGATTGCTGTTTCAGATGGAACCAAATAGAAAACATTGCTTTTCTTTTACTGGACACCTCCTATCATGGCATCTAAGCATATCTGTAATCATATTGTCTATAGAAATTTTGGTTCTGCTTCTGACCTTAACATTATAACACCATTCCACAATATTACAAACTCTTTATTGTACATGTACATCATTTTTAAGGTGGCTGTAAATTCTACTTAGTAGCTATTACTATAGTTTTTTTAAAAAAAACTATTCTCCTAATATTGGAAGTTTAGATTGCTTCTCAATTTTCCTTATTATAAGTAAGGCTAAAAAGTAACACATGAGTGTTTTGCATCAATAACTATACTATGTAGTAATAATATTGAACTATTTCTTAAGATTACATTTTCAGAAGTAGAATCACTGAGTCAAAGGGGGTGTCCCGTTTAAAGAAGCTTACATGTATTGCACAATTCTTTCCATGGCCTGCCGATACCAGTAGAAATGGCAGTCTGGATTCAAATCACATGCACTAACCGTTCTACTTTGGCATAATTACTTACCTCGGGTTCCACATGTGTGAAATAACAGTGCCCACCTCACAGAGCTGCAGTGGAGATGGAATGAGTTCATAGATAAAAAAGCAGCCGGGCGCGGTGGCTCAAGCCTGTAATCCCAGCACTTTGGGAGGCCAAGGCGGGTGGATCATGAGGTCAAGAGATCGAGACCATCCTGGTCAACATGGTGAAACCCTGTCTCTACTAAAGATACAAAAAATTAGCTGGGCATGGTGGCGCGTGCCTGTAATCCCAGCTACTCAGGAGGCTGAGGCAGGAGAATTGCCTGAACCCAGGAGGCGGAGGTTGCGGTGAGCCGAGATCGCGCCATTGCACTCCAGCCTGGGTAACAAGAGCGAAACTCCATCTCAAAAAAAAAAAAAAGCATACGAATTGTGTCCAGTACATAGTAAGGGGTCCGTAAATATTAACAGTTATTTCTTATTATTAACATTTCTTATTGTCTCCACTGGAAGAAGAGTGGAAAGGATATACAAATTATTCAAAGGCTTCTTTGGGTCCATTGTTGTTCTTTCTTTTCTCTTCTTCTAGAACTCTCCCCATGATCGCTCACCTGTCCCTGGGATATCTGTTATATGTTTCAGCCTGTTTTCCCAAGTTTACCTGCCTCTCTGAGAATCCCATCAACACTGAGAGATATCTGGAAGGAAAGAGGAAACTCCATAATTCAAATGATGCTGCAAGTGGATGAATCTAGCCCTGAACAATTGAGAGGCAGCTACTCCTGCCCCCTGAAGCTTTTTTTTTTTTTTTGAGACGCACTCTGTCACCCAGGCTGGAGTGCAGTGGCATGATCACAGCTCACTGCAGCCTCCTGTACTGAACTTTCCACCCACCTCCGCCTCCTGAGTAGCTGGGACCACAGCTCGCTTTACCACGCCTGGCTACTTTTTGTGTGTATTTGTTGAGATGGGGGTTTCACCATGTTGCCCAGGCTTGTTTCAAACTCCTGAGCTCAAGTGATCCACGCACCTTGGCCTCCTAGAGTGCTGCGATTACAGGTGTCAGCCACCGTGCCCAATAACCCCTCCCTAGACTTTTAAGGAAACAGCCAAGACTAGTGTCACTCAGATTTAACTTGTGAGAGCCTAGCGGGCGTTAGTTGTTCACTGGATGAAAGATCACCATGAAACGTCAGGAGCTGACTTAGGAGGACTCAGGAGCTGGCGGCTGCAGAGGATGGCACAAAGTTCCAAATACCACGGATTTGTCAGAGCAGGAGAGGCAGGGTGGGAGAGGATGGGAGTGAGTTCACCTAAGTCAGCTCTGCTGCAGCCTCCTGGGCCATATCAGTAGCTGCAGGAGGAGGAGGGAACAGGAAAATGGGGAACCTTTCTTCCCTTCCTCACCCCCAGTTCTGTGTTTTCACTTCCCATTTAGCATATACCCCACTATATTAAAAATAGGTATATGTGTGTACATGTTTAATCTTCCATTCCTTGAGGCACAGCGTGTGGTCTGCATAGCACAGTGCATGGAGAGGATGCATATGTGCAAATGAATGAGTGAATGAATGAATGAATGGGTGATTTTCGGACTATCCAGAAGCTCTACCCGTAGTCCTAACCGTAAGAGCCCAACAGGGAGCTATCTCCACCAACCTGAGGCAGGAAGCATGTGCTGGGAGCCCTGGCCATTCTGCGTAGGTGGAGATAGATTGTCACTGCTAATTGCTAGAGACTAGGTCCTGGTGGTAGGCAAACTGTTCCCTAGGGAGTTCTCACCAACCTTGCAAAATGGGACGGCAGTCTTCACTATGGATACAATTATGCTTCATTATTAACCATCACAAACAAGGAGATGTTATGATAACTGTTATAAGTTTGTTTCACATGTGAACTTTGACCTCAGAGCAATGGGGCAGGCGTTTCCCAAGGAGCCCATTGAGAGGTTCATGATGGTGACAGAAAGCACAAGGCCCAGCTGACAAGGAGGCTGATGTCGGGAGAGGCAGCCTGTGTCTTTTCTTTCTTCCTCCTCTTCTTCTTTTTAAAACCATGCTCATTGGTTTTAGGAATCATTATCGTGGTAAAGATTAAAGCGATTGGAGATGGCACAGATTGTTTCATTTTATTGTGTTCAATTGGATTGGATCCGAGCCATTTGCAAAGTGCAGTATTACCATAAGAAGGGACTTGGAATGTTTGTCACATAATACTCCTTCTTGGAAAAGACAGTTTCTTAAAAAAAAGAAGAAGACAACTTGAAATAGCACCGCTTTTCTCCCACTTTCAAATGTATAACAAAGTAGAACTTTATATTTCCAGATAGACTGCCTGGAACCTGATGAGTGGCCTGGCTGACAGGCCATTGCCTTGTCATTTCCTTCGGTAGAGACCTGGCATATAACTGTGGGAGGGAGCAGCCCAGTGGAGCACTCAGGGGACTCCCACGTGGCTGTTTCTGTGTCTGTTCTTATGACTCTGGGCATTGAATTCAATCACAAACCCTAGCCTGCTCCTTTGCTACCTCCAAGGACTAAGTCAAGAAAGTAACGATTGGATCGCCACGCTGCTGTCTTTAATTTTTTTTTGAGAAAGGGTCTCACTCTGTCACCCAGACTGGAGTGCAGTGGTGTAATCTGCTCACTGCAACTTCCACCTCCCCGGTTCAAGGGTTTCACCTGCTTCAGCCTCCTGGGTAGCTGGGATTATAGTCACACGCCACCAAGCCCAGATAATTTTTGTATTTTTAGTAGAGACGGGATTTCACTCTTTGGGGCAAGCTGGTCTCGAACTGCTGACCTCAAGTGATCCACCCACCTCGGCCTCGCAAAGTGTTGGGATGACAGGGATGAGCCACCGTGCCTGGCAGCTCTCCTTCTAGAAGAACAGATCCTCTCTTCTTTACTGTATATTTGTTTATTCCATGCAAGGCACTGTTTATGAAGAAGGGTATTTCCTGCAGCTTTAATAAAGAAGAGAAAAGAAAAGAAAATAGCATGTTGAAACAATGTACTAGTCAAAAAAGCCAGCCACAAAGGACCATATATTATATGATTTCACTTATATGAAATGGCCAAAAGAGGCAAATCTGTAGAGACAGAAAGTGGAGTGGTTGCCTGGGGCTGGGGAGGGGGCGTGGATGCAGGGTCCTGGGATTAACAGATAAGGAGAGCAGGATTCCTTCTGGGGCAATAAAAATGCTGTAAAATTGATGGTCGACATTGTTGCGCAACTCTATGATTGTACTAAAACTACTGTATACTTGAAATGGGTGAATTGTATGGTATGTGAATAATATGTCAACAAAGCTGTTAAAAACGTTGTATGAAAACTCTGATGTGGGCCGGGCGCAGTGGCTCATGCCTGTAATCCCAGCACTTTGTGAGGCCAAGGCGTTAGATCACCTGAGGTTGGGAGTTCGAGACCAGCCTGACCAATATGGAGAAACCCCATCTCTACTAAAAATACAAAATTAGCTGGGTGTGGTGGCATACACCTGTAATCCCAGCTACTTGGGAGGCTGAGGCAGGAGAATTGCTTCAACCTGGGAGTGAGCTGAGTTTGCACCATTGCACTCAAGCCTGGGGAACAAGAGCAAAACTCCATCTCAAAAAAAAGAAGAAAAAGAAGAAGAAAAGTAAACTGTGATGTGATTGAATCAGTCTGATCCTTCGATAACCACAGCACTGTGCTGGCTCTCAGTCAGGCTTGGATTTATCCCTGCTCTTCTGTCTCTCCCCACTGCAGTATAAATGCCTTGTGGACTGTCTCTTGTTCACTGAATGGTTTCCGAATAACATCAGTCACAATAACCTCATGCCCAGCATTGTACTTACTGTTGAGAGCACAGCAATGACTACGGTGTGACTCTTGCTCTTGAGAGATCACAGTTTATTTGGGGAAACTGGTACTACCTAATAAAACCAGGAGGCTCCACCTTGGTGTCTGAGCTAGGCTTTGAATGATGCATAGAACCTCACCAGGTATGGAAGTGGAAGAGTGAGACATTCAAGGTAGAAGGAACAGCATGAGGAAAATCAGAGAGCTCAAAATATATAGTGTAATGCCAGAACCATGGGAAATTTGCTGAGAATTCATTTGAGACCACAATTTAGAAAGACAGGATGAGCCGTGGATAGAACTTCCACAGAGCAGTGCACACCCTTCTTCCATATTAGTCATGACTCTTGGTGGCGACTAAACCCAGCTTATGGCAAAAGGGAGTATATTGGTTCATGTACTAGGAAGTCTTGAAGTGATGATGGCTTCAGGCATGGCTGGATCCAGGGGCTTAAAAATATAATCAGATGATTTGTGTCCTTCCGTCTTTTGCTATGGTGGTCTTGCTTACTTGTGCATCAGGTTTTCTCTACCTGGTGGGAGAAACAGCTGCCAGAAAGACCAGATTCCCGTTCTCATGAAAGCTTCATAACAGCAGGAGACCTTCTCACTCTGTTTCCAAGAATATATATATGTGTGTGTGTGTGTATGTCTATATATGTGTGTGTGTATGTGTGTGTGTGTGTGTGTGTGTGTGTGTGTGTGTGTATACTCAGGTAAGATTCTAGACCAGTGTGACCCACATGCTTTATTCCTGAGTAATCACTGTGGTCAAGAGATAGGCTATTTAGGGGCAGGTGAGGTGACTCACGCCTGTAATCCCAACCTTTTGGAAGGCTGAGGCGGGTGAATCACTTGAGGTCAGGAGTTCGAGACCAGCCTGTCCAACATAGTGAAACCCTCTCTCTACTAAAAATACAAAAATTACATGTCAGGCACCTGTAATCCCAGCTACTCAGGAGGCTGAGGCAGGAGAATCTCTTGAACCCAGGAGGTGGAGGTTACAGTGAGCCAAGATGGTGCCACTGCACTCCAGCCTGGGTGACAGGGCAAGACTCCATCTCAAAAAAAATAAAAAAAGAGATAGGCTGTTTAACATCAAGCCAAGGGCCTGTGACTACAGCCACAGAAACAGAATGGAACGTTCTAATTGCCACCCCCAATGAGTCAAATGGAGCAAAGTGTGCTTCCCAGAAGAGCATAGGAAAAGGGAAGGGTACTGGGTGGACCAGAGCTATTGTAACAGTATCCCCTATATTCTTTAGGATTTTTTTTTCAAGTTCAGGCTTTCAGCCATGTCTCTGGTGACCAGCTCCTCCTTCCCCATGCCCCAGCCTTTTGTTTTCTTTTTTTTGTACTGTTGGGTTCTAAACTTTAGCTGAAGATTTCACACACACATCTGTTAAGTGCCATTTAAATGGAACACCAACAAGAGAGAGCTAGTTCATCTGTCTTCCTGGGACCTCAGTTTTCTCATCAGCAGAATCGGGATATTAGTGCGGACGTTGCAGCCTCCTTATGAGGATCCATCGGGAGCATCAGGCACGTGCTAGGGGAGCACTGAAGCTCTTCCTAGGCGGAGGTAGCAGTTTGTCCGCCTGCTGTTTACTCAGAAATTTCTTACTCCACCTGTCACATCAGCAGACCCTGATCTGCTGGAAGGTCTTCCAGTACAACCAACAGCCCCAGATCTCTCAGGAAAGAGCAGGTTGTCCTCCGTTGGAGAAAGAAGCTTGGAGCAGGTGGTAGAGCAACTTCATTTCCAGAGGAAACCAGGCTCCCCGGCCATCAGCTGCCATGCTCGGAGGGGCATTCAGACAAAGAGCCAAATTTAAATTCATGTAATGTTGCTGTTTGTAACATTGAATACTTAAGACATCTGCTCAAAGTCTCACATTATACATGAATGGAAAGGATCCAGGAGTGCTTTATTAGATGGGCGTTAAGTGAGTGCCATGTATTTCAAAGCAGGATCTTAATCAGACATTATTTATATCTATAATACTTTACAAATTAAAAGCAGTAGAAATAGTCACCGGAAGGATGTCAGCGAACAGGGGTGAAAAAAAAACAAAGAACCTGCAGCCTCAAAGAGAGGCTCACTGACCATCTCTGTGGGAGGAAGGGTGAAGAGTAGCAAATTTACCGTCATCAGCAGTTGTCTAAATGTTCCATTTAAATTAAATGGCACATGTCATGAAGTACATGCTGCTGCACATCCCAGCCTCTGCTTCTGTTTCAACTCCAGAGCCTATTTTTCTTTCCCTTCCAGCTCAGCTGCCTTCTCCTCCCTGACCTCGGGTCACCCAAGACTCCTACTTTATTATTTCCTTTTACTTTTAGTTCATTATTCTCTGTGATTCAGTGGAAACATAAAAAATGGTTTTTAATTTTAATTAATGGCAAACTTAGAACAGACCCATTTAATAAATCTGTCCTCTGAACTTAACACATCTCTCTGCCTGTAAGGGCTGCCTGTCATTCATTGTATTAGTGCCGGAGCCTCCCGACCGAATGGCTGAGTAATTGACAAAAACTGCAGGTAAAGCAAGAGACCCGTAATTGATTCATAAGATCCCTTCCTCGGATCGCATTGAAGAGTTAATTATTTTTCCTGCAGTTGGAACTCAGCTGTTGTTTCCACTGGGATTAAACAGCTGTCAGCATTGTTAATGACATCAAATTCATGCGTTAAAATCCTCTTGTTCCCTTCCCGTGTAGAGTGGGGTTGCAAAAATCTCTGCCGCTTCCCCCTTTATGAAGGAGTGAAATCCTAGGAAAGATAACGGCCCTTATTACAAAACCACAGACCGGAGCTTGTGTTGATGGAATCTCGTAATGAGTAATTAAGCCGCTTTGCAGAAGTCCTGGGCTGTCATGTTGGCGTTTGGGTACTTACGTTCCCTGGTGGAGGCAGCCGGGTAGACTGGGAAAGTGATAAAAGGAAGAAAAATAGAACTGTTCTAGAACCATCTCCACTTTTAACAGCACAGTACAGAATGGGGCTACTCAGTAATTAGTCAACCAAGTATGAATTCTCTGTGTTCTTAAAGTATCTGCCGATTTCTTCAAACGTGCTAACAATATGTCTTCTGAGTAGAAGCCTCCCTTTATTTTTCTTCTGTCTTCTTTCTCTGTGTTTTTTTTTTTTTTTTTTTTTTTTTTTTTGGTGGTGGGGGGCACACATTTTTCTTTCTGTATCAGTCTCTCAAACTGTAGGGGAACCAACTTCAGGGTTTTATTTTGTTTGCTTTGCTTTGTCTGGTTTTCAAAGTGCTCTTTTAACAAATGAGAGTTTAAAGCTGGAGCTCAATTTGAGTAATTTGTTTCCAGGGAAAAAGTAAGTGAAAAGTATTTCTGGGTATTTTCAGTAACACAAGTTTCTGTGCTGATATGGAGGCAGGGGCTCAGGGAGCACCAGGGCTTTTGAGCCTAGAGCCCCCACTTCCCTTGGACAACAGAATTGGGAAATTTCTGTCTCCAACTAGGGAAAAATATGCACATGCAGAATATTTTTTCTTCAGCTTTCTTTTCCCTAGCACAAAACTCATGTAACATTTATGTTGAATGTTTAAAATTCTGTTCTAAATGGTTTCACGTTTCTGAAAAAAATCTTGCATTCGAAAAGTGTAAAGGACTCTCCCCATTTCTGCCCTTGTAAGTGCAGTGTGATTTCACAAATCAGACAGTATCAGGAAAATTCAGTCTTGTTAATACTTTTGGAAGGAAAAGAAGGCAAGCGTACTCTTTAGAGAACGGATTCCTTGGTTTTGTGTTAGTGAAGAACTGTCTCTAATGACCTCACAGCACAGAAGCAAAGCACTTAAATGAATAACCACCTTCCAGCACAGATAATAAGATGGAGAGTTTTATGTCACATCAATAAACATCTTAATTGAATAGCACGTGGGTTCTTCCCTAATACCTGCGTCGCTATACACTAGCCTTGGAAAGAGTCTTTGAGTCTTGTTCAGCCTCAAGTTCAGCCACAATGAAATGGAGTTCTGTTTTCCAGAACCTAGCCTAGTGACGAGGTGATGAATCCACCTGTGTTAAGATTATCAACTCAAATAAACCACGTCTTATTTCCTTAGATATTGTGCAATGTGCAGGGAATTGTTTCAGTTTTGTTTTTGATGTAGCACAAACCTAAATATTACTGACTCATAGAAAACATCACCTGATGTGATTGCCCAGCCTGAAGAGGAGGACAGATTATTCCGTGCCTGGCTAACGCTGTTTACAGAGTTGCTGCTTTGCCAAACCCCCAGACCCACATTTGGTCTCTGGGGTTGGGTCCGCCAGCTCTCCACCCTTCAGAATGGGATGTTTAGGGTGTAACCTTCCGAGACCCACAACCTAGGTTAGGAAGCAGAGGCAATTTATTACCGCAGTTTCCTGTCCACTGAAGGCCCAGGGAGGCCTCGAGATGCACAGCTGCTAGTCAGATTCCCCCAGTGCAGCCTTGGAATTTAATGAGGCCTCTCCGGACACAAAGAGAGATGGACATTTCTAGGCTTGTGCGATGGGCTCCTCAGCCCCTTCTCTCCTGGCGAGACCGTCATTGAATGTGAAAAGGCCTCTACTTTTGGCATGGCTGGGCCCCTCCTTTTGCCTTATCACTCTACCATTCAACTCTTGGACCAGAATGGATTGCCACTAATAAAAGACAGCCCACTCCTTAAAAAGTCAACATTTCCATGGTTTATTTGGTTATTACTTAGTAAGCATCTATAAGAAGAGCCTCATCTGGTTCAGGGGTTCTCAGATGGGACCACTTTTGCCCCCAGGGGATATATGACCATTCTAGAGACAGTTGTGGTTGTCATAACTTAGGACAAGGGTGTTGGTGTGCTCCTGATTTCTGGGGGTAAAGGCCGGGGATACCAGTTAACATCCTCCATGAACAGAGCAGCCTCTTGTAACAAAGAATTATCCAGTCCTGGAGGAAAGTAACACTGGAGGTAAGAAACCTCGGCCTAGAGGGTTTCCCAGCCTTTTATTTCATTATGGCTCCCCACCCCCAGGAGCCTTTTGAGACTCGACTTTCCTAATGGTCTTTGCATGAAATCTGAATACCACAGATGCCCGATGCCTGTTCATATACCTGTCTAAGCCTTGTGAATGAAAGTGTTTCTTCCTTGACCCTCATCCCTCAAAACTGATGTTGACACCCCTGGATGTGTTGTCACCTTGTTGGGAATATACAGCCCAGAGAAGGGCTTTGTCCATACGCAGCGCAGGGCTGCTGAGGCCTTCGAGCAGGGGAAGGTAATGATGGAATTCAACTGTTCAGATAATTCTAGCAGGCCTGCAAGGGTGGGAGGAAACGGGCAAGACCCCTGGCTCCTAGAACTGTAAGGAACCTTGCCATTAGGACCAGACCTCTTCCAGGTTTATCAGCAGCCACGTCTCGGCCTCTTCTGCCCTTTCCCCTGCCACCCCCCATCCCTGGAGGTCCTCCTGCCTTTTAGTTGCCGGTGCTTGGAAACCTTTGCAGTCTTTTTATGGAGCTGCCGTGTTCTTTCTTTCTGTTTTTATTTTTTGTTTTTGTTGTGTGTGAGATGGAGTTTCACTCTCGTTGTCCAGGCTTGAGTGCAATGGTGTGATCTTGGCTCACCGCAACTTCCGCCTTTTGGGTACAAGTGATTCTCCTGCATCAGCCTCCTGAATAGGTGGGATTACAGGCATGCACAACCACGCCCAGCTAATTTTGTGTTTTTAGTAGAGACGTGGTTTCTCCATGTTGGTCAGGCTGATCTTGAACTCCCAACCTCAGGTGATCCGCCCGCCTCGGTCTCTCAAAGTGCTAGGATTACAGGTGTGAGCCACTGCACCCTGCCGTCATGTCCTTTTAATGGTGCATTTGGCCAGCACCCTGCTTTCGGCCCCAGCAACATTAAGGCAGTGTTATTCCATCCAAATGTCAATTTCAAGATCTGGTCTTCTTTGTCTATCCTTGTATCTCCTGCACAGTTTCTGGCACAGAGTAGGCACTGGATTATTTCGCGGACGAAAGAATGAACAGGTGAATGAATGAATGAGAGCTTTTTCCTTGCAAAGCTCCCTGCACCCTTTAATCTCACCAGCATCTTATGAAACACTCCTACTTCTTTCTGATCTTTATTTCTTACGTAGTTTTGAAATGAGAACCGATGAAGCTGCTTTTGCTCATGGTACCTCAGGTCCTCACTCGCTCCCAGCACTCAGGGCTGTGTGTTCAGAGTCTCAGATTTGGAGCATGTGATGTGCGTGGGCTTGAGACTAACAGCCACATGGCACGCAATGGTGGCAGCCTGGGAGGCTGACTGAGCAAGTAATTTCTCCATCAGCAAGAATGTGAGGGGCGATGCAGTTGAAGGAACGTGTGCTTTGCCATCATAGCTTGATCTAGTTGCAAACAGCACGGCCTTGCGTCTCTAAGCCTGAACATCCACACCCGCGATGATAAGACGATCTCTTGGATTAATGTGATGCTGAAATAAAATAATCCAAAGAGAAGATGCCTCAGGCATAACAGGAGCTCAAAAGACACTTCTTCTGTCTTCCCCACTCCAGGTCTTTTTGCTGCAACTACCGTTTAAAATACTTTCTCTATGAGGCAAATCTTAGTGCTGACAGCGTCAGTGTCTTTAATGCCTGGCTCAGCTTCAGAAATGGGGGGCAGAGGTTTGATGATAGCATCCAAAGTAGGCACGCCACAGTCTACCTCCCATGCCCTTTTCTTTTTCTCAGGGCCGTCAAAAAAGAAGTAACTGACTTAGATTTGACACCTCTTTTTTGTTCGTTTCATGTTTGTGAATCTAGCTTGTAAGCTCATCAGAGAGGTTTCCCCTGGTTTGGGACAATCAGGTTTCATCTGAGGCTCATGCACACATCAACACAGGAATCTTTTTGTTGCCTCCAGGCAATTTCATACGAGCTATAATATCTTCCTCGTTACCCCCATGTATGGTATTTCTGGTACCCTGTATATCATTGAATCAAGTGTTTGTTTTGAACCACTCATTTTGGCAAGACTTACTCAGACAGGACAACTGTGAGAGCTCTTCAGAGGCCCCCAATGGTGTTTGTCAGAGAGGTTGGGGGCTCTTGAATTGAAATGGCCTTCCACAGGGAAGCAGAAATCCTTGCAGAATCCTCCAGAGGCCTGAGATCCTCCAGATACTATTCATTTGCTGATTCATTATGACCACAGAGGTTTCTGGGGTGACTCTTCTATCTTGGCCCCACAGGTGAAGCACACATCAGAAACCGTAAGGAGATGAGCTCAGCGCACCTGTCCTTTATTTTCCTTCTGGAATCCTACCATAGATGTCCTTATTTGGGGGGATTGCTTCATTCCTTTTTCTTTGAGGGGCTATAACATTGTTAGTGTTGCAGAAGTGAAAGGGGCAAGGGGATAGAAGAAGGAAAACAGTAAAAGCTGAGCCTCGAAAGAAATGCTCAAAGGAAGGGAGATTGTGACAGAGGCTCTGACCATCAGCAAGGGCAGGAGGCGCAGCGGGTACCTGCAAGTCTGTGACTCTCCTGAAGGACCCCCTTCCCAGGTCCCCAAACATCCATTCCCATCTCACCCTCACACCAAGCTCCCATCTGGGAAGAGCTTTTTCTAGGAAGCAGACACACAGAAAACCAAGGAAACTTCAGGTACGCTTTTTTTCCCCCATTTAAAAAAAAAATGGCAAAATTCACATAAGATTAACCATTTCAAAGTAGACAATTCGATATCAGTGCTTTCACAATGGTGTGCCACTACCACATCTATGTGGGTCCAAAATATTTGCATCTTCCCACAGTAGAAGTGTGGAACAATTAAGCAGTTACCTCCACTTCCTCTTACCCACCAAGCTTCTGTCTCCATAGGTTTGCCTATTTTGGATATTTTATTTAAATGGGATTATACAGCAGTGTCACGTGTTCACAGTTCATCCACGTTGTGGCTTGTATCAGCACTTCACTCCTTTTTATCACTGAAGCATATTCCAATGTATATAGATACCACTTGATGCATGGATCTATTGATGGACATTCGGGTCGTTTCCACCTTTTTGCTCTTGTGAATTAATGCTGCTGTGTATTATTGCATCTGCGTATTTGTTTAGGTTCCTTTTTAAATTATTTTGGGTGTATTCCTAGGAGTGGAAGTGCCAGATCATGCAGTAATTCCTTTTAAGTTTCTGGGGAAATATCAAACTCTTCCACTGTGGCTGCACCATTTTGCATTCCCACCAGCAAACATGCAAGCATTCTGGTTTCTCACACCCTCACCAACTGGATCCGTCTATTGTTGCATTGCCATAAAGAAATGCCTGAGACTGAGCAATTTATCAAGGAAAGAGGTTTAATTGGCTCATGATTCTGCAGGCTTTACAGGAAGGATAGCAGCTTCTGCTACTGGGGAGGCCTCAGGGAACTTACAATCATGGCAGAAGATAAAAGGGAAGTAGGCACGTCTTACATGGCCAGAACAGGAGCAAGAGAGAGAGGACTAGGGAGGGGCTACACACGTTTAAACAACCAGATCTCATGAGACTTCTTTCCCTGGAACAGCACCAGGGGGATGCTGCTAAACCGTTTACGAAAGATTCATCCTCATGACCCAATCACCTCCCACCAGGCCCCACCTCCAACACCGGGGATTACAATTCAACATGAGATTTGCGCAGGGACACAGAACCAAGCCCTGTCACGAATGCTTGTGTTTTCTCAGGTACATTTTTATGTCCTACCCCCCTTTTCTCTCCCCTGTACCATGAAACAGATGCAATCGTATTACGCTCTGAGGACCTGCATCTACCTTCATCAGCATCTGGTCTCCTTTGTGGCTAGGTCCCCTCAGTCCTACCTGCTCAGAATTTCAGTCTTTTTTTTCTTTTTATGTAAAGACACAGGAAGTATATCTTTTCCTCTCAAATACCACTTGGGGCCTATCTTGTCTTATGCTACACGCATGTGGGTTCCCCTATTACAAAAATAATTCATGTTATTAGAGGACATTTAAACACATAGAGCAGAAAACATACAGAAGTAAAACAAGCCATCCCCATTCCCACCGCCCAGAGATAACCCCTGCGTTTAGTTCATCTCCCTGACATCTTAATAGCTTTTTCTTCTATCACAGTAGCTAGGCACTGGTTTGGCTCCAAGTAAAAACTGCTTCTATTACTAGCAATAGAAGCAGTGATAAGAAGACAGAAGTTTATGTCTGTCTCAGAATACAAAGGTGAAGAGCTCCCTCATTGAGGCGCTGGGATATGGTGGCCACTACATGCTTTTGCTCAGGACTGAATTGAGCCAGGTCAAAGACCCTCACTCCCTGGAATCAGCTAGAGATGGCTGAGGTTTCTGTGAGGGTTTTACAAAGGGTCCACCCAGCCCTGCAGAGAGGAGAGTCAAATGGAGTTTCTACCCATCAGGTTGAAGGGATCTTGCTGCTCAGATGTCTCTAAGACAATGATCAGTACCCATCTCTCAGAGTCTGCATAGCGGTCCATGCCTGAGGCAGGAGATGCTGAAGATAAAGATCCCCAGTGGTCCAAGATTTTCTTTCTCAGCTCAGGAAGTAGCACTCAGTGTCCCAACAGGAAAACTGCACTGCATTTATCCAGAGGGTATGACTGGTAAGTGGGAATAGTGTTATAGAATAAATCAATGCGTGGCCACCGCGTCCCCCAACTCCCATCCGAAATCCATTCTGAACCGTAGCTTTCCTTCATGTTTACAAGCAGCTAGTTTTTAAATCTTGCTGTGAAGTCGGCTGTATGAGCTCCATTGGACAGATGGAAACATTAAGGTAGTTTGCCAAAGATGGCTCGTTGCCTTCAGGATTTCCATGTGCTTTATTTCGAGTAAACTCTTTCACTGCTAATTTTATGCCAACAATGTCCTTGGAATGGTTTTAGTTCTCTTGGCTGTAACCAAGTCTACACAATACCACTTGAATTGGCAACGTCACAGTCAGACCTCAATTTTCACAATTAATTGTGCCGCAGTTAATTAAATCGACTGCCTGGCAATCCAGCCTCAATTAAAATACTAATAGTTTATTTATTTATTTGGTCTTTTACAGAGTGTTTTCTTTTACCATCTCTCAGGATGCTCTGTGGGTATCCTGATGGTAAGAATAATAATACCATGACTGATTATTCCATAGTTACAGGAACCACACATGGCATTTCAAATTATGACACAGATCAGCTCCATTCTCCCAAGGAGACTTTAGCTACTAAATTTCTTGCTTTTTGAATAAGCATTTTGCAGGGTTTTTCATCATCTGGAAGGGAAGAGCAGATAGGAGTATCGTGAAAGTCCTCTCTTGGAAGAGATTATAGGTCTGCAATCCTGTAGGATTGGACTCATTGGGTACATGTCAAGTTCATGGTATCTCCGTTTTTCTTGTCTTCTCAAGTGTTGAGATGGAGTGATATAAAGTTCCAGGGTTGGCCCCACACTTTGGTTCTTGGTTTATGTAGAAATGTGCTCTAACAAGCTCTGTGCTGTATCATCATGGGGCCTTTTTGTATATCATGCACTCTTATTTTCCAGACCGCTGGGAGCCTCGTTCAAGTTCTGGTGTGCTGTGCCTTCGTGTTGAACCAGGGTACCATATAGGAGGACCTTTGCACTGCCAAACTTTCCTAAACTCTGCATGTGGTCTCCAGGATGTCCTGGCTGTGTTAGGGTCGGAAATGGCTTCACCCACATCTCCTAATTCTGCCCTCTTACTAGGATTTCTCTGTGCTCACTGATGTCCGAGCCATCCAATGATCTTGATAGAAATATCCAAAAATGCCAGGAGAAGAAAAAAAAACTGCCAACAGATTTCTTTAGAGCAGAGTAGGAGGGACAGGGACAATGTGTGCAGCTGTCCCTGCAGTACCTACCTTATCTAGGATGATGTTTATATGAAGTGTCTTTTTTTGTTTTGAGATGGAGTCTTTGTCTATCATCCAGGTGGGACTACAGTGACATGATCTGGGCTCACTGAAACCTCCGCCTCCCGGGTTCAAGCAAATCTCCTGCCTCAGCCTCCTGAGTAGCTGGGACTACAGGCACACACCACCATGCCCAGCTAATTTTTGTATTTTTAGTAGAGATGGGGTGGCCAGGCTAGTCTTGAACTCCTGACCTCGAGTGAGCCACCTGCCTCAGCCTCTCAAAGTGCTGGGATTACAGGCATGAGCCACTGTGCCCAGCCTGGAGCATCTTAATTTCAGTCCTCAACAGCCCTGCAAGGTAGATACAACCAGCCCGGTTTCCAAGGATGAGGAGCAGAGCAAAGGAATGAGATCATTTCCCTGAGTTACACTGAAGACGGTCTGATTTCAGAGTCCTTTCTCTGTCTACGATGGCAGGTGCTACCCAAAAAGCAAGATGGCTCCTTCCAGCATCCTGAGGCTTTGGATGCTGCAACTCTCTGTCCTGCTGCAGAGACTCTCCCAGAACATGAAGGCTCCAGTGTTTTGACTGGCAGGATCTCAGTTTCAACATCTGTCTCTGCAGGCTCTGGGCCTACGCTGGGTGAAACGTGTTCTCGGTAGGATTTGGCCCATCTGAGCCTCGCTGGGGATGGGCTAAACTCCGTGGGATTTGTATTCCTTCTCCTTCATTGCTCAGAGGAAAGGAAGAAGAAAAAAAGAAAAAGAAACGACCCCAAAGAGCCTCTTTCATGCACCCGCCTATGAAATAGGAACAGGCATTTGCATTCCATCCAACTGGTATGTTTGCAAAATACAGACAGGCAAGTTTGAATCACTTTGACTTTGAAAGCATGATTTTGAGCAATTATCTGGGGAAAAAAATACCTCCTCTTCACTAAATAAGTCTGTCAAAAAGAGTCATAGTACAGCGTGCCATTGCGAGAATACACGTGTGCGCTGGTAAGCTGGCCCCAACCAATTAAGTAGCGAAATGTCGGCTGCATTCAGCCCCTTCTTGGTCTGCAGACAGACTTGTGTTAAGTTCATTTTCATAGTGGTGTGTATGTATCTTTAGACTTTAACTGACAGATTCCCACAGTGAATAGAGTAGGGAGTTATCAATTACATGGTTAGCTAGGCGCTGCGGTTGTATGCTCTGTGGCTTCTTGACAGGAGCAGGCAGAGAAGGAGGGAAGGACTAATATTTTTGGTGCAGGAGGACTGTTAATATTTTAGACCAGGCTCCTCAAATAAGCATGCTTATTTTGTTAGGAGAAAATGTACGTTTGAATCCTGCAAAACCTTGAGAAGTTTGCTTTAATAAATAGTGATTACCAAAATACTCTTATAAAATACATTTTATTTATCAAATGGATACCCTTCTGAGCCCCTCTTTATCCTTCCTGTGATGGCTAAACTAATTTCATCAAATTTTGATTTCTGCATGGTGATGTTGTGAACAGTGCCTGAAATAATAAAATTACCCTGAGCAGATTGCTTATAAAACCATTTGCAGTGGGAGAAGCAGTAATTGGGGCCGTGGTTTCCTTTGGCTACAGTGTAATATAATCCTTTGTTTTCTTTGTGAAATATTTATTGTGGGTCTCCTGTAGTCTGAGTTTGTTGTGAAAGTGGACTCGTCTCTTGTTTTTGTGGACTGACACTGAGCCTGGCATCCTGAAAGATATCTCCCACCAAGCCCTCAAACTCCATCATTAGGAATTTCTTCATAGAATCAAAGAATCAGAAAGAGCTGAAAGATAGACCATGGCTGCTCAAATTGTTTACCCTTGAATGAATGGGAAAATCTAAGCTAAAGAAAGGAAGTGTTTGGCCAAGAAGCTGCTGGGAGAGATCAGGAACAAGAACGTCCTCTTTTCTTGTCTCAAGCTCCTTCTGTGGTGTTCTTTCTCAAGTTGAGCATTGAATTCTCCTCTGTTAGTTTGGATAATTTCCTTGGAAGGTGACATGTGATATATTTATCAATAAAAGTGAACAGGTATTATGTGTGCCTTTTCTAATAGGAAACACCATGATCCTAGGAGACGAGAGGAGGGGGAGGAAAATGGGGTATATTAATATCTCAGAATGAGTCATGGAGCTAAATATTCAGCCTGTCTCCCTTTCCTCCTGGCCACAACACTAGATTAAATTTTCTAGACTCTCCTGCTGTTAGATTTGGTCATGTGACTTCTAGCCAATGAAATTGGCTCCAGGATGAAACTAGCCTGGATCCCTGAATTACTGTATGGAGCAGATCTCCCTTTGGTCATTTCAGGAGTGAGAGATAAACTTCTATTGTGTTAAATCCCCGTGACTTTGAGCAGGTGGAGTTATCTTAACTAATGCAGAAAGATAGGACTGGTGAAGCAGGCCCATCTTTTTTGAGAGGTATTATTGTCTGTTATTTTCTATGAGTCCAGTATAACCACATGGCATATACACTTCTGCATGTTTGCTGACACTGCTATATGGCAGACCTTGGGATTCTTAGGAGCTTTATCAGATGACTGGAAGTCCACCACCTCCAAGAAAGCATTCTCTAGCTCAAGAATCACCAAATTTTTTTCTATAAAGGGCTGGATAATTAATATTTTATATTTTGCGGGCCATATAGTCTCTATTGCAATTACTAAACTCTGCTATTGTACTGCAAAAGCAGGTATAGACATGGATGGGTGTGGCCATGTGCCAAGAAAACTTTATTTACAAAAACAGGCAGCAGGTGAGAATTAGCCCTGTGGGATGACCCACATTAGCAGAGAATCCTGGCATCAACTGTGTTCAGTGAGATACTGACATACTTCTACTCAAGTAAGTCAATGTTTTAATCTCAACTGTTTGATTGAACAACATACAAACTGACCCTTAGGAACGTTCTACCAAAAATATCCTGTGAATCTTCATGCTTTTGTAATAGCATTTAGTTAGAAGTGGTCAGACTTTCTTCGCCCTGTTTTCGTGATTTCCTCTGTGGTGTCTGTGGGTCGATACCAGCAGCTCAGGTAAGGAACCTGCGCAGGGGATGCAACAGAAGGGAAAAAGATGAGGTAGAAGGGTTCATGGAGCCTCGAGGGGAAGAACAGATTCTTTTTTTAGTTAATTGGCTCATCAAGTTTCCAGTATTGAAGTCTGATTTCATTTGCCATGTTAAGAGGATATGGACAAATATTTGGGCAAAATAAATAAAATAAAAGAATGCTGGACCCTTGCCAAGCTCCAAGTGTTGCTGAGTCCCTGGCTCCCTCCACCCGCTGCTATTAGGAGCCAAGCTCCGGCCGCCGATTTTTTGGACATTGTAACTGTTTCCGAACAGATCAGTTTCCATCTGAATTGCAGATGGCTTTTGCCCCAGCTGCAGAGGCTGCCATGACATCGGCATGCAATTCCTTCCAGGACTTAACTCTGGAGAGATCTCCATTTCCTGTTTATTGTGAGGGTTTTACAGGCACAAACGCTCTGTTCTGTCACTGTCACAGGGCATTATGTCAGAATAGAGGAAGCAGTTCAGCCTGTAAATCTGTGTCACCGGCACGTAGGGTGCTGTGTCGTGTTGTCTTGTATGTGGCTTGTCAACACCACGGGGCCAATAGCAGTGTCAGGGTCCCCGTGCCACGAATCACTTCACATCTCTAGCTAATACACATCTTTCCCTGTCACTAGTGGAAGTCGCCGGCACTGCATTCAGAATAGGGGCCAGGCACGGTGGCTCATGCCTGTCATCCCAGAACTTTGGGAGGCCAAGGCGGGTGGATTCCCTGAGGTCAGGAGTTTAAAACCAGCCTGACCAACATGGTAAAATGCTGTCTCTACTAAAAATACAAAAATTAGCCAGGTATACTGGCACGCACCTGTAGTCCCAGCTACTCAGGAGGCTGGGGCAGGAGAATTGCTTGAACCTAAGAGGCAGAGGTTGCAGCGAGCTGAGATCTCACCCCTGCACTCCAGCCTGAGCAAGAGAGTAAGACTCCATCTCAAAAAGAAGAAAAGAATAGGTATGGCCAGTTTACCCGGATTCTCACATTGCAATGCTGACCACTCCAGAAGGATTGCAGAAGTTGCAGCTCGTGCCTGCGTTTCCAACTGGCTGCCTTCTGCAGTTCCATCATCAGCCAGGATCCCTCTAATACAAACACCTTGACTGGCCGAGAAATGCGGATGCTGTGTCAAAAGGTTGTGGCTCAGAGCCAAAAATGTACCGTCCTGACCTCCAGTTTTCCTTGAGGAGGGGCGTCCCGGGGTCAGAATTTTATGCAACGCAAGCTTATCCAAGATGGCATGGGAACGTGTGGGAATGTCAAGATGAACGGGGGCTCCGGGAGACATTTATGGAGTCAGGAGCACACATACATCCCTGGTTCTGTCAGCATTTCCCTAGGCGACATGAGTCAAACATTTATATTTTTACATATGCGACGCACTTGCAATTTTCCGCTGGGGATGATAGAAAAACTTATTGAAAATAGTTAATCAATTTTACAAAGAAGCCATAGGTAGAGGTGCTTCCAGACCTATAGTGCTGAAAGTCACCTAGAGGATAGCAGTCTGACTCAGAGCTTTATGAAAGCATATTCCTAATATCCTCCCTGTGCTCCACAAAGAACAATTGGTTTGGACTTGAACTGGTTTCTGTTTTTAGACTCCAGGCCCACAGTATTCTAAGTAGGTTGGGACTGTGCTGATTATACCACTCTTTGGATTTTAGTGGATTTTCTCATTAGGATTTCATGTAAGGGACCTGTGCAGAGAGTGAGGATAAATAAGAACAAGCATGATGAACCCATAGGCTGCTTGACCTCATTCCTGAATCCTAGGTCAATGGCAGACATCACTCATTCATCAGTGCTCTGTTTTCCTCCCAAGAAGGGATCGAACTCTTGAATTCTCCTTACTATAGTGTTCTGGGGGGCTGTGACCCATTGACCAGAGTTGATGCACATGTTGAAATGTATTTGCCATTCCTTGATAGCTTCTGAAGAGATTTTAAAGTACTGTTCTTTTGATGTTGTTATTTTTCAAAGATTAATTCCGCAGAAATTTACTGGGCATGTTTTTGATGACAGGCAGTGTGCTTAACTTAGGAGTTTCAAGATGCGCAAGAGACTCCTTTAGACTCCAGGAACTTAGTAAAGCAAACCATTTGAAGGTCATGCTACAGAAAGCTCTACCAAGAGCATAGTCAGGAGGCACCATTCATTTGCCCCAAACGGAGCAGAGAGGGATCAGAAGAGACTCTCTGGGGACGTGATCCTAAAGCTTTTTTAAAGGACACACCGCCATGCTTATTTAAGTACAGCTTTTAAAGAGAACCTGCTTGCCACTTTGATAGCCATGTAGGACTCCAAGATTTCTCATCTGCAATTTTCTGAAGCACATGGGAGGTCTTTGAGACTTAATATCCCCCTGCATCACAAACCAAAAGATGAGTAAACGTATAGGTAGGCAGTGCTTATTAATTTTGTCTTGGCTTTATGGATTGTTTTAGGTTCCATGATCTTCGGCCTGTGGGTGGTTTTGTTTTGACGATGATATTTTTGTACCTTCTATCAGGGGTAGGTTGGAATGTGTTTGAAAATTTAAAAATATTTTCCCAGCCAAGGCAGGATTTTTCAAGTTTGTTCACGGCTGGAGCTCCTGCCACATAGTGCGTCCTTTTTTCTTTTTTCTAGCAACTCTCGAGAGGATGAGACAAATGGATTGTGAAACTGGAGGGAGGGTTTCTCATTTTTTTAATCCATTGTTTTAGTGAGGGTTTAAAGCTTTCTTATAAAATATGTTGGTTGAGAAAAATTGGAAAAGACCTCCTCAAGGACTTTTCTCTATGCTCCCTCATGTTTCAAGTGGCTTTTTCGCATGATAGTGCATATGTCTTTGTTTCCGTATGGGGCGCTCCATGTTCAGAGGAAAAGTGAAGTGAATTCATTTCACGCTAATGAGAGTGTTGCGATATGTCAGCCCACACTCTGTGTGTCCTTTTCTTCTTGGGCTGATGAACTTGTCAACTTTTAAAAAATGTGCTCTCCAAAAATTTCCAACAGGACTTTCCCCACCTGGCTGTTTCACCAGTGAATCGGCCCTGTGGATTCTGCTGCTTAGAGCACAGTTCCAGTGAAACCGCAGATCTCATCAGGTCCCTTCTGTATCCATGATAGTCCCAGTAGGAAAAAGGTAACACACCTAAGTTGAGTAATTTCCAGACATTTTAATAATAAAGGGGCTATTTTATAAAGGAGGGGTCAAAGTGTAGGGAAACATAAGAGCAAATTTCTGGTCTGGCACGGTGGCTCACGCCTCTAATCCCAGTACGTTGGGAGGCCAAGGCAGGTGGATTTCCTGAGGCTACGAGTTCTAGACCAGCCTGGTCAACATGGTGAAACTCCATCTCTACTAAAAAATACAAAAAATTAGCTGGTTGTAGTGACAGGCACCTGCAATCCCAACTGCTTGGGAGGCTGAACCAGGAGAATTGCTTGAACTCGGGAGGCAGAGGTTGAAGTGAGCCGAGATCACGCTATTGCACTCCAGCCTGGCAACAAGAACAAAACTCTGTCTCAAAAAACTATCAATATCTACATATATATGGGTGTAGAGAAAGAGATAGCAAATTTCCCGGAGGTTGTAATAGAGGTGGCTGTCAGCATCCTTGGCCAAGTAGAGGGAGCAGGTACTGAAGACAGGTGAAGGTCGTGGGGTGGAGAGAACTCCCTGGAAAGGAGCCGTAACCCTTGATTGAGGAACTCAGCCTACCAGTAGTAATACTCACTCTCCCCAGGAGAGGTCCCAGGGAAATAAATACCCTTCACTCACCCCAGGAGCGGTCCCAGGGGAATAAACATCGCAACCTTCAATTCTTTGCTGTGGTTCAAGCCCTAGAAGTCAGATGGCAAAAGGAACTCATTGATGTGTTCATATTGGTCAACTTTTTCCAGCGTGAAGCCCAGTACAGAAGGATGGAAAGTGCCTCTGGGTAGGGAAATGGAAGATTCCTGCATACCTGTCAGCAAAGTTTCTTCCCAGAGAGAATGACCAGTGGCTGGCGTCCACGCCCTACCCCAAGCCTATCCTTTCTTAGCTGTGGCTTGTGCACATCCCTGGGGCTGGCATGTTGCTGTAAGTACCCACCTATCGCTGCCCACGGCTGGAGAAACCCGCTCCAGTGGGCAGTCAGGCAAAGCAGATACACCTGCTTCTTTTCAGGTTTGTTGGAAGGTTTCATTTTGCTTCAGGAGCTAGGTAAGGGGATTCCTGAGTTCCTGTAAAACCTGAGTTCTCTGTTCAAACAAGCAGGAAGTGATCGTCCTGAGTTCAATGATTCACAGAGTAGATCATTTAACCTGTAGAGCTTTGGAAGTCACAGTGATCCCACTTTTGCGTCCTTAATTTTTAAAATTGCCAGCATATTTAGAGTTCTGAAGATGCTGAACCTTTGCCGTATCTCCCCAGAGTGAGTGACTAATTCGGAGTAGTGTTCCATCTCGGATGGCACCATCCGCTAACCATCTTTCCTCTTCGGGTGGTTCTCAGAATTCTAATTAAATTAGAAGGTCTTCTTTTTAGTTTGGTTAGTTGAATATCATGAGCTAAACACATTAGCTTACACGTATGTCTGATGAACTCTTCTCTGCTTCCTTGGATTCCCAAGATAGAGTGGCCCTAATGCAATCAGACCATCCTGCACAGTCTTACCAGCACCACAAATGTTGCATCCCGGCAACCTGCCCATGCGGGCTTGCAGGCTGGGGATCCCTGTCCATAGCACCCATGGCCTCACCACCAGTCAAGGGTAGTAGGGCCAGCAGTGGACTGCTGTGTGGTTCCACTCTCAAAAATCTGAATTGAAAGACATAGAAACAGACTGGTGGTCAGGGGTAAATACTGAGACTGAGCCGTCTTGCGGATTCAGGGATTGGGCATCCAGTTGGGACCCTTTGCAAGAAGAGTGTTAGGGAGCAGAAAGCATGAGTCAGCAGGAAGCAGGTCAGGAGAGAGAATGGAGCAGGTGTGCAAAGAGGGCAGTGAGATGCTGAGAGTGAGAAGGCTAGCCCAGGAGGAAGTGAGAGGAAGCCAAGTGAGAGAGAGGTGGTGTGTGAGCGTGTGTGTGTGTGTGTGTGTGTGTGTGTGTGTGTATAAGAGAGAGAGAGACAGAAAGAAGGGCAGGGGGTCCAGGTACAGTGGATGGTGTCTGTAATTCTAGCACTATAAGAGGCTGGGGCAAGCAGATTGCTTGAGCCTGGGAATTCAAGACTAGACTGGACAACATGGCAAGGCCCTCATCTCTACAAAAATACAAAAATTAGCTGGGCATGTTGACATATGATTGTAGTCTCAGCTACTCTGGAGGCTGAAGTGGGAGGATCTTTTGAGCCGAGGAAGTCTAGGCTGGAGTGAGCCATGATTGTGCCACTGCACTCCAGCCTGGATGACAGAGGAAGACCCTGTTTCAACAAAACAAAAGAGAGAGAGAGAATGAGAGAGAGAGAGAGAGAGAGAGAGAGAGAGAGAGAGAGAGAGAGGTTGAGCTTAACTGATCAGTATCTCAGACTAAGGGCCTCCACTCCCGCCATGCTCTATAGTCCCTGGCTCTGTTTCCGTGAAGCCTGACTGTGTGTTTGTTCCAAGTCATGGGCCCTTTGGGATCCTTCCTTGTGCCTTGAGAAGGGCCCTGTCTGCAGCCTACGGAGCCTCAGCTGTTTTCGGCACCACCTAGTTCTGGGCTGGGGAATGGCTGTCCAGCTTCAGTGGATTTCCAGAATCCTGAGCTACTAAAGGTCAACAGCTGTGTTATTGCAAACTCTGTGGCCTGCATTTTATCAATGCCAAAATGCACATCACAGTGACAACGGCTCTTTGTGAACACCGGGGAGCCCCCAGAGCCCCAGGGTAATTCCATCACCACCCAAGTTGTAAGATGGTAGAGTGAACAGGCCAGAATGCAATAAAGTAAAATTAAAAAGGAAGAAGGGAAAAAGAGAGGGAGAAGCAGATGGAAGGAAGGAAGGAAGGATGCACGAAGGGCACCATCTGGCCTCACACCTGCCAGGATCCCTCCGCTGTCTTAATCAAGCTCTGCCTCAGTCTTTCTGGACTGAATTTGTCTCTGTGTTCACTTGGCATTTTTTAAAAGGAGACAAAACAGGTGATGAACACAGTGTGAGTGATTTTCCCTTAAGAGAGAGGTGTCATGCTGAGAAAGGAGAACAGATCTCCAGGGGAGCTTGTCTTGAGACCAAAACCCTGGGAAAGACAGACTATTTGGATCTTGGTCATTTTGTTAGATTTATAAAGTGCCGTTGAAAAGAGCAGGACACTCTGGGGACAAGTCAAAGCATGGCAGCCTTCAGCTTCTCAAAGAAGAGACGTGGAGAAGGAAAGGGGAAGGGAAGTTCTTTACGGAGTCAGTGATGGCAAATTCAGCCCTTGTCAAAGTCAGAGGAGAAATCTGGAGAAATTCTCACCGCTGTGCTTAGGGGTCACCCTGAACTATTTTTTGGGTGAGTTTCCCACCCTCCCACTTCTGGTGATGAGGCAGCAAGCTTGGAGTTTGGAGTCCGTGTTAAATCCAGGTTCCAGCCAGGAGCAGTGGCTCATCATGTCTGTAATCCCACCACTTTGGGAGGCTGAGATGGGAGGATCACTTGAGCCCAGGAGTTTGAGGCTAGCCTGGCGAACACAGGGAGACCTCATCTCTATAAAAAAAAAAAATTAAAGATTATCTGGGTGTGGTAGTAGACACCTGTAGTCCCAGCTACTCAGGAGGCTGAGATGGGAAGATCACCTGAGCCTGGGCAGTCAAGGTTACAGTGAGCCATGATCACACAACTGCATTCCAGCCTGGGAGACTGAGCAAGACCTTGTCTGAAAACAAAAAGCCAGATTATCCACCTACCAGTGGTGGGGCCTTGGGGAAGTGTTTTCAATTCCTCAGAACCTTATTTTCCTTTCCTGTGCAATCCAAGCCAAAAGGTTAACACCTCCTCGAGGTGATGTTAAGATCCAACAAGAAGGGCCGGGCGCGGTGGCTCACGCCTGTAATCCCAGCACTTTGGGAGGCCGAGGTGGGTGGATCACGAGGTCAAGAGATGGAAACCATCCCGGTCAACAAGGTGAAACCACATCTCTACTAAAATCACAAAAAATTAGCTGGGCATGGTGGCGCGTGCCTGTAATCCCAGCTACTCAGGAGGCTGAGGGAGGAGAATTGCCTGAACCCAGGAGGCGGAGGTTGCAGTGAGCCGAGATCACGCCATTGCACTCCAGCCTGGGTAACAAGAGCGAAACTCCGTCTCAAATAAAAAAAAAAAAATCCAACAAGAAGGTGAAGGACTTGCCACATGTCCCTGTCCCGTAAGCTTTCAGTAGATTTTGGTAATTGTCATCTGTGTCTTCATTACCATCATCACCACTTCAGGCTCATGTCTGTGTGGGGCCCTGAGGTCTTGAGATCACTTCCATAAAGGTTCCTTTGTTCCTACTTAACACAATACCTGCCACAAAATAATTCTCAACACATATTCATTAGTGGATGCAGGGGCAACTCACCTTGAAGGATCTCCCTCTGTCTGCCTTCAGGTTCTCCTTTCACATACATGCATGCATTCATTCATTCTTGGAACCGACCTGCCTGTGGTGTGCTAGTTACTGAAGATGCAGCAATGAATGAAAGGTAACCCTGTCCTTGAGGAACTCGCAGATGAAGAAGCCTCTTGGGCCATGAGCTCCAACAATGTCACTATTCTTCTAGGCTTTGTGTACCTTTGGTCATCCTCTTCTGTAAGACCACTTCTGCGAGGTGACAGTGGCCCACCACGTCCGTACAAGGTGTTTCCCGTTTTAGGATTCTCAGAGCATGGGTAACACTTTGCTTTTCACCTTGCTGGCTCACTTATCCTCTCCCTGTTATTCCCATCCATCTCCCTGGCGCAGATCACCCAGGACTTCTGTTAGCCTCCTCTTCATAAGTGACACAGCAGTCACCATCCCTAACTGGTTATCAGGAGTAGTTGACTACTTCAATGCTTGTATCCTTTGTTCATCCGCCATGTGTCTTCCTATATTTTGCACTTCTGTATTTCCAGATGTAGCCATCAGCTCCTTTTCTTAACCCTTCTCCGTGCTTTCACTTCCCATGGACCTTTGACCGGAGAAAGCCTTTCTTTGGGAAGGCAATGCTTACGCATGAAAGCATTAGGAAGTCCATTGAATGAGGAGTGCTGGAAGAATGGGGCACCCAGCTAGCTGGCATGGTCAGAGAGATCAACCCAAATGATCCATGGAGCAAAGGAGGTCAGGGCTAGAGAGTCTTCCCTCCTACTTTATCATCACGTTTTGTGTTCTAGACCCAAAGACTCTGTGCTCCAGTGGCTCTCATTGGTCATGGCATTCACCCAGTGGAGACAAGGTGATCACAAACACATGGAACCCAGCGCACTTGCACTCCCAACCCTGCCCATATTCATGGATCTAAAATCATGTACACGTGTGTGGGCGGTGGGCAGTTAAAACCAATTTGGGGCCAGGCGTGGTGGCTCACACCTGTAATCCCAGCACTTTGGGAGGTCTAGGTGAGCGGATTACCTGAGATCAGGAGTTTGAGACCAACCTGGCCAATATGGTGAAACCCCGTCTCTACTAAAAATACAAAAAAAATTAGTCGGCACGGTAGTGGGCGCCTGTAATCTCTGCTACTCTCGAGGATGAGGCAGGAGAATTTGGACCTGGGCGGTGGAGGTTGCAGTGAGCAGAGATAGCGCCACTACACTCCAGTCTGGGCGACAGAGTGAGACTTTGACCAAAAAACACACAAACAAACAAAATCCACCAATTTGGCTCCAGTGAGCTCATTTTACACTGTATGTACCTGTATGCTAGTGCTGTGTGGATATGTGGGTCTGTGTGGGTTTTTATTTTCCTCTGTCACAATGAAAGATTTGATTCACAGATTCACAGCAGCTCCCCATCCTGTCCCAAGATCCCATCCTGATACCTGTTGTGGAAGTTGGCCCACAGAAGCTTCCAGCCTAACCAACAAGGCTACATACAGCAGAAAGATCACTTCATATGCATTAGCTGGAGGGCAGTGCGAGGAAATCTCCTGCCAGGGTCCCTGCCTCCCAGAGGGAAGTGTCCGCTGAGCCCTCCTTGAAGTATATAAATAGCCCCAAAAGTCACTGAATGCTAACTTGGCTTTCTCCCCAAACCTTCTAAGTAGGCAATCAGGATTTAACAACCCACAAATTTCCAATTTTTTAGTTTATGAAAAAATATATCTACATATAATTTTTGCCTCCATTGGAGACTCGTCTTGAAAAAAAGATTATTCACTGACTTCCTCCCTCTCTTTCCAATGAGGAAAACTGGACTATTTATGCTGCATTTTAGGCTTTTTTTCATATATAATTTTTCATATAAATGCACATTTTCCCCTTCTTTCGGGGCGGAAATTTAACTTTTGTGGAAATGTGATGTGTGTTTAAATTACCAATTTCATAGGCAATATGTCTGATAATTGCGGAGAGATACTGAGTTAACTTGTAGCAATGAGTTTCCGTGACAAAGGCAAATCAGTTTGTTTGCAGGAAGCCGAGGATAACGCCCGAAACTTTACTGTTTGGGGGTGGGGGTTGGGGTTGGGGTGGTAGGGGAAGGGATGCCCTGAAATTGCTTTTTATAATTAAAAAGGGAATCTCAGATGTTTTATATCTTGAATATTTACAATAAAACCTTTAAGTGCTTGTCAAGAGGGTAATGTGTCATTAACTGGGGACTCTGCCTCGCCTCTCCTCTCGGACATGACAGTGCGGCAGGATAAGAGAAGAGTAATTATAGTTCAGCAGGGCTGCCAGGTGTGATAAATGACTAATCAGCACGCGGGAGCCTCCATCCTCAAAGGAGGGCTATTACAGTGTTATCAGCTGCAGGCCTGGGTGTACGCAGCCCCGAACAGGGACGGGACCTTGCGCCGTGCAGCTTGGCAGGCCGCTGGAGAGTGAGCCCATGGCTGTCTCTTCGTTTTGTCACTGGCGGCTTTGTGTGGCTGCCACCAGGGGATAGGAAACGCACAGGGGCTCCGGCAATCTGCCTCGTGCTAATATTTATGTAACACACTCGCCAGACTCCATCCATGGCCCAAGTCCGGGGGTGGCTTTTCGGGGGGCAGCTTTGGTGGCATGAGAACCTTCGAGAAGCCTGTTCAACACGACAGAGCCTGCTCGTCTCTCCTGTTACTTTCGTGTCTGTTGGGTGCAGGCGTATTTCCAGTGGATGTCCATGGGAACAGTGAGGCATTGTTCCCTGGGCAAGCTAACAGCTCAGCCCTGTCCCAGGGAACCCTGGAGCTACCTCCAGGGCGCTCTGGACCCCTGTCCTAAATGTTCTTTGACTCTGCTCAGCCACCGAGCACCTTTGCGTTTGGTTCATTTACTTATTGTGATCGGGAAATGTTACCTATCATCATCGGATAAACCATCTGAGGGAAATTTATCAAAACCCCCTTCAGACAAACTGCATTACATCGATTCTTTCCGCATAGGCCCTCTTGTTTTGTGTTCTGTGTTGTATTTTTTTTTTTTTTTACCCCTAGCGTGCTGAAGGGTGGCATTGGAGGACCATTTAAAGAATAATTGTTAAGAAATGCACATCAGGAAACAGACATCTGAATACGAGGAGGTGCCTCATGTGAAAAAGAATATAATCTGCTTTAAAGAAAGAAGAAGGAGATAGGACGACACTTTTGATACAAAGGTTATTTTTATAATACTTGCATTTTTATCGGTTGACGTATTTTAACAGGGAGCCCTGACTGAAGTCACAAAAATTATGACTCCGGCACCGAGGCACTTATCTGACAAATGCAATGCGAACGGTCTTGTTCTTATCAATGAGATCAGATTTCAAAAATGAATGCGAAAACCGAGGCGTTGCTTTGTGCACAGATAACCTTGCAGGCGTGAACTCCCAAACCAGAATAAAAGAATTCTCTATGAAATAATGGGCCAGGAAGCCCAATCGCGTCACACTGTAATAGACAGTGGGGGGTGGAATCAAAAGGGGGAAAAAACTCATTTCATCTCAGTTAATGGCAGGGAAACGAAGGCAGAGAAGGACTTTCTTTGGAGCGGAGCTGGCGCGACAAAGACCGGGGTTTCGCCGTGTCATGCACTATTTGCCGTTGCGCGAGAGCTCTTTTCAGGAACTGTGAGGCCATTATTATAATGTGAAAAAGGTGGAAAGAAATACTCCCTTCTGGACACTGGAAGGGCAAATGAGGTGCAAGACTTTTCCTTCCTTCCTTCCTTCCTTCCTTCCTTCCTTCCTTCCTTCCCTCTCTCTCCTTTTTTTTTTTTTTCTCCCAGCCTGCCTCCTTTCCCTTTTTGCAAGATGTGTTCAGAAAGGGTTCCCAGTCCCCCTGGTAAAAAGTCTAAAGGATGCCAAAGAGTTCACTGTGCCCTTAGATAAACAGTTTGTCTTGGCTCTCTGATCACCCCCGTTTGTGACTTAGCTGGCTGGGAAGTAGCAAAAGTATGTTCCAAGCTCAGCTTCTCTCTGCTTGCATTATTTTCAAATAAGTGATTCCAAAGCCCCTGCCCAGTCCTTGCACTAAGCTTTTAGCAGGGAAGGTGAACAGAGGTATCTTGTGGCATCGCGGCCAGCCTGACTCCTGCCCACCTCGCTCCCCTCTCCTGCTTACAAGTTATCACTGAGATGGGTGCGTGTGGACTGCTTTCTTTGGGGTAGGACATGGAATGGGAAGATGAAAAGAAAGCCTTCCTTTTTCTGTCCTCAGCCGTAAGAAAGAATGGTTTCTTCACAGTGCCGATTGGTAAAACCAAGTTCTTTGTAAATTACAGAACCCAAGTTCTGGGGTTGGGACTTGGAGGGCTTTCTTCTAAAGGAAGATAAATATAGTTGCTACTGTTTTAAAAAAAAAAAAGAGAGACAGAAAGAGAGAGAAAAAGAGAAAAACCTGCAAAGCTGCAAACTGGCTTGTTCCTGTGTGGTTGATGGGGACAGCAAGATGACGTATATAGTCAGCATTTGATTCTCAGGACTGGTAAAGTGTGAAGAACAGCAGTGACATTCTCGTCTTCAATAAATCACTATAAAAATGTTTATGAACCCTGCAATTTACTGTCTTTTAAATGCAAATTGAAAGGGGCATCATTGCAAGTGTAAAGGAGACCCGAGGTGGCCTAAAGGAACTGTAAAACGTCGCAGGATGTTTTGGAGATCTGTGATCTTAAATGGGACATTTCCAAATGATTTTGCATTTATAGGTCTGTGACAGCTTGATTAATTTATTAATGAGATTGCTGTGAGTTACAGGGAGGTAGAGGCTGGCATGGCGTTAAAGGGTGGCTTTGAAGGAGATATATTTTCATTTCACTGAAGAAAGAGGGAAACTAGTGATACGAAATCCAGATCCCAAAAGTTATTTCAGTGAAATGAAATCAGAACGTGGCCCCTTCCTTGAAAGTCAGCTCATATCTCCTTTGAATGAAATCTTCATTTAGAAATTTTTGAAGACTCTTAGGTAGAAGAAGTAACCTTGAAAAGGGCAGAAGTGAGCCAGACCCCTTTTCAGTTGGGTGCTCCCTAGAAGGTGGATCTCACCTTGTGGATGTTTTGCTACCTTGGCAGAAGGTTGTAAGGGTGAAATAGAAAGAGCATGAGTGAATTCTGCACCCCTAGCTTCCCCACCTTTAAAATGATGTGCTCGAAGTTGCCAAAGAATGGATGCATATTTAAAGTGCTCAGCACTGGGTCGGACCCGTGGCTACAAATTCATAATGATCAACTTCTTTCTCTCCTTTTCCCTCTCTCTGCACACCTTTCCATTCCTCTTAACTAATGTGGGAGAGAAAAGAAAATTACAGATGAGAGATGGTGGTCCATTTATGGCAGTGTTTCAAGGAGAATCAAGATTATGTCAATTCGGGGAGACTCTCATGTGCACTACATCCCCCCAAAATGTGGGGACAGTATGGCAAATATGGCCAGGTACAGTGAAAGAAAGTAAACAGCCCATGAAAACAGGTTGCTCTGCAATTCTCCCAACTGTTCCCTTCCCGCTTCCCACCTGCCTCATATGGAAAATACCCAAAGTAGGCACTGTTTATAGAGCTGTCGCTTGCAAAACATCTCCCGGGCCTCTGACATATGTGCTGTAAAGCTGCAGAGCTGTGTCCTCACTCGCTGCTCCCGAGAAAAGCATTTTGCTTGTTTTCAAACACAGGCATCATATCCCGCGCCTGGGAGGGCGGGGCGCAGATCCGTTCCCCTTGGCAGTCCCTCGCTCAAATGTGCGTCTCTGGCAAGTCCTGTCTGCTGATGGTGCTGCTACGGAGCGGCTGTCAGATTCCAAAGGCATCATACCATCTGCTTTTCCAATCTTCTGCTCTTCAGTGTAGACATATGTTCGAGTGCTTCACGTGTGTGCGTGGCGAGGGGGGTGCTATTTTCCGGGGGAAGAGGAGGAGGAGAGGATGCTTAACTCCAAGAGACCTCAAAGCAAACTGAAATACAATTTTAAGTGATGCCAAAATCAGCACTCCCAGCAAGCCGTGTTACAGTATAAGGTCATTTCCTTAAAACCATACCTGTATCTTGTAAATATGTTTAAGTTCTTTGTAGATTCTGGTTATTAGCCCTTTGTCAGATGGGTAGATTGCAAAAATTTTTTCCCATTCTGTTGGTTGCCAGTTCACATTAATGATAGTTTCTTTTGCTGTGCAGAAGCTCTTAAGTTTAATTAGATCCCGCTTGTCTGTTTTGGCTTTTGTTGCCATTGCTTTGGTGTTTTAGTCATGAAGTCCTTGCCTATGCCTATGTCCTGAAATACCGCATGTTCTCACTCCTAAGTGGGTGTTGAACAACGAGAACACATGGATATAGGGAGGGGAACATCATACACCGGGGCCTGTATGGGGGATAGAGGCCTGGGGGAGGGCCAGCAGTGGGTGGGGGGATTGGGGAGGGCTAACATTAGGAGAAATACCTAATGCAGATGACAGGGGGATGGATGCAGCAAACCACCATGGCACATGTAACCTATGTAACAAACCTGCACGTTCTGCACATGTACCCCAGAACATAAAGTACGATAGTAATAATTTTTAAAAACCACCCCCATATCAGCTGGAAATCACGTACCTGTTACCTGTGTGGAAAATCTAGAAGATTCATGACTTTTTTATTCTTACGGTGACATGCAACAGAATTTTTTAAAAATAGGCTTATTGTTATCTCTGTGTATCTGTATGGGCCTGACTTCCCTTTTCCCTGGGCTTTCTACTCCAGATTTTTATTTTATTTTTGTTCTCTTGTAGCCCTTTGCTCTTTCTGGCTTTCACCTTAACAATAGCGTGTGTATACAGCAGTATCTATAAAATTGACTTGGTCACTGATCATTCCAAGAAGCCTAGTGCATGGTGAATTTGTACTAGTATTTATTTCCTCCCTCCCTTTCTCTTCCCCTCTCTCCACCTCCCTTCCTTTCCCTCCTACCCCTCTTTCTTCGTGTTATTCCCCTAGAAGGAAATATTCAAGCTGGCTTTAGAGAGGATAGCCATTGTAAGGTCAACCAAGAATTGGTTGGGGACCGGAATAGATTTTCTATGCAGATTTCACGCTGCCTTCCTGGGAATTTCTGAATGTTTTGCAGCCTAATGTTTAGCCTCCAAAATTCTTTAAGAAAACTGCACAATGCGTCAAATGGGGACATTTTTCTCCTCTGCCGGTACCCTGTGACATGTTGAAATGCATATCAGTTCACGCTCTCTGATGGAAGGTATTGGCTGCTCCTCTGCCTCTTCCATTGGGCCCGGAGCTTCTTGAAAGAAGGGTCTGTGGGTTTTCATGCTTTGTTCTGGGGTCCAGAGCAGAGCTACTGCCTGCACACAAGAGGCTTCACATGTGTTTGTAGAATGAACTTGGAGACACCCAGTTTTAAAGACATTTTCATCAAGGGACTAAGACAAAGAGAAACAAGGGACTGGCCACACCAGAAGTCATTCTGTGTTCAAATCTTGGCTCTACCACCTATAATCTGGGTGCTGTTAGAGGAGGTCATCAATGTGGTTAAGGCTCAGTTTCGATGACTTTGATGTGGGCAGGTAAGCAGCTAGCATAGTGCTTGGCATGCATGAAGGAGTCCTTCATTATCATTATTAACTGATGCTTTTTAACTTATACGTTGAAATGTGGAAACAAGTCTTGCTTCTATTGAATGAATTTTTAAAAGTGCCAGTCAGATCCTTGATCTTCAGGCGGGTGTCTAAAATGCTCTCCTGTCCGCGTCTTTGACATCTGAACACATCTCTAAGTTGCCTTTCATGTAAACATCTCAAATGCCAGCAACAAAACTTGCAGGATGCGCGTTGGCAGATTCCAAGAACGTCTCAGAGCTAATAGCAGAATACTCCACCTTCTAAGAACCAAATGGCTGCCGAAATGGAGGGGCAGGCAGAGCTAGAAGTATTCTGGACATGGAAATCAAAAGTAGGTTTGCACAACACAACTGTACAGCCAGCTCAGCAACCCAGCACCAGTGACTTCTTTTCTTTTCTTTTTTCTTTCTTTAAATGGAATCTTCTAAGAATGGCTGCATCACTTATGCTCCTGTTGGTGCAGAAGATGATCTGCATGGAAGAAATCTGGACATCAGGAATTCAGAATCAAAAAGTTATTCTGGGGAGAGAGCCCCTTCATGTGAAGAAATTTTAGGAATGCTTTAATCATTTTTTCACTTAGATTTTATAGTATTTATTGTACCCACAAGAGCTGTTGGTTAAAAAAAAATGGAGGCCTACTTAAGTCTAAGAGAGTTCTTGTGAAAGTGGGAGAGGGATGAGGGTTGGAAAATTGCCTGCTGGGTACGATGTTCACTATTCAGATGACAGGTACACGAAAAGCGCAGAGTTCACCGCTACGCAATATATCCGTGTGAGACATCGGCACGTGTACCCTTGAAATGTATAAAACTTTTTTAAAAATTAAAGAGCTACTGTGATGATTCTAAAATAAAAATTCTTTTTTTTTTCCACCTTGCTCTCACTCAGCAAACAGGATGGATAAAATAAAAATTCTAAGTCATAGCAAGTATTATGCCATAGTTTCATTGGCAGCATTTTTTTTTTTTTCCTTAGGGGAAAGGAAAAATAATGGCATCTATAATCTTAGATTTAGTAAAGTGCAGTATCTTCTCCCCCAGCTGAAATATCTAAAGGGTCTCTTCAGGCTCCTGTGATAAGAGCCAGAATCCTTCATGTGTCTGAGCAGGCTTTCCACCGTTCGACTCCTGCTCCTTCCTCCCGACGTGTTTGGCACCATCTCCCTGTACCCCCTCACTGGGTTCTGAAGCTGCATTCACACAGGCACATCATTGGCAACACATCTCGTAAGTTTCCAGCTTTGCCTGGCAAATTCTCCTCCTTCCTTTACCCATCTGCGGTAGGCAAAATAATGACCCCCAGAGATGTCCAGGCCCTAATCCTAATTCCATGGAACCCAAGAATATGTGAGGTTACATGGCAGATGGGGAACGAAGGTTGCAAATGGTGTTAAGGTGGCGAATCAGTGATCTTCAGATTGGGAGGTCGTCCTGGGTTATCTGGGTGGGCCCAATCGAATCAGAGGTGGAGAAAAGAGAGGCAGACGGTGGGTCATAATCAGAGAGGTGACTGAGTAAGAAGGACTTTGCTTGATGTTACCAGCTTTAAAGACAGAGGAAGTGGCTAGGTGCCAAGGAATTCAGGCAGCCTCTAGAAGCCAGAAAAGGCAAGGAAACAGATTCTCTGCCAGAACTTCCAGAGAGTCACAAAGCCCTGCTGACACCTTGATTTTAGCACAGTCACACCCACTTTGGACTTCTGACCTTCAGAAAGTAAATTTATTTTAAGCCACTCATTTTGGGATAATTTGTTACAGCATCCAGAGGAAGCTAATACACCCTCTAAAAGCCCCTTTCTTGGGAAGTTCTCTGGCCTCCCCCAGGGACTGTCAGAGGACCATGGACTGTTCCTCCATTGCATTTCCATGGTTTGTCACATTGTATTTATTTGTGTGATGATTTAATTAATAGTCATCTCCCCCACTAGACCAGGGCAGGAAGAGTGTGTGGTTCGACTATGAGATTCCTAGGGCCTACCACTGGGGGTCCAAGAGGAACTCAGCGAGCATTTGCAGAATGAATGAATGCAGGAAGGAGTCAATAAATACATTAATTAATCTGCAGGAGAAACAAGGGCAAGGTGCTAAGAACTTTAATTAAACACATATCCCACATCCAGGTGCCAGTCAGGGAACTGCAATTTAAGTTGCTGCTGAATGCACTTTGGAATAAAGGGCCGAGAAGATGCAGTCCTCAGGAACCAAACCTGGATAGAAACAGGCTGGCAGCTTTGCCTCCGCTCCCGGGACAAAGGCCTCCCCTCTAAATCCAGCACACAATCAGCTGCTCTCCCTCCCCCTAATCTCAGCAGGAGAGTCAGGCTGAATATTTCTTTAAGGGATGCTGTTGAGTTTCTTCTAGTGCAGAGAAGGATTTGTAGCAAAACCCAGCATGTAACTCGAGTGTTCTGTGAAGCCAGATACCGGTGCCAAACTAAATTTGTGTATGCAGCTTCTGTTTAAGGCAATTATATAGTGTGTAATACCCAGTAGAGAAATTAAGTCGAAGTACATTTTGCCCATAGAGATTATCTTCTCAGTTGGATTTATTTTAAACAAGTTTTGCCCCTTATACATTAAGGTGCATGCAATAAATCACTTATGTAATAAACTACTCTATATTACGTGGAAAAACAAGGAGCTGGTGGTAGGGGGAGAGACTTCAAATGGAGCCAGACCTCAGGCATGAGGGGAGGCGGGAGAGGGGAAAGTGTGGAGGGAGGGGGCGTTTGTACAGCAAGAAGTTGGAAAAAGTACAAATGGAAGCCTCTCTGCAGCAGACCTCATGACTCTGCTATAGAAAGGTGCTTATGTAATCACTGCAATCGTGTAGCTTCAGAAAAAGTTACAGAGCTTGTCTTTCTAGAGCAACCTCTTGGCTTATCTTAATTACCAGCAGTCCGTAGTGAGACTGGAGGGAAGAAAAAAAAAAGATGTAAGATTTTATTAAAGATAAGAAAATCAGGAGCAGAAGACACAGGGTGTGATTAGGGGTCTAGGATAACCACTAACCTGGGCAATTGGGATTGATTGTCCTTGTAAATAACACTAATAATCATCTGGGAATGAATACAGGGCAGGCAGTAAAACCGGAATCTCAGCTGGACGGTGAATGAGTTTTAATGTAAGTATATCCCCTGGAATACTTGAGACATGCTGTACTAACACATTATTTGTTATCTGAAATTTAGATTTCCCTGGGTGTCCTGCCTTTCTTTGTTTGTTTGTTTGAGATGGAGTTTCATTCTTGTTGTCCAGGCTGGAGTGCAATAGTGCATCTCGACTCACTGCAACCTCCACCTTCCAGGTTCAAGTGATTCTTCTGATTCAGCCTCCCCAGGAGCTGGGATTACAAGAGCCTGCCAACATGCCAGGCTAATTTTCGTATTTTTAGTAGAGATGGGGTTTTGCCATTTCTACCTAAATTGCCCATCTGCCACGTAACCTCACATATTCACAGGTTCCAGGGAATTAGGATTAGGACCTGGACATCTTTGGCCGGGCTGATCTCGAACTGCTGACCTCAGGCGATTCACCCGCCTTGGCCTTCCAAAGTGCTGGGATAACAGGCAAGCGCTCCATGCCCAGCCCCTGCCTTTTTATTCTGCTAAACCTGACGGTCCTTGCCGTAGCACAACTAAAGCGGTGATGATGATCACAGCACATCAATTATTTTGAACTCTGACTTGTGTGGGGCCCTTTATTGTTTCACTGGTGTGATCTGATTTCATCTTCACCGGCAAACTGGGAGGGAGGGAGTGTGTCTATTCCCATTTCACGGAGGTGTAAGCTGAGGTTCAGAGAGGCCAAGTTCTCAATCATGCGCCCGTGTTCTGCCTGTCTGTAAGGGAAAAAGACATGGTTCACACCAAGGCCTGTCTGGATCTAAAACCCATGCTCGTAATCACTAAGTTATAGTACCTCTTCGAGATACTTATTTGAGAAATATCTTCATGATGAAACATGCCAAGTGAGACGGCCTGTTCTCCTTAATGCAGAAACGCATTAGAGGTCAAAAATCTATGCTGTTTAGAAAAGAAAAATGATATCGCTCAGGAAATCATTTAAAAACTTCCTGGTGAATGCGTCGAGCTCACCAATGCATGCCATCCACAGGGCTTCCGAGCACATTTCAGGAGCAAGACAATTCAGACCCCCACTCTTCCCGCTGAAGAACCTCCTTCCAGAGCTCTCCTCTGCGGAGAGAAGCCACTCCAATTTACATGTTTGTCATTCTAACTTCGAGAGCCCAATAAAACCAAGTGCTTAGTGAGAATCAGACACGGATAAGCTGCTTGTAATTTATGATTTAACGCAGCATAGTATAAAAATAGGCAATGAAACCGAAAGGCAATCAAAGTCTATTGTCACAAGGCATGGGAGGAACAGGGACGTGAGCTAACATTTGCTGAGATCCTGCCGGATACCGAGAACAGAACATACATGGTGGCATTGCATCCTCCCATTATCAGCTTGAGGCCTCTTCCACTTATCTATTGCTGAGTAACAAAGTCATGAGTTTCTGGGTCAGGACTCCGGGTGGGGCGTGGCTGGTTGAGTCTCCTCTCGCAGTGGCTATTGGTGGAGGTCATTGAGTGGAATTCACTTGGCAGGAAAGCTGGCCTGGAGGGTCTAGGATGGCTTTTGTCCCATGTCCAGGGCTCTGTCAGGACAGCAGGGCAGGGAGGGCTCAGCTGGTCTCAGCACATGGCCACTCCACACCGTGGTCTCGGGGTGATTGGATTCTCTTAGGGCAGCTGTTCCAGCAACACAACAGGAGTGGCACGGCCTTTCCTGACTTAGTCTTGGAAGTCAGAGGGTGTCACTTCCACTGCACCTTTGGGGAAGGCAGTCACCACTGCACCTTCCCAAGCCCTCTGGGATTAAAGGGGAAGGGACATAGACTCCACTTCTTGATGAGCGGAGAAGCGAAGAACCGGTGGGCACATTTCATTACTGTCATGGGGCCTTTGCTCTTTGCCTTTCCATTTGCCAAGAAAGTTCTCCCATGTATCTCTGTAGTGCTGAGTCCTTCTCATCCTTCTGGTTTCCCACAAACGTCACCTGGTCAACACACTGCGCCTTCCCAGTCTCCAGAGTTACTGTCTGCATAGCGTAGACCAGCATCTTACTTCCTTACTTCTCTGCTGTCTCATTATCATCCATCTACCCATGTCAGACAATTCCAAGAGACGAGGGCCCCGCTTTTGTTTGATCTACTCCCCATCGAGTCCCCGTGCACCTTCAGAACCACATCTAGCAATAAAAGGCCCCGAGTGCGTGTGGAAGTCTCGAATGAATAAAAAAATACTTGGCAATACCAAATGGTGAACCAGGACCTGTGGGTACTACTTCCTCCAAGGAGAATTCCTGGGATAACACAGAATCCATTCATGTCTGCCAGGAGGACTTGGATATTTCTCATTTTCCATCGGCCCTGGAGGGGAGGAACAGAGCCGAAAAGTACATCGGAGGCAGGCAAAGCTGCGGTCAGAGGACCCTGGTGGTGGTGGCCGCTCCAGGCAGCTTGGCTGGTTTCTATTATAGCTCTGGTGTGGCAAAGGACGCCGTGTGGCCGTGAGCTCAGGTCAGCATTCCAATCCCTCAGGCCTCTGCCTTGCAGGTTCCTGTTCCACCCTCTGAAATCTGCTTTTGAAGCCCGTACGTTCCGTCCGCCCCAACTCCTGTTTATACTGGTGTGAAGTGAGGGCTGCTCAGATTCTGGGAGTTTCACGGGAAGGTATTAAATATGTTTTGAAAATACTTGAAAGTCCAGCTGTGTGTGCTTTATTTTATATTTAGCCTTAAATTAGAGACTCCATCTACCTCAAGTAATAAAAAGGCACAGCAGGGACTTGGGCTTTCCTTAAGGTTACTGGGGCTGTGCACCTATGTGAGATTTTTATCATTTGTAACTTGGGGGGGGGGGTGAATTTCACAGCTTACTTCTGGCCTTTATGCATTCAGAGCTCCCCTCTTGTGTTTCAGAAAGCAGTTACTGTTGTTTTCTTTTCACTTGAATTTACTAAAAGGGGGAAGAGAGGGAAGAAGGAGGAAAAAGCACCAATGTGCTTGTTTTTAGATCAGCCCCTGTAGTAGGCACGTTGATGCAGTCAGCTGTCAATGTACCCCAGGAAAAGGGGAAACTGAGTCTCCAAGTGGCTTTCTGTCCCGCCTTTCTCTGTTGCTTGCCTTGTGTTTTGAATGCAGTTCCGCTCTTTGCCTGTTGACCTGAGGGTTTGTAAGGCCACCTCCAGCTCAGAGTCCTCAGAGCTGATCTCCAGCCAAAGTGCAAGGTTCCTTGGTAACTCCTGGGAGGAGATGCAGCACACGACTCCCCAGAATCATCTTCTCGCCATGCTAAGGACAACGTCACAGAAGCGAGGTGGCTGTAGACAAGGACGGCAGCGTAGCATGCTGGTTTCTTAGGCCTGCCGTAACAAAGCGCCGTGTACTAGGTGGCTTCAAACAACAGAAATGTATTTTCCCACAGTCTTGGAGGCTCAGATTTCCAGATCAAGGTTTTGGCAAGGCCACCCTCCCTCTGAGAGGTCCATGGAGACATCCTCCTTGCCTCTCTCTGGCCTAGAGGTGTTTCCTGGCAAACTTTGGCATTTGGGGCATGTCGTCTCCTCATTCCAGCCTCTGCCTTCTGACCACCGTCTTCTCTGTTCATGTCTCTCTATGTCTTCACATGGTCTTCGTATACGGACACCAGTCTGGATTCAGAGCCCGCCCTAAGTCGCTATAACCACATCTTACCTAAGTCCATCTGCAAAGACCCTGTTTCTAAAGAAGCTCATATTCTGAGGCTCTGGGTGGACACACATTTTAGGGATGCTTTCAGTCCACTCTACATGGGTTCCAGAGTCACCAGTAGAACACAGCCCAGGGCAAGAGAGAAACTCAACCCTGGTGAAGCTGCATGAGACCAGAAGGCAGCCCTGGCCCCAGGAAGAAACGCAGCCACACTCTCTGGTTACTCAGTGGTCATTCCTGGTGGCAGGTAGATGCTTAGTCCCCTCTCTGCAAGCATTTGCAGTCACCTCTGTGTGCGAGGCGTTGTGCTCAGCACTAAATGAACCCAGATCAACGAGGCAGGGTCACTGTGCTAGGGAAGTCCCTCTCCAGTGCTGAGTCCTTTAGGTCTCCCACAAGTGTCACCTGGTCAACACACTGTGCCTTCCAGTCTCCACTGTTACTGTCTCTGTACTGTAGACCATTATCTTGTTGACTGACTTGTCTGTTCTCTCATTAGCATCCATCTACCCACATCAGACAATTCCGAGACAACAGGCCTGGTTTTGTTTGATCTATTCCCTGTTGAGTCCCCTGTTGCCAGGGGCTGGCAACAGAGACAATGGGGGTTGAGATTGAACTACAGAAAGCAGAAGGTGGGGTGAAAGGTTTGACCCGGGGCAGGGGAGACTTCCCATTCTCAAAGGATAAGTGGCATTTGACCAGTTGCACAGAGAGGAGACCTGTCCTGGGAATGAAGGAGAAGATGTGAAGAGTGGGAAGTGCAGGGACACAGCCGTGCAGAGTCCCGGGGACCTCGGCGGGTTAGAGTGTCTGCATGGCGCCAGCAGAGGATGAAGACAGGGCTGGGGAGGGGCATGGGGCTGCCTTACAAGGGCATTCGGTGTCAGGTTAGAGTTTTAGTTTCAAAGCTGTAGACAACAAAAAAATTATTGAATGCTTTTGTCCCCGATCTGAATTACGCTTTTCATTTTCCTTCTGTTTTCCATCCAACAGATATTTGTGAGGCACTGTCTCCGTCCTTCCCTCCCTCCCTCCCTCCCGCCTTCTTTCCTTCCTTCCTTCCCTCTCTCAGTTTCTCTCTTTCTTCTTTTTTGACAGACTTTCACTCTTGTTGCCCAGGCTAGAGTACAATGGCACGATCTCAGCTCACTGCAACCTCTGCCTCCCAGATTCAAGCGATTCTCCTGCCTCGGCCTCCCAAGTAGCTGGGATTATAGGCATGTGCCACCATGCCTGGATAATTTTGTATTTTTAGTAGAGAGGGGTTTCTCCATGTTGGTCAGGTTGGTCTTGAACTCCCAACCTCACGTGATCTGCCTGCCTCGGCCTTCCAAAGTGCTGGGATCACAGGCATGAGCCACCGTGCCCTGCCAGAGGCACTGTATTTGTTTTCAATTGCTGCTGTAACCAATGATCACAAATGTGGTGTCTTGAAAACATAAATGTATGATCTGGCGGTCCCATAAGGCAGGAGTCTAACACAGGTCTCATTGGGCTAAGATCCAGGTGTAGGTGGGGCTGAGCTCCTTCTGGAGGTCCTAGGGAAGAGACAGTAGCCTTGTGCCTTGCACTTGTTAGAGGTTGCCCACGTTCCTGGGCTCAGGGCCCTTTTCCTCCATCTTCAAAGCCAGCCTCATCTGGCTGACCTTTCTCATGCTGACATTCTTCTGTCTCTCTCTTCAGATTCCCTCTTCTACTTTTAAGGACCTTTGTGATTCTGTTGAACCCACTGGATGACCCAGAATCACCATCCTCTTTTGAGATCAGCTGATGAGCAACCTTACTTCCGCCCGCAATCTTCATTGCCCTTTGCTGTGTAACCTAACATATTCACAGGTTCTGGGGATTGGGCTAGGGGTATCTTTGGGGGGCCATTGTCCTGCCTTCCACAGGCACCTTGCCACAGGCCAGGCACTATGCCTACCACAGAGGTCACAACAGCAAAGGTCCTTGCACTTCCAAAACTTATGTTCCAGTGAAGGTGAAAGGCAAGAAGTCAATGAGCAAGTCAAGTGTTTACAGGATGTGTAAGTGGCGTGGGTGGAATAAAGAAGGTTCTCTGATGGAGAATAATAAAGGGAAGGACTTGCATAAATAGAATAGTCAGGGGAAGGCCCCTGAGACACTCTAAAACATGAGGAAAGGGCTCATGATGGGAAGAACCGAAAGGTGTTCCAGGCAGAAGGAACAGCAGATACGGTGGCCCTGCAACAGTCAGAGAAATCACTCAGGCTTCCTTCCAAAGGATGTATCGGAGAAGGTGAGGCCAGAGGGTTGTTAGGATCCCTGTTGCGAGGATCCAGGAGAAAGAGGATGAAGGCTTTGTAGGGCAAGCTGGATAAGAGCACCCACCAATATCCATATCCTAATCCCTACCAGGTAGGAATGCTGCTTTCTATGGCAAAAGGGAATTTGTAGGCTAAGCACTTTGAAAGGATTATGCTGCAGAGTTACAAGGAAGGCACTATTATCAGATGAGGAAATAGACTCATCAGTTGACTCACCCAGTATCACAGAGCTGCTTAGCAGCAAAACCAGGATGTGGACGGAGGTTTCTCGGAGACCAAAGCTATTTAACATTTATCATTGACTAATAATGGTAGAGAAAGTTATCATCATAACCTCTGCCCTTTAGCAGTCACTCATGGGGTTGCAAGCTCTTTACGAAGCACTTTGCATGCAAATGGTTCCTCATAACAACCTTAGGAGGTAGTCACTTTCATTGTATTAGCTATCTCTTGCTGTGTAAGAAATTATCGCAACATTAGCATATTTGTTATCTCCTAGCTCCGTAGGTTAGAAGTCCCAATGCAGTCTGGTACTTCTGCTCAGAGTCTCACGAGGCTGAAATCAAAGTGTCGGCGGGGATGAGGTCCCATGTGATGTTTCGGTTGTTAACAAAATTCATTTTCTTGTAGCTGTAGGATTGAGGTCTCCGTTTTCTTACTGGCTGTTGACTGAGGGTCCCTCACAGCCCCTGGAGGCCATTCTTAGGCTCTCAGGGCACACCCAAGGATGATCTCACACCATGACTTTCAGCTTCTTCAAGGCCGAAGGTGGCTCCCCATGCTCTGAATCACTCTTTTCAGTGAGGGCCCAGCCCCTTTTAAAGGCCCAGGGATAAACTCAGGCCCGCTTAGGGTGGAATCCCTTTTGATGAACAAAAAACCAGCTATGTTTGGGCCTCCATGACATCTGTGACATTCCTCCCCCTTTGCTGGGTAGCCTAACCCTCTCACGGGAGCAAATTAAACCAACATATTCACGGTTGCTGCTGAACTCAAGAGACGGCATTCTATAGGAGGCGGAAGTCTTGGGGGCCTTCTGAATCCTGACTGCCACGGTCTGTAAAATCCCCATTTCACAGATGTTGAAACTGAGGCTTAGAAGCATTTTGCAACTTTGCCAAGGCCACACATGGAAGGACAGAGTGTGGGCGTGCTCCCAACACCAGGTCATACTGCGGTCACTCTCCCTACCCTCCTCGTTCCCTTCAGCCCCTGGCCCTCACCTGAAGGTGCTGACCTTGCTGCTTGCTGTCTGCAGCTGGGACTCATGCAGGTCACAGCACCTGTCCCAGGCTTTGTCCTCCAGCCCCACAAGCTTGCACCTGCAGCCAGAGACCAGTGGGCCCTGATCGGGTGGCAGGGCCTTTAAATGTAGCCACGTTGCTATAATGAGCAGCACACACACAAAGGAGAACTAAAAATGTCTCCAACCTTCTAAATATGGAATGACTCGGCCAGGTACTGAGTCAGCTCTGTGACGCTCATGCAATTATCCCAATTCGGGATCAGATTTATTCACCATTAAACATGTTCTAACTTGATTCTAAACAAGCCTTGTATTATTTAGAGGGATCCACACAGCTGGCCGAGGAAGGCAGAAGTGTCACCAGGCCCTCTGCCCTTCCAGGCGTAACAGATGATCATCTTTGCTGCTAAAAAGGCCCATTCACTGGGTGGACGATTTGGAACTGTGTAATGAAAGCAGGAAGATGATGTGAATGCCAGTTCACTCAAGTGTTACAAATGGTTTGGGCTTTACAGCCTCAGAGTTTCTCCTGCTCTTCGCAGATGAATGAAGGGGCGCTTTCTGGAACCTTCGTAGCTAGGGCGGCTGCTCTGCTCTGGCTCCTCTTCTCAAATATGTATTAAGCTCTAACGGGGTGAGAGGAACTGTGCTAGGGACTGGGAAGAGAGTAGGCAGCAAAAGGAAACACTGGGCCTTCTGTAACTCTAGATGCCCATCATCACATTTTCTTTCTTTCTTTCTTTCTTTCTTTCTTTCTTTCTTTCTTTCTTTCTTTCTTTCTTTCTTTCTTTCTTTCTTTCTTTCTTTCTTTCTTTCTTCCTTTCTTCCTTTCTTCCTTTTTCTTTCTTTCTTTCTTTCTTTCTCTTTCCTTCCTTCCTTCCTTCCTTCTTCCTTTTCTTTTCTTTTCTTTTTGAGACAGTCTTGCTCTGTCACCCAGGCTGGAGTGCAATGGTGCAATCTTGGCTCACAGCAACCTCCACTTTCCTGGGTTGAAGGGATTCTTCAGCCTCAGCCAAGAGACATGTGCTACCACACCCAGCTAATTTTTCTATTTTTGGTAAAGACAAGGTTTTACCATCTTGGCCAGGCTGGTCTTGAACTCCTGACCTCAGGTGATCGACCCATCTCAGCCTCCCAAAGTGTTTGGATTACAGATGTGAGCTACCACTCCCAACCCCCATCAAATCTTCAAAGGAAGAAATGGAATAGTGCCACCATGGCACGTGGGAAGGTGAAGAGAAACACCCAAGACTGTACCTAACACGGGGGTTTCAACCTCATCTGGAAAGGCAACCGGAGAGAGTGAGGCCTGGCCTGAGCTTTGTAACTTATCAGGTTGAGAGAGAAATTTGATAATGTGTCTATTAACATGTGACCTTGGGCAAGTCATTGACCTTCTCCAATCCTCAGTATCCTAGGACTTCAGAAGACAAAGGAAGAAGAAAGGGTGTGTTGAGCATGTCAAGAATTGAGCAAGCTGCTCTCCTTGAAAAGGCCTTGGCCAGCTGCTCACCCACCATCCCGCTCTGTTCGCACGTCACCTTACTTATGCCTAGACCTCTTACTTTTTAAAAGTAATCCACCCATGAAACAAGTGTTTCTTTACAAGGCTGGATTCCCCAGGAGGCTTTTGCAAACACCTACCGAGCATCTGCTGTACGCCAGACAAGAGTGAGGAGCTGGGGACTCAGGAGCAACTGCAGGGTACACTCACATTAGAGAGTGGCGTGTGCTGAGGGAAGGGACCTCAGACGACAGACGGGTCCAGGGCCTTTAACTCAGTATCAGCTTCAGAGACAGATCTGGAGTCCCGAGACTCAAAGGACCCATGTCTGCTAATCAAGCGAACATGGAGGACTTGCCCCTTTGGCTCCTGCCCCACCAACATGGCCCGTGGCAGACTGGGCCGCTCTTTGTAGGCCTGGCTAAAGAAAGGCATCAGAAAGAAAGTGCCACCAGCCAGCAGTAAGTTGCGCAGGACTTCCCTCACTAATCCACAGGTGATGGTGGAATAGCTCCAGGACCTGTTAATCCCCCAGGGAATCAGCCAGATTAAAGCCCCTGCCCTGTGGGGTGTGGCAGGGAAACAGACAATTCATAAAATAAAGATACGATAAATAGCGTATGAGAAGGTGGTGAGTGGTACGAAGATAAATCAGGGAAGGAGGAGAGGGAGAATTTAGAGAGGACGTTGGATCGCCTCTCTGGGTGGTCAAGGAAGGCTTCCAGGCAGAGGAGGTTTGGGCAGCGGCACCAAGGGGTAGAGATGGGAACTGTCCAGGGACATGGGGCACGATGCTGCCAGCAGAGGGGAAACCCTGGCCTTCGGGCAGAGCACACCTGAGGGTTTCAGTGACAGTTTGGTGGCCAGTGTGGTGGGAGTGCAGGAGGTGGGAACAGAATGCTGGAGGGAGGACGGGATCACGTGCTGTGGGACCTGGAGGCTCTGTCATGGCTTTGTTTTACCTGGAGAGAAACAGGGAGGTTTGGGCAAGCTCTGAGTAGAGGAGGAGCAAGACCTGGGTTACAGTGACTTCTAACATCTTGCCATCTGGACTTCTCTATGTGAATATATGATAAATACACCTTTATATACATGGCATGTATCTTTATTTATAATATATATGGTTACATATTCACACACACACACACACACACACTCTCTCTCTCTCTTTTGGAACCATTGAAAAGTTGCAGGCATCATCACAGTTCACCCTGAAATTCCTTAGCAGCCATCTTCTGAGAATAAGGACATTCTCTTACACAACCATTTCACATTCACGCTAAGAAAATTAACACTGTGGCTGGGGACAGAGGCTCACGCCTGTAATCCCAGCATTTTGGGAGGCTGAAGTGGGTAGATCACCTGAGGTCAGGAGTTTGAGATCAGCCTGACCAACATAGTTAGGAGTCTCTACTGAAAATACAAAATTAGCTGGGCTTGGTGGCGCATGCCTGTAGTCCCAGCTACTCGGGAGGCTGAGGCAGGAGAATCGCTTGAACCTGGGATGCGGAGGTTGTGGTGAGCCGAGATCGTTCCATTGCACTCCAGCCTGGGCAAACAAGAGTAAAACTCTGTCTCAAAAAAAAAAGAAAGAAAAGATGAACACTATTACATAGTATTATCTAATATGCCCTCTACATTCAAATTTTCCTATCTCTGATACTGTCCCCTTTGTAGCTTTTGTTGGAGTTTGATCTGGAATCGATCTGAGCACCCCCTTGCCTTTGGTTTTCGTGCCCCTGTAGTCTTCCTTTTAAAGTTTTTTATTGTATTTAGTTATTGTTTGAGACAGGCACTCACCGTGTCACCCAGGCTGGAATGCAGTGAGGCACAGTCATGGCTCAGTGTACTCCAGCCTGGGTGACAGAGTGAGTCCCTGTCTCAAAAAATAACCAAATAAAATAAAACATTTAGAAAGGAAGCCTCAACCTCCCTGGGCTCAGTTGATCTCTCACTTCAGCCTCCCAGCTGGGACTACTGGCATGTGCCACCATGCCCAGCTCATTCTTTTGCATTTTTTGGCGATCGGTTTTCTCCGTGTTGCCCAGGCTGGTCTCAAACTCCTGGGCTCAAGCCATCCACTAACTTCAGCCTCCCAAAGTGCTGGGATTACAGGCATGAGCCAGCATGCCCGACCCCCTTTAAAAAAATCTTATTTGTGCTTTAGAAACGGGGTCTCACTGTGTTCCTCAGACTAGTCTTGAACTCCTGGCCTTCCGTGATTCTCGGCCTCATCCTCGTGAGTCACTGGGATTTCAGGTGTGAGCCATCATGCCTGGCCCCTGTCAACTTCCTTATCTAGAACTATCTTTTTTGCTATTGTTTTGAAGCGTTCAGGGATCCCTTTGGCTGCTATGTTGAGAATAGTGTCAAAGCTAATACTTGAAGTGTGCACATTAACCAGTTAGGAGGCTTTTGCGGTGCTCTTGGCCAGCGCTGTCCGGTAGAACTTTCTGCAGTGATGGAAGTCTTCTGTCTCCGCCCTGTCCAGTATAAAAGCCACAAGCCACACCCGGCTGTCCTGAATTTGGCATGCAACTAGTATGACATCTGAAGTTTTAAATTGATGTCATTGTAATCAGCTTGAAGAGCCACATATGGCTGGGGGCTACTCTGATGAGCGGTGCAGCTCAAAGGCTGAGAGATCGTAAATGAGGGAATGAATATCCAGGCAGAAGCAATAGTAGATGGAAAGGGCTGGAAGTTCCGCAAAGCAGAATATATACCTACCTTTTTTTCCTCCCCTGGTGGCCGGCCGGCCCTGAGACACAGCTTTCTTTCCAGGTGCTTTGGCTTCTCCCCAACCAACCTGACCCCTGGGAGACTGGGCTGCTCTTTCTTTGTAAGCCTGGCTGAAGAAAGGCATCACAACAAAAATGCCACCAGCCAGCTGTAAGTTGGTGGTCCTCCAAAATTGCGCTGTTGAGGGTGTCTCCCTGCCCTGGCCTTAAGGATGCCACTGGCAGCCCACCACACAGCTTCGGGGCTTTAGCTCACTCTGCAGGAAGAGGCCTTCCTCTCTGCCTCCTTCCACAGGGTGGAGAGTGAACGCCTCTCCTTTAAAGATAGAAGGCGCACTCCTGTCCTCGCGTGCTCTGATCTGCCGGCAGGCTGCGCTGGGGAGTGGTGGGCAGTGCAAGGATGTATCTGACCCCAGAGAACTACCCCATCCCTCTCGTCTCTGCTTAGTTCTGATAACTCTTTATCTTCCCTGGGGTTATTTTTTCCCTTCTCCCTTTCTCTCTTTCTGTGTTCTCTTGTTAGAATAAAACGCAGGTCCCCCATGAAGTCACTCAAAGCTCAGGCGTCTGCATTAAGGACAGCAAAAGCATACACATTGACAATCAGAGACACCACTTACTATACTGGCTTCCACCGGGGCACGCCACTCTCAGCCCACTCACCAAGGGTTAAGTCCTGTGCCGACTGGGTCCCGGGTCTCCTCGGAGATAGGTTCGCATCACGCAGATCCATTAATCTACCCAAGTTGACTTGGAGAACCAATCTGAAATCAGATGGGAGCTCCCGGAAGCAAAGCAATTGCAGGTTCATTTGTTACTTTTATTATCTCATTGCTTCTTATTTTTTTAGCCAAATTGCCTCCTGCATGGGGAAGGTTGGGGTCCTTTTTATTCTACTTTTCATTCTCGCTCTGCTGCCCTCCCAGGTGTTTGTAATCACATATTTTTCATTTGGTTTCCGGGTCCAGCGACACCAGCAGCAGCAACACCTCCTCCCCAGAGAGGAAGAGAGGACGCTCCACCGCTTGGAAGGATTTTTCCTCTCCTCCTCTGTCAGTTGGCATGCGATATGCTTCTCAGGCAGTAATTTAGAGACTGTCAATTCCTGAGAGCCGCTGGGGAAGGGAGCAGTGCCGTGCATTTCCTCGCTTTAACCCGAGCTGGGTCTTAGAGCTGGCAGAGAGCAGGATCTTTTTCTGGGAAGGGATGGTCCTATTTAAGGAATGCCCTGGCTTTTGTCAAGTTTGAAAGGTTTTCAACATCTTCCTGATTTGGTGGTCGTGGGAAGGGTGGCTAGGCTGGTCATGACACATTGGGCTGGGGAACGCCATGCCAACCCGGTGATTTATCCCGAAAGATGCTTTCCTGGGGTAGTTCCGCTAGCAGTCGGGCACTGACATGTTATTAATGTTTTCCTGTTTTCTATTGTCCCTGAATGGAAAAACACTGTGGAGGCTTTAAATTTTCTCAAGCTGTCTATGTTTTCCTGGATCATCCCTCAATTTTCCATGGTATGAAAAATGTAAATGTTGCTACATTCGGTTCAGGGAAATCCAGTCGGTGCTGCAGATCCTTCTAAGATTTTCAATTCCAGAGATGTTTTTACCTGGAGGATTCCCCAGACTTGGGAAAAACAACCCAATTTCTAGCCACTGCTTTCTGAGCAACCACTGGATGCCTTAGCCTCGGCATACTTTATTACTCATGTTTCACAGCAGCGAAGGGGACATGTCGGCCCTGATTCTGGAGATGAAAGAAACAAAGCACAGAAATTAAGTCACTTTCTCAAGAGTGCACAACCAGTAAGTGGATTTGAGTCCAGTTTTGCCTCATTCCAAGGCTACCGTTTTTTGGGTTTTTTTTCTGAAAGGGAGTTTCACTTCTGTTGCCCAGGCTGAAGTTCAATGGTGCACTCTCGCCTCACTGCAGCCTCCACCTCCTGGCTTCAAGCCATTCTCCTGCCTCAGCCTCCCAAGTAGCTGGGTTTACAGGCAGGTGCCACCAGTCCTGGCCAATTTTGTATTTTTAGTAGAGAGGGGGTTTCTCCATGTTGGTAAGGCAGGTCTTGAACTCCCGACCTCAGGTGATCCACCCTCCTCGGCCTCCCAAAGTGGTGGGATTACAGGCGTGAGCCACCGCTACACATGGCCTGCCCAAGGCTGCTTATTATGCTGTTTTTGGTTTCCTACTTTTAGTCAACTTACATTTGTCTGATTATCTCATTCTCTTTTATAAGCACTTAGTGAGTAACAGCTGTTTCAATGAGCATTTATTTACTGAATACCTGTGGTTGCACCCAGGAAGGACTAGGAATGCTCTCTGATACATGGGAGAAAAATATATCCACCAGGCAAAGGCACCTGCCAGTGACCAAAGGCAGAAAAGCAGAAATCCAGGGACTCCGTGTGACATGAAAGGGTCCTTTCTCCTGCTGTCATCCTGAACCTCTGTCTCTCAAATTTGGATGTGTCAGGGGCCACAAGACACTCCTGTGCATTTGCCATTGGGCTGGAGTGCTTTTCCTGAGTTTCTGCAGTGTTCTAGGTACGGTTTTAGGCCCTGGAGAAAGAACACTGAATGAAACAGAGAAGTTGCCTGATTTTCTGGACTTAGCTAAGGGGAAAAAGCAAGACATTGGAATCAGATGAACTTTAGCTGAACAGATGAACTTTAGAATAACAGAATTCCAGTGCCGCCATGATTTCCGGCTGTGTGACCTTCCACATGCTTTTTGATTTTTCTCGAACTAACTCTTCCTTTGTTTGCAAAATAGTAACAGTGTTCTCCTGCCAAGTGGTGGCGAGGATTGAAGAGTTACCCTGAGTGTCTGCTGCATAGTGGGTGCTCCATAAACAATAATCTCTTCATTTCCTTTCCTTCCAGTGAGAAGTCACTTTTCCCGAGGGAAAAGCCACCGCCAGACACAGACCTGGTTCAACTCCTGGGGCAGGTCACTGGTTGGGTTCCATATTCATATCTGCAGGCAGAGTTGGGAGCACACTACTGTGGGACAGCGATGTCCCTAATCCCTGTCTCTGGGTATTTTCTCATCCTCTTATTATTTTATCTTTTCCAAAATGGGCTATTCCACCTCTGGTCTTGATTGAGTTATCATCGTCTCTCTGTTTCTCTATATGTTCTCAAACTCCAACCTGTTGTTGTAATCCTCTATTTGAGCTATCGGTTATATCCGAAAGGCCCTGGACGTTTCAGGAAGGTGGGATCTACTGGCAGGTCCTGCAGCCTTCTGTAATCCCTCCTATCCCAGTGAGTATGATGAAGTATCATTAGAGGTTCTTTCCGCTCCTTTGGAATGAAACTGTTGTGTCACTTTTCTCCCACTGAGGAGACGCAGCAATGCTGACGCCATTGGGTGGTACTGCTCCTGCAGCCTCCTTCCCATTTCACGTTCACTCTCTTTCCCACTTTCCCATGAGCAGGAACGCCTGTTACTTTTTTTTTTGAGACAGAGTCTCACTCTGTCACCCAGGCTGGAGTGCAGTGGCACGATCTTGGCTCACTGCAACCTCCGCCTCCTGGGTTCAAGCAATTCTCCTGCCTCAACCTTCCAAGTAGCTGGGATTATAAGCACCCACCACCGCACCTGGCTAATTTTTGTATTTTTGGTAAAGATGGGGTTTTGCCGTGTTGCTCAAGCTGGTCTTGAACTCCTGACCTCAGATGGTCCACCTACCTCAGCCTCCCAAGTGCTAGGATTACAGGTGTGAGCCACCTCACCTGGCCTAGATGGTATCACCTTCAAAGCTTAATTGGGAAGAAATATAATAGTATGGGCACTGACTGTAACACCAGGCCAGGTAAATTATTTGCCTCTATGTTCTCTAGCTACTTATCTATCCATCCATCCCTTGCCTAGTCCACAGAAATTATAGGTAGTCTAGGGCAGGGATCAGCAAGCTGTTTATATAAAGGGCCAGAGAGTATATATTTCAGGCCTTGTAGGCCATATGACTCCTGTCACAACTATTCAATTCTTCCTTTCTACTGCAAAAACAGCCGTGGACAATTCATAAATTAATGTACATGGCTGTGTCCTGATAAGAGTTTATTTATAGACACTAAAATTTGAATTTTATATGTCATGAAATTATATTCTTTTTTTTTTTTTTTTTTTTTTCATAAAACCAGTCTAAAAAAGCCATGGATTCTTTTGTCATGGAAAGTTTTGATATGAATATTTCCACCCCGTCTATTTGTATAACAAATTACAGATTATCTAGAATATTTGGGCTGTACATAAACAGTGTGAACTGAGTTTCAGTAACGTTCCCTAGTCCCTGTCCCAAACTACCACCCTGTGGGCTGCAGTTTGCTGACACCCAGCCTCGAGTGTTGACATGCAGTGGAGTAGTAAAATCCATGTAAAAGTAAAAAGTAGATAAAATACAATAAAATGCACATTTGCAGCCACAGTATTCAAAAAGATGGTGTATTTACGCTAAAGACTTGGTGTGGAGTTTCCTGGTAGTCAAGGCAAAAAAAGGAAACAAAACTAGTTGCAGAGTTTATTGGCCATGTCAGCAAAAAGATGTCCATTTCTCATGGGAGGCAGAGTTACCTTTGCCTTCAAGAATCTTCCAGTTAAACATGGTATTGAAATTTGATTTCATTGTTCATCGTCGAGCGCCTACTTATTTTGCCCTCACGAAGGCTAGTCGCAGAATATTTGTTCTAGTATGTAAAATCAACAATCAGCCATTTTCTGGTCTTTGTAATGGTGTAAATTATATCTGACAGTTGTTAATTAAATACCTAGTCATGCTTTGGAGCCAAAGCCAAATAGTGCTCTGTAAACATTATGATTTGTCAGTAATCAATGTGATTTGTATAATTTGTGAGCAATCAGATACTTTATCCAAAAGCAGATTATTGACTTCTATGCCTATCTTGGGAGAAATTGCCACTTGGTCTGTTTCTACACAGACCCGAGAAGAGAAGGGATTTGACAATGGTCTGATTAATTGAATCAGTGGTTTGGGGGAGTGGGCTGTCTGTATTGATCCAATTAAATAGATAATTGTCAGAATTGAGGTCATGTCTATAAGACACCATCATTTCAAAGCCAAAGAGATTGTTTAAAATATATAATGCTCACCCAATCAATGTGGGCCACCTCCTCCACATGAAATCAACCAGAAAGTGATTGATTCTGTAGAGCCATAAACCAGGGTCTTTCCTATTTTTGGCAAGTGGTTCTCTGCTAAATACGGTGCTTTGAAATTTTTGTTCCCCATAGACCCAAGGACGAAGATTCATTATGCACACAAAGGGGATAGAAATATACAAATTGAAAGTTAGGGCTGGGCATGGTGGCTCACCCCTGTAATCCCAACACTTGGGGGGGATAAAGTGAGTGAATCATTTGAGCTCATGAGTGCCAGCCTGGGCAACCTGGGAAAACCCCCTCTCTACAAAAAATTTTAAAAATTATCCAGGCATGGTGGTTCGTGCCTGTAGTCTCAGTTACTCAGAGGCTGAAGTGGGAGGATTGCTTGAATCTAAGAGGCAGAAGTTGCAGTGAGCCAAGGTCATACCGCTGCCCTCCAGCCTGGACAACAGAATGAGACGCTGTCTCAAAAAAAGAAAAAGTTGGAATGACATGAGACTCAAAATAGTCATGTGTCACTTAGCAATAAGGGTGCATTCTGAAAAATGCATTATTAGGTGATTTCATCATGGTGGGACATCATAGAGTATACTTTTACAAACCTAGATGGCACTGCCTACTACACACCTAGGCTGTGTGTCTAGCCTTTCACTCTTAGGCTACACACCTATGCAACAAGTGATTGTGCCCCATACTATAGGCAATTGTGACAGTAGTATGTGTATATCTCAATATATCTAAACATAGAAATAGTACTGTAAAAATATGATAGTAGAATCTTGTGGGACCATCATCATATATGCAGTCTGTCATTGAAAGTTGTCATGTGGCACGTGACTCTAGTCTCTTTTAGGGGTAAAAACAAAAACAGAAAGCAAGCAAGCTGGTATGCTCCATATCTGTGAGCTCAGGAAGCAGCCACATGTGTGCATTGGATGAGCAAGGGTGACTCCAACCCTGAGCTCTCTAAGCGTGTAATTGTTGCAGGCACACTGAGGGACAGGTCTCTAGGTCTTGGTTAGTGGTCCAGAGAGGGAAAAGAGAAAACCTAGAAGGCTTGAGTTTAATTTCTGTATCAGATTCAAAACCCACCTGATTTTTTCTAGCAATTCTTTTCCAGCTGGATTTTCCAACCTGGTGGTGATTTCAGGGTAGTTAAACAACCCCTCTGCTCCTTAATGTTCTTTTCCCGCTAATGGGGGTAAATATATTTAATTCATTGGTTGGTTGCATCCATACGAAGGAAGAAAAGAGAGGCAGACAATTATAATAAAGCGACATAACCCGGTGAGAGACATAAGGATGCACACAGCCGAGGTCAGTTAGCCTTTCACTTCTCCACTAGTCCCCACTGTGGGGAGGGGCTCGCCACTAACATGCCTCATCTGATATGTGCCAATAACTCCTGCCTTTCTTATGTTATCTGCATGGTCACAGTGGATAGTCACTGGACAATTGATGAACACCTAGTACATGCTAGATCCCTCCCTGGAGATAGTGCTTCTCTTTGAAACAGTCAAAGGAGGAAGGAAGAAAAGAGAGGCAGACAATTATAATAAAGCGACATAACCGGGTGAGAGACATAAGGATGCTTCAAGGTGCAGGGCTGGGTGGAGAGGTCAGTGCCTGGGGCAATCATGGAAGACTTCAGGGAGGTGACTTTTAAAGGGGTTTTGTGATCAAAAGTGTAGAGTCTTAAGTCTCATCAGTGGGTATGAATTCAGGCTCTGCCCCTTGCGATAATAGCTGCATCACCATGAGCGATGACTTAACCTCTCTGTGGCTCGGTTTCTTCATCTATAAAATGGGGATAATGATAGTCTCTGTCCCAGGGGAGTTAAGGGGATTAAATGCATCAGTCATCCAACCACAGAATGAAAAGACAGGCCAGCACATGCACTGCAGTCTGTAAATGTTTGCCATCATCATCATCTTTGTCATTAGTATATCATAGTACGCATTTTCCGGGCAGGAAGATGGCGATGGGGAAAGGGACCTGTCAGGCTAATGTGATAATAGAATCAACAGACAAAAGAAGGGAGAGTGTGGTGTGTAAGATGAAGCTATGTACGGATGCAAGGGGAAGGGTGTTGATGTCAAAACTCATGCGTCTTCCCACGTGGCTTCTTCTCTGTGCTCTTCATGATGGAAATCTCCCTGAAAACAAGTGGCCGCTTTGAGGTTTGATGGTTTAATTCTAACACAAAAGTACAAAAAGCAGGTAGCCTGCTGTTTATAGAAGTTTTTTTAAGTGAGGGAGTATGTAAATGAGCTTAGCTTGTCGGGGAGCTAAGGGGATTCCTGACATCAAATGGTGGGTAGCTAAATAGGTCACCCCAAGTTATTCAGCATGGATGGAAGTCCAGGAGCTTCAAAAAGTTGTTTTCAGGGAGAGCAGGAGATGTTCGTTTACCTCATTCAGAATGGAATTTCTAATGCTGGTCCGATGCTTGGCAAATACAAGGCCGTTATGTATGTGTTGAATGAATGAATTACTATGTCTATAAAGACAAGGAAAAGCCATTCTACAAATCTATGTTCAGTGAAATAGTTTTTCAGTCTCTTTGCCTTCATTCATTAGACAGTTTTGGAATATTTGGGCTCTATGGGGTGCTATGGTGAGGCACGCAGGATACCAGATGAGTGAGATGTCATCTCTACCTGCAGGACACTCACTTTCTCTGGGAATCTCCACCACTTTTTGTGTCACGGACATCTTGGGCATCTGGTGCCCTCTTCAGAAGAATGGCTTTGAATACATAAAATGCACAGGATCACAGAGGAAACCAATCGTATTAAAACACAGTTGTCAAAATATTAAATCATGGGATCTAGTAACAAATGTTCTTCCTTCTTCACCCATTAAAGAACACAGCTCGTGGTGGGTCCGTTAACTACTGATGATCAAAGCAGTGGGAGAAAACAATGTTTGGGAATGTCAGCGGCAACTCTTGTGTGATAGGAAAATATCTGTGATTTCATTTGCGACAGACTCACAGATGTCTATCACACTGTATCAGTGCATTGCCTAAATGGCAGTAATGCTAAATTTCAGTCAGAGGTTAGTGAAAAATAAAGATGTAACAGTTTGGCGGTCTATGTACACCCCCTCTTTTCTAGCGTTGCAGCCACAGACCCTCAGATTTAGGAGTCTGCTCTAGTTTGTACCTTGTTCAATCACAATAATTAAAAAAAAAAGTTTCAGTGATAAAGGAGCGGGAGGTTTTCTGGAACCAGGATGAGCTGGGACCAACACCAGCAACTGTATCATCCAGTTCACTGAGAGTTAAAATCGCCCACTTGAAGCTCCCTCTGCAGACACGTAGTAAGTGCTGGATAAACAATAGCGATTGATATTGACCAGCTTTGACACATGAATAGGAGAGGGTTAGGTAAAGACAAAGAGAGTTGGGGATGGCAGGTATCCTCTGGGCAGAGGAAACCACTAGGGCAGAGGCACATAGCCCTAAAGCAGGCCAGAAAACACCAAGCAATTTGCTTGTGCTGGAGAAGGAGGTATAAAAGGTAGAGTCAGAGGGCTGGGGATGGAGCTTTAGGTTGGGATCAGTTTCCAATGGGCTGGTATGACACATGCCTGGGGTACATTGGCAGCTGCAAAAAGCTCGCTCTGATGCCTTCGTGGGGGCAGATTTTGGGGGCAAGAGGACTCTCCAGCAATCTATGGCAAAAAAAAAAAAAAAAAAAGAGTCCCGCTTGTTATCAAGCCTATTGGCTTATCTGCTATTTCTTGGACATGCCCCAGTCGCTAGTAAATAAAGCTGTCTGCTTTCCTTTTTGTCCCAGCGCCCTTTCACAGCCTTTTCTCGGAGGAACTGAGTCCCATTATATTCCGAAAGCATATGTTCCCGATGATTGTTCATTCTCTTTCCAATAATATCTTTGCAGGACAAAGAGGAATGGGGAAGGGAACATACTTTTAGGATGTCAGTCCCAGTTTTAATTACAAGTGTTCGTGGCTGTGGCATTCATGTAATTGGGGGGCTGATTTATGCCAAATAATAAGCATTGATGCAAGGGGGCTGGAGCCCAAGAGGGAGGGGAGGCCAAGAAGAGGCAGTGGCCCCCCACCAAGCCCGGAACTGGGGCGGCGCGTGTCAGCGGCTTTGCTCAGAAGCACCCAGGGATAGTGGAAAAGACCCAAAGGGCGCAGCTTCTGCAGATGGAGTCTCTGCTTTGCACTTTCTGGCTTTGTGACCTTCCCGAGCATCAGTTTACTCAGCTGAAAAAAGAATGCATCTGCTGATAATACCTATGGCATAGGGTTTGGGGAGGATTAAATCAGATAATGTAGATAGAGTTTAGCATGGTACTGTGTATATAGCCAGCACTCAGTGCAGTTGGCTTATTGAAAAAAAAATAGTAACACCTACAATAACTGCAATATAGCAACAGCAGTCATGTTCAAGTCTGTATTTGGTTTAAGGAGGGGGAATGTGACCGGGGGCTCTGTCGTTGGATATATGCACACACTTGACCTCATGGAAAGCTTGAAAGCAATTGGATGGGAAAACAGTCCATCTTCTTGAAGTCTCTCAAGCAGTGTAATACAAGAATTACTGTTCTCTCTTTGCATTTATGCATTGCATTTCACTGTTGCATTCAGAGTGCTTTATAGGCCCCTGATCAGTTTCCAGCATCCTCTTGGTATGAATTCTCGCGTAGGTGAGGGATGCGCATTATTCCCTTGAGTGATTTACTTGGTGTTACACTGGAGTTATGAGGACAAAAGGATGAGGCTGACGGAGAGCGGGAATGTTCATTCCCAGGTTTTCAGGTTACAAGCAGGCTATTGGCCAGGAGACTCAGCATTCATAGTAGGCCCTCTCCTGAGGTCTGAAGAGGATAGTGACCATCTGCCGCAGGCAGACACGCATGCATTATAAAGAAATGAGGTTCTGGTCTATGCTACCATATGGATGAACCTCAAAACATTATGCTAAGTGAATGATCATGTGCAGTGGCCCAAGCCTGTAATGCCAGCACTTTGGGAGGCTGAGGCGGATGGATGACCTGAGGTCAGAAGTTTGAGATCAGTGTGGCCAATATGGTAATACCGTCTCTACTAAAAATACAAAAAAAAAATTACCCAGGCATGGTGGTGCAGGCCTGTTATCCCAGCTACTGGGGAGGCCGAGGCAGGAAATCACTCTAACCCGAAAGGCAGAGGTTGCAGTGAGCCAAGATTGAGCCGCTCCAACCTGGACGACAGCAAGACTCTGTCTCCCTAATAATAATAATAAAATTAAAAAACATTATGCCAAGTGAAAGAAACCATATGCAAAAGATGCCCTCACATGTGTGTACAAAGTGTGGGCACATCCAAAGAGACAATAAGCAAATGAGTGACTGCCGGGAGCTGGGCAAGAGGGGGTTAGAGAATGACTACTAAAGCATTCAGGGTTTCTTTGGGGGTGATTAAATGGTCTAGAATTAGGTTGTGTTGATGGTTGCACAACCTTGTAAATATACTAAACCCCATTGAATTATGTACTTTAAGTGGGTGAATTTTATTTTGTTTTGTGTCTTATTGTTTATTTATATTTAGGGACAGGGTCTTATGCTGCTGCCTAGGATGGGGTGCAGAAGCACAGTCAAGGCTCACCGCAGCCTCAAACTCCTTAGCTCAAGTGATCCTCCCACTTTAGCCTCCTCAGTAGCTGAGACTACAGGTGTGTGCTACTATGTCCAGCTGATTTTTAAATTTTTTATACAGACGGGGTCTCACCTTCTTTTCCAAGCTGATCTCAAAATCCTGGCCTCAAGCAATCCTCTCCTCTGCCTCAGAAAGTGCTGGGAATGCAGGTGAGCCGCTGCACCCGGCCATTTATATGTGAATTGTATCTCAATTTTCTTTAAAAAAAAAAAAAGGCGGCCACGTGCGGTGGCTCACGACTGTAATCCCAGCATTTTGGGAGGCCGAGGTGGGTGGATCACGAGGTAAAGAGATCAATAGCATACTGGCTAACATGGTGAAACCCCGTGTCTAGTAAAAATACAAAAATTAGCTGGGCGTGGCGGCGTGCGCCTATAGTCCCAGCTACTCGGGAGGCTGAGGCAGCAGAATTTCTTGAACCCATGAGGTGGAGGGGGCAGTGAGCCGAGATCCCTCCACTGCACAGCCTGGCGCCTGGCGACAGAGCAAGACTCTGTCTCAAAAAAAAAAAAAAAAAAAAAAAAACCCCGGCACATAACAGTGAGGTTGCTGGTGCTTGCCCTCCTCGCCGCAAAGAGCGCTCCCGCACTGGAGACTTGGAAAGGACACACCAGGACCCTGAGGTTGCTGGTCCTGGGGCGGAATTCTGTACGTGTGGATGTGCCTGTGGGTGTGTTTGTGAACCTGTGCTCTGGACAGCTGATTGGTTGCTGGAGCACCCCCCGCGCCCCGGGAGGAAAAATTTGCAGCATGACCAGAAGCCTGCTGCACAAGTTCCCAGCATTTGGAGGTGGGAAAGGGCATTGCATCAGGCACCCTCCGTGCTCCTGACCAGTGCAGTGCCTATATTTTCAAGGGTAATCCAACCCAGCCTTTCTCTAGCCCTGTATTTACCTGAAGGAGATCCAACTGGAAGTAATTTTCTTTTTCTTAAGACAGTCTTGCTCTGTCACCCAGGCTGGAATGCAATGGCGTGATCTCAGCTCACTCCGACGTCCGCCTCGCAGGGTCAGGCGAATCTCCTGCCTTAGCCTCCCAAATAGCTGGGACTACAGGTGTGCGTGATCACACCCAGCGAATTGTATAGAAGTGTTTCTCAGTATGGTTTCTGTGGTTGCCTAGTATCTTCTAAAGACCCCTGAACGTAGCAGAGCAACAGCACGTGCCTCAGGATTGGAGCGAGATAATGTCTCAGTGTCTGAGTAGAATTAGAGAGTTTGCTTTATTTTCTTACGTGTTCCTAATACCTGGTCCAGTGTCCAGCAAATGGAAAGTCCCCTCTGGGTGTTGTTGGGTGACATTATGAGTACATTGTTAGGCATATGCAAAATACAGCTAAATTCAGTTCATGTTTTCATAGAAAGCACGAGGCAGCCTACGGTGCTTATCTGTGTTATGTGATGAGGACATTTTACTGAAGAGCTGATTAAAAAAGCACAAATTGTAGACTCCAAATCTATCATTTTTCTTTCCTCTTTCCTCCTCTCCCTCTCTCCCATCCTTTCTTGCTTTCTTCCTTCCCAGTTCACCCAAAATTTTATGATTTGTTTTTTCCTGAATTAGGGGATATTTTGGGAGAAAAAAAATCACTTCATTTTATGTTTCTTTTGACATCACACACATGCCCCCACGGGAAGCAACCTGAATAAATTTATGCTCTAAACTTTTTTCCACAAGAATAGCTTTAGAATTTATTTTGTTTACATTATCTGGATAATTACGTTTGGTTTGCTTATATAGATGCAGGCGAATGCTTTTCCAATCTTGAAACTGACCTATATCACAAAAGCGTTCTGCAAACTGGGAGGAGATCACTTCACAGTTGTCTGAACCACTAGAAAAAAAGTATTCATGAATTTATAGCCTCCGACAGTGAAGTTGGGGAAAAGAGCATATCCAGTATGTATGCTACCTGGAAAACACTCTCCGTGGCTGTGAAAAATAAGCACAATACAAATTATACTTGAGAACCGCCTGCCAAAGGGTTGATTATCCTGGAAACATATTTTCAGTGGTCCATTTGGGCAAACAGGCCAGCTGAGGTGTCTCAGGATAGCAACAGGATAAGCAGAACTGATTGATGACAGAGGGAGCCTGTGTCTGGGGGCCCCAGGCTGGGACTTTGGGTGCAGATGCGCAGGAGACCTTTGCCCCACCTTGTCACAGCTGGGCCTACTCAGCCCCACATCTTTGAGTTTTCACGCAGCAACTGGATGTTCTTACATCCTCAGCTGCAGGCTTGGGAAAGAGACCATCAGCCGTTGAGAAAAAGGTATGCAGTCTACATGCCTCTGAATTCCCTCCATGTATGCAGGAAACCCGCAATGTCCATCAGCACCATTCGATTGTCAAAACATCTGTGCACCAGTAAAGGGCTCTGATATGTGATAAATTTATTTAGCTATTACTCATCTGAAGGTGTGGTATTTTAGGATTTCGGGGAAGTGAGGACTTTGGAAATGGAACAGGATGCTCTTTTAAGTTAGGGTAAAACAAAGTCTATCAAAAACCGTTTTTCTGCATCCTCCCCCCTGCCCTACAAAGAAAGTTAGGGCAATATATTCTTATATAAAATTGACATTTTTAACTTCAGTGAGAAATTGCTTGTCCTTTAAACTTTAGGCAATGATGTGCTTAATTATGCTTTTCAACAAGATTTTGCATTTTTAATATTTCCTTTAAGAGCTTCCAGGAATCTCAATTATTAATTGCACTGTGGATTTATTGGTCTTTCGACTCTCCCACTAGTGTAAAGATTATAGATTCTTCAAACATTGTTTGCTGTCTTCAAATTTCAACAGCGTTTTAACTATCAAATAGAAAATCCGAAGTATAACTGCACGTAGTCATTTTATGGTGTGATAGGGCCAAGAGCCTGCATGTTTTGTGATTTCTTGATGATCCTAGTGGTCAGTAAACCAATTGCTGTGAACTCAGATGAGCTTTAATTTACCCCATAGTCCAGCTAAACAATCGTTTCTGACCTTGTATGACCAAAAAATAGCATCTGCCCGAAAGATGCTATTTATAAAAATAAACTGTTACAAATGGAGCTTAGTGTTAACCAGAACTTTATGAATAAGTAATGAAGTCTAATTTTCCGTTATTATAGCCATTGTTTAAAAATGCATGTCTGCCAGGACGCTGTAATGATTCCGTATTACTTAGGAAAACTTTTATGGTTCCACTCATTTTATTTTTTTAATAATTACTTTAGGACTTCTTCATTAGGGTCTCCCTCCTCCGGTACGTACGTGGGTCCTCTGAAAAACAATCTGACGAATTTAGCTGCTGCGTTTTTCTAAATTGCCTTCAAGACTACGCAGCACTTCAGACACTTTCCATGGCCCTTTTTTCCCGAAGTGTTCTCCAGGCTGCCCTTTGATCTTCACGGGCAATCCCATTAGCTGTGATGACTTGTCACAACGGCACTGACTCCAGACCAGGGGTGATCCCTAGCAGCTTGCTGTGCCGACTCAGATGAGAGCTGTCTTGACCAGTCTTATTTAAGGGTTGGCTCCTCCAAAGATTAGGCACCCTTGTCCTGGTGCAACCTTTGCTTGGCTTCGAAGCATCGGGCACTTGGGTCTTTAAACTTTGTGCTCACCAATGCTTGTACCAGTACTTTCTACCCTCTGTTGTTTGTGGCCATTGTCAAACACCACACCAACTAGGTGTAAATGCAGATTCTGGACTCGGGTATTCTGAATAATCCAGCAAGGGCTGGGCATGGTGCCTCATGCCTTTAATCGTAGCACTTTGGGAGGCTAAGACAGGAGGATCGCTTGAGCCCAGGAGTTTAAGACCAACTTGGGCAAAATAGTGAGACCCCTGTCTCTACAAAAAATAAAAAATTTTAAAAATTAGCTGGGTGTAGTGACACATGCCTGTAGTCCCAGCCACTCAAAAGGCATAGATGAAAGAATCACCCGAGGCTGGGGAGGTTGAGGCTGCAGTGAGCTGAGATCGAGTCACTGCACTCCAGCCTGGGCAACAAAGTGAGACCCTATCTCAAAGAAAAAAAAAATCAGCAGGAAAGGATATAAACACTAGGCTTGGTTTAAAATGTGAAGGGCAACTCTCGTGATATGCAGAAGCCTTCGCCCCTTCTTGAGGGTGTTTAGGGCTTGGATGAGTGTCCCAGCTGGGTTTCCCATCTCTGCAGAGCCCACGTGTGGGGTGCTAGGGGTAGGTGGTAGGTGACTCCCTGGGGAGCGCTGTTTGGTGCTGATCACTGTCCCTTCCTGGCGCTGCAGTCCTGGGACAGTCTACATAGCTCCTGCCTCCTCCTTTTCTTCAGGATTGTCTCGAGCTGGTTCACAAAGTGAAAGGCATTAGACATCTTCAAGTGGGCTGAAGAAAGGGACTCAATGTTTACGAGTCCACGTTAATGTGATTCTTATGGATTTGAGATAAAACAGTCAAAAAGCTACAACCTGCCTATGGATGCGTGTGCTACAATTGATCGATCTGGGCATATATGGAGTTTTGCCTTCGTTTTATCTTGTTTATTTTTAAAATTGAGGTACAATTGCATAATTTAAAATCTATCATTTAATGCCATATTTTCTGAGTGATTAAATTATGGATGTATATTTTCTAGTTTTTTTGTTTTGTTTTGTTTAATAGACTGTCTCTCTCTCTCCCTGTATGTATATAAAGAGAGGGAACTGAATGGGATGCCTTTTATTATGCACTCTTTCTATATAGATAGATAGAGACAGAGAGTCTTTTAAATATATACATATATATATATTTAAGTTAGGGTAAAACAAAATCTGTAAAAGCTGTTTTTCTTTTTTATTGCCCCCACCAAAAAATTATGTATATATATATATATATATGCATATATGTATATATAATCTATTATATATACATATATGCAATATATAATAGACTATATAATATGTAGAAAGTCTATATTTTATAATATATAATTATATATAATAATATAATATATTCTATAATAATACATAATATATTCTATGTAATATATATTAATGTATTATATAAGGAATATAGTATATATTATGTAGAGGGTGTATATATTATATATATGGGTCTCTATATATTATATAAAGCCCATATATAATATACATAATGGACTCTATATATACACACATGTAAACTATTATATATATATATACAATAGTCTAGTATATCTTATATATAATATACATGTAAACTATTATATATACAATAGTATAGTATATCTTATATATAATATACTTTCTATATATACATATATAATTTTAGGGGCAAAAACAAATAATATAAATATACAATAAATCTAATCAAAATAATATATAATAAAGCATCTGTATGTTTATATATATATATACACATTTCAACTTTCTTGAACCCCTGAACCAGCCTTAGATTGCGTAGTACCAGGATTCTTCTTTTTTAAAAAAATTTAAATATTATTTTAAGTTCAGGGTAGGTGTTGTGCAGGTTTGTTAGATAGGTAAACTGGTGTGATAGGTAAACTGGTATGGGCTTGTGTTGTTCTTTTTGTGTCTGTGTGCTCTCATCATTTAGCTTCCACGTATAAGTGAGAACGTGTGGGATTTGCTTTTTCTCTTCCCGAATTAGTTTGGTGAGGATAATGGCCTCCAGCTCCATCCATGCAAAGGTCATGATCTCATTATTTTTTATGGCTACATACTATTCCACAATGCATATGTACCACATTTTCTTTATCCAGAATAAACTATTTTTTATACTGGTTTTAGGTTGACAGCAAAATCGAGTGGAAGGTACAGAGATTTTCTATATTTTGTATTTCCCCTGCCCCTCATGATCACATATGTAGCCAACCCCATTATCAACATCATGCTGGCTATTTTAAAGTGTACACTTCAGTGGCATTAAGGGCATTCATATTGTTGTGCCAACATCATGACCACTGGTCTCCAGAATGATTTTCATCCAGCAGAACTGAAACTCTCTACCCCAGGACGCTGGCTCCCCATCATCTCCCCAAGCCCAGCCCCTGGCAACCACCATTCCCCATTGTTTATGAATTCAGCTATTCTTCGTCCATCGTGTAAGTGGAATCACACAGTGTGTGATGCGTTCTTTTGTGGCTGACCTCTTTGTGATGCTAGCTTCTCAGCATCATGAGAGTTTGGACTGTCTGTCGCATTATCAGACAGGCATAGCTGGCTGGCTGGACCATTTCACAGGGTTGTTGGAACTGGCTGGCACTGACTGGCCCAGCCAAGGGGCCATGCAGGGGACTCCTGATGCATTCCTAAGGAAGGCATTCATGTTAGGAAGCACAGGCCGTGGCTCACACCTGTGGCTGTGCCCACCTGGTCTCTGTGAGCTGGTGGTAATGGGCAGGCAACTGAATGGGATGCCTTTTATTGGGCACTCTTGATATTTTTTATCTTAATCTTTCCTCTTCCCCATCTATGACATTTCCCATATGCTGCACGGAAGGGATATTTTAAGCATTAATTCTCCTAAAAAGCCTCATGCCCAATGTAAAAATATTTCACTGTCTTAGAAAAAGGCACTCTCTGTAAATGAAAAGCACCATTATTAGTAATTACAGTAACTTCCTGACATCCATTGGGCATTGTATGTGTTTTGATAGGATTACGTAAATAATGAAATTGTATGCAAACCATCAGAATGCAAAAGGCATTTTCTTCAAGGTGTACACACTGCCTGGGGCTTCTACTCTGGCCCTCAATTTTCTTTAACAGCTGCATCTTTTGGGGGCTCTGTTAAGACCTGCTACTGTCTTTAGTATTCTGCCCTTTCACCAAATGATCAGGAGACTGGCTTCCCCAGCGCCCTGGGCTTAATTCTGTTGTGAAATGATTATGTTTTCCTGGATTGCCTCAAAGGCATTTATCTTTTTGGTATCAGACATCTTTACTGCTTCTGTGTCATTTGCTTTTCTTCTTCTTTTTTTAAAGCATTTAATTATTTAAAAACAAAAATACTTCTCTGATCAGAGCATACCTGCCGTGCTCAAAGCACTTGCTTACTTGGAATGCCATAAATTACGTGAAGGAATTATTCATTGTATCACTACACATACCTTCCAGTCTCCCGAGTAGTCCATTAGGCTAAGTATGGTCTTTTTAATTATTACTTTAAAAATAAAAGATAATGGAATTATAGCATTAAATACATTTTGCAAATGATCTTCTAGTGGGATTATTGAAAGACAATAAAGGCAAGTATAAATCAGAAGGAAAATCAGTGTCCTATCATCCATCAATGGCTAATTTAATGCTGATTCTTCTAACTTCTCAGCAATTCCTACATTAAACATTGTCCTCTAATATCCAAGGAAGGAAATCAAACAAGTAAATACACTGTTTCTGTAAGAAAAAAGAAATACCTGTGATCTCATCATTTCACCATTGGTGTGTTCATTTCTGCGTGTGCCACTTGAATCTCCCTAAGCAATAACTACCTAGCAGACCACAATAAGACTCAGAAAACAAGACCAGGTACCTTCCAGGATCACTGGCCCTGGCTGTACTCCTGGAAACCCAGTCCATCTCTAAGCCCTTTGGTTTCCAGTGGGAGGCAAATCTGGGGGAGTTCTAGACTGTCTAGAATATTGTACCAGGAACAAACGGCCTGTCCCATTAGACGATGGCCTAGACAGTCGAGCTACAGTTGAGGCTGTGAACACGGCTAATGGGTTGTGATTTACCCATAAGTGGAAGGTGTTTACTAGCTTTTATAGTTAATATAAAATATTAACTTTTTAATATTTAATGTAAAATAAAAGGATATAAATATATCCTTTAATATTTTATGATTGAGGTGGAGTTGTGTCTGGAGAAAAGATGTCAGCTGTTTTTTCTTTTGGTAAAGAGTCTCACTCGGTCACCCAAGCTGGAGTGCAGTAGCCTCGATCTCGGCTCACTGCAACCTTGTCTCCCAGGTTCAAGCCATTCTCCTGCCTCAGCCTCCCAAGTAGCTGGGATTATAGGCATGCATCACCATGCCCGGCTAATTTTTGTCTTTTTAGTAGGGACTTGGATCTATCCCTACCAAAAGCCATGTTGGCCAGGGTGGTCTCAAACTCCTGACCTCAGGTGATCCACCTGCCTCAGCCTCCCAAAGTGCTGAGATTATAGGTGTGAGCCACTGCACCCAGCCAAGAGGTCAGCTTCTTAAAGGCACCTTTTCAGACTGTCTCAAGATCCTGGAAGGCCATGCCTACCTTGCCGCCAACATCTCGTCTTTTTGCCTGGCTTAAGAATCTGTTTTTCCCTGTTCCTCCGTCCAGCATACTCAGCACAGTCCACCTCTGAGGTCGCTTCCCGCTTTTCTTTCTGCCTTCCTGCTCTCTCCAATTCCCATTCACCAGACCCTGGGCTATCTTTCACTCTCCACAAAATACTTTGGATTTAGAAATTGGAGATTTCCTGCTCAGGTTTCACCCTCTTCAGGCAGCCTCGCAAACACCATGCCATGGGGCCCACTCTTTGCCCAGACTCCCAGCAGATAATGCCCATCAGACGGCACCTCTTTTGGCCGAAAAAATCTAAAACTCATCACTCTTCCTGCATAATTAGACAATACCCTTTTTATTCAACTTTATAATTTAGGTCCCATTCTGGCCCCATGGAGTAACTGCCTGTTGACCTTCATGTAAGTGTCTGGGTTTGCTGTCTCATTCATGACACAGGAGGCTTTTAGCAGACCCTCCTTTGGTGCAGCTTGCTCCGAGCAGCAAGTGCCAGAGTCAGAGCTTCCCTCTGCCTGAATTATCAGAGCTCTTGGTTTAATGTGGGAGAAGAGACTAATGGTCTTTCCTTTTGTGAAAAGCTTACCAACTCCGTTCAATTCTCAGTGGCTATCTGGTGCTCTGTGGAAGAATTGTGAGGCTGTATCAGCACTTGATTGAATGAGTGCTGGGATTGATTAGTGATGTCTGCAGTGGGTAAAGGATTAGGAAGAGTAAACATGTATGCTACCTATCTGTCATCATGGTTCTGAGTTTATCCTGTTTCACAAGAGATATCCTTGAACCGTGCTCTAGAGATGTTAATATCAGGTGATTTTAGACACATAAAGAGAGGATCAGATTCAGTGCGAGTGCCACAGGGATTCATCCAGATGGACAATAAGTGATTTTGAAGTCACTTCTTTCTCAGTGTATTATCTTGGCTCCATTCGGCCATACAAAAGGAATAGGGGTATCGTGACTTGTCTCTCCTGGTTCACATGTTAGCTCTATTTCTTGTTGCTGCTTCTCAGGCAGTCTGTTAAGAATGCAGGGCTGTTCTTCAGACTCAGAGCAAGGCCTGGGGCGTTACAGCAATAGTTTTCAGTTTGCAATCTCTCTCAAGGACGGGAGAGGAGCACAGGGCTGCCTTGACTACCAGGAACATCAGAAAAGTGACAGCAATCTTGGTCCTGGAATTGCCAACTCTAGTGTTCTCTCTCTCTCTCTCCCTCTCTGTCTGTCTGTCTCTCTCTCTCTTTCTCCTGCTTCTGACTTAGGGGGGAATGCTCCTTTTCCTACCCTTCCTGGAAAGCGCTGGGGCATGGGTGAAACCAGACTGTTTTTGATTCTCAAGTCTACTGTAGAGAGGAAGAATGGTTATTCCTAAGGTCAGGGTCAGCTGACTGGGGGTGTGTTGGGGGAATGTCCTTATTGATGATGCTGTGTGCTGGGTACTGCAGTGGGGGTTCATTATATGAAGTTGTGGGGTCTGTGGAACGGAAGTTGGCATAGGAAACTAGGACTCAGCAGTTATCACCTTCCAAAAGTCACACTGCTGATGAGTAGCAGAGACCACATTTAAATCTATGTGTTTACAAGATCTACAATGGCAACCTGCTACCTCCCAGAAGCTGAGGCAGGATGGGCACGTTGCCACGTCCTCCAGACCTCATGCAACCTTAGTTGTTAGCGAAAGGTCATTAAATAGGCCCCACAGTCGCAAGCCAGGTAAATGCGTCGCTGGAGAGGCTGGCTTTGTTTGCATTTCTGGCGAAGCTGAGTTGTTGTATCCCTACAAGGTCATCTGGACATTTTTATCCCCAAGGTCGGGATATCTTTCTGCCAGAGGTCAGCATTCCACCCAGCTACCGCCTGCCCTCTGGGTGGCCGACTGTGCCAACAGAAATGCCAGCTGCAGCCAAAGGACAGGCTCTTCATCCGAGAAAAGCATTCACACTCGCGTTTCTTTTCTGGTTCTGCTCCTCCCCTACATAACGAGAAAAAGCTCATTAACACATGATGGCAACCCGGCTACACTATGTGCCAGTTCCCCTGGACAGATTCCTCTTTAGCATTCTCTCAGCTTCCTTCCTCAACAATTAATTCAGATGAGCAGTTGGGGGAGTGCAGAATCCAGTTCAAAAGGATCTGTCCCCCTCTGAACCTCAGGGCAGGGCGAGAGGCCACCTGCACGCTTTTTTTTCTCACCTCGCACCCTGTTGGCCCTTTGGAAATACTTGTCTTCCGTCATGCATGTGGTTATTCCCAGAAAGATCCAGTTAATTGTCTCCTTAAAATAAAATACATAAAAGGGCGTTTCAAAGTATAGATACTCATTTTAATGAAAAATGAGAAGAAAGTGTTCATGATACAACCTTAGGTGGAAAACGAAGGAAGAAAAATGGTATGAGTCTAATTATTGAAAAAAGTACTAAAATCTGTTTTAACATGTCCTAGGTATGCCTAGAAATAAAAAAGACTGGAAGGAAATTTATTGAGACCTTATTGTTTATGGGTGTTCTGATTATGATGTTTAGCAATATTTTATATTATCTGAGTTTTCTGACATAGAAATACCTTTTTTTTTTCGACGTGGAGTTTCGCTCTTGTCACCCATGCTGGAGTGCAATGGTGCGATCTCGGCTCACTGCAACCTCCACCTCCCAGATTCCTGCAATTCTCCTGCCTCAGCCTCCTGAGTAGCTGGAATTACAGGCGCCCGCCACCCCATGACTAATTTTTGTGTATTTAGTAGAGACAGGGTTTCACTATGTTAGTCAAGCTGGTCTCGAACTCCTGACCTCGGATGATCCACCCGCCTCAGCCTCCCAAAGTGCTGGGATTATAGGCATGAGCCACTGCGCCTGGCCTAGAAATAACTTTTAAAATCAGAAAAATATGTTTTTAAAAAATAAATAAAACGTACAGAAAGGATAATTTACAATTCTGCATTTCATGATCACATATCGATTGAGTTGCTCCTAGGATGAGTTTTTCAGAGCTAATGCCTACCGCAAAGGGGAGTTTTAATGAATTATAATTCCTATGATTTAGGGTTAAACGTCTACATTGGTATTCTTACACTTAACATGGATAAACTGAACTTGATTTGCTGCATTAAAAAAAATGAAGGCAATGAAAGTTCTGGCTGGTTTGGTGTCGCCGGGGAATTCTTTTTGCAGGTGATGCTCATGTTGCGGTTTTGAACCCAGGACTTGGCGGTGCGGTTTTGTTCGGAGTTGCAGCATTTCGATCTGACTTTGCAGGCATTACTTTGTCTTTCTGGACAAGCTATTAACCTCTCTGAGCCCTTGGATTGCCTCCTCTCCTGACAGCTGAAGCCAATTCACTTCATCTGTAAGGGAGTTTCATTGAGGACCCACTGGGACCAGGCTGAAAGGGACCCCGTTCCCCCCATAGAGGAAGTCACAGGACAGCCAAGCCCTGCAACAGGAGGAACAGCTTCCTCCCAGGCAGAGCCGTGCAGATCCAGAGGAAACCCATTTGCCCGTCGTAAAGGTTGATTAGAAATGGTTAAGTCCCAGGCACAATCTTCCTGCCCACATCTGTGTCCATAGTCAAGGTGTCCAGTGTCACTGTTGCCAGATGCCCGCTCTGGCAAGGGTTTTGATTTCCTAATGTAGGCTTCTTGACCCAACACCTTAGAAAGTAACTCCTGTGCATTGTTCCTTGTGCCATCTTTCTTAGGAAAACACATGGAGGAGCAGGGTGATGCTAGAGAGAACCAGGAGAGCCGGGGGTTCCTAGTTTCAGTGGCTCAGACCTCAGTTTTCTCACCTTGAAATCTCCCCTCTCTGAACCTTTGTTCATCCTCTTCTCTCTGCCTGAAATCCCCTTTTCTCTATTCATTGTCTGACTTGCAGCCGGATATAGTGGCTCATGCCTGTAATCCCAGCACTGTGGGAGGCCAAGGCGGGTGGATCACAAGGTCAGGAATTCGAGACCAGCCTGGACAACACAGTGAAACCCCACCTCTACTAAAAATACAAAAATTAGCTGGGCTTGGTGGCAGGGGCCTGTAATCCCAGCTACTTGGAGGCTGAGGTGCAGGAGAATCGCCTGAACCCGGGAGGCGGAGGTTGCAGTGAGCCAAGATCATGCCACCACACTCCAGCCTGGGACACAGAGCTAGACTCTGTCTCAAAAAAAAAACAAAGCATTATCGGACTCACTTCTACCAGTCAGGAGTTGCTTCTTCCAGGAAGCCACAGCCCTTGGACTGATAGGCTGGTCTCCGTGCCCTCCTGGGGTTCTCTCTAACACACCTGGAGGGGCATAGTGTGTTGTAAATGCATACAATTGTGCTGGCACCCCAATAAAAGGTGGCAGTTCTACTACCAGTTGTGTGACCTTGGGCAATTAACATTACCTTTCCGTGCCTCAATGTCCTCATCTATAAATTGGGTATAATAATCATACCTACCCCATAGGTTGCTGTGAAGATTGGCTCACATCAGTAATGTACTTGGAATGGAGCCTAGCATTCTGAAAAATAAAAAGAAAGAGCACTTGGAGAATGATAGCATCCATCTTCGGTATGACCCCACGTTTTCTGAACCTCAAAGAACAGAGTCCCACATCTCAGATACATTTCAGTTCATTCTTTCTGAGCTGGTTTTTTTGCTTGTTTTTTCGAGACAAGGTCTCATTCTGTTGACCAGGCTAGAGTGCCGTGGTGCGGTCTCAGCTCAGTGCAACCTCTGCCTCCGAGGCTCAAGCAATCCTTATGCCTCAGCCTCCCAAGTAACTGGGACTGCAGGATGTGCCACCACACCTGGATAATTTTTCTGCATCTTTGGTAGAGACAGTTTCACTATGTTGCCCAGGCTGGTCTCAAACCCCTGAGGTCAGGCGATCTACCCATCTTAACATCCCAAAGTGCTAGGTTTACAGACATGAGCCATTGTGCCTGGCCTGAGTTTTTGTTTTTTTTTCCCATAATTTCTTTCTCACTTTTCTCATGTAAATCATGACTATAAGACTGATCAATTTTGCTTTAGTTTCCACCCTCATCATCACCCCTCCCCAACTACCCTGCAAAAGAGCCACAGATCATTGGGATACCTAGAACCACAGAGGTTCCCCTAAACTTGTCAGCGAGGGAACCCGACACTCTTAGACCTTCTTCTGAGAGCTTTGTCCCAGTCCAGAGAGCTCAGGGAGGTGCACAGTTGTACTGGATTTTTTTCTGATCACAGAAAGTAGCTTAGCCAGCTGTTGCCCAGTTTGCCTGAGGGAGAGGTTGCTCCTGGGTTGCAGGTTGCATCCATGGATGGAGCATGTATTTTGGGGTGTGGGGGGACAACGATGTGGCTCCTGAAACCCAGTTACTAGCAGGTGATCAGACAAGTGCATCTCACCCTTGTGAGCTTCAGTCTCTTACCCATAGCAGAACCATGGCCAGAATGCAATGTCTGAATACATGTAATTCGTTACATGTGTTGTCATGTAATATAACATACCTACAGGCAGTCTCTGACACAATACAGAGATTGACCCCGTGGTCTTGGCCCAACTTAAATAAAAATAAAAAACAGTGCAAAAGAGGAACGCTTCTTTGCACTCATGTGTGATGTCTCTTAGTTCTTGGTTTCTTTCTTCAAAAGGTTGATCATCTCCTGATTACCCCTTCTGCTTGTCCCCCAGCCTCTGTGTGTCACCTTCTCTCTGAGCTCACTCTCTGGGAAGCCTTTCTTGCTGGAATGCTCACTCCCTGATGGAAGGATTCCACCCACCACACCCCTTGCATTTCCCTGCCAATGTCCTGTCCTGGGCAGACACAAGCCCTGTGGGTTCCAGTTTCTCATTAGGAACCTGGATGATGGAGCAGGAATCACACTCATTAAGTCCACAGAATTCATCAGCTGGTTAGCAGGGGGCCAGGGAGGGCTGAGGCCTATGACAGGTAAAGAAGGGTGGCTGGCCCCTGGAAGTACAGGATTGGAATTCCAAGTGACTGGGGTCAGAAACAGGCCACTAGGAGCCATCCTACCTCAGAAAGGCAGAAACCATCTCTGCAAATAGCAAGGGCATGAAGCAGTTTGAAACTGACAACACTGGGCCTTATATTCAATCCAGGGCTCGAGCTTTAATGCTGTATACTTTTGTTTTTTTCATTCCGTATGCCTTTGTTCTAGTTTCCTGGCAAAATTCAGACAAACCTAGAAATGATAATAACTTACATCCAAGCTCTGCTTGCTCTCCCCTTTCTCACACATGTTTGGAGAACCCGGGAGCCCAGGAACTGTTTTCTTCTCTCTAAGAGCCTTAGTGGTTTCTTCTATGGAAACGAATGAGACATTCACCCTAGTTTTGCAAAATGGATGTGAAATGTAAAACATATATTCCTTCCATTCTACTCTTTATGTTCCAGAAGTTTTGGAAAGGGATTAACTGTTCAGCTGCTATGTGCCAGGTGCCTTCACCTACTTACTCTTAGTTAAGCTGCACTCACCGTTCCCCCACCTGTCTCTGAAGTATTCACAGGTGGGGGCTTAGATGCATACATCGATCAAGTGCCAAAGCTGGGGTTGAAAACTCTGTCCATGAACTCCAACGTCCACCTTCTCTTACACCCTCCCAAAAGCTGAGGCTTCGTCACTGTCTTTTGCATTATGTCATGAGTGGAAACACACTCCCTGCCTGACCCTTTGGCTGGCAACATGGAAGATCATTGACTTGCTTGCCTAGCGGGGCCTAGAGCTGGACTTCTTTCCTGATCAATGTGTATTATTTTGCCAAGAGACAGAGTCTGTGCTGGAGAGATTGATTCCCCGGTTATTTATCTTCCTTTGCCCAGTGTAAATTGGTCAGCCTGATCCTATTCGCATGATAAAAATCATATGTCTCAAATTACTTACTCAATAAAATGTGGTTTTGTCTATTATTAGCGATCATTAGGGTTATAATGCAGCATGGAAATTTGGAGCAAATTAACTACACATGCAAGCTGTTGGGCTCATGTGCAGTTAATCATATGCACACCGTTCCAGGGGACAGAAGGTTTTGCAAGGATCGTTTCAGGAAGACTTTGTGGGAAGGGAAATGAATACTCAGGGTCTTCTTCTTCTTCTTCTTCCTTCTTCCTTCTTTCTTCTTTTCCTCCTTGATCAGGATGTCTCAAATGCACATTTGTCTAGTACTCTATTGAACCATGCAGGTACCAAAAAAGCAAACCAAAACAAGAAACCCAGAATGACAGCTCACATTCAGTTAAAACAGCTTTTATTGCTTCTACTCATGTGTCCCTGGATTTTAAAGAATGCATCAGAAGTTCATGATGAGCAAACACCTCCAGACCCCTCGTTTCTCACCCTTCTTGCCTGTCTCTGCTAAGATTCACTATTGGTCTTGTCTTTGAGCTTTTCTGTTCAGTGATGTAATGGGACAGGCCCTCCTGTCATCAAGAGTTCCCATCATACCTGGGCACTGCTACTTCCTCTGTGGTAGTCGCTTCCTGGACATGTGGGTAGGTGAGAGGTGCTGACTCTGCCTGCTTGCATCTGAAGAGAAGAGAGATGTAGCTTTGAATGGCCACATGTTTTGTTTTGTTTTTTAATGAAAAAAAAATCTATGTATAACTTGTTTCCTGTGAAGGTGCCAGGAAATTTACAGTGACCTTTTTGAATTAAAGCTCATGGTAGCAGAAATCAGGACTTTTTTCAAAATACGGTTTTCGGTTTATGAAAAGTTTTCCTCCAGGGATTTTGACTTGTTCTTTCTGGATTCTGAGGATAAAATTAAGGCCAGCATTGAGGTTGAGAGCCAGAGTTGAACCCAACTTAAAGTAGATTCAGGGAGGAAAAGGGAGTACATTAGACCAGTAACAGAGAAGTCCAGGGGTAGAGCTGAGTTCAGGCACCGCTGGATGCAGGATCCAAGAGCTTGCGTGTGTAGTTAATTTGGTCCAAATTTCCCTGCTGCATTATAACCCTAATGATTATAACAATAGACAAACCCACATTTTACTAAGTTATTTAAGACATTATAATTTTTGTCATGTAAATAGGATCAGGCTGACCCAATACGCACTGGGCAGAGGAAGATTCATATCCAGGGAATTGGTCTCTGGACCCAGGCCGAAACCATATTATCAGAAACCTTTCTTTCTCTGATTCTCAGTATTGATCTCTTCTATGCTAGCTTTCTTCTAAGACAGGCTTAGAGGGGATGTAGAGAACAAACTCTGGAAGCAGGGCACCTCTGGCCTCCACGGCCAGTAATTTTAGCAAAAGGCCAGGGCTGCCCTTCATATCCTCTGCTTGCACCATTCTGGTCACTTGTCTTCTTAGTCTGATCATTGTGGCCAGGGACGATGAAACTCTCATCAGCTAGGCCTGAGATATATGCTTTCCCCTAGAGCCAGGAAGAGGCTTTGGCCCTGCCCAAACCCAGTGGCCTGAGAATCACAGCGAGGTGCAGCTCCCAGTGGGAGACTGGAATATTATAAGCACAAGAAAGGGAACAGGTATGGGGAATCCCAAACAGCCAATGTCCACTGTGTTCACGGAGGAGTCTTCAGGCCCACAGTGCAGGCATTCAACAAACACTCTTACGGGAGGAGGAAAGTTATCATCAAAATCTGTTGTTGAAAGTACTCATGTTCCAGTTGCTGGTGTGATATAGCTTAGATGTCATCCCTGCCCAAATCTCATGTCAAAAGGTCATCCCCAGTGTTGGAGGTGGGGCATGGTGGGAGGTGGTTGATTGTGGGGGTGGATTTCTCACGAATGGTTTAGCACCATCCTCTTGGTACTGTCCTCACAATATTAAGTGAGTTCTTGGGGAAGCTGGTCATTTAAGCATGTGTAGCACACACCCTCCACCCTGTCTCTTGCTCCTGCCCTGGTCACATGATGTGCCTGCTCCCCCTACTCCTTCTGCCACGATTGTAAGCTTCCTGAGGCTTCCCCAGAGGCCAGGCAGCTGCCAGCATTATGCTTCCTGTACAGCCTGTGGAACTGTGAGCCAAATAGCCAATTAAACCTCTTTTCTCTATGTATTATCCAGTCTCAGATGATTCTTTATAGCAAGGTAAGAATGGCCTCATCCATGGTCTCTCAGCAGGAATGTTGTAGAGGAGACTGATGTTGAAGAAGGGAACATGAGGCAGTGCCAGAGAACACTGAAGAGAGGATCTTAAAGCCCAACCTCAAACCCCAGTGCTGCCACATACCGGCTCCGTGACTCTATAAAGTCACTCAGGCTCATTGAGCCCCCCCCATCCTCCCCCGTGTAAAATGGGGCTAATGCTAGTGCCCTTAGTAACTTCATGGAGTTACTAAGATAACCAATGAGATTATAAGGATTTATATGCATACTAACTGCTTAATAAAGGGTAGATGCTAAAATTAGCATGACTGAGCTCTGGAAGATGCTAAGATCTATGGAAATATTGACTGTGCTCCTGTCAGTCTCTCAAATGGTAGATTTTGCCTCAAATTGTATGCACTCATTCATTCATTGATTCTTTCATAAATTCTTTTATATTCACCTCTCCAAATGTTAGATTAAATCTTTATCCCAAATCATGCATTAGAACCAGGTTCTTATGTGGTGGATGTATCTCATTTCGGCAAGAGTTTTCTAAGGGTACAGAATTAAATATACAACCTCTGTGATTCACTGAAAGCTCATGGGATGTTTGACCTAAATGGAAAGCAGGCTGGAGTTCCATTTTAATTGGCAAGGATCAGCCCAGTTGTCCAGCTTGTAGCTTGGAGTGTGGCTTGGCTCCCACTCCAGAGAGGAGTACATCATGATCTGCGTGGGTGAGAGGATTCTCTCAGGAAACGGGCAAAGTTGCCAGCTGACCTCTCCAGAAAGAGAGACTATGTTGTTAGTTTCCCTTACTTGGATGAGAAAAATTCCTCCACTCCTAGTCTCAATTTCCCAATAGCACATGGAGGCAGAATTTCAGGCCTCAACATAATCTGATGCACATTATCTGTCAATGAAAAGGGCCGGCTTGGAGGCAGAGGCATCTGAGTTTTGTATCTTGGTTCAGCCATTTACTAACTACATTGCTGTGGGCAAGTGATGGAATCACTGTGGACCTCTGTTGTTGTTGTTGTTGTTGTTGTTGTTGTTGTTGTTGTTGTTGTTTTGAGACGGAGTCTTGTTATGTCGCCCAGGCTGGAGTGCAGTGGCATGATCTCCGCTCACTGCAACCTCCGCCTCCAGTGTTCAAGTGATTCTCCTACCTCAGCCTCCCAAGTAGCTAGGATTACAGGTGCACACCATCATGCCTGGCTAACTTTTGTGTTTTTAGTAAAGACAGGATTTCACCATGTTGGCCAGGCTGATCTCGAACTCCTGAGCTCAGAGGATCTGCCTGCCTTGTCATCCCAAAGTGCTGGAATTACAGGCATGAGCCACAGTTTTCTTTTCTGTATAGTAGGAATAATCCTCCCATGGAGGACTGTGCTTAGCACATGTTCATTGCTCAAGAGAAATAGCCACTGTTATTTTTATTGTCAGTATGTATCCTAGTGTTTGGTTCATCGTCTCTGCAGTTTTTTACCTCTTTTTTTCCCTTGAACTGGAAAGCTCTCAACCCAGGGATATAGTAGCACCAGCAAATAGTAGGTGATCAAGAAACATTAGTCCTTCTCTCTGGTTCTTTCCTTCCTGTATCCTGTTGTCTTTAGCAGTTCAGGCTGCTATGACAAAAGTATCACAGACTGCGTGGCTTCAACTGCAATTATTTTACACAGTTCTGGAGAATGAGATGTCTAGGATTAAGGTGCTGGAAGGTTCACTGTCTGGGGGAGGCGGGGCTCCTGACTCACAGATGGCTGCTCTTCTGCATCTTCACATGGTGGGAAGAGGGTGAGAGAGCCCACCGCGGCATGTTTCTCCCAGTTCCTCCCCAGTACACAGAGGAACAACACTTTCTGTCTCACCGGGAGGACTCCATGGTGAGCATAGCTTGGCTCAACTCAAAAGGAGATTTTGAACCGGCTCTAGTAGACTATTCCTGCAGCCATTCAGCTCCCACCTCTCTCTCTCAAACAGAATTCCAGAGCTGGGTGAGTGTGGGCAACTTCAGCCTCTTCTGTTCGTCCCAGGACTGCACTATGACAAATGTCTTTCTGTCCAATTCTTCTTCCATTTCTAGTCCTTCTCTTCTCTACCTCTCTGTACTTCCCATATGCCTAATACTATTAGTTACTCAGATTCTTAAATGACTCACAACTCACTATATCCCTTCCGTTTAAAACTAACCCCCAGCCTGAGGTACCTGACCCCTGGTTTAAACAGTAAAGCAACTGACATTTCACCAGAAATTTGCAAAGCCATTTAATTTGCAGATGCGCTTGGCATCCACAAATATTGCTTCTCCTTTCAACCAGCATGACACCCTTCCAACCATTCATTTGTGCATTCATTCATTCATTCATTCATTCATTAAATTCTTTCATTCAGTCAATAAATATTTATTGAGAGTTAAACACAGACAAGGCATTGAGGATGGGGAGGGAACAAGACACAAATGGTCCTTACCCTCATGGATTCACCACATATATTAAAGCCAGAAATACTTGTGTGGGAAGCGGGTCTTAATAGTCTGAAGTATTTTCTTAGATTCCCATGAGCAGCAATGCTGAAAAGCTTATGGTGGTTTTGCTACTGAATTTAACAAGGCCAGAAATAGACCAGATGAATATTGATCCACTGGTTAATTGATTAATTGAATGATAGACTGAGTGATTGTCAGCCTGGTCTACCAAGGTTTATGAAAGCCTGGCAGATAGACATGATGTGGTTAATAGACAAATATCTTCATCCTCTCCTGAACCGCCTCTCAGGGTTATCACGCACATCAGTGTCCCGTTGCTGCTGTAACCGATTAATACGAACTTAGTGGCGTAAAATAACACAAATCGATTCCCTTGCAGTTCTGGAGGTCAGAACGGGATGACTGTCTCCTCAAACTGTCCTGATTTCTTTTTTGCTTGTCAGTTTGTTCTGGGTCATGCAGACGGAAAGTAACGTCACAGGGCAGCTGTATTCCAGGTACTTAGTGACATTTGATTATGATCTGATGACTAGCTCACAGAAAGACCATGACATGAGCAGATCTGTAGTCCTGCATAAATGAGAAAAGGAAAGAAAGAAATCTGACAACTCATTGATTCAGATTCACAGACTCTGTATTTGGAGCCAGAATATAACTAAGCAATTACCTATTGCAAAATCTCATCTCTATAGAGGAGTTGCAGGGAGAACTCACTATACACTCTCCTGAAAACATCACTTGTGGTCAAGATGGGTATAGACTGGCATCCCTCTGCTCCCTAAGAGGCCAGGAACTCAACGTCTTCCGGGACATCAGGGGAAGACACAGGGCAATGGGCCTCAGATCGCGGACATGGAAAATCAGTTTCTATTTCACAGAGCATGGAGAAGCTTCCTTCAAAAAGCTAGCCTTGGACTTTCTATTTTTGTACTGGAGGGCAGGCCAGGAGGGAGCTGACCTGTGTAGAGCTTGGACGTTGTGTTTTCAGCTGAGAAAAGTGATCCTGAACCTCTCCATCCTTGCGAAGCCCAGATGGCAGCCCAGGGGCCCCAGCCCTCCAGCCCCACACATGCCGGTGCACCTGGACGGCCACTCTACCTGAGTACAAATTACCCCCATTTTCTGCTTGGTTCAGCAGCAACTGTTTACCCTCCCCCGTGATGTAATTAGGGCCTCAGAGTTCACGTGTGCCTATTATGAGCTCTCCTGTGCTTTGTCTTGGTGCTTCGTTTCTGTAGCAGTAATCATATATATATATTAAAATTTGGTATCAATTGTTTGGCTAAATTATGCACAGTGGGCCATCCTAACCTGCCATTAACATAACGTATGCTAAACAATGTGTTGTGGTTTTTTTCTTTTTTTCTGATAATTATACTCTAAAGCATCAGTTGCTTATTTGAGTAAATTAAACTTGGAGTTGTTCTCATTTCTTCAAACTTTCAAATTGTCTTGCCTGCAGCAGATGCAGACCCAGCACTCTGGCTGCTGCCAGTGGAGGTAGGAGCCGCGTTATCGCCTTTCTGAGAAATGCAAATGACACATAGTGGTCACCAGCGTTGTAGCTGCCCTGATGTTCCAAGCTGAGCTGCAATATGGCACATCGCTACCACCATCCCCAAGCGAAGAGGCCCCAGCTTTGGTACAGACATGGGAGTTAAACACAGGCATCTGCTGGAGTCCTCTACTACCTGGACAAATATGCAATGAGCTCCCCTTAGGGAAAGGCACTGTGCTAGATGCCCGAGTTAAAAAAGTGACAAGGTTTCTGTTCTCTGTCAGTTTACATGTTAGTGCAGTGGTCAGCAGACTGTTTGTGTAAAGGCCTAGATAGCAAATATTTTAGGCTCTGTGACCCATTCAGTCACCATCACAGCTACTCAATTCTGCCACTGTAACTCAAAAGCAGCCATGGCTGTTACATAATGAATGGCCGTGGCTGGGTGCCAATAAAACTTTATTTACAAAAACAAGAGGAGGGCCAGATTTTGCCAACCTTCAGTCTACTGGATTGAAACAGAGACTATAGACAAATAATTGAGTGGTTTTTAAAGCCAAAGGATGGTTTTGGACTGTTGAAAGTACTGTCAAGGAAGTAAGCATAGTAGTGCAAGCAGCAGGCACCCGCTTTTTTACACTGGGGCACACACAGGAGATTTATTCAGCACAACTGAGTCATGTGGATGAGGCTGCTCAGGGCTGGCGCTTGTAGAATCCAAAACCCTGAGAGGCATCGCTATTTTGGCAAAGCTTCACTTATTTGCAGCACAGCTGGGACCCTCTGCAGAGAGTGATCAGGAAGACCAAGCCGAGATGGCATTGTTGAGAGGCTTTCTCTTAAGATTACATCTGAGTTAAAATATGAAGAGTGAGCAGTCACCAACCATGGGGAAAGGCATGGACTGGTAAAAGTGTGTGGTTCCATCAGGGAGGAAACTTACGTGCAAATACTCCAGGGCAAGGAAAATCACGTCATGTTTGGACCTAAGGGAAGGCCAGTGTGATCGCAGAGGGGAGGGCACACTGGAGATCTGGAATGGGATGAGGTTAAACAGGTCAATCCTGGAGTGAATTCTAAGTACCTAAAGTTGTGTTAGACTGCAAATGAATATCCAATTCAATTTCATTAGAGCTTCGAAAATGAAGCCTAGGCCAGTGGCTCGGTTGCTGCTGCTGCATAACCGTGCACAATTCAGTGGCTCAGAGAAATCAGTGTTTACTTCTCACGTGTGTGGGGTTCAGCGGAACTGGGCTGGCCTTGGCTGCCCTGCTGGTCTTGGTGGGGCTTCTCCCTATGTCTGTGGGTCAGCTTGTTTTGCTCCTGCATCTTTGCATCAACTGGGCTTACTGCCCTCATTTGTACCTGGATGAGGGCACGTTAGGTGGAGTGGTTCTCCTCCACATGTCTCTCATCCTTGTGGGACCGGCAGGGGTTAGACCAGACATAACTTTCTTATGACAAGGGCAAAAATGCAAGACAGCAAGTCAAAACACATAAGGTCTCTTGAAGTCTAGACTCAGAACTGGCATACCCATTCCTCTATTGCACTTGGATGCCCAAGATAAATCACATGGCTGAGCTCACAGTTAGAGAGGGAGAGGACTGCAGTTACCCAGGGCATGGATCCAGAGAGGGTGAAGAATGTCCCTCCAACCCAAGACTTGGTGCTTGTATTGGAGTTGCATAAGAAGCTGTTGATGAATTTTAAGAACAGGAGGGATGTGATTTCCATTACAATAAAAAAAAAAAATCAATCTGATAAAATGAGTGAAGTAACATAGGTTGGGGGAAGGAGGTAAGAGAGGAAGTGAGGAGAACAGGGTGGATGGAACCTGTGGAAGGCCCAGAGCCTTCTTCTCTTCTCCTGCCTTTAGGAGACACGAGATGAATTGTTAAACTTCCTGCCCTGAGCTTTACCAGGTGAGCTGACGGTTATCATCTGCGTTCATCAATATAAGTCCCATAAAAGGCAAAGCTGTTGAGGAGAAATGAGAAATTACAGCCAGATTAGCAGCCTTGAGTGCTCCTTGTGAACGCAGGACACTCACCCAAATCACACATCAGGGCTCTTCACCCATTAATGCTTATAGCAAGATTATTCCCAAGGAAGCTGTAAGCCATTACATTTGTTGTCATCACAACAATAAAATACATAGGTGTGATTGCAGCCCTACTCCTCGGGTTATTTCATGCTGATCAGTTGTTAATATATGTGTGACCTGAAGCTGAAGTCTACTGGGAGAAAAAGTTCTCTTTAGAGGAGTTAAGTGTTGCCTTGCTGACTTTTGCATCATGCACAGGAGACCGTAGGAAAACCTAAGTGCGTAATGCTTTAAATCAGTACGTTTGTTTTTCATTAACATAAAATCCACAGCAGTTGCTCTGATCAGCAAGACACTCTCCTCCAAGTGGTGATTCAGGAACCCAGGCTCCTGCCATTCTGTGGCTTCCCTGACCAAGACCTTCTGAGATTGCTACATTCTCCAATCCAGTAAGACTTTGTCATTGGCTGCTCAGTCACATGACCATGCCTGCCTGCAAGGGAGGCTGGGAAATGTAGTTTTCTGTGTGCTGGGTGGGTGGGAGGGAGTGTGAAGACTAGAGAACAGCTAGGCAGTCGCTGCCTCAAATTCCTTTAGTGTCATCCTTTCATTCCAGCAATTGAATTTGATTTGCATTGTTTCCCTTCTCTACAAGGGGATAATCTTAACGAGAGTTACTGTTCTACAGAGTGCTTTTCATGACCTATGTGCTGAATATATACTATCTCAATTCAGCCAACAAGCAGCTGAGAAAAAAATGTGTATTATTCCCATTTTACAGTTGAGGGAATTGATATTTAGAGAGGTTAATTGTGTTTTATCACCTGTACAATGAGGAACAGGGACTGTTACCAGGTATTAGTCCTGAGAAGCTGTATCTGGCAGGATAGGCTAGATTTGTTGGAGTAACAAATAATACCCCAAATCATGGGGACTTCAAAACCACAGAGCTTCGTTTCTTGCTCATTTTCTATGTCCATTATGGGCCGTTTTTAGGCCAGGACTTAGGTGGATGGAAGACTTACTTTCTGGAATGTTACTGATTTCCAAGGCAGAGAAAAAACCCAACCTGACAAAAGATGGTTTTTAAAGCATTTGCCTGGGAGGAATCATTATCACTTCCACTCACAGTTTATTGGCCAGAGGGAGGTAATGGTCACATCTTTGTTCAAGTGGGAAGAAAATGTACCTGGAAAGAGAGCTGTAATATTGGGGAATATAGTAATGGCAGTCGGTCGAGCCCAGTAATCCAGGAAAATCAGATGGTGCTGGAAAAACAGAAAGATACTATAAGTTTCATCCTATTGCTTAGGAAGTGGATGGCAAGAAGGGAATTACTAATATATTTGCAACTGATCTGAAATCTACACAGTTGATCTAATTCATGGGGACCCTGGGAGTATGTTTGTGTATTTGGGAGTTGGAGTGGGGGTTGGTTGGGCCATCAGAGAGGTGGCAAAAGTGGGTGGGAACAGGGTTACAGAGCAAAGTAACTAGATGCTTTTTAGATGCCCCTAGTTAAAGACCAGGCAAAAAGGATGAAATGTTTTGATCACGTTCTTCACAGTATTAGGGGTAGAACATGAACTCAAAGCTTTTATGAAGAAACAACTAGATTGCTTTTTCTATTTTATGGACAGGAACTAGATGGGGAGGCCAGGGTGTGTCTTATTATTGCACACATACATGATTACAAAGTCTTTAAGTTTTTTCCGTACGTAGATTTATGTTGAGATTTCTTTTCCACCAATCAGAACTCGAATGAAGCCATTTTAATGTGATTCCTGCATCCCAGCAACGTGGCCCTGCTTCTCAGTGCACATGTAAGGAAACAATCCTGGAGTGAATTCTAAGTACCTAAAGTTGTGTTAGACTGCAAATGAATATCCAATTCAATTTGTAGGAAACTTTAGATTAATTAGGTTTCTAATTTGCACAGTAAGGTAATGTAAATGTGTTGCTACTGCTTGACTTTTTGCTTAATCCTCTGAGTGGATATTTAATCTTTTTAATATTAGAATTAAAGCAACTTGGAAGATATGAATATTAATCTAATTATATTCCGATCACTTTAATTTCTTTAATGTTTTAAATAACAAAACAACTTTACAAATTGGTTTAGGTTGGGGAATGCTTTTAGAGGATTTTGCATCTCATCAGTAAGTGCAATTTAGAGGATGCAGACTTGGGAAGCTCTACCTTAAGTTTATAGTTATGCAAATGAAAACCATTAATCCTGGAGCCTCTGACTTGCAAGGTGTGCTTCAGAAATTTGCAGCTCCTATTTAGGCAGGAAGAGTTTGCCAGCCCAAAAATTCCAGTAAGCAAACAGCTTTATAGCACCCCAGCCATAGAAAGTGAGAGCTTTCGAAGAATCAGTGGTTAGAACTAAGAAAAGGATTTTTCTTTCTCCTTTTTTCTGCTATTATCTCAAGGAGAGAGGGGGAAAGAAATCAGAGCAGGACAAGAGCAGTGCTTGCAAATTTTATTACCTCATTATAATTGATACCTGCTCTCTGAGCCAATAAAAGAAGCTATATTCGGCACTGCTGTATAAAATCTTTAATGTTTTAGGCTGTCAGTGTTGGCTGTGGTTAGGCTGACATAATTATGAGCTGCATGTACCAATATATAGCTCTTTACCCACAAAAGCATGCTGCAACGGGAATCTTTCAGAGATAATAAAAGGATTCATCAAGTGTCTATACGATAGCTACTGAAATCGCTATTGTTTCAGTTAGGCCTGCAAAACGTATCCCCCGGCTATCCCAGTTTCTTATCTTTCTTACTTGGTATTTTCGAGAATTTCAGGCTTTTGTACAGATTGTTCAGTTGCATCCTAGAGGAGGAAAATGCTTTTGGGGTGATTTCCATTTCAAGGTAATAATAGGGAGAAGTCTTTCCAAAATGTGCCTGTTGCAATTTCAGATTTAATCAGGTGAATACATTAATTTCTGGAACTAATTACAGATTTTAAAAGAGTGATGGGTCTGGTACAGTGGCTCACACCTGTAATCTTCACACTTTGGGAGGCCAAGGTAGGAAGATCCCTTGAGTCCAGGAGTTTGAGACTAGCTTGGGCAGCATAGGAAGACCCTGTCTTTACAAAAAAAAAATTAAAAATAATTAATCAGGAGTGGTATTGTGTGTCTGTAAGTCCCAGCTACTCAGGAAGGTGAGGCGAGAGGGTTGTTTGAGGACCAGGAGGTTGAGGCTGCAAGGAGCTCTGATCACGCCACTGCACTTCAGCCCGGATGACAGAGTGAGACCCTTGTCTCAAAACAAAGAAAAATCATAAAAGGGTGGTAGAAAATTAACTTAAGAAATTGTGTTATAAAATGCAGTGTAAGTTCTAGAATAAAAGCAATTGCAACAAATACCAAGTAAGATTTTCTGTAGTTTTAGAGTTTATATGTGCAGTGTTTTTCTACTTACTAATCAGTCTGATAAAACACCCTGAAAATGGCTTTCCCATGGAGTTTATATATTTCACCAGAGACCTAAAATGGCATAAATGTTCAATAATAGCCGGTGAATATAAAAGTAAATAATCCATATGAGACAAAACAGGTAGAAGAAAAAAAAATTCCTCCTCCGATGTGCACGATTTAATTGAATAAAGCAAACAATAACAAAGATAACCAGGGCACTTGCTGTTTTCTGTTATTTTGGTTTATATTGCTTAATTAGCCAACCTTTCTGGTTAACATCATATATTTGCTGAGGTAACACTGTGATAAAAATGAATATCAACTCTTTTCCACTCCTCTCATTGAAAGGTAGAGATGAATTTATTTTCCCTTGGATTTAGGCTATACTTTTCGGTTTGCTTGACCAGTAGAATGTGGCTGAGTTGCTATGTAAAATGTCTGACTACCCTGAGGCTGCCATGTTGAAGGAAGCCCAACTAGCCATGTGGAGATGCCTTGTGGAGCAGGAGATGGCCAAACTCCTTTCACTGGAAGTCATCCCAGTTGAGGCCCTGGATATTGAGAATCAGAAATAAATTACTTCCCATCCCCCACCCTAAGGCTCTGTCCAAACTGAAGATTCATGGGCAACATAAACAATTGATATTGTTTAGAGACATATGTTTTTGGATGTTTCCTATAGAACAATAAATAGCCAGAGCAAACACTCAAGGGCAAGAAATTATGAATAGTGAATTTAATTTTTCTATGTGACCTATGGAATCAGTCTTTTTTTCTTTTTCTTTTCTTTTCTTTTCTTTTTTTTTTGAGACAGAGTCTTGATCTGTTGCCAGGCACCAGGCTGGAGTGCAATGGCGTGATCTCGGCTCACTGCAACCTCCGCCTCCTGGGTTCAAGCAATTCTTCTGCCTCAGCCTCCCGAGTAGCTGGGACTACAGGCACACACCACCATGCCCAGCTAATTTTTGTATTTTTTTAGTAGAGACGGGGTTTCACCATGTTGGCCAGGATGGTCTCGATCTCTTGACCTTGTGATCCGCCTGCCTCAGCCTCCCAAAATGCTGGGATTACAGGTGTGAGCCATCACGCCTGGCCAGGATCAGTCTATTTTATGGCAATACCAAGCATATGTAGTAACCTAAAGATTTCTTCTTTCCTAAAACTCAAAATGAGTCAGACTTAGCCTTGTGGATGTTGAGGACTAAGGTTTGCTCTTTATCATCTCTTTATGGATTTCCCTTTGGAAGCAGGGATAAGAAGAGGGAAGTCTCCCAGATGTAAATTTCTCATAAATATTTGAGCTACATTTCAGTAATTCTTTCATTCTCTGATCTGTTGCCTAATCTTCAATTTAGCAAGTACTTTCCATGAAATAGAAGGCTTTAATTGGTAGAATTACTAATTTGAATAGCTTAGCACAGCTCAGCTTATAAAAAAAACCACTATCCCCATTAAATTCTTATCGTGTAAAAGCACCCATCAGCACCTCCCTATCTTTTTACCAAAGTTTTTCCTTCTTTAGTCTTTAGTGCTAAATAATAGGCTCTCAGTAGACAAAAAAAAAAAAAAAAAAAAAAAAAAAAAAATCAGCATTTCTTTTCATTGGAGTTTACCCCAGAACACTTAAACTTCAGAGTGGAAAGTAGAACAGCTGAGGAAAGGTGAATTCTCATGAAAATTGGTAAATTCTTTGAAGAATGACTGTAATGCAAGGAGGAGTCACCTTGGACCCATGTGTAAAGTAATGTCCTGCATGAGATCTGTGCCTTGTCCCCTGGGTTAAGAGTAGGTAAATTTCATCTGGGGCAGAGTGTTGCATGGGGCAAAGGCATTATAAGCTTAATCAGTTAACTTGAGAACAGGGGTTCTGAACCTTTGGCACTGCCAACATGTGGGGCTGGACAGTTCTTTGTTGGGATCTGCCCTGTGCATTGTAGGATATTTAGCAGCATCCCTGGCTTCTACCCACCAGATGCCAGTCGTATTTTTTCCTCCTTTTGTGACAAACGCAAATACTTCCTGACATTGCCAATCCCCCTTCACTGAGAGTTATGCCTCAGCTGGCATAAGTCTTCTCTCCCTTATCCCTTTAACTCGAGAAGTCTTTCTTGCTAAGTCTCTATGATCTTGAAAATATGGTGAGATTGAACTTGATTTTCTTTAAAGGACAAATATCTGTGTCTCCCAAATTGTCATAGGAATGGTTAAAAGCTAAAGACAGCCTTTCAGGCAGGTTGGGCACTTCAAACCTACAAAACGTGCTGTTAAAATTAAGGAGTGTGTATAGTAGTTTATAGGGTCTGGATGTTTATTTATCACTTTTGAAAATGTTGTTGGTATCATCCTTCACTTTTAAAAATTTAAAGGAAAAATGTGAAGGAGTTCTAGAAAACGACAGAAGTGATTTTGCAGCCATGGGGCTGAACTGAAGAGCTTAACCCACTAATCTGCTATGACTGCTTGGGGAGTGCTAGCACAGGTTCTCTAACACGCTGAGAGTCCTTCGGAGGGTAGTGTGAAGCGGTATTATAGTTCTGCTTTTAATGGTTGAGACAAGAATTGCCTGGACCTCTTTCAGGATACATCGCCAGTCTTCCAATGGCAAATTTACGTGTATGCCAGCTGACTCACCCCAGCATGGGGGCATGAATTGGAGTGGAAATCAGTGGACTAGAATTTGGATACAATTGCCCCAAATTATCGAAGAGAAAAGGAGACCCCTATAATTCACCGGCCATAGCATTATTACCAACTGTTTTTGCTAAGCATTAGTTTCGTGTGATAGGTTCAATTCTCGGGCCCCTTCTCGTCAGAGGCTTTCTGTAAACACCATTATTATTGCCGTTGTGTTTCCCGTGGCTGAGCTGAGCCACACTGGGAGATGTGATCCATTTTAACTCTCTCATTGCCTTCAGATAGTTAGTGACTTTGGGGGGTACCAATGTGAGTCCTTTGATCCCTGAATGACAATTTGGATATTTCTCAAGTTTCTGCTAAATGGGAACTGGAGAAAGTGGTCTGCTGTGGTATTACATGCTAGCACATGACTTGCATTCTGAGGGAACTCAGAATAGGCAAGGTAGAAGACCTGGGTGGTGAAGAACTTAGAAAGACCCAGGCTTGAATTCTAGCTCTGCCATCTTGCCAAGTTCTGCTGAGCCTCCATTTACTCACCTGTTTTATCATCTGAACTAATTCCATATCCATAATGTGGAGGAATATCCTTCCATGTTATTAGAAATACAGATACCTTATCATTCTCACTGGCCAGGTCATTCAATTCGCCATTTGCGACTTCTCCGGCTCTTATTCATGCTCATAATGCTGTTCTCATAGTGATTGCAAATCTGACTGCATAAAGGTGATTTTGGAAACATTACTTTTCCTCCACACTAATCTGTGAGCTTAGCCAGGGTAGGAAATATACCTTACTTAAAAAAAAAAAAAAATCCTCGTTCATTTATTGCACTTCCGAGATAGTGTGTGTACCTGGATAGAGAGAGTCAGGCAGTTATAGCCGTGCCCCCTGCCAAGATGTGTGATGCGGGATAACGTTCTTTGCATCTCTGAGCCTTGATTTTCTTTACACAAAATGAGAGAGAAAAATATCATTCCTAGATCTAGAGTTGCTGTGAGGCTAAAACAAGCTGCTTTTAGTATCACATTTGGCATGTAGTGAACTCTGGAGAAATATAGACTTTTGAATTGTGTGATTATTGCTGTGTTACCTTTTATTGAAAGTGAGTGGTGGATGTCGTGAGAGAAGGGAGGAAGGGAGAGAGGGAAGAAGGGAAAAAAGAGGGATGGAGAGGAGGAAGGAAGGAAAGAGGAGGCAAGTTTATCAGTCATGATATATGTAACTGAAAAGAAATTCATGTCTTGCAGTGAATGAAAATAACTTGACCTTTATGAAGCTGGCCTAATCCCTAGATGGAAAAAAATTTCCTTGGGTGTGTAATGTTTATAATCAATCATCTCCTTATTTTTGTTGAGCTAAACTTCTGTCTTTGGGTTTACCTATCAGTATCTGTGTGCAGACTGGCAATGTTTATGATATACTTATAGTAAAATATTATTTTATACTATACTAACAAAGGAATTTGTTGTGTATCTAAAATTCCAATTTCAATGAAGATTCTGTATTTTTATTTGCTAACTCTGGATATTCTTTTTATAGAAGAACAAGAGAAGGGCTTACTCCTCTCCATACACTTTGGACATGTCAAAATCTAGAAATATAGATCAGTAAAGGTAACACATAGCACCTTAAATCTGATTTAAAAGTGAAACAATAACTGTTGTACGGATTTATGGCTTCTTGTCAATAATACTCTGATTTCTGGAGATTGTTATCAGTCGTAAGCTTTTTAGGAAATGCCTCCTTTTGAAAATGACAGTAAATTAATATGAAATTGTGGTTTAATTTAATTCACAGGGAGTCATAAACAGGTGTGAGAATGACGTAACAATAATTGTGTCTGCAAGAAATTGATTTCATCCTAAAATTACGTGAATATGCTATTACTGTTTGTTGTCATCCCGAAATGCACTGTTTAACCATAAAATACAGCATAAAAGACATTCTCGTGTTGAAGTCCTTAATCTAGTGTGTAATTGCTTCAGTGAGCGCATTGACTATATTGTCAACTACCTGTTCTCAAACACTTTACCAGCTCTCCAGTACGTGTTTGAACTTGACATCGAGATGCAGAGCTTGACACCTGAAATATATAAAGTAGAAACTCAACAGTGTTTGAGAATTTGCCATTGCAATCTCAATCTTTTTTTTTGTTTTTGGACGGAGTCTTGCTGTGTCGCCCAGGCTGGAGTGCAGTGGCGCTGTTGCAGCTCACTGCAAACTCCACCTCCCGGGTTCAAGCAATTCTCCTGCCTCAGCCTCCCTGGTACTCTCAGAAATTTGGAGGCCTTGAAAAATTAGTAAGCTTGAAACATTTTGAAAAGTTGTTCTGTTAATAATCCTACCGTATGTGTAGAAGACAACATCATCCTTTTCTTACTTAAAAATAATTTGGAATGGTTCCCACGCACAAAAATAGCTTTCTTAACAACTTCAGTAATTTATTAAGTTCAATTTCTTTTTTTCCCCCCAGAAATGTTGCTTTTGATACACTGAGAGTTCATTCATTTAAAGTTTGTCCTTGGCAATTCCTTATTGAATAGGTTCCATTTTATTCTGTTTTATTATTTTATTTGTACAAAGCTGATAAATAACTGAAACTGAACAGGCTCAAACTGATTATATTTCTGGATACAAACCAGGCGTGTAGTTAATCCGTCCTTGTTTCTGTGTCAAACACCGTTGTCCTCATCTATACTTGGAGCGGGGGATAGTTCATTTCCTTGAACTTGGTGAGAGTCTATCTGCAGGGTTGGAGCAGACTGGATTTTTCCAGTTTGTGCTTAGTGACATCAAGGTCAAGAGATCAAGACCGTCCTGGACAACATGGGGAAACCCCGTCCCTACTAAAAATACAAAAATCAGCTAGGTGTGGTGGCATATGCCTGTAGTCGTAGCTATTCGGGAGGCTGAGGCAGGAGAATTGCTTCAACCTGGGAGGCGGAGGTTGCAGTGAGCCAAGATCGCACCACTGCACTCCAGCCTGGCGACAGAGCAAGACTCTGTTGAAAAGAAAAGAAATAAATGTTGTTATTTTACTGATGGAAAAATAAGCATAAAGGAGCCAAGGAATATGCTGAAGCTTGCACAGCTAGTAAATGGCAGAACATTCAGACTGGAATTCGGACTTACACACTTACATTTGTACCACACAGCCTCTCTAAGGGACATGCCCCTTGAATGCAAGGGGGGTACATTTAGTGCCCATGGTACTGAGTGTCTCTCAATCCTTTATGTTGAGGCAGAAATGATAACCAGGTCTCACTTCGTGTGCCAACCCCAAAGCCTGCCTAAAATGTTAAGAAGGACTCTGAAGTCCTGTCTGGATTCCAAAGGGTGGAGTTCCGCTATCCACTTGGAATGTGTACTGTGACTGTGGGGTACTGGTATAAGAACCAAAGCACTTGCCCCCTGGGGTTTAAAGCTTTCAGATCTCTTGCAACATGCAAATTTTACCTGTGGGGATACCCATTTTACAACCAGTAGCTGCTCATGTTTAGATGAGAGTTAGCTTGTTTAGAAAGCGACATTTGGAGACGTCAGGATAGAGAATAGGTTCGTTTTAAGGCTGTGTAAGGACTGATGAGTAGCACTGGTTCCTAGGATTTAGGGGCAAAGAACAGGAGGAAAGAAACTGAAAAGTTATAGCTGCACTGAAGACAAACTGCCTACATCCTAATTTTGCTCAGGGGTACTTCTCTTAGGGTTGTTAAAGTTTTGAGCATATTAACAGCGTTACTGATCATAGTTTGTATGCCTCTCTGGCAAGCTCTGTACCGGGCTCTTTGAATATATTCACCACCTCCTGTCAAGCTTGGGGCAGCCTTACTTGGTAGACACTGTGATTCCCATTACATACTTGGAACGTACAGTAAGTGAGGGTCACTGTGATATTGGCAAAGTGGGACTTCAGACGCTGGCCTCCCCTCTAGTGCCTGCATTCTTTTCATAGCCTCTCCCTACCTTAGAATCATTTTCTTAAGGGAGAAAATGATTTAAGGGCTTTATGATGCCCTATCCGCAAAGCTTCAGCTAGATGATGCAAGGGTGAAATGTACCTCCCCATCCCAGGTGATCTCGGAGAACAGAATGACTGGCCACTCCAGACTGAAGGTTGGGGAGACTAGGGAGAGGGCAAGCGAGGAAGAAGCATAAATGTATCTTTTTTTTAAAGAGAAAAAAGAAAGAAAGAAAAAAAGAAAAGAAGAAAGAGAAATAAAGAAAGAATAAAAAGAGAGAAAGAGGAAGAAAAAGAGGGAGAGAGAACGGGAATCTTGCTCTATTGCCCAGGCTAGAATGCAGTCTAAAAATGGGTATTAAAAACCTCTTTTATGCCAATAAATGTGCTTAAATGGAGACAGGCAGGAATAAGGGAGGAAAATAACAAACAAGCAGCCAACCAATATTTCATTTAAACCTGTGAAAAGCTATGCAACTGCTGAGGAGTGATTTACTTCCAATTATGTGGTCACTTTTAGAATAGGTGTGATGTGATACCGAGAAAAATGTATGTTTTGTGGATTTGGGACGGAGAGTTCTGAAAATGTTTATTAAGTTTACTTATTTCAAGTCTGAGTTCAAGTCCTGGATATCCTTGTTAATTTTCTGTCTCGTTGATCTGTTTAATATTGACAGTGGAGTGTTAAAGTCTCCCACTATTATTATGTGGGAGTCTAAGTCTCTTTGTAAGTCGTTAAGAACTTGCCTTATGTATCTGGGTGCTCCTGTATTGGGCGCGTATATATTTAGGATCGTTAGCTCTTCTTGTTGCATCGATCCTTTTACCATTATGTAATGTCCTTCTTTGTCTCTTTTGGTCTTTGTTGCTTTAAAGTCTATTTTATCAGAGACGAGAATTGCAACTCCTGCTTTTTACTTATTTATTTATTTTTCTCTCCATTTGGTTGGTAAATGTTCCTCCATCCCTTTGTTTTGAGTCTTTGTGTATCCTTGCATGTGAGATGGGTCTGAATGCAGCATACCGATGGGTTTTGGCTTTTTATACAATTTGCCTGTCTGTGTCTTTTGATTGGGGCATTTAGTCCATTTAAATTTGGGATTGATATTGATATATATGACTTTAATACTGCCATTTAATGCTGGCTGGCTGTTTTGCCCATTAGTTGACGTAAATTCTTCATTATGGTGATGCTCTTTACCTTTTGGTATGTTTTTGGAATGGCTGATACTAGTTGTTCCTTTCTATGTGTAATGCTTCCTTCAGAAGCTCCTGCAAAGCAGGCCTGGTAGTGATTAAATCTCTGAGTACTTGCCTGTTTGCAAGAAATTTCATTTTTCCTTCACCTATGAAGCCTAGTTTGGCTGGACATGAAACTCTGAGCCGAAAGTTCCCTTCTCCAAGGATGTTGAACATTGGCCCCCACTCTCCTCCGGCCTGTAGGGTCTCCGCTGAGAGATCCGCTGTGAGTCTGATAGGCTTCCCCCCATGGGCAACCCAACCTTTTTCTCTGGCTGCCCTTAGTACCTTCTCCTTCATTTCAACCCTGGTGAATCTAACAACCATGTGCCTTGGGGTTGCTCCCCAAGTGTATCTTACAGTTTAAAACCATAATGGGACATATCATTTACTTGGTTCTCCATTTACTAATAAAATACCCAATACTTTCTGGCATGTGCTTTGAACTGCTTTTAATTATCTTCAGTTGGATGGACAAAAGGTAATGGGGACCTAATAGTCGTGGGGGGACACTTGGAATTTTATTTCCATAGGGAAGGTAGAGACTGTTTGCCAGGGAACCAAGGCCTTTCAAAGTTGAGGACCTTTCCCGGTGCCGTGCAGTGTAAATCACAGCGCAAACTATGCGATTATCCCCTGCAGAGGAATCGAGTGTGGCTTTATGGGATTCTTCACCAAGCACTTAGGAATAATCTGATATAAAACAGCAGGGGTGGAGAGTAATGACAACTTCAAATTAGTTTAATGAATGTTTACATTTAAAAAAAGGCTTTTCTGCAAACCTGAAAATAAGAAGTGACAGCTTCCTTTCCCATTTCCCTTGTAAGAGGCACCTCCTGGTTTTCAGCCTGAGGAGGAAGGTGGCTTTACTTAACTCCTTCAGCCCTGGAATACCGCGGGGCCCTCCTTTGTTCATTCTGGGTTGAACAGCCCCTTGAACAGTGCTTGATAGTATTTTCATTATACATGTCGAATCGGCATTGGGGGAACATCTGTTTTAAGTCAACTTAGACTCAATGCAGGGGAAAAAAAATAATTTCTGGCTGTCCACCTGCTCAAAAGGTCAATTACCCACCCAAATCAGCCAGAGATGGCTGATAGACTACAGATGCCGAGGATATTTTTAGCAGGATTTTGGCAGGTACCCTGCTTGTTGAATGCAGCAAAGGAGAGGGAAGATGATAAACTATTAGATGGTTTGAAACTTGGTGCAGCACCAAAGCTCCCACCAAATCTGGATGGTGCTTCTGAGCTATTTCCCCACTTCTGATGAAGAAGGATTCATTTCAGCAGAAGGAGTGGGACAGGAAATGCTCACGTTGCTTGCAGCACCTGGAGCAGACCTCAAGGTATTTTGGATAAAAAAGCAACGTTGGTGTTTCAGATACGGTTACCCAGCCTAAGCCGTCTCTGCTCTTCATAGCCATGTTTTCAAAGTGTTCTTATTTTTTGTTCCGAGATCGGAATATTTCCTGGTGTGTGTATCTTGGCCCCATCACATCACATCAGGCTGAATTCTGTCCCCAGGTTGCCAATCTGGATACGGAATATCAGTCAATACGATACAAACTACTCTGGTCTCTGCTGTAAGAGGGACGGAATAACTACAAAACAAAAACAAGAAATAAAACCAAACAAAAGCCTGCAGTGTTTGGGCCCCTCTCAGGGATGTCTGGAAAAGGAAATGGAGAATTCCAAGAACGAATTTAGAAACAAGCGTGGGTCTAGTGTGGCCTTTAAGCCATCACTAGAAATACTGAATCTTGCCCGCTAGAGTGGTGTTTTTGCTTCCGTTTTGAATTGATGTGCCAGCGCCTCAAAAAACCTCTGTGAAAAATCCACAGGTCTTCAAAAGCCAGAAGAAAACGGAATAAAAATAGCTCAAGATTAAAAATGAAATTAAAATAGAGCAAACGTCCATTTCTGTGGGATCTAAAGAGTTGGAAAACCTGAACAGCCAGATGATGATAGTTGTTGCGCCACTTGCTGAAATCAATTTTAAAGTAAGAATTGTCAAAGACGATGAGACTAGTATGGGCCGAAAACTGGCAGTTTTCAGTTAACCAGAATGTTGCGTGCTTCGGAACCCCAGATTTTCCTGGGGGTGACTCTAGCCAGGCCCCTTGAGGATACGTTGCCAAATATTTCTGTATTTTAGAGGTCTCAGAAGTGTGCACAATTTTCTTGTTCTCAACAAGATACTACAACAGTGTCTATTGTTTATGTAAACGATCTTTAAAAATCCTCTAGCTGATCGTTTTCTCCCATCAGAGGCAAACTGTGGGTTTAGATGCTATTTGTGCAAGAGTGGGGTCCTTTTACCGACATACACCAAGTGTTCTAATACAAGGCAAAGAAAATAAAAACCCATCCTAAGTCATTTAGAAAGATAACATGGTTGAGAATCTAAGATGATGGTTTAGGGCCCAGCTTGCACTCTGACTCTCAGTTTTCTCATCTGTAAAAACAGGAATACTATCTAGCCCTAAAGGTTATCTTGAAGACTAAATGAGATAATGCATGAAAAGTGCTGACTCGGCACCTGCAGAAGCGATGTGTCATCATCCTCACGTTTGTTGAGGGATTTGAGGTGTGCCTAGGAATGCATATGTGGAGACGCTTTGGAGTATCTTCAGGAGCTGCGTCTGTGGCTTCTCATGTGGCTTGTCAAGCCCAGGAAATAGTTTTCCTGGAAAGACATTGAGCGAAGGAGTTATTTAGGGGTCTGTCCAGCTCCGCCAACCTCTTCATGGATTAAATGAGAGGAGACAGTAGATTGTCAGCCTTGAGTGAGAAGTATGCAATTCATAGGCTACTGTTACATGTGAGTGGTCAGAAAACGCCTAAGGCATTCACAGCACCAGGTGTGAGGAAGGAAACAAATCGGCTTACCTTATGTATGAATTGTCTGCCCTGGAATGGCATTCTAATGTTGTGTTGGAAGAGAGACGAGAATGTTCTGGGAGGCTATTTAGTTTATAACAGAGGTTCCGATGGCCAATGCAAATGGCGCCAGGAATCTGTGTTAATAGAGGCGGAGCAGGGATGCCCAGGAGAGCATGGGTGTGTGTGAAGATGAAGGGTGAATGGGTTGCTGGAAGTTGGTAAGTTGTTTAGGGAAGCACTTAGGTGTGTGCATGTGTGTGTCACTAGGGCCCATTCTCCACTTGTCACCTTATTATTAGTGTTCTTGTCTCTCTTTGCTATGGGGAAATGCAGAAAAGCGATTAAAACTTGATAGAGTAGGCCAGGCTCAGTGGCTCATGCCTGTAATCTCAGCACTTTGGGAGGCTGAAGTGAGCGGATCACCTGAGGTCAGGAGTTCAAGACCAGCCTGACCAACACAGTGAAATCCCAACTCTACTAAAAATAAAAATATTAGCCAGGCATGGTGGTGGGCGCCTGTGGTCCCAGCTACTCAGGAGGCTGAGGCAGGAGAATCGCTTGAACTCGGGAGGCAGAGGTTGCAGTGAGCTGAGATCACGCCACTGAACTCCAGCCTGGGTGACAGGGCGAGACTCCATCTCAAAAAAACAAAAACAAAAACAAAAAACTTGTTAGAGTTACAAAGCCTTCAGCAGCTTCCTTAGTCCTTGTAATTGCTCAGTGGGTTCTTCTAGCCTGCTGCACAGATAAAATCCAATTGACTGATAATAGCATTATGGCAGTAAAGAAAGAGTTTAACTAACGCAAGTCCAGCCAAGCAAAAGGACAGGAGTTTATTATTATCCACATCAGCCTCTCCCAGAGTTTGGAGGCTAGGGTCTTTCAAGGGTAGTTTGGGAGGAAGGGAGCTAGGGAATGGAAAATGCTGATTAGTTGGGGACGACATTATAGGGAGTGGAGATGGTCCTATGATGGGTCAGCCTCAGGTCCTGTTGAATCAGGAGTGCTGGGTCTGGGTGGGGTTCAGTGAGTCATCAGAATGCAAAAGTCTGAAAACCATCTCAAAACAAACAAAAACAAACCAATGTTAGGTTCTGTAATAGTGATGTTATCTACAGGAATAATTGGGGAGGTTGCAAATCTTGTGAGCTCCTGTGCCTACATGTTAGCAGAATTCAGACCCCTCTCCTAATCCTAACCTTGTGGCCTTTCAGGAGGTTTACAAAGGTGGTATCATTTTGGAAAAGGCTATTATCATTCCTGCTGTAAGATTAAACTATAAGCTAAATTATTCCCAGTGTTACCTTGCACTAAGCCCAGAGATGAGTCAGGACAGCCAGCCCAGGGGGCTAGAAGCAAGATGGAGTCAGTGATGTCAGATTCCTCTTACGGTCACAATATTAACAAAGGTGGCTTCATTCTCATGACCATTGCTCCTGCGCATTGTTCTTGAATACCTTAGAAGGTTTCATTAACTCATGTCTCTCCTATTTGTACCACCCTCCATCTTTTCCCTACTGCCTTGGAGATTAAATTACAGTCCAAATCCAATCTGTTCATCATGATCTGCGGAGCCTTTGATAATTCATCCCAGCCTCCAGCTTCTCCTTCAGCCTTTCTCCTGTCCCCTGCCTTTTCTTTTTGTGCACTGGCCAAGAGCCCTTTCATCTACTAATCTTTGAGTTTGCCGTCTTCTCTTCCTAAATCACTCCCCTCCCTCCACTGCTGCACGTGGAGGGGTCCTTCCATGGAGGCCTCCCGTAAGCCCACCTTCCATGCCTCTTCCGGTTATTCTCATCCCGGGGCCCTGCCTCCCCGCACACTGAGCCCAGGCAGTGCCTATTTTACTCATGTACTTGTTTTTTATCTGTGTCACCCAGTGGGACACAGTAGACTCCATCAGGGCCAGGAAGGAATCTGCCTTCTTCACTATTTTTTCTTTTTTCTTCTTTTTTTTTTTTTTTTGAGACAGAGTTTCGCTCTTGTTACCCAGGCTGGAGTGCAATGGCACGATCTCTGCTCACCACAACCTCTGCCTCCTGGGTTCAGGCAATTCTCCTGCCTCAGCCTCCTGAGTAGCTGGGATTACAGGTGTGCACCACCATACCCAGCTAATTTTTTGTATTTTTAGTAGAGACGGGGTTTCACCATGTTGACCATGATGGTTCTTCACTATTTTCACATCATTATCAAGTGCGCAATTAGGCACACAGTTGAGCTGAACATAGAATCTGTGGAAGGATGGAAGAATGGAAGGGTGGGAGAAAGGGAGGAAGGGAGGAAGGGAAGGAATGAGGGAGGGACAGAGGGAGGGAGAGAGGGAAGCAGGGAATAATATTCAGGAAGCCTCACTAGATTGCTTTCCCCTTATTTCTGAAAGCTCACCCCTTTAGAGCTGGTAAGGCCAGCAGAACTGAACAACAGAGCCGGATTAAGCAAACATTCAGGTGCCCACTTAATTCAATCGGGGAAATTGCATTTCTCAGGCTCTGTGCCACAGGAGCCTGCCCCCTCAAGGGACCACCTGCCTTCCACCAGAAGGACTTTGCTCCTTGGTGAATTTCCCTCTGGAAGTGGGCCAGGCCGAACGAGGTACCATACAAATGTGATGTGTTACCGCTTTTTAGTTTAACTTTCCGAAGCCCAGGCTTCCTCGATTTAATTCCAGACTACAGTAGCAGCTGAAAAGGTAGCCACCATTGCAGTCGAAGACACTGGTTGATGGGACTGGCTTGTTGGCAGAGATGGCAGGTCTGTATCCATGAAGAATCTCCGGAAGGCTCTTCTGTGTGCCCCTGTTGAGTGCTCTGTTGAAGGCCGGCTCTGGAAGGCAGCATCGCTGAAATAAGTAAGAAGGTGGTTATTAGGGAGGCCTCCCTGAAAGGCTCATGGCTCGATGCAGTTCTTGGAGGCCCTATGTAGGGCCTGTCTGGGGCTCCACCCTTCTCAGGGCTGGCCATCCCCTTTGCTCTGGGCAAGATCTGTCTTTGCTTTTGGTGATTGTATATTCACTATCGAGAACCATTGCTTTAAAACACATCAGATCAAAGCTTCTAAAATCAGAGAAAAAGCTTAAAACCTTTGCAAGGTTTTGCCTGACTTGAGTCCCTGTTCCTCCCTTGACATCAGTGGCTGTCATCTGCTCTCTCTCTCTCTCTCTCTCTCTCTCTCTCTCTCTCTCTCTCTCTCTCTCTCTCTCTCTCTCCTTCAGCCACCCTGACCTCTTTGGTCTGTCTTAAACACTTTATGAAAACTCCATATTTGGGCTTTCCTCTACCTGAGATGCTCTACTCGGCTCCTGTGAGGGCTACCCCCTCACCCCTTATAGTGTCTGCTCATACATCTCCCCGCTAGATAACTTCCCAGACCACTGCCATATGGAATCGTACTAATATTTCAGGCTCATTCTCGGCCTGCCCTGGGTTTTTAATTGGTGTGTGTCGTGGGGGGACTTATCACCACCTGCATATCACATTTTTGCGTATTTAGGGTTGGTCTTCCCACTAGAAGGTAAACTCACCTGCAGCTGTATTCCCTGTGCCTGTGACAGTACCTGGCAAGTGCACAGAAGTGGGCATTAGACCCCTCCGTGGTCTGAACAGAATGCGTGTGCTGCCGACAGTGTGGCGAGTTATCTGCAAATGCAAAGTCCTTCCTTCTCTTCCCTTCTGGTAGCTTCCAAAGAGGCTAGCCTCCTGAGCCAGCCTCTTCTGGGAGTGCCAGGGATCCAGGCAAGGCAGCTCAGGTAGCCAGTCACTGATAGTTTTGAGAAAAAAAGCCTGCACCAAAGCAGAACTCACAGATTTTCTCATTGATCTTCCTGCCTTTGCACTGGCCGTGGTCAGTCTTTGGGGCCATGATGTGCAAGGGCACAGGGGATGGGAGGGGAGCTCTGGAAGGTCCCTAACGCACTGTGGACACACCACTCTTGTTAGTGGAATCTGATAAGAGTGATTGAGGAGAGAGCATTGAGTGAATGACCCTGTAATCCTTATAAAAATAGTAGTAATATGAGCTGCCTAAGAATGCTAGGGCTGTGCCAAGTGCTTCTCATAACTAGCTCATCTGAAGCCTATAAGCATCTTGTGGGTGAAGACAATTATGTCCCATTGTGGTACGCGTTATTTTTGCAGGAGCCCTTTAGTGATAAGCTGCAAAGTCAGGGTTTAAACCTGTTTTCCTGAGAGTAGCTCTGCGCTGCCCTACACATGCCTTCCTCCTGAATGCACAGTCATATGTTCACATGCCTCACATGGTTTGCAGAAAGCATTGCATGTGTAGGAAGCTCAAGAGAGGGAAGTGGCTGGGCGTGGTGGAGCACGCCTGTAATCTCAACACTTTGGGAGGAGGAGGCAGGAGGATCACTTGAGCCTAGGAGTTCAAGACCTGGGGAATATGGTGAGACCCCCACACCAACCATCTCTACAAAAAACAAAAATTAGCTGGGCATGTTGGTACATGCCTGTGCTCCCAGCTACTCAGGAGGCTGAGGTGGGAGGATGGCTTGAGCCCAGGAGGTCAAGGCTGCAGTGAGATATGGTCTTACCACTGCCCTCCAGCCTGAGCTATAGAGCCAGAGCTCAGCTCAAAAAAGAAGGAAGGAAGGGAGGGAGGGAAGAAGGGACAAAGGAAGGGAAGAAAAGAAAGGGAAGGAAGGAAAGAGAAGGAAATAAGGAAAGAAAAGAGAAAGAGAAAGGAGGGAAGGAAGAAAGCAAGGCAGGCAGGAAGGAAGGGAAAAAAGAAGAAGAAGAAAGGAGGGAGGGAGGGAGGAGAAGCTAGGGGATGATGTGGAAGGTGGTTCCTTGGGTCTGATGCCCACACCTAACCGATTCCCAACCAAACACTTGACAGTTGTCTTACACACGTGTAATTGGTGTGCACCTGAGAAATAGTTATTTGTAAGTTTCCGACTTGACTTGGTAGAGCCATTTGATCAGTAAAGTGTAGAGCAGTTGAACTACCTAGAAAGAAACAGTGGTGGAACTCCCCACGTGTGACATCTCACTTCGGGGAAAATGGGGCTGTGCACCGCTCTCAGCAGAGGTGAATGCACCAGGTATCCCTGTGACCTGGAATGGGAGAAAATAAAGAACACTTCAGCGTGTAGCACGTGCCCGATTGTGAGTATGATGAATGCTGTTTAGAGTTGCTAGTTCTCTTACGCACTCAGTGAAGGCTGCGTGCGCTTCGCATTAATCACCACCAAGCAAACACGGGCTTCCAGCAAAAGAGCCCAGTGATTGGGAGCAAATTCTAAACAGCTTTATTTCATTGACAGACAGGACCTTTTTGTTAAACTCTGGTTTAAAAACCTTTTACATCTCTGTCTTGTTCACACATTACTGTAGTCATTCATATTTATGTAAACCTCAGAACTAAGAGCCAACCTATTTATCACAACCTATTGGCAGGAAAAGGGTCACCTAAAAAAAAAATTTTATTTGCAGGTTTTGTTTTTTTTTAAAAAAAGCTATTAAACAGTGCTAATGGGAATTATGCTGTTATCAACCATTATTGAAGTAAATGGGTTTCTGGACAGAAAAAAAAATAAAGAAAACTTTTAAATGTCAATGTGCAAATAGAAAGCTGCAGTTAATTAAATGAGGCAGTGTGTGGTCAGCTAAGATGGCCAGTGTGTAGGGAAAGGAGAGAAGCCGGGAAGGAGGAGGAAGTGTCTGGGGTTCACCTGTGTTTTGCTAACTGGTGATTGTTAGACTTAGATAAGAGCTCTGTGTAAACCAACCTTGGCCCAAATGGACTCATTGAAAAACATCTTGCTTCAAGTTTTTTTCCCCTATGGGACCAAAAAGTTACCCCAACCTTTGTGTCATGTATTCAGGCATATTCAAGGCAACCAATAAGTATTCAAGCATCTAGAATTATCTTGAACCATCTTCTGTTAAAAAAAAAAAAATCTGTTTCCTATTGCAAAATAAATGCAGCATATTCCTGATACAGTTTTGATAGTTCTTCCTCAAGACTTATCATTCCAAGATTGAGCAAAGTGACTGTAGAGGGAAAAGTTAAGCTATTTCCCTAACATCAAGGGAGTGCAGGTCAGCTGCAGTGACTAATGTTTGTAAAACTTGTAAGTGTTGAAACTCACACTTGGTCTGAGAGAACACCATGTTCCAGTTTGTTCTTAAAAATGTGTATCTGGTGTGTGTGTATGTGTGTTGTGTGTGTCTGTGTGTCTGTGTTGTATGTGTCTGTGTGTGTGTTCCAGAAACCAACTAGGAAGGACCCTAAGTTAGGATAACTTCTGAGAAGTAAATTTTTTTTTTTTTGAGACGGAGTTTCGCTCTTGTTACCCAGGCTGGAGTGCAATGGTGTGATCTCGGCTCACCGCAACCTCCGCCTCCTGGGTTCAGGCAATTCTCCTGCCTCAGCCTCCCGAGTAGCTGGGATTACAGGCACGCGCCACCATGCCCAGCTAATTTTTTGTATCTTTAGTAGAGATGGGGGTTTAACCATGTTGACCAGGATAGTCTCGATCTCTTGACCTCGTGATCCACCCGCCTTGGCCTCCCAAAGTGCTGGGATTACAGGCGTGAGCCACCTCACCTGGCTAAATTGTGCTTTTAAAGTGTCCTCCAGCAACACGGTCTCCTGGCTCTCTTTGGAAATGATGTGTACAGTCCAAATGCCTTTTTTCTTGATGGACTGCTAGGACTTTTACTCACCACCAATAGAAAATTCTGTCTGGAAGGGTGAAGTGTCTGGCTACTATCACGATTGGACACAGATGAGCAAAGCTCCTTGGCAATGAGGAGGTAGATGTGCAGTCAGGTTTGGACTGGTGCAGCAGGTAGGCTGCTGCTAGGGAGGAAGGAAGAGTCACAGAGGTTCAGGTCATGAGAGGGTAAGCAAGAGATGACAACAGTCCAGGAGATGGCTTATTCCTTCAGTCGGTAGTGCAACCTTCAGATCGATAATTCAAATGAATCAATGGAAAGACTTCTTTGAAAGTTTGATTTGCTTCCTCAAAGTGGACAAGATCAAGTTTTTCTCATCTCGTTAGACTAGTGATTCTGTATTGGTTAGAGAGTGGAAGAGAAATGTGGGTGTGTTGATTATAATCTCCCCAGAAACTTTTTCAAGTAGCATCCTCACTCAGTACAGAACATTTTGACAATGCACTTCCAGTGCGGGCTATTTCTGAGTACCTCCCTCCCTATCCTACGCTCCTTGGGACTCAGAATGTAGGGAGAGGGTGTGTACTCTCGAGGGGCACAGCCCATATGTGGATGCGTGGAGGCAGCATATAAGGTTGCCAACCACTGGCCTTCTCTTTTGATGATTCCCATTTATTTCCTAGACTGTCAAGTCTGCTTGTACATTTCCAGCCTAATAGTTTTTAATCAAATGTATGATCACTTTCTTCTGATGCACACGGTTAAGGGGCTTTGTTGTTCAGGTTAAGTGTCACATTGTACGCCTCTGCTAAGAGCATTTATTACTACTTGCTACATACATCTTTGACAGCCTGACAACGACTCTTTTGTCTTAATTTGGAGAAAACATACTCTGAGTTTGGAAGCTGATATACTTGTTAAAGGACAGCAGAAAAGCATTTCAACCACTGGCGAGCGTGTGAAATACAGACAAGGGCATGTCTTTCTTCCCCCATCACTCTTAAGCCTTGTTACCCACGAGAGTTCGCCAGTTACCCAAACCAAGTTTCATTTTGTTTTCTCTCCAGTTTGAAAACTGCGGTTTTTATTGCTTCGCCTCTCCTTGTCTAAGAGAGCTGTTTCAGGTTTTAAGAGTCCTAAGAAAGGCCCCGCTGTCTTCTGCCAGCCTCCTGTCCCATAGCACGCTCAGGCTTGTGGTCAGTGGCTCTCTGCTCGGTGTCCTAAACCACTCTTGTGTCTTTCTTGGCCTCCTGCCCCACTTTCCTGCTATGTTGTAAACGTAGCTTTTTAAATTTGTCCCTCGATTGCTTCAAGTAATGGATCTTTTGGCCTAAAAACAAGTGGCTCCGATGCAGGTAGGAGTTATACCAGATTCTGCCCAGGGACAAATGTGTTGGGAGGTCTGCTTCTCTGGAGACAGTGGTCAGCAGTGTTGCAACCAGATCCATGTCTGGGCCACCAGATGGTCTCATTGGGTGGTAGGGTGGCCAAGCCTTGTTTGCACTTAAAAATGCTTATCAGAGGCCAGGCACAGTGGCTCATGCCTATAATCCTAGCACTTTGGGAGGCAGAGGCAGGAGGATTGCTTAAGCCTAGGAGTTTGAGACCAACTTGGGCAACATAGTGAGACTCCATCTTTACAAAAAAAAACATTAGTCAGGCATGGTGGTGTGTGACTGTAGTCCTGCTTACTCAGGAAGCTGAGATGGGAGGATTGCCTGAGCCTACAAAGTTGAGGCTGCAGTGAGCTATGATCATACCACTGCACTCCAGGCTGGGTGACGGAGTGAGACTGTCTCCCCTAAAAAAAAAAGAAAAAGAAAAATATTCATATTATACACCTTCCCAACGCTGTGGACGTCCTGGGTCTCATTTCCTGCAAAGTGGTCCGCCTCATGTACACACAAAACCTCCACATGGAGAGAATTTCATGGGTGTTCACCTTGCTCTTGCTATTTTGTGATATAGACTTCAAGATTCAGACAGGGAATATGGTAAGAGTTTTTTTCTGGGCAGCGAAAAGCTACACTGTTCATCTAGATCTCATTAATCTGTATTTATTTTGACATGCGTTTCTGCAGTTGACCTTTTTATTTATTAAAGTCTTTATAAATATTCAGGATTATTATTATTGAAGCTATAATTATTAATGATCAAAGTTAGCACTACTTGTTTTAACTATCACCATCACCATCACCATCACCACCATCATCATTATCACCATCACCACCATCACCGTCACCATTACCATCACCATCACCATTATCATCACCATCATCATCACCATCACCATCACCATCATCATCACCATCACCATCACCATCACTATCACCATCACCATTATCATCACCATCATCATCACCATCACCATCACCATTATCATCACCATCATCATCACCATCACCATCACCATTACCATCACTATCACCATCACCATTATCATCACCATCATCATCACCATCACCATCACCATTATCATCACCATCATCATCACCATCACCATCACCATTATCACCATCATCATCACCATCACCATCACCATCATCATCACCATTACCATCACCATCACCATCACCATTATCATCACCATCATCATCACCCTCACCATCAACATTATCATCACCATCACCATCACCATTATCATCACCATCATCATCACCATCACCATCACCATTATCATCACCATCATCATCACCATCACCATCACCATTATCATCACCATCATCATCACCATCACCATCACCATCACCATCATCATCACCATCACCATCACTATCACCATCACCATTATCATCACCATCACCATTATCATCACCATCATCAGGGCCAAAACAGCCTCTTCTTTTCTGTTAAATCTTCTAGCAATTGTTCGAGTTTGCCTGTATATTTATCATACAACATAATCCAAGTATTTAGCGCATGCTGAGCCTTGGATTTGAGCTAAGATGATGCGAAGTTTAGATGCCACTTTCAGCTAAGTGGAAGTGTCTTCTGCTTTTGGACTCCAGGTCATTGGCAAGCGTCATCACTGTTTTTAGTAGAAACGTGCTTCCGTGTGGCTCCTTATCAGCACACCTCTATCAAGACGTGTGCTAGCCTTCATGAGAGTTGCACAATCTGTGTATTCATTTCCTTTGTCTGGAAATGCTTACTATGGTATGTGAAAGCTTTCCATAGCTTCTTTACATTATAGTAGTTATTCGCTATTTTTATTTATTTTTTTGAGACACAGTTTCGCTCTCTTTCTGCCCAGGCTGGAGTGTAGTGGTGCGATCTCAGCTCACTGCAACCTCCACCTCCAGGGTTCAAGTGATTCTTCTGCCTCAGCCGACCGAGTACCTGGGATTACAGGCGTGTGCCACCATGCCTGGCTGATTTTTGTATTTTTAGTAGACATGAGATTTCTCCATGTTAGTCAGGCTGGTTGAGAACTCCCAACCTCAGGTGATCCACCGACTTGGCCTCCCAAAGTGCTGGGATTACAGGCGTAAACCATTGCACCCGTCCTATTTATTTGTTTTTTTGAGACACAGTTTCACTCTCTTTTTGCCCAGGCTGGAGTGCAATGGTGTGAACTCAGCTCACTGCAACCTCCACCTCCAGGGTTCAAGTGATTCTCCTGCCTCAGTCTCCTGAGCAGCTGGGATTACAGGCGTGCCCCACCATACCTGGCTAAATTTTGTATTTTTGGTAGAGATGGGGTCTCACCACGTTGGTCAGGCTGGTCTCAAACACCTGACCTCCGGTGATCCACCCACCTCTGCCTCCCAAAGTGCTGGGATTACAGGCGTGAGCCACCGCGGCAGGCCTCGTTATTATTATACAGTTATCTGGATCTATCATTTTAGGTGAAGATTTGATTTATATCTCTAATAGACAGCCATAAACTTTGTTTCATTTTAAGATCGGCATGGCAGACTCTGCCGTGTGTCTTCGAATATCTATTCTCCCTTTATTACTTACTAATGAAACACCTAATTTTCAACAGCCTGGGAAGGGACTGCATTTCCCTGCTTTCCTTTGCAGCTAGAGTGATCCTTTGATGAAGTTCCAGGAAATGGGACATTAGCAGAACTGTTCCGTATCAGGGCTTCTGTAGGGTTTACAACTGATCCACTAAGAGATAAGTTCAGAGCTTGTGAGTAAGCCCTTAGAAAAGTTTGTAGCTATTTGTCAGAACTAAGTTTATGTCTGTTCAAAGTAGTAATTTGAAAATGGACTTGTATTTTGTATGTCCTTTTAAATTTCCTTTTTCTAGTAATTCTCAATGTAGTTTTAAAATCTCTTCTGGAGGATGGTATCCTTACAAAGTTATTTGTCAGAGATCGGAGGAAAAAAAAAGCCTTTCACCATAGTTGGTTTGAGAAGCACTGTGATACAGTCCTTCTGCTGAGAGTATGTATAGGGAAGGATGGGTCCTTCACTACTGGCTGACTAGAATGCTGACTTTAAAGAGCAGGCAGCTCAGAACCCACGTTGGAGCTGTATGCTGAAGACAGAAGAGGAAACCTGTAGAAGGAACCTGGGTTTCCATATTTTTGCATATAATAAATCATCGAGCCCCAAATGTCAGGAACGTGAGTTTCTAATGATAGTTGGCTGTCACCCCCATTTCCCACACTTTAAATGAGAGAAGTAAACATCTGACTTACTAATACCACTGTTGTCACTCACAGCAGAGTCTCATCCTAACGAAACGTCACTAATCCTTTTTTTCTCAGATTGTCTCCATTTGGAGAGGCTGGCTGACCCGTCAATGAACAGTGTTGGGGAATGGAAAGGCCTGGGGTTTGGGGGACAGCAGTGACCAAATCTCTGCACTGCTGCTTGCTAATGAACTAGCATTCTCCAAGTAAATATCTACCTTTATAAACTACGAATACTGAGAACCTAACAGTCTCCACGAGGATTAGATGAGATAATATTTGTAAAGGATCTGAGATATAATAAGTTGATCAGCAAATGTTATTTATCCTCTTCTTCCCTCTACAAAGATAACCAAGCTGAGGTAGCCTAACTCACCCAGCTCAGAAAATAGCAAGTTACATGCAAAATCAAATGCTGATGTAAACATTTCCATTCTGAACTCAGAAAATGGAGATAAATCGCTTGCAAGGTTTTTGATTTTGGTTTTCAGATGCAGAACCTTTAAACAAAAAACAAACAAAAGAAACTCAACCTTTTGCTGAAATCGAATATATAAGACAGATTTGAGGGAAAGATATTGTTTTAAGTGGGAAACTTCAACTCTCTCAACTTCTACACATTTGACTATTCACATTTGACCCCAAAGACTCCAGAGAAAGTCCGTCTGAAAAGTCATTATGTAAGTGCAATAGTTATTACTTGGTTTGCATTTTACTACAACACCGTTTGTCAACATAGAGTTCCTGAGTCACTTGGGAGATTACAACGGACTGAATTAGAATCTCTGGAAAGGCATCCTAGGAATCTGCATTTGCCTGGAACATCCCAGGTAGTTCTGCTCAACCCTAAAGTTTGAGAACTACTGCAGAGCAGAGTTACTTATTCTAAATTGACTTTTTTTAACCCATTCTAAAAATAAAAACTGTGCATTCAAGACATCAGCAGATCATAGGAAGGGAAAAAAAAAAATCACTTATGCTTCCACCACCTTATCGGAGAAACTTTTAAGACTTTGAAGTACTTGCTTTCAGTATTTTTCCCTCATACTTAACTTTTTCTTTACAATATAGGTTTAGCCATCATGAATATCGTTGTCATTGTTGTTTACATGTGTTAAATGATTTCATCTCCATATAATAACATAATAACAACCTCTGGCAATTTTTTTTTTTTTTTTTTTTTTTTTTTTTTTGAGAGGGAGTCTCGCTCTGTTACCTGGGCTGGAGTACTCTCAGCTCACTGCAACCTCCGCCTCCAGGGATCAAGGGATTCTTCTGCTTCAGCCTCCCGAGTAGCTGGGACTACAGGCACGCATCACCACCACACTTGGCTAATTTTTGTATTTTTAGTAGAGATGAGGTCTCACCTGGCGATTTTTCAAGTAAGGTAATGGAAGCAAGAGAGGTTTACATATGTCATGTACATACATCTTGGCAGCCTGTTTCCTTCCCTTAGAACTATCTCCAAAAACATAGTGTAAGGGTTCGAATGAGGCAACTGAAGCCAATTATTGAAATAAAGAAATTTAATCGGCTCCTAGGCGAGGTTCCATGGTTCGAGGGAAAGGGGACAGAGAAGTTGCGCTTGACTTTGTTCGGCATGGGGGTTTTTATACGGAGTGAAGGCGTTTGATTGGCTGTGGAGAAACAGGACGTGGATGGGGTGAGCTGTTATTGGTAGGTAGGCGGGATTTCAGTGAGTGGGCTGTGCTATTGGGCAGATTTGGGCGGGGCTTCTTTTAATTTTGGCAGGGTTTTCCAAAGGCGGGCTAGGTGCCGAGTGCAGAGCTTAATGTCGAGCGCGGAGTGATGACAAGCGTGGAGTGGTGACGTAGTTTTCAGGTGGTGCGGAGAGGGATGGGCGTGTCCGAGCTCCCAGCAAGGCAACCGGCCTTACACATAGTAAGTTGCTTTTACAATTACGTTTTTGTCCTGTTGCTTTTGATTGTAAATGGCGGACTTAAATTTGATTAACATGTGCTCTGATGTTAGATAATGTGTGGAGTCCCCAGTTTTCAACATTAAAAATAAAATATTTGTTGAGGTGTTTTTTTCTTTCTATGGTATATGTAGAACTATTTTCTTGAAGATGTTTCTTAAAAATTTATTCCTCAGTCAGAAGATTTGAACCTGTGATACATTGCTGTGATTTGTAAGTGTAATACCAACCAACATTGAGTATTATTTTCTCAAAGGAATAATATGAGGCACATCCCAGCTTCGTAGCAGGGAACCAACTATCACATTTGGTGAAATCTGTGGGTTATGTGTGACCACACACAGTTGTGCTTGCTCCCTTTACAGAAATCTAAGTAAAAGCATCACTTTTTCCTAGTATCTGGATGACTTGATTTCTTACCATCTTGGGCCTTCTTGGAAACCCTGAAATGTACCCTTTTCATCTGAATTCACCAAGTGTTCACTCTCACCCTTTTCCTGCATGAGAATTTCCTGAAGCTGTCGTGAGTACATGGAAGACTCAAGGTAGTGTCTTTTTCAGAGCACTCAAAAAAATGCTTCTGCCTCCCTGGCTTGTCCGGGCCACCCTTGGTGCCAGCCCCAGTGTTCTAGAGCCGTCGGAGCTAACGCTCCAGTCAGCGCTGGTCTGTGGATCTCAGCCTGTCCAGGCCCCTTCATGACCCAGTCACAGTGATTCTATCTGCACCTACCGGTTAGGTAGCCGCATGGGAGGGCCACAAGCTTGAGTCAGACGATCGGACTTCCTCTTTAGCCTCCCCATTTAGATGTTATGTGACTGTGGTAATGTCTTCTTGCTTCAGCTTCCTGACCTGCAAAATGGAAATAAGAATACCTAGCACATAGCGTTGTAATGAAGATAAAATTATTTAACTTACGTCAATAACGATCATGGCTAACACATATCAGAAGGTTGTCTTAGTGTTTATCGTTTTATGCATATCGTCCTATTTCATCCTCATGCTTATCCTAAGAGAAAGGTGGTATTATTCTCATTTTGCAGGCGAGGCTTAAAGAGGTGAATTACTAGGTTGAACTGTATGAAATTACTGTTTTTGTAGGTAAAAACAGTGGCCGATCATCAATTCCCTATGATTCAACATAATAATCTGTCCAGGTCACATAGCAAAAAGGTGGCCGGATGAGGATTTGAACCCAGTGCTCTTCAATCTATAAGCCCATGCTTTTCAAAATTAAATGGAGCTCTAAAGTACTTGACCCTGGGCCTGGCACCAATCAGGAACTTAAAAACCCGTGAGTTTCTTTTTTGTTTTATTTTTGCCCACCATTAAAATGTGCCACAGTAATAAGATCAAACGGGCCCCCTGCATTTTGACAAACATCCGCATTCTGAATTTCAGCGTCGAAGAGGGTATGGGAAGCAAACACAATGGGGAAAATTGCCGTGGCCGGTCCGACAATGTGTGGATTGAAAAAACCACACGCATGCACAGAGACCTGATGTGAATGGTATTTCTGAGTGGAAGCTAAGCAGCAGCCGAAAATGGCCTTTTAAAATACAGAACATAAGGATGCAATTCACAGAGATGGTCTAAACTGTAAACATGCAGCTGTGGGGTTTGTGAGCTCAATGCTTACATACCGACAGCATACAAATTGTCAAGTACTTAAAGTTCCATTGTTGCTGAGAGGGCCTCACCCGATGTCCTTAAATGGTCCCAATTTTTTTTTTTTTCCAAACCACAGGATTTATATCTCTCACAGCATATAATGAAATACCAACAGGAATTGTGTGTTGGGGTAAGAAATAATAATTTTTCCAAATTCTTTTGTTTTCTTATCATTTGCTAACAGCGATCTCTGAAAAAAAATTCAAAGATTGAAGTCTGTACCCTCCTAAACTCCTACAAAGAAGCCCTGTTCACTAGTGTTCTACACCGTTCTTCTTATTAAACTCTCTTGAGAGGCACTGTGGACGTCTATGGGGTTGTTTTCTAGCACCTACCGCCAACCCCTTCTTCTCATGGAAACTCTGTTTCCACCTGCTCTCCTTGTGGCTACCTTGGGAGCTGCCATTTTTATCTAGGTTAGTCTGTGGTTCCTCTCCCCAGATTTTTAGAACTGGGAAGTTTCCATTTCCTTCCACTGGTGGAAGCTCTAGGATATAAAACTTGGGAGCCAGTGGCCTTCAGGATGCCCACAGTGTGAAGACAGAACATTTCAGACATTCAAATCAAGTCTCTGGCTCCAGTAATTTTTTTTTTTGAAATGGAGTTTCACTCTTGTTACCCAGGCTGGAATGAAATGGCGCGATCTCGGCTCACTGCAACCTCCGCCTCCTGGGTTCAAGCAATTCTCCTGCCTCAGCCTCCCAAGTAGCTGGGACTACAGGCATGCGCTATCACGCCCAGCTAATTTTTTTATATTTTTAGTAGAGACGGGGTTTCACCATGTTGACCAGTATGGTCTCGATCTCTTGACCTCATGATCCACCCGCCTTGGTCTCCCAAAGAGCTGAGATTATAGGTGTGAGCCACTGTTCCCGGCCGGCTCCAGTATTTTTCTAGGTCTCGCTCCCTCCCTGACCTTTCCACACTTTGGTTATGCAACGCTTCCTTGAATTCCATAGACTGACAAATTCCCCTGAGTTTGGGCAGAGATTTTGTTACTTGCAAGCTAGCCATCATAGTTCTCCTCCTGGTCATGCGTAGCTGTGGAATCACTTCTCTGATTCTCACAGCCCAGGAAGGAGAATGTGCCCTGTGTGTTCTACGTGTGGTTATGGCAGGGTGGATGGAGTTGAGAGGAGAGTCCCATGAATGCCACACAACATTCCTCCCTCTAGGCTTCCTCTGCACACTGTCCAAAGCTCCGTTTTTAACCTTGACTGCGTAGTATCATGTACGTTCATCAACCATCCCTCGCCATAGGAGAATCTGAGTTCCTTGGAGGGTGGGATTTACCTTCTTGAGTAGTAAATCCCCAGCATTTAACACAGTTTCTGGCCTTGAGTAAAAACTTCATAAATATTTGTTGAATTGAACTGAATTTGTTGGCAGTGTTTGAAGAACTTGATGGGTGAAGGGAGATTTAACAGTTTATAGCCAGATTGGACTCAATCATGAGGATTTCTGGTCCATTTTTTAGAAACAAACTTCTAGTTTGGCTCTTTCATCCAATTTGGAAGTCTTTCTCCTTTAACCATGCCCTTCAAACCTCTGTCACAAAGCTGTGATACCTAAAGCAAATTGCTTAACTTCTCTTAGCCTTTATTCCCCCAAGTGGTGATAATGAGACCTACCCCTGATGGTTAAAATGATACGGTCCATTTAAAGTGCTGAATCAAATTGCCAGGTACGTAATAGGTGATCAATAAATACTTCTTTTATTTCTCTGTTACGCTTCTTCCAACTAGAGATCAAAGACGATTGGCCCTGAAGTTATTTTTTCCCCAAAATTTGACAGAGAAATCAGTAGATACAAATATAATATATTTGACTTGCTTTGGTCAAGGTAGGCTAGCTGCTATAACAACTTTACAATTAGTGTGTTAACATAATATAAGATGACTTCTTGTTCATGTAACATCCCAGTTGCAGTGCTCTCTTTCAAGCAGATATTTAGGGACACAGTGTTATTCCATCTTCTGTCACCACCACCTTTATTTTTAGCATCTGTGGGCTTAGCAACAGTAGAAAGAAAGTATGGAGAAAAGATAGTGGGTATTTAATCACCTTAGCCCATAAGTGACCCATATCACTTCTAACTACCATATCCAATTGTTGCTTCTCATTTTTGGGGGAGTTTTCCCACCAAAAATGTGGCAGAAGTATCACTCATCTAGCCAGCCAGCCATCAATACACTGTCCATTCATCCATCCATCCATCCATCCAGGCATCCATCCATCCGTCCATCCAGGCATCCCAGGTGACTCATCCCTGTGACCTTGGGAAACAGTCTTTCCTGTATGTTGTTTACCCCAACCCCCTGCTACATTCTTGAACCATATGTTCCTCATTGCTGTACTTCCCCTAGTCACCTGGTGCTTTAATTTTTTGCCTGTAACCATCTGAAACTTACCTTAAACGTTCAGCCTTGACCTCTCATTCACGAAGTCTTTCACCATCCTTCACTCACTTTACTTCCGTCTTCTGTGGCATTCCATAAATTTAATGATTGTGATTACAGTATAATTCTTTATGTCTACCCCAGGCTTTGCAACAGGGAACTGGATCATTATTTTGCAGACACAACAAATTCTGCAAGCCTGTGTCTTTGGAATAAGGGAGAGAGGATTGGACACAAATGTGATTACAACATATGCTTCTCTGGGCATAGCTTTGCCCCGTTGCACGAATATAGAAAATTTGGCAGGCTGAAAAGAAGCGGAGAGATCCTCAAGCTGTTCCTTCCACCCCCTGGGATGCTGATTAAGTTAAGATTTCAGATTTTATTTATTCTACAGGTATTTGTTGAATATTTTTTTCTTACTATACCCAGCACTGCTTTAGGCACTGGGAATACAGCAAGGTCCAAAACAGAAAAATCATGGCTCTCATGGATTATTAGTTGTGAGTAATAGAAACCTTTCAATCTAACTTAAGAAAAAAGGTTAGGGAGGCAAGGAGGAAGAGAGGGTGTGCTGATGCTTTGGGGTAGCAGAGAGTCCCATGGAATCCCACAGTGACACAGCCAAGCCTTGGGACAGATGACACTAGAAACCCACACAGGAGTCCTTTTCTCTGTCTCTCATCTCCTTTTCTCTGTACATCTGGTTCAGTTCTTCTCTTGCCACAAATCAGCTATTTGTACTTTTCTGCTCACATTGCAGAAGATCAGGAATTTGCACATTGTAGTCATAACTGTACCTAGAACCAAATTGTCTAGCGCTGAAGCCCGAATCCAAATTCCTGGGGGAGAGAATTGGATGGACTGAGTCTGGACCTGGTGTCTACCTTTAGTTCAGTTATCTGTGTCCAGTATCAGGGTCTTATTCAAAAAGCATGGCTTAGCTGGGTACACTGGCTCATACCTGTAATCCCAACCACTTGGGAGGCTGAAGTGGGAGGATCGCTTGAAGCCAGGAGTTTGAGACCAACCTGGGCAACATAGGGAGGCCCCATCTCTAAATGATTTTTTTTTAAGGAATAAAAAGGAAAAGCATGGCTTTTATTTTAAGAGAAAAGGCATGTAAATTTGGCAGATATTCCAACAGATGGCATCACCCAGTCTCTTAAATTAAGATAATAATTTATTTGACAAGTGAATTCTTCTAGTATAATTATATAGTGATGAAAGTATTTATGTACTTCTGAAAATATACGTGCAGATGCACACCCACCGGGCTTTTCTTTACTTCTTACTCATAGATTTGAAAACAACTTAGCTGCTGGGGGTCGTTGTTCCCATCCCCTGTGTGGGGATAAGAAAGTTGAGACGCAGCAGAGTGTGGAGTGCTGAGTAGAACAAGCCTGTATTTTTTTGAGATAAGGTCTTGCTCTGTCACCCAGGCTGGAGTGTAGTGGTGGCATCTTGTCTCACTGCAACCTCTGCCTCCCATGTTCAAGTGATTTTCCTGCCTCAGCATCCCGGGAAGCTTGGATTACAGGTGTCTGTCACCACGCCCAGCTAATTTTTATATTTTCAGTAGAGATGGGGTTTCGACATGTGGCCTGGCTGGTCTCTAACTCTTGACCTCGGATAATCCACCCACTTCAGCCTCCCAGTGCGCTGGGATTACAGGTATGAGCCTAGCTATCTTCATTAAGCCACCTGCTTTCTGCAGTCATTTTCTTCGTGATGTGTTATAACAGCACAGACCTTGTACTTTGGAATCAAACATTTTCAGTTCTGCTACCTGCTCTTTATGGTGCCCTGAACAAAAATCTCTAGTCTCTTTGAATCTTCGCTTCCTCATTGGTCAAGGCTCCTTTCACTGCATTACATTTGAATGAGACCTGTATCAGTGGATTGAAATTCTCAGAAACCCAAGACCAGGAGCAGCCAGGAGACTCAGCGACAGGAATTTAGACCATGCCATGTGTTAGCCATGGGGAGCGGCGCTCCCGTCTCACACTGGATGCTCCTGCCTGGCTGCCTCTGGTCTCCAGCAGAAGCCCTGTCGTGCTTGAGTGACAAAGCAGATTGCTTCCTCCCACCTCTGTGGGTTAGGACCCCTTTTTCTATCCTAGTTTCACTCTGATTGGTGAGTTCACTCAGAGTGAAACCGTAGCAAAACCTCAAGGCTTGGCTTAACTGCGAAGGGGTGGTTGATATCAGATTTGTACCCCAGAACCAGAAGACCACTCGTGAGAAATTCTATAAGCACAGGAGTGTGGTTTATGTCAAAATCAATCTGATGGAGTGAAACCATTCCTTGCCAAGTGAAAATATAGCATCATCAACTACATCCGCAAGCATAGAACCTCTTCACTAGTGGGTAAAGCCCGGGAGAGGTGGTGACAAATCTGATTCCCTTACACTCATCTGAAATAATATTTAGCAACATTAAAAGCAATATTAATGTGTGTCACCTTGGGAAACAGAGGCAGAGGAGTGGGACAGGAAAGAGTCAGATGACTTTTATTTCAGACGCATTTCTGCTTCTTCCCAGGGGGGTGGCCTCAGCTGAGTTCCACAGCCTTTATCTTCTTTGTAAGACGCAGATAATACCAACTTCATGGATTGGTTATGAGAGTTAAATCAGGGAGGGTCATAGGTCACCTTCCCATGGCCAGCATGGCCAGGAGAAGCAGGTGCTCAGGAATGGCCACTTCTCTGACCACTTTATAGACCTATGGAGATGTTGAAAGTAGCCGAAAGGAACTGTGTATCTGGCATCTTGGTCCATCTTTCTGGGTTCATCACTGGGTAGTTCATATAACGGTTTCATAAACCACAGCCTGCTAGAAAGACCCCAGTGTTCTGATTTCACCTACAGGCACAGACCATTTCAGAGCTGATGTCTGATCCTTTAGCTTCTGCCAGCACATTTGGACACCTGTGCAGTCCACAGGACAGGCGCCGAGTGGTTCACATGATGCAAACTTTTGAGAAGGGACGTGTGGGGAAGATGTGAGGGGAGTGATATTTACTATTTTCTTTTTGCTCTCAGCTTTATGCCTTGTGCGTGCTTACAGAGGTCATGAATTGTCCACTGTTGTATGCGTAATTGGTGGCAGATGTGAATAATAAGTTCACGAGGGACTCAGTTAAGGGAGGCCAGGGATACTAGAAGATACCTCTAAAATTTTGGAATCTACGTCAGAGAGTGGTATGAGTAGTTCCCAAAATCCCTACCTGGCACTCCTGCCAACGGCACAATGTGGAATTCGGAGCCTGTTGTTTCAGCCATTTCCATCTTTGCTGTAAATCTAGACAGGATAATGAATGAAGAACCTGACACGCTGAAGGAACTCCATAGTCGGGAGTGCAGTGTGAGTCATTATGGTGAGTCTCAGCGGTTCCCCCTACTCGAGGGCACAGATAGGGGCACTTTGCAGCCTCCTTTGGCAAGAAGCATTGCGGTGCAATTTGCTTCGCCTAATGAAACGCGAGTGACCAAGATACATGTCACTTCCAGAAAGAAATTTTAAGAGCCAGTGTGTGGTTCACCCTGACCCCTTCCTACACCCCAGCAATTAAGGAAGCAATGTTCAGATGGAACCCGCGTCCTCCTTCTGGGTCCCTGAGTGACCGCAGTCACCAGAGCTCTCCCTGTTGGCCATCATTAAAGTCGAGAACAAAGCTGTGTAACGTCACTAAGATTTTGGAGGTATCAGCGGTTGCAGTAGAACCTAGCCTGTCTCAACCGACACAAACATTTTCTTTCTTACAAAACCTCACACCGGTGCTGTTTTATTCATCTGCTTATGCACGCGTATGGCTCCGACATCTATCCAAATGCATTACAGGCACGATAAGACAATTAGGTTCGAAGCAAAACAAAGACAATTGCTCGGCACTGAGGGAATATACTGCTACAGTAAACGGATCACTAACACCCGGCCCTGAATTTGCTGCAAAGTTTTTACTAAGGCACAAAGGGAGCCGTGTGGAGCTCCAGAGTTCCCATCTGAGGCCCTGTCTAACTCCTTGGCAACTTTTATGTATTTGTATAGCAGAGAGGATTTTGCCAGATGGTTGAAATGTTCATCCTCCTATTTAGTTTTAATGCATACTGACATTTCTTCATCTTCCTGCGGTGGGTTTCTTTTATGAGGTCGTGCTTTGCATTTTCATAGAAAGAATTTCTGACTCCTGACCGGAGCCCACCCTTGTAGTTTCTGTGGGGGCTGTTTTGGTTAACCACTTGCATCAGTTTTGAGGCTCCACAGGCAGAACCAGACCATTGTGAACGTCTTGATTTACATGGTGGCAGACAGCGTCTATGAAACCAGGGGGAAACAGGAAGGAGCTAACTGGGGAGCTGGAAGGAGAGCAAGGCCACAGCTCACAGGCACTCTTGGTTCAGAAGGCCAGCTTCAAGAAAGGTGTGCATATTTGCAAATGAGTTTCTTGTTCCTAGTGAAGAGGTGAGGAAGGACACTGACTGTGTGCTAGAGCTGTACAAAGAAAAGTGTAACTCTAAATAGAGAAAATGGCCAGGCGCAGTGGCTCACCTCTGTAATCCGAGCACTTTGGGAGGCCGAGGCAGGCAGATCATGAGCTCAAGAGTTCGAGACTAGCCTGGCCAATATGGTGAAACCCTGTCCCTACTAAAAAATACAAAAATTAGCTGGGCGTGGTGGCAGGCGCCTGTAGTCCCAGCTACTTGGGAGGCTGAGGCAGGAGAATTGCCTGAACCCAGGAGGTGGAGGTTGTAGTGAGCCAAGATCATGCCACTGTGCTCAGACCTGGGCAACAGAGCAAGACTCCATCTCAAAAAAAAAAAAAAAAAGGTAAATAGAGCAAATGCATAAAGATCAATAAATCATACGAAAAATAAGTCATAAGAACAACATATGATACCAAGAAGAAATAATAAAAATAGAACAAAAATAATTCCTAAAATAGTGACACTAGCTTATGACAAGTAATTTCTAATTATTATTTCTTCGAATCCTCACAATGATTCCATGTTAGGATTTGCTGCATTTTATACAAAGAAGAAAGGAGTCTATGGTCAGTGATATATAGTGGAACATTTATTCATTTACTCCTTCAGCCTTTCATTTGTACATATATGTGTATTTTAGAGACAGGGTCACCCTGTCTAGGTATTAACAATTATCACAAAGATGATATAGTTTGGAAATCAACATAGAGACACGTCCGTCTGTCTCTCCGGCTGGAGTGCAGTGGCACAATTATAGCTCACCGCAGCCTCGAACTACTAGGCTTAAGCAGTCCTCCTGCATCAGCCTCCCAAAGTGCTGGGATTACGGGCATGAGTCCCCACATTCAGTTATACATATATTAATATGTAAATATATCTGGATATACATGTTTAAGGACAGAAACACAGAAGTGCCATTTCCGCCTTTTTCTCGCTCTTCCTCTTTCTCTCAATTCTGTTGGGAGCAATGTCTGTTGTTTTCTCTTTCCACACCACCTTCTGCAAGTCCCTTAGGTTTTCCCGGTGACCAAAGAGCCACCATCTAGGTTATTACAGTGGTAACAGTGGCCAAGAAAATGATGTGAGGTTGAGGTGGACAGATCATGCTTTTCACTGTCCTGGGAGGTTCCCATTGGGTGGTCTGCTTTGCTGAGCTTTGAAAAAGTGCTTTTCTGCTTTTCAGTTCAATGGGCCGATGTGGGCACAGCCTCAGGTTTTGTTTTTTTCTCCGTTGCTCCTTTACCACATAGAACACTAATATCCTAAACAGAAAATTCCACTGGAAATATAGCATTCTCGATAAGTTGAGTCTGCTCAAAGACTGACAGGTTAAAGTGATCCAAATAGAACAAATTTCTCTATTTTGATTTCAAAATTATATCATCTTTATAATAACTGAATACCTAGAAAAATGCATACATTTTTTGACTTAACAATAACAGTTACTCAGTAGTCAAAAGGCACTGAGAAGTATTAGCAGAAATGTGGTCAGTAGCCAGGCACAGTGGCTCACACCTGTAATCCCAGCTCTTTAGGAAGCTAAAACTAGAGGATCACTGGAGGTCAGGAGTTCAAGACCAGCCTGGGCAACATAGTGAGACCCCACCACTACAAAAAATAAAAACAAAAAAATTAGCAAGGCATGGTGGTACATGCCTGTAGTCCCAGTTGTTCTCCTGTAGTCCCAGCTACTTGGGAGGCTGAGGCAGGAGGTTTGCTTGAATCCAGGAGGTTGAGGCTGCAGTGAGCCATGACTGTGCCATTGCACTCCAACCTGGGCAACAGTGTAAGACCCTGTCTCAAAAAAAAAAAAAAAAGCAATATAGTCAGCAGGATAGAAAAAAAACTAACAGTCTATATTGGGGCTGCTCTCAGTGTTCTTTAAACTTTATTTCTCTTTGTAAATATGAAAATTCCCAGCACTTAGTAAATGCTCAATAAATGTTAATTGAGCATCTTCTGTCTGAGAAGTTCAGGTGGTTTTTTTCCTTCCAATTGTAAGTTCTAGTTTCTTACTACAAATTCTTATTGTTATTGTTTTAGTTTGATGGATGTACAAAGGTCAAATTTGTGCAAAGAAAATGCACACTTAGAGATAAGAAGACATATCTTCTGCTCTTATGTTTCTTGACATGTTTTGATGGTACTGAGCTCAAATTTACCTAAGATGACTTTTTGAGAAAAGATTAACTCATCAAAACTTGTGCCAGAAGCAAGACTTTGTCAGTAGGGTACTATCCAAATTCTAAAGTAATGAATGCTTCTCTCCCTCTGGGGTTAGAAGCCTGACTTTGGGGTGTGGATAAAAAATTTATGTGTCCTGGCCAGGCGCTGTGGCTCATGCCTGTCATTCCAACACTTTGGGAGGCCAAGGTGGAAAAATCACTTGAGCCCAGGACTTCAAGACCTGCTTGGGCAACGTAGGGAAACCCCATCTCTAAAAAACAATAAAAATGAATTAACCAGGTGTAGTACTGCATGCTTGTAGTCCTAGCTCTGTAGGAGGCTGAGGCAGGAGGACTGCTTGATGCTGGGAGGGTGAGGATGCAGTGAGCTGTGATTGTGCCACTGCACTCCAGCCTGGGTGACGGAGTGAGTCCCTGTCTCAAAACAAAACAAAATGAAGAGTTTATAGAGTCCAGTAAGAGGTACAGTCACATCTCTAGTACAGACTCTGTAGAGCACTAGGAGGGCCCATGACTGAATGGGATATGGTGTGAGAGGCAGCCTAGAAAATGGAGATAACTGGGGCTCTGCACCTGCTCCTGATGGACCGCTCCGGTGACCCTGAGACCCTCTACCAGGCACTGATGGAGTAAGGATGGAGGGAGAGTTGCACTTTAGAGGTAAGAAGCCAGGTGGCATGCTGAGGGGAGAATTCATGAGATTTATAGAATAGTCTGGAAGAAATGCCATCATTCCGAGCCCTTCACCTACACTGTCAAAAGTGGCATGGGTCAGTGCCTCTCTCCCCCCACCAGGAGCGCGTGAAGTATGGAGGCCTCTCGAATGTTCTCAGGAAAAGCCTGTGTCTTCCTGGGTTGAGCAGGGAGCAAGCTAGAATGGACAGGAGAGAAGAAAGTCAGTGACATATCAAAGAATGCTTATCTCAGTAAACATCAGTGTTTGAGAGTCACATTGGGTGGTCCGTAGGCAGCTCTTAATTTTCAGAGCCAGTCAGGCAAGGCTTGGATTAACTTGTCTAAGATTCCTCATCTTATCCCTGTGCTAGAAGAACAAGCTTGGAACAAGCCAGCCAAGAGGCAGGAAGCCAGAGCAAAACTCCATGCTGGACAAGAAGTCTTGAGCATTGAGGAGCTGACTTCATATTGGATGCAGGGAAGAATGACCTGTCGATGGCTCTTGGCCGGTGGAAACGCCCTCGGTCCTTGCATTTGTGGTCTTGCTGAAAGAGACTTAACTTACTGAGTTATTGGTACCTGCAATACTCTGTCTGGAGTTTGGAAATTTCTCTGCTCTCTTAGTTTAGCAGGTTCTCTTGGTTTCGAGGAAATCACTGAAGCCACCTCACAGAATGTGAGCGTGTATGCACTAAAGGGACCAGGAAATGATGAACAGTCAGGCCTCGGAAAAGACAGGATGTAGAGGAATCTTCTGGACTCAAGGAGGCCTAGGAACCCTTGGCACCACATGTACAGGGGGCTCTAGTTCAAGGCTCCACCACCCTGTGACCTCCTCGTTTGCTTCTCTCTTTGATTCTAGCTTCTTCTGCTCATTCGTCACTTCCGCTTCCTCTGAAATTCTTGCATCCTGCTATTGGCCTCTTGGAGCCTCTGTATAGTGTGAGCTCCTCTGGTACTCCTGACCCCCTCAGGTTCCTGAACGAGAACCATCTGATGGAAGCAGCTCATCTCCCCCGGCCATGCCACTGGGCCTCAGCCAGGCTGCAGACTAGCTGGGCTCAGTCCTCAGGGTGGCCTCCAAGCAGCCTAGACTTGGATCCCCTAAGTCTAGGGACTTTGCAGATGGGACATTTTAAGGTCAAGGGAGGAAGCGGGGCATTGCAGTCTGTTGCTGTTTTCTCCAGAGCAGCCATGTACACTCCATATAGCGGCAGGAATTCTGCAGCTGGAGTTGCTCCCCTGAGACTCTGATCAGACAGCGACAGGATTTGCAGAGCGCTGTAGGTCTGGACCTTAGCTGTGTGCAGCCTGCTGAGCATCGGCGAATGGTGCGAGGGGTAGCCTCACAGTCATGAGCAAGTCTCATCTGCGCCGCTGCAAGTATGACGGAGGCAGAAAAATGACAACATAAAGAAATGCCGTGTCTTCTACGGGGGTTTCTTTTTGAAACTAAAAGGGGTTTTCCAGACTCACCCCACGGAGACCACTTTACTTTCCTTTTTTCTCAGATGATGACACTTGTAGAGGGGCTCTTTCTGCTGAGGGTACATTTCTCAAATACGTGGTCCATGTTGACAACTGCGTAAGACTTATTAATTACCACAATTGGTGCTTACTGGGGCCACTATAACTACTCCAGATATTCAAAGATAATTCATCATCCACCCAACAGCACAGTCCACGGAAGCCCAGGATGCATTCTGATCTTCTTCCTTTAAAATATAATGGACATACTGATCATTTCTTTTCCAAAGGATACTTCCTATCGGAATGTACTTTTATTATCTATTTTTGGTCCAAATGTGTAGTGTAATGAGGGAATATATGATGAACTCATTGTGTCTTGAACATAGCTGTTACCGGGAATTAAGCAAATTCTGTTTTACTTGAATTAGCGCCCTTGGGTGTCTTTTCTTTATGCAATTAACACAATTCGCCTGCTGCCCCATACCAAGAGTACGAATGTGGTTTTTCATCAGGAAGGGTGTGTATGGGTTGTGTACGGTGGTCTCAGGACCTAGCTCTGCCATTTTAAAGCTGCATAACAGGTTTCTTGACCATTTTCAAGTCTCTTTACTCATGCTTTATACAGAGACATTAGTTAGTCATCTTACAAGATATTTGTAACAATTATTAGAATATTTGGAAAGTTTCTGGCAAAGGATAAATAATAAATTAGCATCATCACGGATGTTCAAGGTGGCTATCTTTTTTTTCTTTTTTTGAGAAAGAGTCTGACTCTGTCACCCAGGCTGGAGTGCAGTGGTATGATCTCAGCTCACTGCAACCTCTGCCTCCCAGGTTCAAGAGATTCTTCTGCCTCAGCCTCCCGAGTAGCTGGGACTATAAGTGCACATTATCACGCCCAGCTAATTTTTGTATTTTTAGTAGAGACAGAGCTTCACCATATTGGCCAGGGTGGTCTCAAACTCCTGACCTCGTGATCTACCCATCTCAGCCTCCCAAAGTGCTGGGATTACAGGCGTGAGCCACCTCTCCAAGCCAAGGTGGCAATTTTTATACATAAAAAAAGCAGGAATGATTTCTTCGAATTGGTGCACTAAAGAAATGTTTTCCAGTCTCCTAAGCATTTAGGCATGGTAAAGAGATGACCATGTTAGTTGCCCAGACCTTGCACAACTTCATAGTGTTTGTTTGTCTCCCTAGGAAGGCTGTTTTGAGAAGGAACCTTTTCACTCCTGGGAGTTCTGATGTGTTCATCGGCCCCTGTTATCATGCTGGATATGGGGGCGGTTCAAGGGGGGATTGGGTGCCTGAGAAAAACAGTGAAAACCCCAACTGTGAAAACCCAAGAGAAACCGAAAGAGTGAACGCTGGAAAAAAAAAAAGGTGGGGGGGGGGGCGTGGCGAGCTGCAGGACCTAAGTGGTTAAGGAACTGGCTTCGACAGGAAGTGGGCAGGAGACTGTTTTCAGTATGCTCATGGGAACTGAGCTGGAAAGTGCTGTGGTGAGTGTGTGTGGAAAAAAGGGGCTTTAATCAAGCTATAAATATCTGTTTCTTTGAAGTTTTATGACCAACAATTAATGTTACTGGAAGGCTCATAAAAAGAGCTGTTTCTTGACTTGGTGGGTCTGAGTGGGCCAGGGTCAGGTTAAGATCCTAGCCTCGTGGGATGCCATCCCATCAGATTCCACTGTGTGTGTGTGTGTGTGTGTGTGTGTGTGTGTGTGTGTGTGTGATCTAACCTGTTGCATCAGTATCTAAAGGCATGCTCAGTATATACTTAAATGATTCATTCATTCATCCTTTCATTCAATTAACTCATGTTTCTGGAGGGCCCCCTATGTGCAATACCTGGTGATACAGCAGTGAACAAACAAAGGAAATCCCTGCCCTGAGGGAGCTTTCATTCTATTTGGGGAAATAGATATGAAACAAATCAAGACATGCAAGCAAGGTTAAGTGCTGTAAAGATAATTCATTCCTCTGAAAGCAGGAGGACGATGCTGTATGGTTCTAGACAGGGTTCTGAGATGAGTGGCCTGTGGACAGATTCCTGCCCAAAGAGGTGGACGGTACTAGGGAGGAGGGGACGGTAGGTACCAAGGTCCCGAGGGAGGCACATGCTCAACAGGGCCCAGGCGTGCCACCAAGGCCAGGAGGAGAGACTGAGGAGTCTTGGCCATGTCATGCCTTGTTGGTCTTTAGAAAGACTCTGTTTAGGATTTTGTTGTTTTGAGACATCTGGAGTGCATTAGTGTGATCTCAGCTCACTGCAACCTCCACCTCCTGAGTTCAAGCGATTCTCCTGCCTCAGCCTCCCAAGAAGCTGGGACTATAGGCGCTCATGGCAGCACACTCAGCTAATTTTTGTATTTTTTGTAGAGACCATGTTGGCCAGCCTGATCTCAAACTCCTGACCTCAAGTGATCCTCCCACCTCAGCCTCCCAAAGTGCTGGGATCACAGCCACAAGCCATTGTACCAGGCCTAGAAAGACCGACTTGTACCCTGATCAAGACAGGGAGGCTCTCGAGGGTTTTCTTTGGTTCTGCCCAGTGACCAGCCACCATAACCACATCCTTCCCCCAGGCTTTCCTCTTTCTATAAAACAAAACAAACAAGGTGAACGACAAAAAGCAGAAACAGAAAGCTAAGCCATAGTTGGGCAGTTTTATTTGAATGCTACTTCTTTTTTTTCTTACCTTTTGCTGTATGCTGAGCCCAATGCATGAAATTTTTTGTAATCTCTTTGCTGTGTTGAAGCTCTTCCACTGCTTTCGTGAGCATAAATGAATTTGAAGGCTGGCAGGCGGTAGCAACATAGATCAGCTTCCCCACTGGGTGCTCATTCTACCCGATTTTCGATTTTCGTTCTTGCAGACTTCAGGACTCTGGGATTTATGATCTTTGGATTTGGATCTTGGCTTGAGGCTTCCCTGCACACTCACCTTGGAGAGATGGTTTACTAAGCAAAGAATATCTCAGAACAATCTGGAGGAGGTGTGCCCTTTTTAAGAGAGCAGTTGTAAAGTACCCTCAGGCAACTTAGAAGCTCCTACTTACTCCGCAGGGTGCAGTGGCTCAGGCCTGTAATCCCAGCACTTTGGGAGGCTGAGGCAGGTGGATTACAAATTAGGAGTTCGAGACCAGCCTAACCAACATAGTGAAACCTCATCTCTACTAAAACTACAAAAATGAGCTGGGCGTGGTGATGAGTGCCTTTAATCCCAGCTACTTGGGAGGCTGAGGCAGGAGAACTGCTTGAACCCGGGAGACGGAGGTTGCAGTGCGCTGAGATAGTGCCACTGCACTCCAGCTTGGGCATGAGAGTGAGACCCTGTCTCAAAAAAAATCAAAGCTCCTACTTACTCGAGGATATTCTTACCTCTTCGTTTAAACAGCTCCCCTAAAGACTTCGCTAGCTAAAAAAAAAGTTTGTTTTCTGAAGGGGGTTTCTGCACACAACTGACCACATCTTTTTCTTTTAAAGAAATGCATCGTTCACGTCAGCTTTGCTTTCAGGTCGTCTGAATTGGGGAAGTTTGCCTGTGTGCAAGAGAGGGTTTCCTCCTTCATTTTCTTGGGTGCAGGGAGCCATTTATGACTAATAGGATTCATTACATGTGTGTTTAGCCTACCAATTATTAAGACTTTAACAATATTAAAACCTAAAGAGATAACCGAGAGGAAGCCTTTGGGAACTAGGAATCAATCATGCTGGTTGGCTTGAAAGCAGGGCAATAAAACGGCAGCCGCCCAGCCTGTGGTCTTTAACGTTAATGAAGCCAGAGGCGGTATCATTTCGTTGTTCCAACCTGATTGGTGCATCATGGATGTGCACCCCTGCTCATCAAAATCTCATCACCAGACTGACCCTATACATCTTCCGGGAGTCCAGCTCTTGCCGCTGGAACTGGTTCTCTGAGTTCCGGCTGCAGTTCAGGGAACAGGGCGGTGGCTGCAGTCCTGTTTTGTGTCATTGGTCTTTAGCCTGATCTAATTCAATCTGGTGATGCCTTTTTTCTAGTAAAACTGGATTCATTTCCATGAATCGCCATGGAAATGGAGACAGATTTATGTACCTTTCAGGGACATAATTTCCCCAGGACTGGAAAATGAGGGGTTCTGGAGATCTCTCTGGAATTAATGTAAATGTTATTTAGAACCTATTGTTCTGTGGCTCTTCGTAAACGCTGGGCATCCTCACACCTGTCTCACTCAGGGCCCCGCAGCCCTCACAAACCCCTGGCCCCTCAGGAATGGAGTTTGGGGTTCAACCAAATAAGCCCCCATTTTCACTGATGGACGTGTGACTTTTAATCTATAATCTAGAATGCTAGTTTCTAGTGAGGTTGGTGCAAAAGTAACAGCAGCTTTCCCCATTACATGCAACACCAAAAACCGCAATTACTTTTGCACCAACGTAATACTTTATACCTAGCAATTCAACTGCTGTAAAGAAGGATGCTGAGACAGTGCTTACCTGACTGAGACAGTCGTTCCATAGACAAGTCTATGTCAATGAAAAGAGGGACACTTCTAAAGGAAAAAAGATGGGCAAAAATTAGGTGTTTGCCTCTATCAGAAAAACAAAATGAATGTCATGGTGTGGCTGGGAGGATGTGGGAGAGAGGCAGATTTTGGAAGGGAACGACACCCAAAAACGCTAAATACCAATCTGTTTTTTTTTTTTTTTTTTTTTGAGACAGAGTTTTCGCTTTTGTTGCCCAGGCTGCAGTACAATGGCACAATCTCAGCTCACTGCAACCTCCGCCTCCTGGGTTCAAGCAATTCTCCTGCCTTGGCCTCCCAAGTAGCTGAGATTACAGGCACCCACCACCATGCCTGGCTAATTTTTTATATTTAGTAGAGATGAGGTTTCACCATGTTGACCAGGCTGGTCTTTAACTCCTGACCTCAGGTGATCCACCCACCTCAGCCTCCCAAAGTGTTGGGATTACAGGTGTGAGCCACTGTGCCAGGCCCAATACCAGTCTATTGATATTGACACTAGTTGTGTGTAGGGGATGAGACTCTGAATTGTTGTTGTTGTTGTTTTCCAATTTTCTCATTTTAAAAAATGAGTCCTTTCAAATGAGGTCAAAAAGAAATGTCCAGTGGCTTATTCTGACCCAATATTTTTCTGTTCAATTTAGATAGAGTCTCCATTTGAATAAAAATTGCCCTTACAATATATAGGATGATTTGTTTTTAAAGGAAAAGAGTCATTTTATAATCGCAGTAGGCCCAGCTCACCTTCCCAGCAGGCCTCCAGTGCCTGGTGCAGCGTGGCCCATTGGCACCCACAACAAATATCGTGACCTCACTTTTACCACACACTTCCTGCCAAGGCACAGGCAGAGCTTCAGCCTTTTTGTAACTTGAATAAACGTCAAAAGGATAATCAGTTATTAGTTAAACTTGCTCCTCTTCTTCAACCGTTGATAGTTTTCTTTCTTGCTTCCCCTCCCCCTGCCCTTCAACAGAGAGCGACAGGCCCGAAGTAAAAAGGGAAAAGGGGAACCGGGTGACTCAGCCCACAGCAAGCCTCACCACAGCTTCCTGGCCACCTTCTTGCTCTCTCCCCTTCCAAGAGAGAAAAGGGAGGAAGCCCAGAGCCTTCTAGCACAGAGTACCATGTCATATATATATATATACCACTTCCACAAATGCTCCGGAATGAATGAATGCATGTATGAATGAATGAGTGCCCATGGGGTCACTCAGAAGTAGTGGCATAATTTAGCCGGACCATTGCCCAGCTATAACTCATCGAGTCTCGTCCTCGATCCTGTGAATGCAGAAATACATTTTCTTATTCACAAACAACTTTGCTGGTAGGGTTCCTTGTGAAAGTTCGTCGTGGGCTGATAGTTCATGATCACTTTTGCCAGTGCTCTCATCTGCATGTCCTGAGTCCTAGAAAGCAAATAACAAGAAGCAACAACACGCTGCATCAGAGTATCCCTCTCAAAATCCCATCTTAGGTCTGTTTTTGTTGGTTTGTTTGTTTATTGAGACGGAGTCTGGCTCTGTCACCCAGGCTGGAGACCAGTGGTACAATCTCGGCTCACCGCAACCTCCGCCTCCGGGGTTCAAGCGATTCTCCTGCCTCAGCCTCCTGAGTAGCTGGGACTACAGGCACGCGCCACCACGCCCAGATAGTTTTTTGTATCTTTAGTAGACGGGGTTTCACCGTGTTAAGCAGGATGGTCTTGATCTCCTGACCTCGTGATCCACCCACCTCGGCCTCCCAAAGTGCTGAGGTTACAGGCTTGAGCCACTGTGCCAGGCCTGTTTTTGTTTTAACATTTTCCAGAAGTTTTGTTATAAAATATGTACAAAGATAAATGTAGAAACTTAGTGACCATCTGAAGATACATCTGAAAGGAGGAATAACAACCTCCCATTTAAAGGAATCTTAAAGAGATAGGAGGGAGGAAATGAGATGAGAATGTCAGTGTTTCTTTCATTAAAAGGAACCCAATATTTATGATCCAACAAGTTTCCACTGTGTCTACCCCGGAGTATCATCAGCCCAAAGCAGATTGGCCTTTTGGGCAATGTTTTCACTTCACTGTGGAGGGTCTTTGTGAGATCGCCTTGTCAGCTTCTGAATTCTTTGGGCACACAGGAAGGGTGACATGCTTCTGGCTTATTTCTAAGCCCCTTCGATGTGATTTCTGGTCCCCAAATTGAGGCAAAATAATCCTCACAATTTCCTAGGACGTTCTCTGCCCTGGCCCCTTTCTATTGTAAAGGAGGTTTCTCTAAGAGGCTTCCCAATGGCTTAGAATCTATCTAAGGGAATTTTTTGCTGGAGAAAGGGCTGCTGTCTTTGTCCACCTGTTTTCCTTTCTACCCCAACGGGACTTTCTCCCTCTGGCAGTTTTACTTAGCTGGAGAGGACAGAAGAGTTGGAAAAATGGACCCTGCTTTTATATCCATTTCTTAGTGGAACTCAAACTGCTCTCAGGCATCACCTTATTACCTCATTAATCCTCACAAGGGTCCCTCGGCAGAATTATTCTTCTTTTCAGAATGGAGAAATTGAGGCACAGACAAAATAAATGGCAGGTGGAAGGTCAGAGGGTCAGGCAGTGGGAGAGGTGGGGGCAGACGGAGGGCTTCTGGCATCTGTCCTGGTTCATCAGTCAGACTGTCCTCTTCAAATAAGGAGACATAAGGTACAGGGGGATGGGGGTGTGGGGGTGAGCTGAAATTGTGTGAATAAAACAGAGCCAGATTTAATTGTCACTCATCTAGCAGACGTCCATCTTCTTGGGACATGAGTAGACTCTTACCTGGCAGGTTTTTCAGAATTGAACCATTATTTGTTACGTGTGTTCTGTGTGCCAGGGACTGAGATGCTTCTCAACGGAGTTTACATGTGAGAGGAGCAAGAGACAAACCTCACAAGCAGGAAGGCAGACCTAGGAAAGCTGCCTTCACCCTTGCTCAGCCCTCCCCGCCACCCTTGCCTCCCGCCTGGATCACTGCTCAGTTCTCTCTTTTTTTTTTTTTTTTTTTTTGAGACAGAGTCTTGCTCTATCATTCAGGATAGAGTGCAGTGGCACAGTCTCAGCTCACTGCAACCTCTGCCTCCCAGGTTCGAGTGATTCTCCCACCTCAGCCTCCCTGGTAGCTGGGACTACAGGCAAGCGCCGCCATGCCCATATAATTTTTTTTTATTCTGTATTTTGTTTTTCTGTATTTTGGTTTCACCATGTTGCCTAGGCTGATCTCAAACTCCTGACCTCAAGTGGTCTGCCCACTTTGGCCTTTCAAAGTGCTGGGGTTACAGGCATGAGCCACCAAGTCTGGCCACAGTCCTTTTCATTAAGGGCCTCCTGGCACCCAGCCACCCTGGAGCCCCTTCAGTTCTTTCTCCACAGATAACCAGAATCTCCTTTGAGATATGTTAGATCACCTCTTTCTCCTGCTTAAAACTTTTCGAAGGCATCCTGTGTTACTCGGAGTGGGAGCCACAGTCTTAAGCTGGCCATGGGGTCCTGCATGCTCTCCCCTCCCCCGCAGGCTCTGTTCTTCCTGCCCAGCCTCTTCCCCCTGCTCACTCTGATCCAGCTGTGCCAGCCTCCCTTCTGTCCAAAGGAATGAGACCCATGCCCCTTCTCTGGATTATCCCACTCTGAGTACCCTTTAACAGCCACAGGACTGGCCTGTCCTTTCTCTGTTACCTTCAGGGGAAGCTTTTTCTAGATACCATCTGTAAAACAGCAGCCTTCCTTCTCCCTTTCTCCCTCCCCAGCAGCATCTCTGACCCCCTCACCTGGTTTATTTCTGTCTATGTCATCATTGCCATCAATCAAAGCACGCCTCCCAGTTACTTACCGTTTTGCTTTCTCCCCACTTCTTAGAATGCCAGCTGCAGCAGGGCAGGTATTTCACCTGTTTCGTTTATGGCAGCATCCCCATCACCAGGAACCTCATAGGTGCTTAATGCATTTTTTATCTGAAGACAAAAATTGACCCTCACGGAATAAGAAGAAGGAGTGTGAAGAGGAGGTTTATGCCCACAATATTTCTCCAGATCCTCTATACTCTGGAGAGGAGAAAGGATCAGGGTGGGTGGGGACATCTGTGGGCATATTGGGGAGGGGACCAGGAAAAAGCCTGGAACAGGGCCTGCTGTCATTTGAAGGTTTTGCAACTTTCTGTGGCACAGAAGGCATAGAAGGATCTCTTCATTTAAAGGGTTAGGTTGGATTTTTTTTTTAACTTCAACACCAGTTATCTTACTTGCTTTGGTCATACCCTGGAGGTACTCGTTATAGACAGGAATATATGTGGGGTGGAGGCTGCTCTGGGTCAGTGGATTCACAGAAAAGTCAGAATTCTCTTTTGTAAAGAGCCTGCTTTTCTCAATAATTGCATAATGACGTCTTTGATTTCCGGGCCCTCATGCCTAGCTGTTTCCTTAGGCATTTATTCAAGGTCTGAGACCCCATTCACCATCCATCAGGATACATGTTTGTATCTGGTTCCAAAACTTTTTTTTTTGGCCCATATTACTGCAGCCCATGGCAGAAGATTCTAGCAATTAGCAGGAACTGAAAGTGATAATTTATTGCAACCAACACTGTGATCTAATAGTCACAAATTACACAAGCAAAATCCATATTTTGCTAGTGGTGGCACCGTGGCGCTGTCACATGCCCTACATGCTTGTTAACGCCTGTTGCTCGTATTAGGAAAAACCAGAACCTTCCCCCACTGGGAACAAGAGAGCCCCTCAGGTTCTGAGGATGATGATGTTCAACAACGGACTCCAAAGGGGGTTAGGTTTGTGCTGGGGGTGAAAGCTGTGCGGTTTCATTCTGTTCCCAAATGATCTTTGGAGGATGAGGGATACTTTCTGTCTTTTATTTAGGGAAGGTGATCAGGTTGGTACAGGGCGTGAGAGTAGCAGCACTGAGAGGGGGAACTGAGGAGATTCAAGCCTTTTGCCTGTTGACCACAGTTCAGATCTATTGATTTTTGACCATTGCATCTTGCCTCTCATCTGAACTTCACGTGAAGTTCCAAACCAGCAGGCAACATATATTACAGGCACAATGATAAGTCAGGTCCTGCCGGCTGACCAAGGCAGTGTGGCAATGCTTCAAGTCTTTAAAACTGTATCCCAGTGGCCTGAAAGCATTAATACGTCTGGAATATTGCCTGTCCAGTATCTAGAGAGGCGCCTGCAGAATTTGATTCGTATGTACATCAAGTTTTTGAGCTGGAGGAAACTTGAGACACTCTCTAGTGCAGCAAATTTCAAACCTGTCTGCTCATCAGAATCACCTGGGAGCTTTAAAAACACACAGATGCCTAGGACTCACCATCCAGAGAGACATTCATTTGGCTGCAGATTGAATCCAGAAGTTCCAAACTGAGGTAAAGTCACATCTAGGGAGTCCTCTTATTTAATAGAGGAGGAAACTGAGTCTCAGTGTCTGAAACAGAGAGTGGAGATTGAACACAGACACCTGACTCCCAGCGTGTGGCATTTTCTCCTAGAATGCATTTCTGCTTCTTAACCAGCAGAAGAAAGCCTATTAACTAACCCATCAGGGATCACCATGGGCAAAGGAATGCATATTAAGAATTGTCTGGAAAGAAAAGAAGGTCATTGGAATCTTCTTCACCCCTTCCCTGGTACCAGTGGTTGCATTTCAGTGAATTTCTCCAAAAGCAATTATCACAGTGTCCCCGTGTGTTGAGCAAACTTCCCTTGCAATCACCTTAGGGGTTTCTTTTGTTAAAGAGTAAAAGGAATGATTTCATAGTGAAATTTTCCTAAAATGTTCAGGGTGTAAGAAGGAATTGCAAACAATACGTGTCCACCGGGAAGGTCAACATAAATGAGTAGAGGCAGGTAATAACCCAGATACACTTTGTTGGAAAATTGAATGCATAGAAATGGCCTTTATTTCTGCAAAGAAAAATGTACGTTTTCCTTTTTTTCCTTGCAAAATTTGGCCTCCTCCATATACCTTTTAAAATTTCTACTTTTGATAGAACAAAGGGTATAGTTTTAGTCCATTTTGTGTTGCTATAACCAAATACCGGAGACTGAGTAACTTACAAAGAAAAGAAGTTTATTTGACTCACAATTCTGATGCCTGGAAATTTCAAGATTAAGCATGTGGGTAGGGCCTCAGGCTGCTTCCACTCATGGAGGAAGGCAAAGCCAAGGCTGTGTGTGCGCAGAGATCACAGTGGGAGAGAAGAGGCAGGAGAGGGGAACTGCCAGGTTCCTTTAAACCACCAGCTCCCATGAGAACTCATAGAGGAGAACTCATTCACAACCATGAAGATGGCTTGAAGCCATTCATGAGGGATCCATCCCTGTGACCCAGACACCTCCCAAAAGGCCCCACCTCCCAACATCTTCACACAGAGATCAAATTTCAACAGGAGTTTTGGTGGGGACAAACAAACCATATCCAAACCCTAGTGAGTATAGTGAGTATAATGTATCTTTTACATTTCTCTTTACAGAAAGAAAAGCAATGTAAGGGCCTGTGACAGTTAGCCTTACTGCTGGGGAGACATTAAGGAGTGGTGGAGTCTGTGATGAACTGCAGAGCACACTCTGTTGAAAGAGGACGTCACTTTCCATTCTAGCTGACTGTTGTCATATGGAGAGACAGAACTATGCTCACCAGATTCTTTAATTTTTCCTTTCTCTTCTAAGAGAAACTAGAAATGGAGATCGTGTGTGTGTGTGTGTGTGTGTGTGTGTGTGTGTGTGTGTGTGTGTGTGTGTATTAGAGAGAAAAATCTTTAGGAGTTTTAAACATTGGCAACTAATTTAGTTTATTTCTATTTGTAACATATTTCGCCAAATACATGGTATGGGTCAAAAAGAGCATGAACTTTTTGCAGTGTACAAACCTCCAATGTGAGACTTCTGATGAAAAGATATTTAAAGTGTGAGAGACGAGTCACTAAAATAAGGATATGGATCAGTCAGGGTTAAATCAGAGCAACGGCGTGAGTGGGAATTGGCTTATGCAATGGTAGGGTTGCCAAGGCAAGTCTGAAATCTGTACTGTGGGCAGTCGAGAGAGGCAGGCTGGAACTCTAATTTCTTCTTCTTCAGGGAAAGAAAAGGTTCTTCTCTTAAAATCTTCCAGTTGATTGACTCAGTCCCACCCAGATCATCTAAAATAATCTCCCTTCCTTAAAGTCACCTGAATAGGGGCTTTCATCGCATCTACAAAATACTGTCCCAGTAACACCTTGACTCGTGTCTGATTGGGTAACTGGGAACTGCAGGCTAGCCACGATGTCAAATAAAACTCACCATTCCAGGGTACAAATCTGCAGTAAGAGATTTCTGATGGAAAGGAATTTACTAACAAAAAGATATCCACCAAGGATAAATAAGATCAGGGTTACTATGTCCCTTCTTGATAGGATGTCTTCATTTTTCCCGATTTTTGTTCCTAAAAACGGAGATTGTTTTCAAAAGCCTGAAAAATGAGACGTTTTGTGATCCGATTTAGAAAAGCAGCGGTGGGTTTAAGCCAATACAAGATGGGTTTGTATCTTTAAGTGGCCTTTATTACCACAGTAATAAACAGCAAACGGGCCCAAATCTTACAGGCTTGTGTTGGCTTTAACCAATGAAGTAGAACAAGACCTCTGAATACCCCATTAGTTCCAGGCTGTGCTTTGATGGCTCTGCACAGACAGCTCTTTTCCTATACAAGTCACCAGCCTCACCCGTGTCTCTTAACAAATGTTGTTGACAGGCCACGTTGCAATTTTTCTGCATGTTCTGACAGTTTAATTCAGTACCTCCTAGCTAAGCACTCAGCCTAAGGGGGTGCTTCGGCACCTTGGCATCACCAGGCTGCAATTAAAGTAATTCAGGGACTGGGGCTGGGCTTGCAGAAATAGGCCTTCTTCCCTTTGGAACCTACAGTGCATTTTCCAGTCTCCCCGTGGAGCACACGAGATCTCGCTTTTAGAGCAGAGGGCAGTGGAATGTATTAACAAGACCTCCACTGGCAAGAAGTAGCTCCATTTGTATGTTGCACCCAATAGGGTTTTCTCCATAGGGGTTAGGCATAATGTCTTCGGTAAACTTGGCACCTGTAGAAAGGTCTTGTGGTGGAAAGGAGGGGTGTGAAGGGAGGAATGAGAGTCAGGGAACCCAGGACCCAGGACAGGAGTTCAGCAAAGACGGTTTACAGAAGCTATCCTTCCAAAACCGCCACTCAGAAACGGTGTCCTTTATTTTGCATTCTGTACCGGAAAGATAAATGGGGAAAAGTCTCCAGAAATCAGCCTCATTTGAAAGGGCCCCATGGAAAGAGAGATTCTGGAGACGTTTCGGAAAGGTTTGTACTCGAACGTAGTCGCAGCTGGTATGACAGTGGAATGTTTTGAAATGAGCTTGATTCTGTTTACCCATCCTTAATTTAGCAACTCTGTCAGGTCTCTGCTAATACAGGATAGTTCCCAGGTTGTAGAAAGATTTAGTGTGTCAAGTAAGGTGGAATTTGATCAATTCTCCAGATTTACAAATAGATGAGAATTGGGTAGATTCCCCAAAATTACTTTATGACAAAGATCGTTTGGCGGAGATTCTTTCAAAAATGTCCACTCCCATATCCTAGCCTGAGGGAATGAGTTTAAGTGGACCTGGAGTGCAGCCTGGGAGTTTGCTTTGATCTGGCATCCCTGGTGAATCTTTTCATTCAACCAAATGCAGGAATTAATCCTCTGAAATACATGTCCACAGAATGCTCAGTGCTTTCCAGAAAATGCAACAGATTGAAACTTTCCAAAGGGAATTACCTGGGATCATTTCTCATTCTCTCTCTCCTTCTCTGTATTAGTTGCCCGTAAGAAAAGGCTAATAATTTCTGCTTTCACATCTACTTTCTGGATAGTTTTTTTCTAGAGGTAGGAGGTACATAAGAGAAACATGTTTTATAGCTGTGGTTTTCAAGAAGTACAGCATTTTGGAGAGAATGGAAGACTTTCTTATATGAAACACTCAGGGAGGTTTGAGATCCAAGCTAAACAATCCTGAAGGAGTTACCTGGAGTTGACAGCTGACTCAAGCGGCACCATCCTCTTCCTCCCAGCAGATGAAGACCAAACGTGGGTGGGGCGTTGGTGGAAGCAAAACAATGTACTGGAGTGGTTACATTTTTTGAGGAAATCAATGACAAATGCCATCTGAATGTCTCTTCTTAATTCCTTCTGAAAAATAATTTGCCTATAGATGTCAAATTAAAAGCCTGCCGTCTGCTCAGTTCAGTTATTTATTCAGCGTCTGTGACTGTGGACACGAGGTTTTAACTCTAGGACTCAGCTGCCTCATCTGTTAAATGGGCAAACTAGGAGGGTGGTTTTCGTTTGTTTGTTTGTTTTGTTTTGTTTTGAGATGGAGTCTTGCTCTTTGCCCAGGCTGTAGTGCAGTGGCGTAGTCTCTGCTCACTGCAACCTCCACCTCCTGGATTCAAGCGACTCTCTGCCTCAGCCTCCTGAGTAGCTGGGATTACAGGCACCCACCACCATGCCCAGCTAATTTTTGTATTTTTAGTAGAGACAGGGTTTTACAATCTTGGCCAGGCTGGTCTTGAACTCCCGACCTCATGATCCACTAGGAGGATGTTTATCCACATGCAATGTCTCCTTCCGTTTGAAAACTATTGTGAATGTTTGGAATATTATTTAGCTGGTGTGTCCTAGATATACTATTAGGAGCCACTGGGGACATGAAATGTGAGAGAATGCCTGCTCTCTGTCACATTTACTGAACATCATACTTTTCAAGATTGTTAAAAGTTGCTGAAACCCTACTTTGAAGGAAATCATACTTTGAAGCTCACTACATAGCAAATGGGTAGAAGAGTTGTGAAGAGTTTGAAAATGGTCTCATTAAATAAGAAACAGTGCCTACCTAGGAAAGATGCAGGTGTATCATAGCCACTCCGTAAAGATTTCAAGTCTTTTGGACACAGTCCTACTATCTCGGCCGTTCTGAAGCTAAAGGGTGTATGCTTAAATTGTTTTGTTTGTTTCTTTCATCAAACACCTAAGGACCCTTTCTAGCTCACTCCTGCCAAACTTGAGAGTGACATTCTTTTCTGGTCTGTGAAGAGGACGGGTGAAGGGCAGAATGTCCTGTGTACTTGGGCACGCGCATGCAACCCCAGCCGGCGGTTCCTCGTCTGTGTCCTCTTCCTCCCCGTCTTCCTTCTCTTCCTCCTCCTCCTTCTCCTCCAACTTTTTTTCTCCTCATTCTCTTTCTCCCTCTTCTCTGCCCCCTGGTTTCAATGTGCTTCTTGCTTTGGGCAAGTTCTCAGCATAACCCTCTGGCAAAGGCAAACATTCACCTAAGTGGTTGAGTCTGGGCATATTTGTTGGTCTCTGCTGAGTCCGTCCACCCATTGTAATCCCTCCTCTGCCTCTCCCTAGCCATTAGCCAAGCCTTGACCTATTGACCGCAGTGTTGCCGAAGCAGCTGGACTCCCTGTTTGAAAGGTTTTCTGAAGAGGCATCTATTAATTTATGTATTTAATTTTGGTATGAAGTGACTGTTCTCCTCCCAGCACAGGTATTAAACTACCTTTAGGGGAATCCAGCAGCTGTAATTGTCAGTAAGGAAAAATGCTTAGAGTGTCTGTCACAAGGCAAACACATTAGTGGGAAATAGCGCGAGGCTCCAGACAACCGGAGGGGTTCACTCCCTCCTTGGATTTTGCACCCTCTTCCCTCGTTCCTGAGGCCCCCACTGGGAACCCTTAGCTAGAGAACGCCCGTTTCATTATGGAACACGGCAAAATGAGTGATGGTCAGGCTCCAGTTGATTCCATACTATCTGACTCAATCTGTAGTTTGACTTGATTAACCGAGTTAATTTTTAAGATCTGAACAAATCCAGTAACATTTACAGTGACCTATCCAGTCCATACATATTAGCTATTCATAAAGGGTTTTAAACATGATTGTTAATCCTAGATTGATACTTAAACAATTAAGTCCATTCAAGGCATTCAGTTTCTGAGTCCTCAAGGATGGTAAGGAGAGCCGCAAACTGGGGCTCCTTGCCCAAGCAAAGGCATCTTAGGCCATCATGCATGTTTCTCCACATCTGTCTGTAGATACACTTTGTTGGACAAACCAGGTGGCTCTGTCCTTCAGGCAAAGAGCTCCTAAATTGAAAATGATATGGGAAATTTCAAGAGAGAAGTCCAGGAATGGGAGATTTATGCATAACTAGAGTCAGTAACGTATCCTGAGCAAAGGCAGGCGCAGCTGTGCGGTGGTACCCTTTTTTTGGGGGGGGGTGGGTGTTGTTTCTGAGGTCCTTGCCTAAGACAGCAATTTTTCTGTTTCAGAACTGGGAGGCTCTAAAGCTAGAATCAAAAAGAGTCACAAGCCCACAAATAGGGAACTACTCTAAAGCGATGGTTTTGAAACCTTGAAATACCCTAAGATTAAAAAAGAATGAGGTAGCTTAGGATTACCTGTGTCTTATGCTGGTATGTAAGGACATTAATAATTTTTTGGTAAAACATTAATTATCATCTGCTATCACTATTATTTCATAAATCATTTTCCCTCAAAATGAAAATGAAAACTTAGAAGCATACATCAAAGTTGAAAGAGTTTTACTACCATTAACATTTTGCTATAATGACTACCATGTCTTTATCCATTCATCCATCTGTCATATTGGTAAAACAAATAATATTTTTTTTAACAAATAATATTTTAATGCCAACGTATAGGAAGGATAGATTGTGGGTAACACCCCACCATGGGCACTGAGGAAGGAGAACTGTCCAGACCCCAGGCACAATTAGTGTCTGAAGAATATCTTAGTTTTATAGTGTTATTACTCAGCTATTTCCTTTATATAATCCTTTATCTATAATCACATATTAGTTTATAGAATTAGTGCCTGAAGTATAACTTACTGCTTACATATATCTAGCTTATATAATCATACTGAATGTTATATCTAGCATACTTAGTTCTATATAATCTTTCTATATAATCATATAGGTGTTGTGGTCAGAGCTGTACTGACACATTTACTGCTGATTTATAGAATCCTTCTATATAACCATATAGTAGTTTGTAGTAGGAGGAATGCCTAGAGCAGTCACAGCACAGAAGCAGTACATGGGAAAACAACCAGACCAGGACAAGAACCAAAGACCCAGGCAGTGGCGTTCCTGCCTGAAAGGGACGCTGTATGGTAAGCTTGGAGCAAGAGCCTCTCCTCCTGATAAAGGAGTTGTAGTACCTTGCATCCAGTTCCTGTGGAAAGTAGGCCTCAGGCCTGAGATCCTGGAAATAACTGAGGGAGAAGAACCCCTCTGGTGTGACCAGTCACAGCAGCTGTACACCCTATAAGTCTTTTCTCGCTTCTGTGCTAGCTCAAATCATCCTCCCATAAATATCTTAAGAGAAGAGCACAAGTCTGTCAGCTCCCACTGCATTGGCTTACAGTATCCTTCTATTAGAAATCCTTTGAAGTCTCCAGCCCCCAGATAAGAAGTGTTGCACACAGCCCACCTCCTTGCCTCGGTGACCTAATGGGGGTGGACCACTTTTCTGTACACAACCCTCTACTACTGCACACGGCATGGCCCCCTACTGCGCCTGACCCACTTCTCTGTCCAAGTGTCAAACAAAAAAAAAATTTTTTTTTTGAGACGGAGTTTCACTCTTGTTACCCAGGCTGGAGTGCAATGGCGTGATCTCGGCTCACCACAACCTCCGCCTCCTGGGTTCAGGCAATTCTCCTGCCTCAGCCTCCTGAGTAGCTGGGATTACAGGCACGTGCCACCATGCCCAGCTAATTTTTTATATTTTTAGTAGAGACGGGGTTTCACCATGTTGACCAGGATGGACTCGATCTCTTGACCCTGCCCCCTGCTTATACCTAATACATACAGATGCTTCTGGGCATTTGGGGCTCTCGCCGATCTCCACTCACAGGTGGCATGGTCCCCCAAGTCCAGATGCTCTTCACCAGTTCTTCAGTGTCCTGTCTCTTTACTTCTCAGATCCTGCACCTCAGCACAGCATAAGGGATACCCCACGACCCTGTGGGGCCCTACAGCCCTACAATAGATCAATAATTTCCAAGAAATGTTAGTTGACCACTTGACATCAAATTATGTACAGTTAAATATTGATACGCAAATATTCACGCATGTAAGAGTTCGTGCAGAGAGACGTACACATGTATGTGGCCATGTACATATATGTCTACTTGCATTTAAAAATGCAGGTCATGATTTTTAATCCCCATTTCCCCGCTGATCTGTGAAAACAAATGGTGAGCCCCAGCATGAGGCATTCTCAGAGAGCCATTTGGGGTCCCACAAAAAAAAATGTCAGGAGTGCATGCTGGCAATTCACTAAGAGATTTCAGGATGTTCAAATACTGCATGTGATTGCAATCCCCACTTGACCAAAGCTGTCCAAACCTCAACAGACAGCGGTCAGAGGAGGCCCCATCATAGAACCTGCGGCTGGCTAATTACCCAGGAGCAAAGCAGGTCACTGCGGGTCAGGGGAGGCTGCTCCCATCCACCGCCACAGTGTCCTCACGATATAGGAAGGCAGTCTCTGGTCAGCACAGGGCTGGGTATAGACTTTTCAGTTCACAAAGGTGGGAGGTGGTATGACAGACTGGAACCAGCACAGGGATGCAGCCCCTCCTGGGCTGTGGGTGTGGGATCTTTGGGTGGATCCCATAGCCCGGTGCCTCTCTGTAAGCCACCAACAGGAACAGAACAGGCACCCCTGAATGGTGACAGTTACAAGAGTCCTCAGTAATAGCAGTCTGCTGTTGTTTTGACCCATTCAAAGGAACTTTGTTATTTTCTGATAATGAAAACAATTTCTGTTCATTGTAGAAAGGGTAGAAAATATAGATGAGAAAAAATAACAAAAACAGAACCGTCATCATCTCAAAACTCAGAGAAAAGGGCACCAACTCCGTCTTCATCCCCATGCGCATATTCACATCCTTACCTATACGCATTCCCTTATTCATGTCCATATCTACATCCACATCCATAACCAAACCAGTACCCACATTTATATCTAGACCTATAGCAATCTGTATATTTAAATCTGTATGTTTAGATATTTCTAGAAATGCATACATAGCTATTATGTCTTTAAAAAGTCACAGAAACAATGATTTTGTACACAATCCTGTATAATCTGCTTTCTTTTGTTTATAGAATACCATGAATGTCTCTTTTTTTGAGACAGGGTCCCATTCTGTCGCCGAGGCTGGAGAGCAGTAGTGCAATCTCGGCTCATTGCAACCTCTGCCTCCTGGGCTCTAGCAGTCCTTCCAGCTCATCCTCCCAAGTACCTGAGACTACAGGCAGGCACCACTAACCCCAGCTACATTTGTTTTTTTGGGATTTTTAGTAGAAACGGGGTTTCCCCATGTTACCTAAGCTGGTCTCGAACTCCTGGACTCAAGTGAGCTGCCCTTCTTGGCCTCCTGAAGTGCTCATGACAGGCATGAGCCACTGCACTGGGTCAGGAATACCTTTCTATACCAGTAAATATTATTTTACATCATTTTCAGTGATTCCATGATATCCCATTTTATGGTTTTCAGTAATAAGTTCAAAGCCAAGTTGCTGTATCAGCAGCATCAGAATCACCTGGAAATCTTAGAAATGGAAATTCTTAGGCTAATCCCAGACCAGCTGCATCTGGGGGCAGGGCCCAGCAATCTGTATTTCAACAAGCCTTCCAAGGGACTTCAGTGCCTGCTCAAGTTTGACGCCCACTGCCTTAAATCAACTTCATCTGTTGTCATACTTACTAGGGGAGCACATTTTGAATTTTTGACCCAAGACTTCAAAACTTTTACCTGTGCTCAGTAAGTCCAGGTGAAAGAACCTTTGGAATTCAGAATCTTGTGCTCACACTCACCAACATTTCATGGCATAATTCCTCTTCACCTCTGAATTCTACCGATGGAATCAAGATTGAGGGATTCTGGGATGAATCTGGGAAAACTTTACAGTTCCTGAGATAAAATAAGCAACACTTGGAGTGTGAATGCATATTTGGGGAAAGCACGCCTATCATATTTTCAAGAAGTTCATGACTCTAGAATGACCCTTTCTTTAAAAAAAAATTTTTTTTTTTTTGGAGTCGAGGTCTGGCTCTGTCACCCAGGTTGGAATGCGGTGGCACGATCAGAGCTCCACTGTGACCTCAAACTCCTGGGCTCAAATGACTCTCCAGCCTCAAGTTACTCTCTGGCCTCAGCCTCCTGGGTAACTTGGACTACAGTTGTGTGCCACCGTACCCAGATAATTTTTTTTAACTTTTTATTCTTTTTTTGAGATGGAGTCTCGCTCTTTTGCCCAGGCTGAAGTACAGTGGCACGATCTTGGCTCACTGCGACATCTGCCCCCTGGGTTCAAGCTGTCCTCCTGCCTCAGCCTCCCAAGTAGTTGGGATTATAGGTGCCCCCCTCACCACACCCACTAACTTTTGTATTTTTAGTAGAGATGGGTTTTATCACGTCAGCCAGGCTGGTCTTGAACTATTGACCTCAGATGATCCACCTGCCTCGGCCTCCCAAAATGCCCAGATTACAGGCATGACCCACCACGCCCGGCCTTTAACTTTTTGGAGAGGCAGAATCTTACTGTGTTGCCCAAGCTGGTCTTGAACTCTTGCGCTCAAGTGATCCGCCCTTCTCAGCCTCCCAAAGTGCTGGGATGAGTCACCATGGCCGGCCCAAAATGACTTTTTATTTGTTGTTTTTGTTCTCATGCTTGCTGTCCTGCTTTCTCCAGTTATTCCAATAAAAAAACGAAAAGAAAAGAAATCTACTCGTGGTCTATTGGGCGTACTGCCCAAGCACAGTGTGAAATGACTGCCTTTTCACATTTTATCTTCTGGATGGCCCAACGACCAGCCTGACTTACCAGCCTGATTTTCCTTGCGGGGGGCAGATCCCACTCTGCGGATCTCCAGCGAAGCCCCACCCTCAGCCTTTGTGATAGGCAGCATGTACGTTTTCAGGTCGCATTTAAAAATGAAATTTTTCTTGAAAATGTTCACATCCTTCCCCCAGAAATTCTGGATTTATACATTTCTCCCAAGGAAATCATTAGGTACTACATGAAAGTTTATGCACCAGATGAAAATTATAATCAAAAATTAAAATAGTCTGAATATCTAATAATCCAACATTAGTGACAGAGATAATGCTGGAGTTTTAGGATGAAATCTCATAACGGGGTTTTGAAAAACGGTTAGGGGCATGGTAAAGGAGTCCTGGAATAAAATGAAGGGAAAGGAGTCAGGCTGAGTGCAGACTCTATTCCGATTCAGCTCATACATTAAAAATATCTGGAACAAATGAGACCTGCATGTTGACATATATATATTTTTTCCTTGATTCTGTTATCTGTTATCAGGATTTTCTATAATGAACATTTATTGGTTTATAATCGGTGGGGCAAAAACCTAAATTAATAAAATAGACATGATGTTCGTGGCAAGGAAGCCCATAAGCCCACTGTCTAAGTGTCAAATGGATTTTAGCTCCATCTTTCTGGCTTTGACTAGACCCTCTTACAAGCAAGACCAGATCCTCTGCAGAAGCATCAGCGGGGGCCAGTGCTGCCTTCTTGACACACACGTCAGAGCTGTACCCAGAGCTGTGGTTTCAAAGCAGCTGAGCTGCATATTGAGGTTGGCTAACCGCATATCCACGTGTTTTTCTGGTGTCCACCTGACCCCCACTCCAGGGGAGCGGTAGATTCCAAGGAGAGAAAAAGGTGTGGGAGTGAATGATTGCAGGTACAGGTGTGTTTGCAGGTTGAGGGATTGTCCAGGCTGAGCTGTGCCATGCTGGAGGAACCGCCATCTGGGCACTTCACATGCCATTCATACTAAAGGGCGATTGGCTGTGTTCATCATCAGGAAAAACAGTGCTTTAAAATTTGCCATCTTTGGTAGGGCATGGTGGCTCGTGCCTGTAATCCTAGCACTTTGGGAGGCCGAGGCAGGAGGATAGCTTGAGCCCAGGAGTTTGAGACCAGCCAGGGCAACATTGTGAGACTCCACCTCTACAAAAAATAAAAAAATAGGGGGTTCCCTCTCTCAACTTTGGAGCCCCCCACCTCTGTCTCTGTACAGGGGAGCGTCTTCCTTCTCCCTTTCTTCTTGCCCCTTCTTGCCTATTAAAGTCTCTGCTCCTTAAAACCAAATAAATAAATAGTTAGGTGTAGTGGTATGTGTCTGCAATCCTAGCTACCTGGAAGACTGAGGCCTGAGGATGACTTGAGTCCTGGAGGGCGAGGCTGCAGTGAGCTGTGATCATGCCCCTGTACTCCAGCATTAGCGACAGAGCAAGACCTTGTCTCAAAAAAAAAAAAGATTCCTTTTAATTGCCATAGTCTTGTGCTAAATACTTGGACATCTGACAACATTATCCTTCATCTCCCCATCAGCCTGGCCTGAACTTGGCAGATGCCATCTCAGACCATAACGTGTGTGTGTGTGTGTGTGTGTGTGTTTTGTCTGTGTGCTGTGAACATGTGTGTGTTCACTGGGTTTGTCTTCCGGTTACCCTGGAGCTCTTGACAATACATGAGAGCAATATGAAGTCAGGGGGCACTTTTCATGTCCGGTCAATTCCAGGACTCTATGTAAACTGTACTAAGCTGAAACCTACTTCTTTGTCCCTTTGGCCACGGTCCTCGTAATCCACATCTGTGCAGTGTTCACTGTGGCTGTGAGTTGACACAGAGTCTTGTCTCCCAGACCCCAGGTTTCTATCGAACTACTGTAACTTTAAAAAGATTTAACAAAGACTACCTCCACTAGCTAAGCTGAAATAAGAATGTCTCCGGAGTTTAATGGATCAAATAGCGGTGATAGGTTTTATGGCTCTTTTTTACTTTAGGGCATAGGGAAGAGAGAGCCGGGCAGGTTGGTTTTAAATTCAAGGATTTATGTTGTTAATCCTCCAGGCTAATTATAATTTATGGGATCTTGGCAAATTAATATGCAGTTGCTATTCAAAAGTGGAGAGCAATGTAAGGCAGGCATAAACAAGCCTTGTTCATTTTTAATTTATTTCCACCAATGGAGAATATTAAATAAAATGAACACTGGGGTATTTTGCTCCAAGTTTGGTGTTCATTATTTATCTCTAAATTACGAAATTCATGTAACAACTCCTTGCTTTTTCACCAAGAATCTAGAATTTGGGAACTACCACATCAGACAAATAGGAAGCAATCAGTCATTTTCTCTCTACTACATTTAAGGCAGGCTCAGCGATACCTGCACAGAAGCAGAGGTGTCCTGAGCATGCACGTTACAGCAGTACCAGGTTTGGCATGGTACACGTTGGGGCTGTTTAGAGACAGAAACTTAGTAGTGTGTGAGCCTAAAACGTCAGTTGCATGGAAACGAAAGTGCCAACCCTCCAAAGCAACAGTCCAGCCCATTCTGTCGCAAGAGATTGAGACATTGGGAAGTCCCAATGTATTGCTAGCCTGGTAGATATTGAGCAGGGAGTGATCCCATTATTGGGCTTTCAGACGTTAGCATAGCAACCGCACTGCACCCAGGACCCCCATTTAATCAGCAACTCCTATGGCTGTTTGGGGGCTCTCTTTCAAATAATGCTTCTCACCCGTGAACATCTGTCAGAAAACTTTCACTGACTGGCAACCAGGAGACAGGTAGGTTGGACTCATGTGATAATTGGTCGCACCACTAGAAATAAGAATGCCCCTCCCATTTCCCCTCCACCTCCTCTCCTCTTACGTTCTTCTCCCCACCATACCCCCGCCAACCTCCCCCATCATTCCAGCTGGGAAAGGCCATCAAATGTAGCTTGGAGAGCTGTAGAAACCTTGAGCTCTGAGCCCAAGGAACAAGTTGGAGTCCTGCCCCCAGCTGTGTAGCTCAGATAACAGCTGGAGCAGAGAACAGGCTGTTCTCTCTGCTGGAATATCTGACCCAATTCTGACTAGTAAAGAGAGTTAATAGTTTGTACCGTGAGTCATCCTTGTCCCCACATGAGGGAAGGGAAACAGTCATTGCCCTCCACCCCCAACACACACTCGGTGCCCACTCTGTCTGTCTTGTCTGTGTTCCTTTTCCTGGCCATGAGACTCACGTTCAATTCTCTTATAGCCGGGGAAATGAAGAGCCACTTTCAACAATTCTGAAGAAGAAATGGGATGTTTTGCTTTGGGAGGGAGGCTGCAGCAGGAGTTTCTGGAGTCTGCCCATCCCCAGTTTGAATCCCACCTCTGCCTTTTATCAGCTCGGCGTTGGGCAAGTTAGTTGACTTTTGTGAGTTTTCTCATCATTGAAATGAGAGCACTGTTATTGGTCTTCGGGGATTGTTTTGAGAAATAAGTTATCAAGACATGCCTAACACAAGGCCTGAATTCTTCATGGTCAAGAAATGGCACTTTCCCCCTTCCATCCCTGCCCCAGCACACGGTTCTCAGCAAGTAGTTGTAGATGAAATCAACTAGCAGAGATCATTTGTACCCTTAACAGCCACAGACAGTCATAGATGCTTTCCCTCAAGGAGGGTATCCCAAGACTCACTGGCAGGGAATAAAAATGCCAAGTCATATACATATTCCACAAAGCTAGAGGGGAGGAGTAGGTATCTCTTGTTCATGCATCTTTATGGTATGAACAAGGGGTCATGATTTATAAGCAGCTCCGGCACTGAGACCTGAGACAGAGGTGACACTGTATCTGCAGATTTCTTTTTCTCTGTCATTGTTTCTCTGTTGTGTTTACTTTTTGTTTTTGAAAACAGCAGAAAGTCTAACCAGTGTGTTCACAGGACCTCTGGTTTTCCAGCCGTTCCTTTTTCTGGGGTCTTTTGCTTCATTATTTACTGGCTTGGAGACACTGTTTTCTGTATTATTTAGGAATGAAAACGTAGACCCAACTGAAATCAAGAACTCAAGTATTCTAATTATTTTAAATTCAGTAATGAACGGTCATGATGGTTCCACTTTATGTTCTCTTTTGAAGGAGTGCAATGGGGGAATAAAAGCCAGAAAGTTAAAAAATAGAAATGAAAAAGAGCTGCAATTGTCAAAAGACAGAAAGGTCTTAGGAAAAGGGCAGTAGGTACTTCTGGAGGCAAATCAGTATGAGTAATATCTAGGCAAAGAGGATACAAAAGGATCAGAAGGTCACAGTGACACAAGTGTTTAGGCTCATCATATTAGTGATGAACATCCAAAGAACAATTGATTTGGATTTATAGACCACACTATCCCATGGACCCTGATGTGTGTCCACTGGGCCTGGCAGGGGACAGATTTACATAACAGCCTCCATCCTGAATTCAAATCCTAGTCCCACCCATAAACTGAAGCTTTGGAACTGGGTCAAGATCAGGCCTGTCTCCTTTTTGATGATGAGTTGTCTTATAGACACCGTCCCCAAGCTCCATTCTTTTTGGTGAATCTCCCAACAAAATCCCCAGCCACACCCCAACGTCCAGACTTGCCTGATTTCCAGGACTGAACACAGCACAGGCTCAGTCTGAGAATCTTCTGTCTCTCTCCTTCCCAGTTTGCCCCTCCTACCAACATGAGAAGTTTGGGGGTCTTGTCTGTTAATATTTCATTCTGCTTTCTTCTTAACTATTGGGCATGCCAAACAAACTCTTGCTTTGTGTCTACTGACCTAACAAAAGGGATCTCCACTTGATGGACAGGGAACAGATCATCTTGATAAGTACATGAAGCACCAAACCTTTCTTCTGAATGTGTCTGAGGCTCAGACAGACCCTAGGAGCCAGAGAGATAGGGAACATAATTTCCTTTGCTGATCCCCTGGACCAAGAACTGTTGCCAGGAATATCCATCCACCTTGGGGCTTCCAGCGTCCCCAGATGCCTGCATTCCTTTTGACCCTTCTCCTTCCCCCATCCTGGGAGTTCTTTAACAAACACTCTTCTACACCAACTTCCCCAGTAAATGGGAGCAAGACACCAGCTTTCCACTGATGCAGATATTTCTGATCTTTTCGTCTCGGTTTTATTTCTCACTCTCCCACTGCATAAAAGTCTAAGAAAGCACTCGCATGAATGTTTGCACATCATTTAAATATTCATTTTCATTAATTCATAGTCATAAAGTTTATTGCCTAGAATATAGAGTCGTAGAATTTTAGAGCCGGAAGACATGAGAGAAATCATCTAGTTTCGCCGCCTCGTTTTACAGATGAGGAAACTGAGGTGAAGACAGCACGGAGTCCAAGGTCAGATTCTGAAGTGAGCCAAGTGAGATGCAAACTCAAGTCGGGACAGTCCAGCCTCTGTCCAGAGCAGCTCGGCACAGCTAAAAACCACTTTTGCTTTCTGCTGGCACAGATGGCTGTGTTTTTGTTCATTATCTTGCTCATCTTCATGATCTAGCAAGTTCTTGAGTGCCAGCCCAGTGCTAGTTGCTGAAGAACAGTACAGTCATGGTACTAGAACTCAGTCTGGTGGGACCAAGAGACTAAGCAAACAGAAACACATATGCGTGTGTAATTACACATTGTAATAAAGGTTTTAAGGGAAATAAACAAGCTCAGTGTGGAGAACAGTGGTGGGAGGGCAGGGGAAATGAACAAGCTCATTGTGGAAAATAGTGATGTGAGGGCAGGACCATTTTCCTAGCGGGTGGAGAAAGGGAAGGGGAACAGAGTCATCCCAGGGTGCATTAGGGAACAGGGACTGCAGTGGAAAAGGGGTGAAGAATTCACCAGGAAACTTGGAGAGACCATGTAGAATGTGCCACCTCTGAGTTATCCCCCATCAGAGGGCAAAGAAATGAGAGTACTTAACCCACCAGATCTCATCTGTCATTGGTTGAGGACCACTCTCAGAACATTCACTTCCAGGCACTTTGGCCCATACCTTGGTACAATATTTGCAATACGAGGGGCATGCTAATACAAGTATTCATTATATGTGTTAATTCAAATTAAACCGAGTGGCCTATATTCTGAGGGCAACCTTAGGCTTACCCGTTGGGTGGACTGAGCAATCCCTGTTGCCAGAGAACGTCCCCATCATAGCAGTTGCCTGGAGTAGGAAGGGCTGAGCATAAGTGGCACTAAACCACTCTTAGCAGGGTGACCTGCAAGATCTTGGAGAGGAGATGTCAACGAAGGCAAGGCCTGAAGGCTGGGATAGAGCCGGCTTTCCACTGGTGGAGGGGAAGAGGGTTAAGGAAGGCAGAGCAGAGATTTCCAGGCAACGTGCACATTAAACATCGTGTGTGAAGAGCTAGACCCCCTTCATAACAATTTGCTGTCTGTCATCTTGAAGCAGGGTCTCTCAGTGTATGGAAGGAAGGTTTGAATTGGAGTGGTGGGGCTGAGTGGCAGTCCTAAGGCCAAGCCACAATGTGTTCCTAATGAGTCACTTCCATGCCTGAGATGTGCTTGCATGGCACATGATCCTGTTTAACTTCTGGACTGCTCCGAGTGCCGGCCTAAGGCCTTCCAAATGAAGAACAAAGGCTGGAAGAAGTTGGGTAATTTGCTAGTAAGGGTTAGAGCCAGGATTTGAACCAAGATGATTGTGCAGTCCATTCTCTTCATTGCTGTTTGTTAAGTGCATGTGTTATGGGTTAAACTGCATCCCCCCAAAAGATACGTTGAAGTCCCATCCTGTTACCTGTGAATGCAAACTCATTTGGAAGCAGGGTCTTTGCCGATGTGAAGAATTAACATGAGATCTGGCTGGATTAAGATGGACCCTAAATCCAGTGACTGGTATCTTTATAAGAGAAAGAAGAGGGAGATTTGGAGAGACACAGACACATGCGTGCACACACAGCTACACAGCTACGTGTATGCACATGCCTGCATGCACATACGTGTGCACACACACAAGGACAAGCAGAAGGCCATAGAAAGAAGGAGGCCGATACTGGAGCGATGCTGCCATAAGCCAGGGAATACCAAACATCGCCATCCACCACCAGGAGCTGTAAGAGGCAAGGAAGCATTCTCCCCTAGAGCCTTTGGAAGAAGCACAGCCCTGGGGACACCTTGAATTCAGACTTTTTGGGCTCCTGAATAGAGAGAGGATAAACTGGCTGGGCACGGTGGCTCACGCCTGTAATCCCAGCACTTTGTGAGGCCGAGGCGGGTGGATCACCTGAGGTCAGGAGTTCGAGACCAGCCTGGCCAGCATGGTGAAACCCCATGTCTACTAAAAATTCAAAAATGCCAGGCAGGGTGGTGCACACTTGTAGTCCCAGCTACTTAGGAGGCTGAGGCATGAGAATCACTTGAACCTGAGAGACAGAGACTGCAGTGAGCTGAGATTGTGCCATTGCATTCCAGCCTGGACAAAAAGAGCAAAACTCCATGTCAAAAAAAAAGAGACAATAAACTTTGATTGTTTCCAGCCATCTAGTTTTGTTATGGCAGCCTTCGGAAGGGAACACAGCATTCTTTCTCAACAACCAAGGGTAGCTAAAGATATGCCCTTTAGCCAAGCATACCAGCTGCCCCAAGCAGGAGCACAGCTGCCAGATCACTCATCAAGGGGCCGTAGGTGACAGGGGTGTCCTGATGCTGCTTTCAATGGGCGTAGATGTTGTTCATGTTTCCTGTCCCATGGGTAATGACACAGAGGGAGGAGCCTGGGCTGCAGACTAAATTATATACATCTCAAGGGCAGTGAGACAATTAGCTCACCCACAGGAACACTGCAGTAAGCACGGTATCTGCTTTCCCAGCAAAGCCAAGCGCACGCTCCTGCCTGTGCTGATGACCTCTTGTGCCTCCAGTGCAGGAAGGGACCAGGTTTCTCAATGCTGCTGGCTCCTACCCTCTGCTGCCACAAGGATTTAACTCCTTCATGTTCCCCATGTTCTTAATAGTCGGTACAGTTGTTGTGCCACAGATTCAAATGGGGTTGCTCTCTTTGATTTGCCCTTTGCTTGGCTGGAATTCTCTCTAACAATCAGTGGAAGCACAGCTCATAGGGGTTCACATAGTCTGTCTCACATGTGAAAAAGAAATTTTAAGTGTATACTTTGCCTCATTCCAAGAAGAATTTGAAACAGCACATCAGGACTTATTTGATGCAGGGTGATCGGTAAGTAGGAAAGGAACTCAGGGTATGGAAGTGAACAGGAAGACCAGGGTGAGGCGAGGACCCGAAATGCACAGGTGCTCTTGTTATAAGCCAGACAGAGATTTGTCTCTGAGCCTTTTAGCAGCTGCCACAAACTGGGAGAAACCATCAGTTATGCAATTTACAGTATATGTAAACTCAAAACAAGCCAGTAATTCCGAAAAAGCCCAGTTCTTCTCACAAAGAAAGGCCTAAGAGTGACATGAGAGTATATGCATGGAGATTATCTTCTGGGCTGGTAATGAGCTGCATGGAGCCTCTCCCAGTCCCTGTAATGGTTGCACTTTTAAACAAGAGAGAAAAACAGTATAGGACTGACCTGGAAATAGAAGTTTCAAGTTATAGGAAAGACACTTCATGGGATCCAAATCTTTAAAGTCATGAAGGAAACAGAGAACATATATGCCAGCTTTCTCCACCCAATTAGTATGTGTTAGAATGAGGAGCCTCTTATTTTTAAATGAATTTATCTGTATTTCAAAGAACAGGCATACCTCAGAGATATTTCAGATTCTGTTCCAGACCACCTCAATAAAGCAAATATGTCAATGAGGCAAGTCACATGAATTTTGGAGTTTCCCAGTGCATATAAAAGTTGTTTACATGGTATGATAGACTCTTAAGTGTACAGTAGCATTCCAAGAAAACAATATACATATCTTAATTTTAAAACCAAATTAATGTTGCTAAAAAATGCTAATCATCATTTGAGCCTTCAGCAAGTTGCCATCTTTTTGCTTGTGGAGGGTCTTGCCTTGATGTTGCTGGCGGCTGATGGATCAGGGTGGTAGTTGCTGAAGATTGGGGTGGCTGTGGCAATATCTTAAAATGAGACAACACTAAAGCTTGCTGCACAGATTGGCTCTTCCTTTTACAGAAGGATTCTCTGTAGCCTGAACTGCTGTTTGACATCATTTTGCTCACAGTAGAATTTTTTCTCAAAAGTGGAATCAGTTCTCTCAAACTCGCCACTGCTTCGTCAACTGCGTTTATGGAATATTGTAAATCCTTTGTTGTCATTTCAACCATGTTCTTGGTGTCTCCATGAAGAGCAAGTTCCATCGCATGAAATCACTTTCTTAGCTCATCCCTAAGAAGCAGCTCCTCATCCATTCAAGTTTGTTTCATGAGATTGCAGCAATTCAGTCACATCATCAGGCTCCACTTCTAAGTCTAGTTCTCTTGCTGTTTCCACCGTACTTGAGTCTCGAAGGCGCTCAAGACTTCCTGCACTGAGTCTCGAACCCCTCAAAGTCATCCAAGAGGGTAGATTAAACTTCTTCCAAACTCTTGTTATTATTAATTTTTGATCCTTTCTGCTGAACCATGAATGTCCTTAATGGCATCTAGAATGTTGAACTCTTTCTAGAAGGTTTTCAATTTACTTTGCCAGATCCATCAGAGGAATATACCATCTATGGCACCTATAGGCTTATAAAATGTATTTCTTAAACAATAATACTTGAAAGTTGAAATGACTCTTTGATACCTGGGCTGCAGAGTAGGTGTTGTATTGGCAGGAATGGAAACAACATTCATCTCCTTCTACATTTCCATCACAGCCCTTAGGTGACTAGGTACATTGTCAACAAGTGGAATATTTTCACTTCTTGATTGTTACTTTTTTGAGACAGAGTCTTGCTCTGTTGCCTAGGCTGGAAAGCATTGGCATGATTGCAGCTCAAGTTATCCTCCTACTCCAGCCTCCAAGTAGCTGGTACTACAGGCACATGCCAATAGGCTGGGCTATTTTGGTATTTTTAATAGAGACAAGATTTCACCGTGTTTCCCAGGCTGCTCTTGAACTCCTGGTGAACCAATCTGCCCACCTCAGCCTCCCAAAGTGCCAGAACTACAGATGTGAGCCACCACACTGGGCCAAGCAAAATATTTTTACAGGCATATATATATATATATATATTTTTTTTTTTTTTTTTTTTTTTTCTGAACAGTAGGTCTCAACAGTGGGGATGAAATATTCAGTAAATTATGCTATAAATAGATGTGTCATCCAGGCTTTGTTATTCCATTTATAGAGCACAAGCAGAGTAGATTTAGCATAATTCTTAAGGACCCTAGGATCTGGGGAATGGTAAATGAGCTTGGTTTCAACTTGAAGTCATCAGCAGAGAAGAGAGTCAGCCTGTGCTTTGAAGTTTTGAAACCAGCCATTGACTTTTCCTCCTTAGCTATAAAAGTCTTAGAGACCATCTTGTTCCAACAGAAGGCTGTTTTGTCTACACTGAAAATCTTTTGTTTAGTGTAGCCATCTTAGTGATCTTAGCTAGGATCTTCTTCATGATCTTAGCTAGGATCTGAGTGATCTTAGCTAGATCTGGGAAACTTGCTTCAGCTTCTGCGTCAGCACTTACTGCTTCACCTTGTATTTTTTATGTTATGGAGACTGCTTTTTTCCTTAAACATCATGAACGGATGTCTGCTAGCTTCCAAGTTTTCTTCTGCAGCTTCCTCACCCCTCTCAGCCTTCATGCAATTATAGAGAGTAAGGGCCTTGCTTTAGATTAGAGTTTGGCTTCAGGGAATGTTGTGGCTGGTTTGGTCCTATATCCAAACCACTCAAACCTTCTTCATATGGGTGATCACGCTGTTTTGCTTTCTATCATTTGTGTGTTCACTGGAGTAGCACTTTTAATTTCCCTCAAGAACTTTTTCTTTGTATTCGCAACTTGGCTAACTGTTTGGCATGAGATCTGGCTTTCAGCCTATCTCAGCTTTCAACGTGACTTACTCACTAAGCTTAATCACCTCTAACTTTTGATTTAAAGTGAGAGACGTGCAACTCCTACTTTCACTTGGGGATTGATTGAAAAGCCATCGTAGGGTTGTAAGTTTGCCTAATCTCAATGTTGTGTCTCAGGTTATAGGGAGGCTGAAGGAGAGGGACTGAGATGGAGAACAGCAGGTGGGTGGAGCCAGTGTTATATTCATAAATACAACGTTTATCAGTTAAGTCTGCCATCTGATAGAGATGCAACTTGTGGTGTCGCCAAACAATGACAATGGAGGTGTCAAAGGTCACCGATGACAGGTCACCAGAACAGATGAAGTCATAATTTCAAAGCTTGAAATACTGAAAGAATTATCAAAATGTGATACAGAAACATGAAGGGAGCAGGTACCATTGGAAACATGGTGCCAATAGTCTTGCTTAATGCAAAGTTGCCACGAACCTTCCATTTGTAAAAACACAGTATATGCAAAGTGCATCGAAAGGAAATGCAATAAAATGAGGCTTGCCGATAATACAGCTCAGTGGAGAACATCTTTAAAATATTTTAAAAGAAGGAAGAAAATCACTCATAATTCTGCTGCCCATGGCAACCACATTTAACCCATGCCTGCCTTCCAGCCTTTTTCCATGTGTTGTGTGGTGTCTGTGACACGTCGAGATCCCTGCCCATTTGGCACTGCCCATATGGCCATTTGGCACGCTGCGTATTTTTCCCTGGCTTTATACATTTCATCATGTTGTTCTAGATGCTTCTTAACTGCAATTCTTAGTGGTTGTGATAGTCCACAGAGGGGAAACATTGCTGTTTATTTATCCATTTCTGTGTTGTTGGGCATTTAGATGGTTTTAAATACTTCTGCTGTCAGAAAGAGTGTTCTGATAAACATCTCTGTGCATAAAGCAGTTTCTGTAGTTCCCATTATGTCTGTAGGATAGATTCCCAGAAATGGTATTAGTAGGTCAAAGGTTGAGCACAGTTTTTAAAGGTTTGTGAGACATATTGCCAAATTACTCTCCAAAAGGTTTGTAGCAATTTACATGATCAGAAGCAGCATTTAAGTCCAGTTTCTTCTAAACAGTGCTCAGTGCTCATTTTAAAAAATCATTGCTAATATTATAAACAAACAAATACTGTGTTATTGTTGGTTTGAAAGAGACAAATTTGGAGAATCCAAAGAAACACAGCGGAAATTCAATTTATGGGCTACATTAACCCAGCATTTCGGATTGGAGGGTTTCTAAAGAGCTTTCATTACATTAATGGATGATAAGTGGATACTTAGGAAAAAGTGTATTTTGGAGAAAGTTGCAATAATACCTACTGGAGACTGTGTCCTCCCTCAAAATCAGAGTGCCATCTGCACTCCGTGAGTCTGGCACTTTGTAGACACTTTATAAATATGGATTGAAGCAAAGGAGTGACATTCATAGGATGTTTTGCCATTTTTCAAAATGGGTTCCACTTTGAGAATCTCACTTTTCCAACAAGGCAACAAAGGCATTGATTCAATGATTTGCCTGAGGCATTCATGTCTAGAAAATGTCCAGCCAGAATGAGATGGGGACCGGCCAGCCGGGAGGACAGGATGCTTTTCACCTGCCTATGTACCCTACTCTGAGACCTATTTGGTTTGAGTCATGATGGCAGTGGCTGGCTTCTCCTCAATGAAGGAGAAGGTGCTGAACCTCAGTAGGGAAGGTACCAGGTTTCAGAGGCCAGAGAAGAGACCCAGAGCTAGCAAACAAGACTTAGGGTTTTATTAGGGGTTTCCATACAAAGGAGAGAGTTTAGTGGCAGCAGGCTGGGCAGGAGAACTGCCTTATATGCAGAAATGGTCCAGGGGACATGGACTGGAGAAGACTCCACCTTCCTGGGGTCCAGTGGCAGTGGCTGGACAACATCACTACACAGCCCAGTGGCCGTGGCCTGGGCAGGAAAACTGCAGCTGCCTGCAGAAAGCAAGCAGTTCATATAACATTCTCCCTTAACATCACCCCATAATGACCTCTACCTGGAAACCTTCTTCATTTACTCCAAAATGCAGGGACTGGAATCCCCGATATGGCCTGTGTTCCATAGGCCAGGTCAGGGGTTCAGATATTCCTCATAGGTGGGGAACGAGTCTCCTGATTGGCCATTCCCAGATTCCCTATCTCAGAACAGACATTCAGATGCAAATGCCCTTCAGAGTTGATCTCAGGGTATGCTCAAGTTATTGCTATCAGGCGCATTTACCCTACAGAGCTGAACTGTCATTTCCTCCAAAGTAGGTACAGATGCAGTAACGGGGGCAATGTGGTCCATTCTGCACTTCCACAGTAGCCAGAGTTCAGGTACCCCTCCTACCAAGAGCCCCCATTAGCAGCAAAATATATCTCACGTGGCACTCGAAGCAAAAGACCCTGTACTAGATTTTTTGTGACTGCTGCAATAAATAACCGCAAAGTGAGCGGCTCATAACAACAGAGATTTATTTACTCACAGTTTTGAGCACAGAAGTCTGACATTGACACTGTTTCTGGGGACGCTAGAGGAGAATTTGTTCTTCACTCTTTCCTGCTTCAGGTGACGGTCAGTATTCCTTAACTGGTGGCCACACTACTCCTGTCTCTTCCTCCGTGTTCACATCGGCCTCCCACTCTGCCTGTCTTAAATCTCCCTCTATGTTTCTTCTGTAAGGATGCTTGTCTTTAAATTTGGGACTCACTTGGAATATCCAGAACTATCCTATCTCAAAAAACGTTTAATCATACCCACATAGACCCTGTTCCCAAATAGGGTCACAGTGACAGGTTCCGGGGATTTGACGCCGGTGTCTTCTGGGGAGGGGGTTGCATTTTTCTGCCTGCCACAGATGCTGAAGTTCATTGCTAATTACATGAGTCTAGCATTTGTGAAAATCCCTCATGATATCCACTCTACAGTGGCACTCAGTACCAGCTGCTGTAGAAAATATTTTGCGCATTGTGTTTACAACAGAATATATAACATGGCTTAGAGAAAAAAGTGTTTACTTATGGCCAGCAGACTGAATTCTAAGGTCTGATGTTGGTTTTCCCATGACTTGGGCGGTGGTTTCTCTGAAATTCTGCGTGTGGGACTGTGGAATGGGTATATAGACACTCGTCTACTTGACTTTCCAGGGATTAGGGAGGTCAGCAGTGGAATCACAGGAGACAGTGCTGGGAGAGGTAGAGTTTGCACTAGGACTTCAAAGACTACTCGGAGTCTAACAGGTGGGAGCTGTGTGTTGGGGCATGCGCCAAGGGAAGCTGGGCTTTGCTAAGAGTTATTCATTGAAAAGAACCCGAACTGGTGGCTTTCCACAATTGCTGGGAGTCTGAGATAGATTCAACTGGGAAAACTAGGTTAGTGCCAGGTAAGGTCCATTACTCTTTAAAAGTGACCACTCATCCCTAATAATAAATAAACCAAACATTGGGATATTAAAACAATTCATTCTCAGAATCAGAAAAGTGGTTTTCTGTGTGTGTGTGTGTGTGTGTGTGTGTGTGTGTGTGTGTGGTGTTTAATATACCACCCAGCCCCCAGCCCCCGTATCCCTAAGATTGAACAAAATCCTACTTATGTGCTACGGATTTAATATAGCGTCAGGCTCCTCTAGGTACAATAAAATACCAAGTTAAGAGTATTAATTCTTTACAACCCTGATGGGTCCCAGCTGTGCACACGCATGTAGGGTGTGAGGGTGTGTGCTCAGCGGGCACAGGTGCTGACGGGGCTGTTCCACCTCGGAGCGCGTAGGCCGGGAACACAGCTGTTTCTCAAATCATCCGCCACTTGCTTCAAAACCTCTATGAAGTTGTACTGCCTCTGGGCACAATTAAAAGCTGTATACTACATTTCATCAGGTAGTGTTAGAAATTTAGGCTGAGCCAGAAAACGGAAAGGGAGGAGGTGGGAGGAAGCAAGCAATGAGTCCCTTGTTAAGGCGGCATTAACCTCCTTACCCTGGCTATTGGAACAAGAGTGCTGCTGCTAAACACCGCACAAAACCCTCCAACATTAAGAGCGAAGAGGAGGAGTGTGGAAAAGCTGTGGCCATGCAGGGCATCTCTTCCTTCTCTTCCTTCTTCTTCTCTTCTTTCCTTCTCCTTTCCTCCTTCCCTTCCTTCTCTCTGTCCTTCTATTTTCCCCTTCCTTCCTCTCATTCTTTCCTCGCCCCTCTTTCTCCGTCTTTCTTTCCTCTCTTCCTTACTCCCTACTTTCCTTCTTTCCTCTTTCCTTCTCTTTCTTTTCACCCTCACTCCTTAATTTGTTGTTAGGTCTGCCCGCAGGACCTGGCCATGTATTTACCTTTGCAATTCTGCATGATCCGCACATGTACACCAGAACCTAAAGTGTAATTTAAAAAAAGAAAAACCATAAGCTAGGATAACGAAGTGAAAGTGTACAGCTAAGCTGAATGATAAAAGCTGGGTTTAATTCTGGCAGGAAAAAGGGACCAGAATCCTTTGCCCATTTTTGCTTTGGGACACGAGCTCAGTGAAGTATAGCTTCTTATGCCCATTTTACAGAAGCAGCAGCCGAGGTCTGTTGAACCGAGGCTTGCAATGGACACCTCGACTTTTTTTAGGTGTCTTCGGCAGCAATGGGACTCTGGCCATGGCCTTGCCAGCCTCATGCTTATTGCCTCAAACTTGGGGATCTAGGTTGCCCTTGTCCTTCTCTCTTGAACAACGTGAACAAAATGAGTAAATGGGCCTTCTCTCCTTTCTAAAGTTGCTGCCTTCCAAGGGGAAAAGGTCTGATCTTGCAATTTCTGGTCTGTGCATGCTGTGTAAGAAAGAAGGTTTGTGTAGGGAAGCAAAAGAGTCCCTGCTAGTGAGAGGGAGGACCCCGCTGTTCTGTGCTCAACGGCTGGGCCAGCAGCAAGTGCAAAAAGCAAGATGAGAATTGCCAGGCTCTGGCCTCCGTGGGGACAGGAGAGCTGAGAATAAGGAGAAAGTTTAGATGCTCTCCTAGGATTATCAACATGGCCATGTCCAGGCCCATAAAATACCATACAGCTTAGCATCTTACCTATAAAAATGATGCAGATGCATTCGAAACTCCCCACGTCTTCAGAAACGGAAATGAGGGCAGCTGGGGAGTGAAACTATCCTCTGTTGAGATTCTTTTTCCTGCTTGCCAGACACTGATCTAGCCTCATTCATATACTGGTTCATTCATCCTCCTAACAGTTCGGTGCCTGAGTAGATGCTTGTCCTTATGTAAGGATTAAGGATGTTGAGATCAGAGGGGTTTAGTAACTTGCCCAGGGTCACATCTAACTGGCAGTAGACCCGGCAGTCAAAATAGCTTGACTCTAAGGCTCCGGGCTTTTTCCCTATTTCCTGCTCACCCACAGCCAGTTGCAGTCTGCACCCTTTACCTGTCAGCTGTAGGAACATGAAATCATGTGAGTGGGATAAAATAATGCCATTTAAAAGCGGGCACATTATAAAGAATTATGTCAACCTGATTTCCGGAATCCCTGGAAAATTCATATCCCCATGCCATCCGATTAGTGAATCAAAGGAAACTGATTGATATACAGCAACAATAGTTAAGAAACAGGCAGCATCAACGAAGGTTTGATTAAACTGATACCCTGGGTCTCCTGCTGTATCCAATCATGGGCGAATTGGCACCATTAGGATAAATTACTACGAGAGGCTCTGCAAAGCTAAGCTAAATAAACTCTGCTTTCTCTAGCCTCTGATTGTCTTATTAAATAATTTCTTTGCCTCTTAAGTGTGGACTCGGAGCACTCGTGCTCTGAAAGCTCTCCTGATTAACTACAGCCTTGGCCTCAAGTTGATTTTATAAACTTCGGATGGTGCCCCAGAGGGTGAAGCTTCCTGTTGTCAATTCTGCCCGTTGCTATAGATACCAAACTCCACAATCAGTAATTAGAGCGTGCCCCCTGCCCCAGAACTGGTCAAACGGTGCGGAGCGCTCAGCAAATGGTCTTAAAAGCATCCGCGCTAGCATGGAAATGCATTTCCAATGGTGACGGGGTTTGTTTTATTCATGGACTTTTTGAAAAAAAAATCACTGGTTTATTGGAAACCATAGAGAAGTCTAAGTAATTATGATGCTTTTTAAAAACACAACCGAGTTTCCTTATCCTGATACGTTAAGGGCAAGGAAGACGGGGCAGGAGGGTGGTGTGGCACAAAGACGGCTCTGTCTGACCTGCCACGTTAGGACTGAGTTCATTCTCGTTCAGATTCAGCATCTTTTATGTTATACCCGAAGTGCATTCCATGGCTCCGTCCCAGCCCCAGAAAGAAATGCCTTTATTTGTAAGCGAGACTTCTTGTGGAATGATGAATACGTTAAGGGAGGCTGTTGGTGGCAAGAAAAGAAGGGTGATGGGTTGGGTTTATATTGTTTAGTGGAGCAAAACAGATGTGAAACATTTTTGTCTTAAAGTGTTTTGGTCAAGAGAGAACTAAATTGGTTAGAAAGTGTGCAATTTTGCAGGTGTTATAAAAATGTAAACCAACGAGTCCGGACTCTGTTCCCTAAAGGGGATGAGGAATGAAAATGAAGGTTTGCAAAGACATTTTGCCGGACCCTTAGATATTTTAATTTAAAGGTGGTATGACTGTTCTCATTTTTAAGCTGAAGAAGCAAGCTCTGAGAAAGTTAATGATTTTCTCCAAATCACTCAGTTTTTGTTACACAGCTGGGATTATAATCCATGCCTGTCTGGCTCTAAAACCTATTTTCCCATTTTTTTTGTGGGGGAGAAATTTCTCCCCAATTATATAGATATCATGCTAGAGACTGCCCATCCTTCTATCCATTTCTCAGTTTGAAAATAAATCCTGGAATTCAGAATGATGAATATTTATTTTAACATCATCTTAAAATTTCCTTATACATGTATATTACAGCTGTTGTCAGCCAGGCCAAGAATTCTGTTGGCATTTGCAGAGTACTGTTGATTGTATTTTTGAATTTTCAAACCTCCCTAATTGCCTTGTTGATTTCACACACCCTGAGAACCCTTGCTAAACGCTCACAGCATCCAATAGCGTGGGAAAGTAAATTGGTTTATGAGGAGAATTTGGGACGTGCAAAATAAGTCTCTGAAGAGAGTGCATTATCTAAAGCCTGACATTGTAACAGCTACTTAATTACACCTTCTTTCATGTGGCATTTTTATGGGATGTAGTACATCCAGGCTCAAATGATATACATTTCAACTCCTACATCCCAGTGTAGGGAGTCCCCACTTTTTGAATCCATCCCTGTGACAAATGGAGGTGGACTCATGGGATGAAGACCCTTCCTGCGTCCTCCCAAGGAGACAAGTTCTGGGCCATAACTCTAGGGCAACGTGAAATCCTGGGCCATAGACCAAGCGTCAACAGTGCTGACGTTGTGAAACCCTAATCTGGAGGAACATAGCTTTGGAGCAGTGTCAGGATTTAAATACGGGTCTGTTAGACTTCAGAGCCTCTTGTGCTAAATTGCAACATTATGGTGTTGCTTTGAGGAAACAATTAACACTTTTGCATAGCTTTTTACTTCTCCATATTGAAATGATCAAGATGATCATCCAAGGCGTGGTTTCTTTATTATCTGTCTTCTCCAGGAGATTGTCATTTCTGTGATTGCAGGAATCCAGCTGGGGCTGTTTTCACTCTAGCACCTCTTGCAGTACCTACATACAGTTTAGGTGTTTAGTAAATGTGTATTGAATGAATGGATAAACATATACAAAATTAACTATTATCTCTTGTGTTAAATAAGGAAGTGACATAAATGTGCCCTGGAATTTCACAGAAAGGGCTTTTTTCCAGCTTCAGGATGAAGGTGAGCAGTTAATCTGGATGATATGATGGGGAAAAAGGATGTGAGCTGAGGCTTGAAACCCAGTAGAGCTTGGGCTTTGGGGTGCTGGGAAGACAGAATGTTGGAAACAGAGGTAAGAAGGGCAGGTACCTAGTTGCTACGAGTGATTTAGCTTTGGGAGCTGGGCAAGTAATATGGTTTTCCTCTGTGATCCCACTCAAATCTCATCTCGAATTATAATCCCCACGTGTCCAGGGAGGGAGCAGGTGGAGGTAATTTGGTCATGGGGGTGGGTTTCCCCTTGCAGTTCTCGTGCTAGTGAGTGAGTTCTCACGAGAGCTGATGGTGTTATAAGTGTTTGGCAGTTGCTCGTGGCTTTTTTTCTCTCTCCTGTCACTTTGTGAGGAAGGTCTCGCTTCTGCTTCATCTTCCTCCGTGGTTGTAAGGTTCCTGAGGCCGCCCCAGCTGTGTGGAACTGTGAGTCGATTAACTTTCTTTCTTTTATAAACTACCCGGTCTCAGGTATTTCTTGATAGCAGTGTGAATATAGCCAGGGACCAATCATGAAGGACAGGCTGGAAAACTGAATTGAGGGGTCAGTGGTGAATCCTCAAGATCAGACTGAGAAAGTTAGACTCCATCCCCTACGACATGCAAAGCCATAGGGAGTTTTGGACCAGGCGTTTGTGCTCAAAGCTGAATTTTGAGGAGGGAAATATAGCCACTGTGTGTAAGAGAAAAGGAAACGGTGGAAAGTGAATTATGTATCCCACCTGCCTAGAGAAGACAAAACAGGTGTCTGACTTACAGGGCCTCTGCATTTTTTTAAAGGTAGTTTGTTTGTTTTAAAAACTTTAAGATTAAAAAACGTACATATATACATAAAATACTATTGGAAAGGTAATAATTTTATATGGTTCAAAATCAGAAGGAGAAAAGAAATGTATGTATATGTATATATATTTAAATACGTGTATATATAAAATCGTATACCTACACTCACACATATACGTTTTTCTTTATATGTGTTAAAAATCTCCCTCAACTCCTTTCCTTTAGCACTTAATTCCTCTTCTAAACCAATGTGACCATTTCCTGGGGTATCCTTCTAGACCCCGTTACGCGTTTACAAGGCAGTATGTTTATATATTCTGCTGTCCTCCCCTTCACTATGCTATACACACCTTGCTCTTTGTGCTTGACAATGTATCTTAGAGATGGTTCTAAATCAGCATATAAATGATTTCTTCATTTTTTAACAACTGCTGAGTATTACACTGTGTGGACTTTTCATAATTCATTGAACCAATTCCCTGTTGATAGACATTTGGGTTGTTCCCAGCCTTTTGCTCTTGCAAAATGTGCCGCAACGTGTAACCTTGCACGGATATTGTTTCCCACGTGCATGAGTGTATTTGCAGGATTGAGTCCTAGGAATGGCAGCGTCGGCTGAGAGAGTATGCACTCCGGTCATTTTCATAGATATTGCCAAATTGCCCTCCACAGAGGTTGCTCTGATTTACATTCCCACTGAGCAACCTACAGCAGGGAGGGTGGCATTTCCTGACTACATTTGTAGCCAGTTGGAGGGTGGACGGAGAGTACGTGATGATTGGAAGGTGCCAGTGAATGCCCTCAAAATGTGCTTTCAGGAGAAATATGTTGTTGGGACCACGGAAGTTACACTGAAAGAATAAGATTGGATTCAGGGCAGGAAATCAGTATGACTTGCAGTAGTCCAGGTGATGGTTACACAAGGGCCTGGACTGAGAGAGAGAGAGAGAGAGAGAGAGAGACAGACAGACAGACAGACAGAGTACATGGGAAAGACTCATCATTGATGTGTGAGTGGGTGTGAGGAATGAAGCAGGGGAGATGCTGAGTATTTTGTTACCCGCCTCTCCGCACCGCGCCACCCGCCATGCTGTTATCCAATCGGGACCAGGAGAGAAGAGATTTAGGAGGAAAATAATGATTGTCGTTTGAAGATAAACCCCGCAGCCAGAATCCTTTGAGCAAGAGCTCAGTGTTCTTTGTGGCAATGCTGCTTATTCCTGATCCCACTGAGAAATTGTTCCTATTACTTCCAGTCCACGTGTGTTTAGACAAAGACTAATTTTGTTAGTATGAGTTCTGTTAATGGCCAAGAGTTAAAAAAAATACATTTTAGAAGTGTTAAAAGGACACGTTTATTTTTAACACTATCACAGCAACCCATTAAAGTCAAGTCATTATCATCCCCCTGTTACAGGTAAGAAAACTAAGGCTCAGAGAGGTTAACTAGCTTGGCCAAGGTCACACAGCTATTAAGGAATGATACCAAGTCTTGGACCCAGATTAACTTTAAATCCTGAGCTTTTTCACTTGTAGATTTTAGTAGCAAATGCTGTGGCACAGAACGATCTGGGCATTTATTTCTGAAGACTGATTTCACTCAACTGGAGAATTCTAATCTTTTAACAGCATCCTATGTATTTCCAAATATTCGGGCAAATTTGCCAAATTTTGCAGTCTCTTTGCCAGCCAGTAGGATTCAATGTGAAGTCAGGGATAACAGAGCAGGGGGCAGAGGCTAGGTCTCCCTACATGTTTTAGTTCACGATGGGACTAGAACACGCTGCAGAAAATGAAGATTGTGATTCAGTTGCCCAAGCAGTAAGGCCTGACTGATGTCACGGTCCCACAACCTGCACAAAGGCACCATTGTTGCCCAGCATGAAGGGAGCTGAGGCGTCACCCAAGGGGGCGGAGCATTCCTTCTCTGAGTTAGAAATGTTGTTTTCCGTTCGCTGGAGAACAGCAGTCCAAGTTCATTGTCCTGACAAAGAACTCTGTTTCTTCTTTTATGCTGAGAATTTGCAAGTAAGGATCTTGATAGGAACGCTTGTGAACAATGGTGGTTATAAAATGTTGCCTCCTGTATGTCAGCAGGCACTGTTCAAGCATTTAACCTTCACCTGTATCAAAACAAGTCTCAGAGAAGGTGGAGAGAGGCCAGGGGGACCTAGGCTGCAAAACCTCCAATGCAAAATAGAGATTTAGTTTTAACGTGCTCCCTAATATTAAAAGATTGTATAAATGAGGTGTGCGCACTTCCTGATATGTTGGTTATGCACATAAGCACAGACCTCTCAGTGCCTTTAAATTTCCTTATTGGCTGGGTGTGGCAGCTCACACCTGTAATCTCAGCAGTTTGGAAGACTGAGGTGGGTGATTGAGGAGGTCAGGAGTTCAAGACCAGCCTGATCAACATGGCGAAATCCCATCTCTACTAAACATACAAAAATCAGCCACATGTGGTAGTGCACGCCTGTAATCCCAGCTACTCAGGAGGCTGAGGCAGGAGAATCGCTTGAACCCAAGAGGCAGAGGTTACAGTGAGCCAATGTGGCACCACTGCACTCCAGGCTGGGCAACAGAGCATGACTCCATCTCAAAAAATTTGTTATTATGCAGTCTGTCTAATATGGAACGATCTTGATATATCAAACACAGAGGAGAAAACCGCTTAACATGCGTAAAAAAAAAATTTTTTTTTTTTTTTTTTTTGAGACAGAGTTTCGCTCCTGTTCCCCAGGCTGGAGTGCAACGGAGCAATCTCTGCTCACCGCAATCTCCGCCTCCTGGGTTCAGGCAATTCTCCTGCTGCAGCCTCCTGAGTAGCTGGAATTACAGGCACGCGCCACCATGCCCAGCTAATTTTTTGTATTTTTAGTAGAGACGGGGTTTCACCATGTTGACCAGGATGGTCTCGATCTCTTAACCTTGTGATCCACCCGCCTCGGCCTCCCAAAGTGCTGGGATTACAGGCTTGAGCCACCGTGCCCGGCCAAAAAAATTTAATAATAAAGTACATGATTGTGTTTTGAAAGTTAAATACATTAGGTTTAAGCTATAGAAAATGGCAGTTTATTCTGGAAGACTACTATATTTGTGCTTAAATAATTAGGATGACCTCTGCATGGTATATTTGCAGGGAGAAGCGCAGCATACACGGAAAGTAAATTCTCAACTGAAATTCATTTCACATTAGTTGCACCCCAACATTCCTTTAGGGACTGCTTTCCATGCCTGGCACTGTGCATATGATTCATTAAAATCTAAAACCATTAATAAATTATTCAATCCATGATGGAATTATCTAGCTCTATCAAAGACAGTCACAGTTGGGCCATCAAAGAGCTCACAGGCCAGTTGAAGGACGATGACAGCCTGGGTCAAATGGGTGCTGAGCAAAGAGACAGGGTCAGGCTGCTGGGAATGAAGTGTAAGTGTCACTGCTCACTGGCTGAGTCATCTTTGGTGCGTCTCTTTGCCACTCTGCCTCCTTAAGTCTCAGTTTCCTCATCTGCAAAATAGAGGTCATAAAAACAGCTAATACTTATAGAGTTTATATTCTGCGTTAGCAGTTTTCATTAATTAATGGACGTATTTATTGGAATAATGCTGTAAGGTTGCCATTTTTATTTTTGTCTCTGTGTTACAGATGAAATGTGTAATTGAAAGGGGGTTTGCCCAAGCTCACGGTCACAGGCTGGTGGACTTGGGATTTCAGCCCCAGAGTGTGTGATTTCAGAATCTGTGTTCTTGTCTCTTCCTTCAATACCACTTAAAACAGAGGGGTCAAAATAATTTCTATATATAAAGTGCTTAGCATAGCCTGCCACATAGACCTCTAAATATATTATTTTCAATGGATAATTAAATATTACATAATATATGATTAATACTAATAGTGCATTAGTTTTACATGCACAGAAGACAGTATGAAGTACAGTAGAGATTTTGAAGAGGGGTGGTCAGTTCTGTATAACAAACAGGGTTGCCAGGCGTGGTGGCTCACACCTATAATCCCTGCACTTTGGAAGTCTGAGGAGGGTGGATCATGAAGTTAGGAGTTCGAGACCAGCCTGGCCACGATGGTGAAACCTGTCTCTACTATAAATACAAAAATTAGCTGGGCATGTTGGCAGGTGCCTATAATCCCAGCTACTTGGGAGGCTGAGGCAGGAGAATCACTTGAACCCAGGAGGCAGAGGTTGCAGTGAGCCGAGATCATGCCACTACGCTCCAGCCTAGGCGACAGAGCGAGACTCTGTCTCAAAAAAAGCAAAAACAAACAAAACAATGATAAACAAAAAACAAGCAGGGTCAGTAAAAGCTTCAGAGAGAAGATGTCCTTTGAGGTGAGCCTTAAGACTCCAGCTATCAGGACTCAAGGACTGCAGAAAAGTACGTTCATGTCCTGGTAATCTTATGATACTCAGAACACTCCAAGGACATCCAGGCTGCCCGGATGGAGTTTAAACTCCCACACTGATCACTTAGGAAGCCAAGAACAAATTAACCCAGGGCAACAAGAAACAATGACCAATTAGACCCTAATGAAGTACTGTAGGATTGGTGTCCTTCCGGATTGGACTTGTAATCCCCACAATGTATTACAGATGCAGAGTCTTTATCTTGCTGGGCCTTGATCAAGTCCATATGCTCCCCAGCACTTCTTTCAGATTTCCACATTTTCCACACAGTGCTGAGCTACTGCTGGTGTGTGTGCCAAGGGGGCCCTGTGACCCTTGAAGCAGAAAAGGGGGAAATGGCTGTGTGCCAACTGAGGAGACCACTGCTTTCTTGGCCATAAATGAAATTACTGAGATGTGTAGGATATCATAAAAAGAACATTTACATAATCCTTTTTTGGAGGAAGTTATATTACAACCAGAACACACATGACCAGCAGGCTTCTCTTTCTGTTTGATTTCACTCCTGGAAAGTGGGCTTTCTATGAGAGTTGGACAGACTCCACCCTGCCCCTGTCTCCCATTCCCTCCTTCCCAAGCAGGGATGAGCTGCCCTTTGCACATAGTAAGGAAGGTGATTCAGCAGGATGACTGCTGGTCATCTTCCACTGACCCTTCCTCCAGGTCCATTTGTGAGAGGGAGACAGAAAATAGCAGCAGCAAAAGAAGCTATTCTCCTAAGAGGCATGGATCCTTGAGTGAGTTATGGAATTGGAAAAAATTAGTTTGTGAGCAAGGACACAAAGAGAGCCTCAAAAGTAGGAGGCTTTGAAGTGTTTCAGAACCTAATCTCCTGACACTTAGGAAACAAAATTAAAATGTTCATGTTCATTTATGGAAATTAGATATATCTCATGCAGTTAATGAAATGTTAAGCAATACCCCTGAATGTCCTAATCCCAGCAGAGTTGAGAGTTGAGTACAAGAGGGGGACACCAAGAAGCCAGTAAATCAACTCTTGAATGATGGTTCATTAAATGATAACCTTGTCATATTTAAAGTCACACTCGAAGGAAATATACTGAGGCTTTATCTCTGCCATGGTGTCAGTATCAGTGAATTAACACAGGGTGTCTTAACTTTTCAAAAACAGGCCATGGCCGATCAAGCTGCAGTATCTCTCTCTACTCCTTGTATTAGTCCATTTTCATACTGCTTCATAAAGACATATCTGAGACTGGGAGGAAGAATGGGTTTAATGGACTTACAATTCCGTGTTGCTGGGGAAGTCCTACAATCATGGTGGAAGGCAAGGAGGAGCAAGTCACATCTTACACGGATGGCAGTAGGCAAAGAGAGCGAGCTTGTGCAGGGAAGACCCTGTTTTTAAAACCATCAGATCTCTTGAGACTTACTATCATGAGAAGAGCACAGGAAAGACCCACCCCCTGATTCAGTTAGCTCCCTTCAGGTCCCTCCCACAATACATGGGAATTATGGGAGCTACAAGATGAGATTTGGATGGAGACACAGAGCCAAACCATATCACTCCCCCACCCAATACTTGCAGAAACACACACACACACACACACACACACACACACACACACACACACCACCCCGACTCTCCCCCCACCCCCACATCCTACATCTCTGTACTTGGAAAGCACTCATATTTAAATCATTACTCCTAGAACTTCAGTTGACTCTATAAGTTACATTTTACATAAAAAGGCAACAGTGGTGAAGTTGGAAGAGTGCATGCAGGCTTTCGTTTTAGGCAAGATTTTGTTAGGTCCCAGCATTGGGACTGCCAGTTGGTGGATTTTGCTCAAGAGTAATATTCTCCTCGCAGAACTGTTCATGAGAGACAACCTCAATAAAGCTACAGTCAGTGTTAAACGGTGTTTCATTATTAAAATAATAGTCCTTATTCTGGAGAGTTGCTTGTCACATTTCAGGTGATTTGGAGGTAGGGTGTTTTCAGGAATGTTCAGAGTTTGTTTCTTGATCTTGATAGAGCAAATGGAAGGTTGCTGCTCTCTCTCGTTTCTGTGTATCTCTCTTTTTCCCTCAAATATTCCTTTTCTCTTTAAAAAAAAAAAAGTCTTTAGAACCTTGCTAAGTTATTACTTATATTGTCATTAAAAAAAAACCCTCTGGAAAGAGGCTCTGGCATGCTTTAAAAAAGTTAAGCACACTCAAGCCTCTTTAATTCTAAATTCAGTTTTGAATATGCTTGTTGTAGTGATGTCAGTGGCTTTTCAGAAGAGTGTCCCAATTATTTAGGTGGCCAAGAGAAACAGCTTTAATTCTTTATCACATGAATATGCTTCAAACCACGATTTAAACCAGATGGATGGAGCACTGGATTAGTGGTGGGGCTTCTTGGCTAATCCGAATTTCGCCTCCTTGGTCTTGCCTGGGTCTGTTCTGTCGCTTGGATCTTACCCGTCCTGGCAGGCGCACAGCTCTGTGAGATTTTCCTTCTGGCTTTGCATGAAGCTTTTGAAAAGAAAACACATACATGCAAGTGACCTTTCTAGGGCTGTTTCTAGTTTCTCATCTTACATAAAGCCCCTGCTAATTTAGCATGGTGTGTGCCCGAGTTTATTTTCTTTTTAACAGCTTTATTTAGGTAATTAAGCGAGTGAAGTCATACATTTTATTGATCTAATGAAACGTGTTTCATGGTCTCTCCTGCCCTTCATCTTCTGACCTTGCCCTTCAGGTCATAGCCCCTCACCTTAGTCGCAGAGAGGCCTCTTATTTTGAGGGCTTGCCAAATTTGAGGTCCTCCTCACCGTGAATGGGGAATCCAACCTCAGCTTCTTAAATGGGAACAAAGATTGCCATCAATACTGAACCATGATGCACATTCACACCGTGGAAAGGGTAAGCAGTCCTTACACAGAAGGGCTACACTTTCTAACAGTAAGGTACAGAACAGGTGGTTCTCATTTTAGTATATTTAAACTTCAGCTCCTTAAATATTCCTTTTTTTCCTTCTTTTTTTTTATTTTAATGGAGTGCAAGGTGCAGTCTTTTTGATATAGAATGTGGGCTTATAAAAGCTAAGTGCTACTATATATTTCTACTGTCCTTGCCCATGGCCTGCACCAGGGAGCTGTATATTGTATCAGTAATTTTAAAAGCCAGCAAGTGTTCTACCAGCTCGTCAAGTTTTCCTAATGGTAGCTGGTCAAACATATTACTTAACTGGGTGTATAGAATTAGGGTGAAATGTGGGATGTAATGAAGTGACATTGGTTGATCCTCAGTCAATGTTTTTTTCAAAGACTTGGCACAAAAAATCGGCAGAATCCTCAAGAAGAAAAATTTAAGGAGCAGATATGTGAGCCAGAATCTTATGCCGGACTACATACGCACGCCTGAAGGAAGAGTCTGTTTCTTCCTGCTATGGCCACAGAGATTTGGCTGTCGCTCTCGAGTGAGGGCCTGTGTTTAAAAATAAAAATAAAAATTCGGATCTAGTTGAGGTCACATTTTGCCATTCTTAGTGAGGGAATAATTGGGATTATCTTACAATTGTTTTTTTCTCTTTAATTTTCTTACAAAGCGAAAAGAAAGTCTGGTTTGTTTAGTGAGGGCGGTACATGTTGCAGGTAGTCACTCTCCGGGGCTGGTGGCACAGGCGGTGAAGGGATTCATCGAGACAGTTGTAGGTAAAGAAGGGTGGATTTGTTAGAGAACGTATGGAAGTACATTGCAAGTTTGCAGTGGGCAACGTAGAAGAGAAGGGGCTGTGTGCAAAGAGGCAGGGTCTGGAGGGACTGGAGTTATGTAGGGTGTTGTTGGAGGGGGCTACGTGCAGAGTGTGGTTGAGGTCATTGTACCTGTGGGTTGTATGTTGTTCTTCCCTACCTGGGGCCCTTTCCCACCTGGGGCCCCTTCCTCATTGCTGCTTAATTATCAGCAGTCCATAGTAGACTTTATATAAATGTAGACACACACACACACACACACACACACACACACACACACACACACAGAGAGAGAGGGAGGGAGAAACATATACACATTTAGGTCATGATTGCTTCACAAAGACATTCTTATAGACAGGAAGAGACTTGGGGCTCAGAGAAATGAAGTAACTCAGCTAAGTCCATATAGCATTTAGCTGGGGGATTCCAGATTCTGCCCAGGGATGGCTCCAGTTACCTCTTTCTTTTTATTAGGATACAGGATGTCCTAATGGTTCTCCATCAGGGGTGGATTGGAAAGGAGAAAGCAATTGCATTCCCAGAGGAAGGTGTTCCGTAGCAAGTGGAGTGAATGCACCAATAATGAGTTCAAAACAGGGCCGGTATGTGCAGACAGCTGAAAATGAGGATGATTTGAAATTGAAATGAGGGCTTATGTTGTTCATTGGATTAATTTTTTTCTCTTATAAATAAAAAAATAAATACCAATAATTTCAAGCCACTGTAAAAACCCATTTTTTCCTTCTTCTCAGGAAATGTTTTCTTCTTACACCTCCAAAATAACCACTGTTGACGTTGCATTGTTAACCTTGCCAGAAAAAGAAAATTATTTTTGATCCATACACATAAATATGCATACTCAACAGTATGCATTTATATTTATGTGTATGGGTACACTTGTTAATTTGCATGTAGGTCTTGATTTGTATATGTTCTGTACCTTTCATTTTCCCATAATTTATAGATTACATTTATTTCATTTTCTGTATATCAGTTCTTTTAAAGGTGGCATATTATCCCATTGTCTCTATGTCTTTACCATCAGTTACTTATCTAATACATCTGTTAAAGAATTTTGATATTCATCTGTTCATCTATCTATTGAAAGATATTTAAGTTATTTCTAACCTTTGGGTATTATAAGGTGCATTTCATTGTGTACCTTGACCTTCTTTGGCACATACATCAATAGGTATATTCCTAGAAGTTCAAGTACTGGACCAATGAGATGAACTTCAAATTTTTAATCGCTGTTTCAGTATCAACCTCCCAGAATGTTTCCCACACCCACCACATCTGAGTGTCTTTATGACCCACACATGCTGATTTGGAGTATTGCCATTTTAAAAAATAATGTAGCTCTCAGTCATGTAAAAAATACCCTCTCCATTATTTCTTAATTGTACTTTGTAATTGTGAGTGAGGTTGGGGAGATTTTTATACTTTGGTCATTTGCATTTCTTCTTTCCTGAACTGCCTTTCCATATTCTTGGTCCAGTTTTCTATAAGATTATACTTATTTACCGGTGAGAACTCAGTGTAAATTAAGGAAACCATCACCATCATCCAATGGCCAACTGTTGTAAATATTTTTGTTTGTAGCTTTGTGATACTTTTTCCGTGCAGCAATTTTAATTTTCTACCTTCAAATATAGTCTGAATGCACAGTGAGTTCGGGAGAATTGCATTTAAGTCTTGTATTTTCAAAAGCTAGTCAATATCCAACTGCCAGCATTGCCTGAACAGGAAATAATTATTCCTGAAAGTGTCCATGTGAGAGTCAGGAACGCCATGAGGGTGTGACTGGCATACCGATGTCACCTCTTACGCAAATTTCTGTGACACTGTGACTGGGAGGAAAAAGCAGGAACTTAAAACCAGCAGGGGAAAGCTACCTGCCCCCAACTGATGGTCAGTGGGTAGACTTCAGAGACAGGGTGGACACTGGTTCCTCACTGGGTCCCTTGTAGTTGCATGACCTGGGGCAGGTGACTTGATGTGACTAAGCCTCAGCCGCCTGATGTGTGGCAAGAATAATAATATCCCTTGAAGCCAACAGAATTCAACCCGCACATGCTATCCACATGCCTGTGATATGCCAGGAACTTCTTAGCATTTCCAGAATCCATGTAATTGTATTTGTCACATGCAGTATGAAATTAGATGTGTAAGCTGTCCAACCTACAGGAGGTAGTAAATCAATCAATTAAATTTAATTACTCTTCACCCTATTTTAGAGAGAATAGGAGGGAAAATACAGCTCAGAGGTAGAGGAAAAGACAAGGAGAGGAGGCTGTTGAGATATTTTAATACCATAAACTGCCAAGGGGTAGTCATAGCCTTCCATCTGCCAGCTAATTCCAGTTTCATTCATAGGAATATCCTCAAGCTTCAGGAGAGAAATCCTTGGAATGTTCTGGGTCTCTGTGGCAAGCACATGCAACATCCAGTGCTTCCCTACTGGCAATCGGGCAGTTTGATTCTGCATCCCATACCCAGGGTCTGTGTTTCCTCTATAGACCTGATAAAAGTCACGGTGCTTCCTTTCAAAAGAAAATGACGGTATCACATTGAGAATGAGCTGAGGAGCCTGAGAATCTTGGTGTGGCTTATCCAAAGAAAATTCGTATGTGTTAGCCTTAAGTTAATACTTGTTTTATTGAATTCAGTTTTTATCACGGCTGATCACTTGGAGATGTAAGCATTTAGAGATGGAATTCACTTAAGAATGTTGTAGAATGCCAGAAACTTTAGGATTCTCTTAGGTGGTTTCCTTTCTCTGACTTAGAGTGACATGTTGGGCTTCTAATGTTGGCCCCAGGCAACGTGGCAGAATTTTGAGAGATTATTTGTTTGTCTGTTAGCTGTGTGTTTTGAACATGTTCACCTTTGGCTCTGACCTGCCATCACGGAAGAAAAGTGTCAACGTGTTGGGAAAGAAGTGGGCTGCTTATCCTCTTTTCTCTTCCCTCCTCCGTCCCCTTCCCCCTCCTACTCCTGCTCTCCAGCCTGGCCTCTGTCCCCTCTGTGTTCCTCCCCCTCTCGCTTGTATCCTTAATGACTTCCAGGTGTGCCTGCTGGGTCAGGCTTCTGGCCCAGTCCTGGGGAGGCTGGGTCTGTGCCTCCACAAACACAAGACCAAAGTTAGGGGGTGGGGGACTCCAGAAGTTCAGCATCAGAGGAAGAAAAAAAAAAACTTTGAAGTTTTGAGGATGAAATTGGTACCAAAATCATTTTAGATGTAGACAGACCCGTTTACATTCCAAAGAAGAGAAATGTTTTACCCAAACTGTTTCCGTGGACCCTGTGGGTTCTTGTTAATACCTTTCAACCTTGTGATTGAAAGCCCAAGGCCTGTGATCCACAGCAGGGGCCACAGCCAGAAATAATTCTCCGAGAATACTGCGTGTGCCTTCAAATGGTCCTTGATCGTTTTTCTTGGATGCCCCACTTTCCAAAGGCCAGAAATTGTTTCAGGGAGTCAGTCCAGTTGGGAAAGGTTTTATGTTCTCAGAGCAAGGTGCTGTACTCATAGGAAAATGTGTAATTGGTCACATTCCTTTTGTGTGGAGAGGATGGCATCGGTCCTCTTCTCAACTTGGGGGTCCCTTGGTGACTCATGATGTACCCTTCAGTATGCTGCTCAGTGTCTTCCCCATTTGACTTAGATTTTCTGCCACTGTTGAAGGCTCACCCGCTCTAGGACGTCTTGCCAGATACTTTCTTCATCTCCTTCTTATTGGAGGAACTGCCTCTCTCCTGTGGCCCTGCTGTGTCATAGACAGGTTAGGTAACCTGGGTCCTGGAGTCAGACCTGGCAGGCAATCTTGATTATGCCCCTTATTAGGGTGCCCTGGGCAAATACATTTACTTGTGCCAGGGATACACCTTTTTCCCCCAACACTGAGAAGGATCCTCCACATACAGCCATGATCACAACATTCTAACATGGTCACTCGCTTGCACATACTTGTTTAGATGTGTCTGCCCTGCTGTCAGTTAGACTGTGAGCCTCCAGAGGGTGAAACTTACATCTCATTTCTCTTTGACACTGCAGTCTTGGCAGGGAGTCAGGCACACGGTAAGGACTCAGCAGATATGGCAGGGTGAGGGAACTGTCCATAGATGCCTTAAATATGAGCTATCCACAGGAGCAGAGAACAAGGCAGGCTGGATGCCAAGGAGACTTCGACCAGGGTAAGGCTTACAGGTAATCTGTTCATGGCAGAGGCTTCCCCCATCCACATACTTAACTCCCTTTAGTATTGATGACCTTTCTCTCCTGAAATATTACAGAAACTACCCTGAACGAAGATAGATGGTCCCCCCTCAGCATTCACACACGGTTCCGTCTCATCCACCAGCTTCCCGGCCTCATTCCCTCTGTCTCAGGAAAGTAATAATAGTAACTCATAATAATAGTTCAAAATAATAATAATCATACCTGGGATTTATATATCAGCGTGCCTCCTAAGAGGGCAAATAAACCATTTTACACAATGCAGAGAGAAGGACAGATTTTCTTTGTGCTGTTGCTGATCAAGTTAAGGCAGGAGAGATTTACAGTCAAATTCCAGCTACAGAAGCAAAGTATTGGTGCCCGTTGGCAGACGGGGATCCGCTTTAATGCTGTTCTCTTGGTTTTGCTTAAACTGCCAAGTGAATTACTGTAACACACTTTGCCTGCAATTAATTTGACATCTAGTGCCAGAGAGCTGCTTTATATTTTTCAAGGCAAACCAGGGTGAAATTTCTGCAGAAAGATTTGTCCATCATTTTTACTGATGTCCAAACACAGTCTCTTTAGCTTCTTTGAAATCGAGCTGTGGAAACCACATAGGCTCGCTCTCGCGCTCTCTCTCCCTCTCGCGCGCGCTCTCTCTCTCTCTCTCTCTCTCTCTCTCTCTTTCTCTTTCTTTCTTTCTAAGGATCACAGAAGGAAAGCATGCTGATCTAGTTGAAATGTTTTTAAAATCTCCAAATAATAAAATAGGTTTATAGTGTTTGCTTATGAAAGCTGACTTTCACCAGAATGATTTATACACATCATAGGCAGAGGGGCAGTCCAGTAAAAGAGGCAGAGAGGGCTCTTGAAAAATGTCCCTGGGCACTTGCCTGAATGACTTTAGAGACAGTATCTACTAAAATTGATATTAATTCTGTTACGTGTTACGGCACATACCCAAGACCCTCCCCAGTAACAATTAGAAAGAAGCAAAGTTGTAATTCTTCAAATAGGGACTTTTACATTTCTGATCATTTCAGCACTAACGTTGATTCGAACTCTGGCAGCCGATCACGGTTCCAGCTGAGCTTTGCTGTGTTGTAAGCACCATGGGGCCTGATAAAGCATTTTTGGATTTTTCCAACTCACAATGCCCGTGGTCTCAATGCTGTTGAAAACATTAAGCTCCTTACCTGTGTTTCGTTGTCATTTTTCTTGCTGGTAAATGACTCTATCTGCCGTCCTAACAAACTGACTTACAATAACATTCTAACTCAGTGGCTAAACTAAAAATAAACTTGGAGGCACTTGCCCTGAAATGCACGCTCTGAGCAATCTGTTGGATGCAGTGGTGTGGCCGATTTCTTGGACCTGCTGTATTCTTAGGCAAGTGACATCTCCCTTCATTTGTACGGAGGGAGTTAGAATTGAATCAGTCTCCACCACAGCACCCTCCAGCTCTTAACATCACTTGCCATTTGCTGATGGCGAGTTTTTAGCTGCTTTCTCTCCTACCCTTCAGTAACACCTGAGAAGTCCAATGCTTTTGGAGTTCAGCAGATTCCTTGTCTCTGGAAAATCAGCAGAAAACAACACCACCTCCTCTTGATCTCCCCTGAGCTTCGAAAAGCTCTCTCTGCAGTGACTGCCTGAAGGAAGGGTGCACTGAGGCAGGCCGCCACCAGGTGGTAATTAAGAAACAGGAAGTACCACTCCATAGTTCCTAGATCTCGATTATAGGCCGGTGGGCTTCAGAGAACATCTCATTCACACAACATGGGACATGTCTTTTGTCTATTAAACATAAGCTTTCAAGGTGAGTTGTGTAGAAACAAGTCTGCTTGTTTCATTGAGCTGACGTTTATACTTCTGAATAAGGGGATCTGGAGATTCTTCTTGTCACACAGTTTTGGTACGTCAGTTTCACACCTCTGTTCTGCATGTCTCTGTTGGGAAATTTGCTGATGTCTGGGATTTGGAATAGAGATGGTTGGACCTCTGACCTTCAACAGAAGGAAACCAAAATTAAAAGAAGACTCCAGGCACATGCTTAGAAAGGAACTGTGAAAGGAAAATTAATGTGCCCCCCCCCCCCCCCCCCCCCCGCAAAAGACTAGGCTGGTAACTGCCCAGGGCTAACCTGCCTCTCATTCTACCAAGTCACCCCTGTGCTAACTGAGATAAATGCACATCTGATTGCCTCCTTTTTTTTTTTATTTCTATTGCATTTTAGGTTTGGGGGTACATGTACAGAATGTGCAAGATAGTTGCATAGGTACACACATGGCAGTGTGTTTTGCTGCTTTCCTCCCCTTAACCCACATTTGGCATTTCTCCCCAGGCTATTCCTCCCCATCTCCCCTCCTCCGCTGTCCCTCCCCTGTTCCCCCCAATAGACCCCAGTGTGTAGTACCCCCCTCCCTGTGTCCATGTGTTCTCATTTTTCTCACCCGCCTATGAGTGAGAATATGCGGTATTTCCTTTTCTGTTCTTGTGTCAGTTTGCTGAGAATGATGTTCTCCAGATTCATCCATGTCCTTACAAAGGACATAAACTCGTCATTTTTGATTGCTGCATAATATTCCATGGTGTATATGTGCCACATTTTCCCAGTCCAGTCTATCATCGATGGGCATTTGGGTTGGTTCCAGGTCTTTGCTATTGTAAACAGTGCTGCAATGAACATTTGCGTGCATGTGTCCTTATAGTAGAATGATTTATATTCCTTTGGATATATACCCAGTAATGGGATTGCTGGGTCAAATGGAATTTCTATTTCTAGGTCCTTGAGGAATCGCCACACTGTCTTCCACAATGGTTGAACTAATTTACACTCCCACCAACAGTGTAAGAGTGTTCCTATTTCTCCACATCCTCTCCAGCATCTGTTGTCTCCAGATTTAATCATCACCATTCTAACCGGCATGAGATGGTATCTCACTGTGGTTTTGATTTGCATCTCTCAGAGGCTAATCAGAAACTCAGAAGAATGCAAACATTTGTCTCTTATTTCCCTATGACCTGGAAGCCCCTCCCTCGTTTTCAGTGTTCCCGCCTTTCCTTCGAGTTGTCCCGCCTTTCCAGACCGAACCAATGTTCATCTTGCCTCTGTTGATAGACGTCTCATGTCTCCCTAGAATGTATACAAGCCAACTGTGCTCTGACCACTTTGGACACACGTCGGCAGGGCCTCCTGAGGCCATGTCGGCAGGGCCTCCTGAGGCCATGTCACAGGCGCACATCCTCAACCTTGGCAAAATAAACTTTCTAAATTAGCTGAGACCTGACTCAGATTTTCAGGGTTCACAGACCTGTCAACAGGAACACCGTTTGCTATAGTCGCATTTTAATCAGAAGGAAGTTTTACCAGATCTTTTGCACTTTACAAGGTCAAGTTCTCCAAATTTAAGAGAAACAAAAATGTCCTCCAGAGAAGTTTGGGGTGAAAACGCATGACAGTTTCTTGTTCATATTCGGCCAAAAGGAAGCAGTGTCTGTTAGGATACCTCCACAGTGAGTCTGGGCTGTTGTGATAAGCCTGTCTAGCAGGGAGATGTCCACATGGTATTCTCCAAACTGCTTAGAAGAGAGCAGTAAGGACAGGATTAACCCAGTTAACAGGTATATCTCTTGGCTTCTTATTTCCTCGTCCTCCTCCATCTCCTGCCCTTACTTTCTCCTCCCTGTCATTTATTCTTTTCACAGACATTTAGTAAATGCTTGCTCTGTGGCAGGCTGCAGTGTCAGGCTGCATGTTCCAGGGATGGAGGTGACCATGCAGACATGGCAGTAGTGACAGGCTAAGGAAGCCACAAATCACAAATATGTAAGATGATTCCTGGTAGTGATGGGTGCTTCCAAGCATATAAAACAGGCTATTGAGATGGAAGTTAGAGTAGGGATGGCTCAATGGTGTGCTGGCACTGGCTGCACCAGCAGGAGCCAGTTACTACTCATCTCACGCATTCAGTGACATCATACTGATAGCTTGAATTCAGCCATGGTGAGAATATTTACACTGCAGAAATTGGCAAATGCAACCATCAGGGCTCCCTCCTCTCTACCAAAGCTGATTATTAAAAATTTTCTAGAACATACCGAGAAGGCATCTAGAAAGAGGTAACAGTGATCTTGTTATTGGAGAGAATTTTCATTTTGAGTTTTAGCATGAAAAATCCCAGAGGTCCATTTATTTCTCCTGTTTGAGTCAGTAGTATCTTAAAACATTTTTCAAGGTTTATAGAAATATAAGAAGTGTCTGGGTGAGTTTTTGTTTTCGTTTCATTTGTTTTTGAGACAAGGTCTCATTCTGTTCCCCAGGCTGGAGTGCAGTGGCACCATCATGGTTTACTACAGCCTTGACCTCCAGGGCTCGTTTGATCCTTCTGCCTCAGTCTTCCAAGTAGCTGAGGCTACAGGCACACACCATCATGCTTAACTAATTTTTGTGTATTTTTTCCTAGAGATAAGTTCTTGCCATGTTGTCCAGGCCAATAACAAACACCTGGGCTCAAACCATCCATGTGCCTCAGCCTCCCAAAGAGCGGAGATTACAGGCGTGAGCTACCACACCCAGCCATTGATTAGTTTTTTTAAATGGCATTTTGGAGATGACAGAAAAAAAATAAAGGAGAGAGAACACTCAGAAGTTTAAGCTTCAGAAGCATTTGACTTTGAAAAGAAAATGTTTGAGGGACTGTTTGTCATAGGGTCTGGTCTTCCAAATTTAGTACCCCATTCCAGGTCGCTGCAGGATTTTATGATTTCTCTCAAAGAGTGTCAATCCTGTTCTGTTTCCCTGCTTCCCCCTCCTGGATGAAGCATTTGTCTACACTTTTTTTGGGGGGAACTTCCCAAATCCGTCGGTATATATTATAAAAACTGTTACCGCCTAACACATTAAATGTATTTAAATTATTTGTTCTATTAAAATGTCACTGTATTTCTCGAATTTTAATTGTGCCTGAAGATCAATCATTGTAACAGCTGCAGGGAAGGCTTTACGACTTACCTGAACTGTGGTATATTCTGTGGCTTGGCTAAGTGGATTCTTCGAATTTAATAGGTTTTATTAGCTAGGGCAAACCATCTGAGTGGCTCCTGTTGGATTTTTATTCTTGATACATACCATCAATTTACTCAGAGCCATTAGAAAGCACTGTTTTAGTGATGGTAAAAATTATGATAATAATATTGACAATAAATAGAGTATTATCCAATAGGTGTTGAGTGCTTAGTATGTTTCACACCCTAGGCCTTGCGTGTGGGGCGTCATTTGAATCTTACAGCAGCCCTGAGGCATAGGTGCTGGGTTGTCTCTATGTGCCCATGAGAAACTGGGGCACAGAGGTATTTGGTAACTGGCCTGAGAACACACGGCTGGTAGGAGTCTTAGTCAGTATTCAAATCTCTATCTGCTGATATGAAGTCCATGCAGCTAGCCACCATGTTTTACCCACCAATAGTCATTAAAAGAGGATGAGCTTAATTTTTCTTTTCTTTTTTTTTTTTTTAAAGACAGAATTTCACTCTCGTCACCCAGGCTGGAGTGCAGTGGCACAGTTTCAGCTCAGGTGCCCGCCACCATGCCCAGCTAATTTTTGTTTTTTTTTTTGGTAGAGATGGCATTTTACCAGGTTGGTCAGGCTAGTCTCGAACTCTGACCCTCAGGTGATCTGCCCGTCTCAGACTCTCATAGTGCTGGGATTACAGGCGTGAACCACTCCACTCAGCCATTTTTTTTCTTTTGAGACAGGGTCTTGCTGTGTCACCCTGGGTGGAGCGCAGTGGCACAGTCATAGCTTGCTGCAGTCTTGAACTCCTGGACTCAAGTGATTTTCAGCCTACAAAATAGCTGTGATACAGGCATGTGCCACCATACCAAGCTAAGTTTATTATTTCTTGGCAGAGATGGAGTTTCAGTATGCCGCCCAGGCTTGTCTTGAACTCCTGTCCTCAAAGTAATCCTTCTGTCTCAGCCTTGCAAAGTGTGGAGATTACAGGCATGAGCCACTGCACACAGCCAAAGTCAGCTTTTTGACTCAAGAACACCAGGATTTTCATCCCAGCTCTCCCATTTACGAGCTCTGTGGGTCTGGCCAATGTGTTTAGCCTCCCAGGACTTCAGTCCCCTCAAAGGATAAATGGGGGAAATTAGTAGTACCTGCCTGAGAAGGCAGACTTTTGGGGGACCCAGGAGTTATGAATGGCTACCACTTCTCAGGTGATAGCTGGTGCTCATCTTGTACAGAGAGAATTGGAACATTCTGAAGATCAAGTGGGAAAAAAATGTCCATGAAAAGACCTGGCTTCATGCTTGCCTCCTGCTACTTCCTTCTCTACTGTATTTCAGTTTCCTGTTTGTAACATGATTTAAGTACCGAGCTACTGAATTTTCAAGTGCATTTAAAAAAATATATCGAGTGGAAAGGGAATATTAGGGAAAAACTCTATTTTCACCTTCATAATATTAAGTTCATTCATATGTCTGCTAGATTCTTATATAAATGTTATTGACTTACCATGTTCTATGTAATAGTCCTCCTCACTTACAGTTTTGGTTTCCAAGGTTTCAGTTATCCATTGTTAACTGTGGTACAATTATATTATATACAATATGGTATTTTGAGAGCAAGAGACCACATTCATGCAACTTTTATACAATATATTGTTAGAATTGTTCTATTGTTTTTCATCTCTTACTGTGCCTAATTTACAGTAATACTATTGTAGGTATGTATGGATAGGAGGAAACAAAATATTTCTAGGGTTTGGCACCATCTGAGGCTGCAGGCATCCACCGGGGGTCTTGGAGTATCTCCTTTGTGCAGGAGGGGAGGCTGCTGTATAGACATTTGCCTGTAAGTGAGCGCTTTCTTGGATTGTGTTGAAAGGTGCCACTTATTATGGGTCAGAGCTTGTTGAAAGGATATTAATACATTATTTACTAAAACTAATTAAATTTTCATGTCATTTCTTTATTTACTTACTGTTTTTTTTCCTCTATCAGTGTAATTTATTGCAGCAACAAATTAAAGAACAACTTTATGGTTCTATCAGTGATGCCAAAAAAAGCATTTGCTTAAATTCAGAAGTCATGACAAAGCCAGCCAATCAACAAAACAACAATATTTGTGACTAAAATTGGGAGAAAAGAAAACTCTGTCAGTATAGTCAAGGATTTTTTAAAAATTATTTTTATTTTTAGAGGTGGTCTCACTATGTTGCCCAGGCTGGTGGTCTTGAACTCCTAGGCTCAAGCAGTCCTCCCACCTCAACCTCCCTAAGTGTTGGGATTACAGGTGTGAGCCACCGTGTCTAGCCCACAAATATTACTCTAAACCGTAAAATGCTTTCCATTTGCATCAGAAACTAGACAAGAATATTCATGATAGCCATCGATAGTCACATTATTTTGCAAGTTTTAACAAATACACTAAGACAAAAAGTCTTAATGGGACAAAACCAAAATGTTCTTTGTTTTAAACTTCTATAATTATAATTCTAGAGAAGCTAAAACATTCTAGTAAAAATTACTAGCAATGAGATAATTTGAAGAGTTGGCTAGATGTAAGGTAAATATACACAAATCAGCTGATACATACTAGTTATAATTAAAGATGGAAATAAAACCCCATTCAAAATATTAACACAACTATCAAATATTTAAGAATAAATATATAAGAGTAATCGAATAGCTGTATTAAAATTATATAATGTATTGACAGGCCTTTAAAAAAGTCACTCATAAAATGATATGATATAACTTTCCTGTAAAATACCTGCTAAAAGACATGTCAGTCAGCAAAAGCTAAGCTGTGCAGTGAGAGTATTATCTAACCCATAATTATTTTACAAAATAAATAATGGTAGAACTTGGAGTATTTCAAGTAGAGTAACATGCTATGTTTCATCTGTATTCCAGGAGGCTTATGATATGCAGTAGGTTTATAATGTTCAATTTAATTGCTCAGTATTGTTCCATGGTATTGTCTGTATAAATGGCAGTTTGTTTAATTACTCTCCCACTATGGCCGGGCGTGGTGGCTCAAGCCTGTAATCCCAGCACTTTGGGAGGCCGAGTCGGGTGGATCACGAGGTCAAGAGATCGAGACCATCCTGGTCAACATAGTGAAACCCCTTCTCTACTAAAAATACAAAAAATTAGCTGAGCATGGTGGCGCATGCCTGTAATCCCAGCTACTCAGGAGGCTGAGGCGGGAGAATTGCCTGAACCCAGGAGGCGGAGGTTGTGGTGAGCCGAGATCGCGCCATTGCACTCCAGCCTGGGTAACAAGAGCGAAACTCCATCTCAAAAAAAAAAATTACTCTACCACTAAAGAAAATGTGATGGGTCTAGTCTTGGCTATTGAAGGTAATGCTATTATAAACATTTGTGTACAAGAGTTTGTGTAAACACATTTTTATTTCTCTGGGATAAATGTCCATGAATGCAATTGGTGGGTTGTAGAGTAATGACATGATTAGTTTTTATAAGAAACTGTCCAGCTATTTCTGTGCTATTTTACATTTCCATCAGCATTTGGTGATGTAGTTTCTCTTTACCTTCACCAGCATTTGGTGGTATTGCTGTTTTTTATTTTAGCCATTCTGGCAAACAGGTAGTGATATTTCATTGTGGTTTTAATTTGTATTTCCCTGATAGCTTTAATAATTCTAATACTTTAATAAAATAATTTAATAGTTTAATAATTTTAAACATATTTTCATTTGTTTGTCACCTATATATCCTCTTCAGTGAAATGTCTATTAACGTCTTTTCTCATTTTCTAATTGAATTGTTTTATCGTTGCATTTTGAGAGGTCTTTATATATTCTAGGTATTAGTTATTTGCTGGATATGTGGTTTGCAAATACTTTCTCTCAATCTACAGCTTTTCTTCATCTTCTTGACATGGGAATTTGCAAAATAAAAGTATTTAATTTTGATGAGGTCCAATTTATCCATTTTTCCTTTCATGGATTGAGCTTTTGTTTTCAAATCTAATACTTCTTTGTAAAACCATAATTTCTAAGGAATTTCTAATTCTTTTTCCTGAAAGTCATATATTTTTTCATTTTATGTGTATGCCCATGATACATTTTGAGTTTTTGTATAAGGTGTGAGGTTAAGGTCAAGTCCGATACATTTTGCCTAGGAACATCTCATTGTTTTAGCACCATTTATCAAAAATGGTCTTCTTCCAGTGAATGTTTTTTCACCTTTGTCAAAAATCAACTGAGCATATTTGTGTGGGTCTGTTTCAGGTTCTTTATTTTGTTCCACTGATCTCTGTGTCTGTGTCTCTGACAGTTACACACTGTTGTGATTACTGTAGCTATATAGTAAGCCTCATGTCAAGTAGAGTGATTATTCTCACTGTATTCTTTTTTATTAATATTATGTTAGCTTCCTAAGACCTGTGCTTTTTCATATAAATTTTACAATCCAGTTGTCTATGTATACCAAAGCCTTGCTGCAATTTTATTGGGGTTTAAATCTATAGGTATAACATTAAACCTATAGATCAATTTGGGGAGAATTGACATCTTTACTGTGTTGAGTCTTCCAGTTTATAGACATGGTATGCAATTCTATTTATTTAGTGTAAGCCTATGGGAATGTGTGTACCTAAGCATTTCATTTTCTTTGGCGTGATTGTAAATGGCATTGTGTTTTTAATTCCAATTTCCACATCTATCTAGAAATAGGATTGAGTTTAGTGTGTTGATCTTGATTCTCTGACCTTGCTGAATGCATTTATTAGTTGTAGGAGTGTTTTCATTTTATTTTTTGTCTGTATTTGTTAGTTTTGGGTTTTTTTTTTTGAGATTTCTAAGGGTTTTCTACCTAGCCTATCATCTCATATGCAAATAGAGGGTTTTATTTCTTCCTTTCTACCGTGTGTGCCTTTTTTTTTTCTTGTCTTATTGTAGTGGGTAGAACTTCCTTTGCTATGTTGAACCAGAGGAGTGAGAACAGCCTTGCCTTGCTCCTGATCTTAGTGGGGAAGTTATTTACTATTTCTCCACTAAATTTGATGCTAGCTGTTAAGATTTTTTTGTAGATGCTCTTTATCAAGTTGAAGTGATTCTTCTCTATTCCCAAATTAGTAAGAAACTTTTAGAAAAGATAATGGGTATGTGATTTTTATCAACTGCTTTTTTTTTTGCCAATCTATATGATATGATTTTCTTCTTTAGCTTTTTGATGTGGTGGACTGTATTGATTGATTTTAAATATTGAATTAGCCTTGAATACTTGGAATAAATCCCACTCGGTGCATATATGTCTTTTTAAACATTGTTGGATTGAGTTTGCTAGTATTTCGTGGAGAGCCCACTGACTTGTATTCAGCCAACACCCATCTCCATTTAGTGCCCAACAAGTAAAGGCTACTATTTGTTGGGTGGGTCCCATTTTTGTGGGTAGGAGAATGTGAGAGAATATAGCTCCCTGCCTAGGGGTGGTCTCAGGTGAGTCCTCATCAGCCACTGTGGAGTTCAGCTTGAGTTGCATAAGAACCAATGAGCATTTAGTTTCATGTCTCATAAATAATCTGCCTGCTTATATTTTCATTTGTACTTCTCTCAGCTGGCATTCTGCCACAGACTACATTTAGGACCACAGCCAATGGGTTAGAGCAGAAGGCCAGACTCCCAAGTCTTGGCCTCACATTGCTTGGTATCCATCACTCACTTCTGTTGGCATGGATGTTCCTCCTATACCCCATCAGCCATCTTGCAGAGTGGGTATGGTGGCTCACATAGGGATTCAGATAAGAGGGCTCACACCCTTCTGTCCATCTATCTACCCATCCATATCACTGGAAAAGGGACACTCACTTGCCAATGACCAGTAAGACCACATCGGGGGCCACAAAACAGCCCATTTGTGTTTTTTATGGGAAACTAAGAAGGAAATGCTTTTCTGGTGAAGGACTTTCTTCTCTGATTAGGCCTCTCATTTTAAGGCAGCTGAGAAGACTAACAGATGTGATTTAGTGACAGTGACCCTGGTTCACTCAGGTTAGCTCTCCTCAGTCTACCTTTAGTGGAAGATTAAAAATGAAAACTTTTTGTTAGAGGTGGAAGCGATCCTTCTCTAAACCATAGACTCATGGAACTGTGCAAAATCAGCTTTGAACTTTGTACTGCATGCCTTCATTTTTCCAGATGAGGATATTCACACTAAACACCTCTCTGACGCACGCATTAGGAACTTGGAGATAAAACCCTATTAATAATTCATATTTATATAGCATAGGATAGCATACGGCAGTTTCAACTGCTTCATCTGTGAGGTAGGTAGAATAAAGGAATGAAGTTGCTGTGAATAGGATGATAAATGGCACTAGACCTGTGTCACCAATATAGGAAAGACAGGAGAAAGTGCCAGAGACAGTGTCCATCTTCATCTCTAAGAGGCAGCCATCATTGACCTCCAGCTGAATGTTGCCATGTGGAGATTAGCTACAAACTTGCCAGAACCTTCCATTTTTCTAGAGAGAATAGAGATTCATATGGTTTTAAAGATTAAGTCATCCCCGTTTTTGAGACGGGATCATGCCATTGCCCAGGCCACCCTCTGTGTTGCCCAGGCCACCCTGGAACTCCTGGACTCAAGTGATTTTCCCACCTTGGCCTCCTGAGTAGCTGGGATTACAGGCATGTGTCACTGTGCCCAGCTTAAAATATCCAATTTGTAAATGGTGGCAATGAATTTATTACATAGGCCACTTGGAGGGAGCCAAATAAAATATATCTGCAGTCCAGATTCAACCTGCAGGTCACCACTTTGCTGTCATGGGTGTAGAAGACTTTTTCATCCTAGTTCATTAGCTCTTTTCATTTCTCTCTGATTTGAGGCTTTGTATGACATTCCATAGGAATTACCTCTCTTATAAAAGTTAGTTTTCATTTTACCAATTCCACTCTGCTACTGACACATCTATGAAATATGTAAATCTATCATTTTAATACTAAAGAGGAAATACAGATTTGACTCATTTCCCCAGAAAACTTCCCTCCTGCTTTCCATTTATTATACAGTTAACTGTAAAAGTGGCACCACCTCCTAAACACCCAGCTCTTCTGGTCATTTGAAGTCGGGAACATTCTGTCCTACAGCAGTCGACTTGTCCCTGCATTTGAGGGTCCTTCCTGGGAAAGGCATGATCCTTTTCAGTGTGCTCCTGGAGGTGGCTAACAAGACACCTTCGGCCTCCAGCAGGTGTTGTGTGGACTCCGCCAAATCCACACGCTCTTACTTCCTCCACGCGAGGAGTGTCTGCCCCTTCTCTTTGGTTACCCTGGACCAGACGTTCCACAGCACTGGCTTGCATTGGCAGGAGGTGGGAGAGGGAGAGGAGAGCAACCGAGAGTGTTCCTTCCACATGATCAGTGTTAAGGTTGAAGACAAACAGGGCTGCAGTAATGCTGAGATTTAGAAGGCAAAGGAGCTGAGACCTCACCCTCTGCTCATGGGCTGCATGCCTTTCTCATCGAAGTAATGCAGAACGCAGAAGCCATACCTGCAGGTCAACAGTGCTAGATGAGAGGCAAGAAGGAGGTGGCTGCCGTGTTTGGTGATGAGTGCATGCTAGTCTGGGAACAGCCTGCCAGGGTGCCTGACAGCCAGAGCCACCTAATGGGCCTTTTTGATGCTGGAGTTCATATAATTGCAAGAAACACCATGGATGGCCCCCAGCCCCAGTGTTGAAGTTTGGGCACTAATGTGATTATAATTCTCTTTTCTGTGATTGGGCAATTGCCTTTGTTTAACTTTTTTGGTCGTTTTAGCCATGAAATATCATACCTAAATAGCCCAGGATATCTAGGTTCTGAGTCTTTAAAAGGCAACAGCAAGGCCTCTCCTTTGAAGTGGGGACTAGTTCTCACTGTCACTGTGATTCCCAACTTGAAGCACAAGTTGGGAATCACAGAAGACCTTGATCTTACCATATCCCTTGTTATATTTCCTCTAATACTGTTGAGAAGTTTGTCCTCTACTTTGTCCTGTAGAATAAAAGATGGTGATTTTATTTCTGCTGGCGCTGCCTTGGAAGTCATTTGCGTCTCTCCTCCACGTGAGGAGAGGCTCTGAGGAGGGGGATTCTGACCCATGCTGGCAGAATGGGTGATGGGTGGGGCAGGAAAAGATACAGGCTGGCTGGACCATGAGACCCCCGGGAAATCCAGATGGAGCAGGCTTCCTCCTGAATCGGGAATGGAAGAGGAGTCTGGGGTACAGCCAAGTGAAAGACAGTCAAGCTTTGAAAAAACAACCGCCCAGCCATGCCCAAAGACAGTGGCCAGCAGTCAGCTTAGTGTGCACAGAGCTCAGGGAGCTGTTCTGCAGTTGAGCTAACGTCTAGCGCCTTCTTTGTGTCAGGTGGGCCAAAGCTGGGCTGGAGGCCAGGACATCTTGTGAGGTCACTCCCTGGGCGATAGAACTGAGGACTCGGTTGCATTGAGGAAGGAGCAAGGATAGAAAAGGGCCCTGGGTCTAGGAGATGGTGGAAAGGGAGGACTGTTCCTAGCCTAAGAGTGTCAGGGAAGCTTGCTGGAGGAGATACCAGGAAGCAAGAGAATGCAGGCAGCTCGAAAAAAGCCAGGCCAGAGACCTGCCGAGTGAGCGGCGGCCTGGTTTCCGTGAAGCACAAGGCAAGAAAACCCAACCTCGCTGAACACACACTCAGTATCATGGGCTTGCTCTGTTACATTCAGCCTCCTAGAAATCTTGAGAGGCAGCTTTATCATCTGCATTTCAGGAGGAGGAGATTCAGGTCCAGCATAGTGGCTTACTAGAAGGTGCCAGCACTAAGGTTTGACTCCAGTCCCATCTGTCTTCTCTTCTCCAGCTGTGAGATGCCCCTGTACAATTTTTCTGGAGGGTCTGGAGTCACATCAGTAAGCCAAGCAGCCGTTTCAGGGAGAAGAAAGCCAAGCAGAATCCTCCTCTGCTCGTTGGGTTCTTAGGGAGTTGTAGAGATGTCCTTAGGTAGCCACTGGTGTGCGAGGTCATCCCAGATCATTTGGTTTACATGGGAAATGGCTTTTGTCATTATGTCTAGACCTCCAGAGAACAGCCCACAGCAGTGCATTTCTGGAAATTCAGATTGTGATTTAGCCTGAGTAACAATCCGTATAATACCTGCACACAATCAGCTACATATCCAAAAACCAATGAAGAACCCCGAGATTTCGTGGTCACCATATTAATCATAAATTGGGGATCTTAGAAGGCCTTAATCTCATCATACACACTTTTTTTTTTAAGACAAAGTTTCACTCTTGTTTGCAATGGCGTGATCTCAGCTCCCCCTGGGTTCAAGCAATTCTCCTGCCTCAGCCCCTCGAGTATGTGGGATTACAGGCATGCACCACCACACCTGGCTAGTTTTGTAGTTTTAGTAGAGATGGGGCTTCTCCATATTGGTCAGGAAACACCTGACCAATGGTCGGGTCTCGAATTCCTGACCTTAGGTGATCCACCCGCTCAGCTTCCCAAAGTGCTGGGATTACAGGTGCGAGCCGCTGCACCTTGCTCATACACGCATTTTTATTCCTGCCAGTACCATTTAAAGGTTAGTGAAAGCTACATTTAGTATCACCTGCTTTTTGTTTTGTTGTTCTTATTGTTGTTTAGCTTTGTATGGGTGGGAGAATGTCTGCTCTTTTAGGAACATCTATTCCAGTAAGAACAGGTTGTAACCTACACTCAGAAGAGACACTCTTGGCCAAGGTATGGCCCTTAAGGTTGGAAAGGGTTTCCCAGGCCTGTTGACAGGCCAGGCTGGACTGTCAACACTTTCTTGTCCTGCCGCCCTTGATGTTAGCCATGGCTGTGCCCCATAAGCATTTAGAATCTGGTAGAAAAGGGAGCAGACCATACCGCCCAAGTCCACAGCAACATTGGTTCCCGTTGGCATCTATTTTAACAAGCTGAGTGGATGCATCACAGATAGCCTTTCAAAAACAGGTTTTCATCTATTCAGTGTCAGAGCCTGAAACAGTATGAAAAATAGGCAACGTGGGTCTTGCCGCTACAAATCAACACCCACTAAATCCTTTTCATTTAGTCCAGTGCAACAAGTATTTATTTCAGGGTCCTCTGCCCTGGAGATTGGTGAGGTCACTGTGGGAATGGACGGGTGGGAACAAAGTCTCCCGTTTCCAGCTGAGTTTCCTTTTTGAAGATTCCCCGCCTTAGCCGCTGCATCTCTGTTCTCTGTGACTCTGATCCCTGTCTCGTCTTCTTTTTCACTCTCATCCATTTTCATCACTGGCCCCTCATTTTATTTTCTCTGCTAAATCTGCCTCTCAATGGCAGACATGGACATAAAAACAATTTTTTAAAATCTTCTTGCAAAACAAAGAGGCGGATTGAGTTGAAAGGATATAGCCACTTTTTTTCTGAGCTGATGGAGCTGTTCAGTGGCAATTTTGTGTTTTCTTCATTTGGAAAAACTAAAAAGTTTGCAACATTAAAAAAAAATACATTCCTTTTCCCGATGGATGTACACTGTGGAACACCCACCTTTGGTAAACTGGTCATCACTTTCATAGTGTACTTCTATAGAGCCAGTGATAACAGACCCAGAGAGTCTGAAGATCACCCCATTTTTTAGGTCCTCATGAACCTTTGAGCATGAGCTATGAAATTCCTATTACAGTTGTAGCTTTTGTGAACCTGATGCAGGATTTAAGTTCTCAGTGCCTGTTTCCTGTTGAATATGTATCATGGTTTTGGAAAAAATAAGAGAAGAAGAACTGTCATTCCTCTGACAAGTATTATTTTCAGTGGATGAGAGTGAAAAGGGAGACAGGAATTAGTGGAACCAGTGTCATGATGCCATGTTCATTTGCAAAGATAGCCTTCATCTGTGCCTTCACCCAGACTGGGTTGTAGATTCATCTAGATTCTACAGCAGGCACTGGCAAACTTCTGTTTAAGAAGGCAGGCTGGGCACAGTGGCTCATGCCTATAATTCCAGCACTTTGGGAGGCCAAGGCGGGCGGATCATGAGGTTAAGATATGGAGACCATCCTGGACAACATGGCGAAACCCCTTCTCTTCTAAAGATAACAAAAATTAACTGGGCGTGGTGGCCACACACCTGTGGTCCCAGCTACTGAGAAGGCTGAGGCAGGAGCATTGTTTCAACCCGGGAGGAGAAGGTTACGCTGAGTGGAGATAGTGCCACTGCACTCCAGCCTGGCAACGGAGCAAGACTGTCTCAAGGAAAAAAAAATGGGGTGAGTAAAATATTTTAGACTTTGAAGTCTAAGAGACAAAATTGAGGTTATTATGTAGATATTCATATACCATTTAAAACATAATCATTTTACAATGTAGCAAGCACTTTTAGATCATGGACAATTAAAAAAAGCGAAAACCAGGTGGCTGGCTGGATTTGGCCAGGTTGACATAGACAGCCAATGCCTCATCTACAGTAGGGCTTAATCAATGATACTGTACACATGAATCGCTTGGGGATTTTCTTCAAAGTGCAGTTTTGGTTATAGGAGGTTGGGGAGAGGCCTGAATTCTATGTTCCTGATGAGCTCCGAACACGTCGATAATCCATGGACCACATTTTCAGTAGAAAGGATGATGCAGAAAGCCAGAATTTTTTTTTTTTTTTTGCTTGCCTCATACCAGGGGTGCCTGGTATGGCATCAGGTTTATAGAGGAGTAATACATATAAGAGGGAGAAAGGGAATGAGGAAGAATGCCTTTTTTTTTTTTTTTTTTTTTTTTAAGTCTAGGTACAAGTCTCTCTGTTGATTTCTAGACATCTAATGAAGATGAGGGCAATGCTTAAATCACCTAAGCACTCATAACTCATTTAATCATAGAACTAATAAAGAGGAAAATAGTGAGTTTACAATTTCCAGGAAATCAGACAGGCTACCACCTTTCCAACAACTGGAATTTGCACATTCTCACTACTAATAACCCCCTCTGTTATTACTAACAGGTGCTAATGTGATTGTCCATAGGTCTAACAGATTTTTTTTTTTTTTTTTGAGACAAGGTCTCACTGTGTTGCCCAGGCTGACATGCAGTGGTGCAATTTTGGTTTGCAACCTTTGCCTCTTGGGCTCAAGCAGTCCTCCTGCTTCAGCCTTCAGAGTAGCTAAGACCCAGATGCACACCAACATGACTGGCTAATTTTTGTATATGTTGTAGAGACAGGGTTTTGCCATGTTGCTCAGGCTGTTCTTGAACTCCTGATGTCAAGTGATCCACCCACCTCAGCTTCCCAAAGTGCCGGGATAACAGGAGTGAGCTGCCATGCCTGGCAACAATTGCAGTTTTTAAAAGCAGAAAATATTACACAGGTGAGATCAGATTTTCCACACCAAGTAGAAGGTATTGGAAGGAAAATTAGGAATTCTTAAGTATCAGAAGATCAGTAGTCAGAGTTAACAACCAGACAATTAACAAGTTAAAAAAAAAAGTGTGAATCACACACAGCTGTTATCTTCCAGAAACACTGCTTACAAAGGTAATTGCTCACGAATTTTAGGGTTTACAGCAGGTATCACAGGATTTGAAATTTAAGAGGGGGGTAGGGGCCTGTGTTCAAAGTCTTAAGAATATCCAAGGGATGTGTGCATAATTACTTGAAATTGAAACTACTATAGTTTAAACACTTGCTGAAAGAAGACCTTTTATTTCATCTTCTCTATAGGCTGAAGGAAAGAAAAAGACAAAACTAACAACTAACAAAAACTTTTCATGTCACATATGTAGGTTTACAATATGTGGATTATCAGAAGAATGAAGTTCTTTGATGACTGTCTAGACACCCCGAAGAATTGGCCCTCGTTCCAGGGGCACATGATAAAATGGCCCTGAATATTCCTTTAGACATTTTCTTTGTACTTAACATTAACTTGCGAGAAAGTATTAGGGAAAACAGAGTAATTCTGTATAAACATTCCTGGATCAGACACTAGGCAAAGCAGGGAGAACAGAAAACGTGATTGAGCAAGAAATCGTGGCTATGAATTCCAAACCTGTTTGGTGGCTGGATGAGCCAAAGAGACAAAACAGGAGCATTCATGAGTCTGGCAGAAGTGGCCTCTAGGTCATTTCAGTAGCAAGGAAACTGATCTTTTTCTGATTTTAAGAACTCTACCATCTCTATTCTGGGCTTAATTCCCAGCTCTTTTTGGTTTTTGAGATGGAGCTTCAATCTTTTTGCCCAGGCTGGAGTGCAGTGGCTTGATCTCGGCTCGTTGCAACCTCTGCCTCGTGGGTTTGAGTGATTCTATTGCCTCAGCCTTCTGAGTAGTTGGGATTACAGGCATGCACCACCATACCTGGATAATTTTGTACTTTTAGTACAGACGGGATTTCTCCATGTTGGTCAGGCTGGTCTTGGAACTCCAGACCTCAAATGATCTGCCCATCTTGGCCTCCCGAAGTGCTGGGATTACAGGTCGGCTCCACCACACCCAGCCTTCCAGTTCTTGAAATTAGAAAGAGTCAGCCTTGGTCAAGTCTCATAAACTGAGTCTCAGTTTTTTCATTTATACAATGGCCAAAAAAAAAACGATACCACAAAACCCTACCTTCTTTGCCGGGTTGAGTGAGGAAAGGTTGAACGAGAGTAGGTTAAGGTCATTTCGTGTCTCCAAGGCATTTGGCATATAGTGAAACCTCAGTAAATGGTAGTTACTGTCACGGTGTGTGATGAAATCAGGTATCTGGAGAGGTTTTCAAATACAAGTTTTATTATTTAGGTATGCTAGGACCAACAGATCAGGAGACACTTCTCACTGAAAAGATAGTTTGTGATAGTTGTGATGATTGTGATCTGTGTCCTTTACAGTTTGCAAGGGAAGGGGTTGTGCTGTGTCAGGGTGGAGGGACATGGAGAAGCACCAGGACTGGTCAAGAGGCAGAGCAAGGGGGTGAAACTGGGTTCTGGGGAGAGGAATGAACAGGGCAGGGTAAGCATACTAGGGTTTGAATACATTCAGCAGGCTCTGGGGAAGAGGGGCTGTTCCTGTTTGTCTGGTACCTGGCCTTGGGAGATTAGGAAAGGTGGTTGGTGGCCTGGGGTGTGAGAAGTCCCTCAAGGAGGTGGTGGAGGGTGTAGGTTCTGGAGTGGTTGGCTGACAGTCAAAGGGAGAGCCCCCATGTGAATTGTTTGCTGTCTCTAGGGATTTATTAACCCTAGGAGGGGGAGACCCTAAATGTCAAAGCACTGGACGACAAAAAGAAACAGTGTGGTTCATACAAGAGAGAAGTAAACAGAGTCCTCTGGAAGTTTAAAAATACATATGTTGGGATTTCATAGATGAGGTGAGCAAAAAATTGCCCAGGAAGAACTGCTAAGGAGGGCGTGATCAGAAACATTTTCAAAATAGCTGGAATAAACAAAGGACCACATTTTGAGAAAAAGGCAGAGAAACACGATGAGCAAACAGTTTTCAGTTGGAAAAAGCACACGTTCATTATGCAGGAGACTGCAGGTGAGGGAAGCCGAGTCAGGCTTAGGCCCCATTTTGAATGGTGGCTGCAGGATCACTTGCTTTAGATAGAATCACCCAACGGATGGTGTTTAGCCCTGCTTTAAATGCTTTCATGGCTTCCCACCACGCTAATAAAAAACGTCCACACTCCTGATCCTGGCAGCAGAGCCTTGCATAATCTGGCCCTTTCCCTTTTTTTTTTTGCTGTATCATCTCTGGCTTCCCCTGGATCCCTCGCTCCTCACCCCCATGTTCTTTCAGCTCCTCGAACATACCAAGTTCATGGATTCAGGGCTCAGGGCCTTCACCCTCAGCCTCTCTGTCCCTGTGTGCTATGCTCCCCAGCTTTGCACATCCAATTGCTTTTTGCAATTCAGATCTCAGTTTAATTGTCCCCTTTACAGAGAGATTTGTCTTAACTCTCCAGTCTAAAGAAGCCACCTCCTCCAGTTCTCTGCACTGTGCTTCTCACTCTCGTTTATTTTGTTGTTTATTCGTTTTCTTGTCATCTGAATTTTCCCACTAGAATTCAAGTTTATGAAAACAAGGACCTTGGTCATTTTCACTGCTGTAGTCCCAGGTCCCACAGCAGCACCCAAAACACATCAGGAATGTGGCATTTATTGAATAAGTGAAAGAATAGTGTAAAAACACATTGCTCTTCACTTTGCCTCCAGCCAACTCAAGAACAATTTCCTAAAGCAGCTCTGAAAATTACATAAGAAATAGTGTGTGGATTCTAGCCCCAGTAGGCTTCTGGGCTTGGTGTTTCTTTAATTTCATGTAAATTTCTCTAAGTAAATATTCCTTAAAAGTGAATAAAATTTTATTTCGCTTTAACAAGAGAATATAAAAGTTAAAAAGGTCACTGTAGTAATAGACTAATCTCAATTACCAGGGCAGCCTCTGAAACCCTCACTCCCACCTAATCTCATTCGGTGCATACGCAGCTCACCGTGTGATTTCCAACACAGCTAAATGAAATTATAAAGCAGTGTTAAATTTATTAATCATTTAATTAGCTAAATGTTCCTGCAAGTACTGGCGAGATGAATGGCATGTCATTTTCTAATGCAATTTGCCTCTCAGGCAGCCAGGGTCAGAAAGGGAAGCTCCTGGCATCTCGAATGAGCTCTTTATATCACACCTTCTACTGGGAGACGGTTGTTATACTCGTGATGATATTTGAGACTGGTACACAAGATCCAGGGCACTCAGGTGCTGGAATTTTAAAAAAAGCGCTGTCTGTCTTACCTGGGGTTACAAAAAGGAGGTGCAGGGTCGTTGATGAGTCCCCCAGAGATTGCCTCTCCCTGTGTCTCCTTGCAGGGCAAATCTTTTCATATTTAACAAGCCACTGAGCAGAGCAGAGGAAAAGATAGCAGCCAGTATTAAACGCATGCTCAATCTAGTTTTATTTCTTTAAATTTACTCAGTCGAGAAAAATTTGTGGAGTGCGAATTCTCCTCATGCTAGGTGACTTTTTAATCCTTCTAGTTGAGTCAGGATTTATTTCTCCATTCCAGCCTTCTAGCCTTTGCTTGTCATCTTGGGGGATATGCCACACCTCCTCTTAGAAGAGGGTCTTCCTGGGGAGGGGTGGTCTGACTCCCAACCCTCCCCATGTGAAAGCATTGGGATTCATACCTAGGGAGCCTTGGGATTTGGGGCCGACTTCGATCCCTAATTATTTCCCACTGCAAAACCCATATAAGCCATGCTTTGCGAGTCTGTTCCCATTTCCAATGGGAGAAGCAGCATCAAGCACATTGTCAAAATTCACTCGGCAAGAAGGGGTTGGAGTGGGTATCAGGTGAGGCCGAGAACATCCAAATGAACGCTGGTCTATTTGTTCAAGATAGGAACTGCCAGTGGTGAGAACTTCCATGGGAAGAGTGTTTTGAGCCATAGACATCCCTGGTCCACAGAGCCACTGTGCAGATGCAGAGCCTTCCGTGTGAAGGAAGCGAGGATAGACCCATGGAACACGGTGGGTGGGGAACCAAGCGGGAGGTGGAGGGTTGGTATCTAAGCCCCAGTTCCACCTGCTGTGATTTGCATTTTCCTAGACAAGTCATGGCACCTCTGGACTCTTGATCTCATCATATGTAAAACAGATCAGATGAACCCTCAATATCAATATCAATAAGGCCCAATCATAGGATTGCTTTAAGGATTGAATATAATGATGTACCATACTTGAAAGTATATAAATTCTAAGGTTAGGTGGGGGCATTATGGATGTATGTTATTTTGCTTTATTTTATTTCATTTATTCTCTCTGGGTCAAGCAGATGTGCAGTCCCATGCTTGGCTCGCTGATCACTTCCCATACAATCCTGGCAAGATACTTGGCTGAGTTCCTTTAACTTAATGATAAAATGGGAGTAGTAGTGATGGTGAAGACTAGAAGGAAAAAGTGATTTGTGTCTGTATATATCTGTGTTTATGTATGTTTTATGTATGTATATGTACACATGTATATATGCATGTGTAGATATACATGCACACATATACATAAAGTGTGTACATGGGCAAATATACATATATGCAACACATATATTCTGATACACATACATACATATATGTGTATACATGCTATATATAATATAGCACAGTTCCTGACACCTTGCCTAATTCAATTATGTTGCTGGGTTTATACTCCAATTTCCATTACTCTAATGATGGCATCACTACTGATAAAGGAGACTGCTTTTCCCCACAAAAACGTATATGTGTTGTTTGACACAGACCTCATGAAACAGGTTTGCCGTGGATTAGATAAGGCAATTCTGGACTCACTCCCAGGGTAGAAGGAAAAGGTGAATACCAGCATACTTGGTAAAACCATGACATGGTATTTGAGCACAGACAGACAAGTAAAGGTGGTTTCAAATCCTCCCTCTGCCTTTCCCCAGCTGAATGACCTTGACCTGGCTCCTCACCTCCTAAGCCTCAGTTTATGTCCAGGATGAAGGTCATCATAGTGCCTCCCTTCCACCTAAGGTTGTTGTTAAGGATGAAATGGAAATCCCATAGCATAAGCTTGGCACATAATATAACCACCCAATGAATACTGACTAAAGAGAGAGCAGAAATAGGGGAGAGAGGGAAAAAAGGGAATAAATGAAAACTTTTCTGAGTAAGTTATATCTAGATTTTTTTCACTTTTTATTTTTTATTATTTTTGAGACAATAAAAACATTGCTCCATTGCCCAGGCTGGAGGGCAGTGGTGTGATCTTGGCTCACAACAGACTCTGCCTCCTGGGTTCAAGTGATTCTCCTGCCTCAGCCTCCAGAATAGCTGGGATTACAGGTACCCACCACCATGCCTAGCTAATATTTGTATTTTTAGTAGAGATGGGGTTTCGCCATGTTGGCCAGGCTGGTCTCCAACTCTTGACCTCAAGTAATCTGCCCGCCTCGGCCTCCCAAAATGCTGGGATTACAGACATGAGCCACTGTGCCTGGCTAAGATTTTTACACTTTAAGAAATGCTTTTTCTACCACCTCCCTTGACTGTCTCATGATTGTTTCTTTAAGAGGGAAACACTAGGCTTTAATTTTCTCTCCCAGGCCTTGGAAAGGCTAAGAGAAGCCTGCCGATATGAATCTGCTGTACAGTGTGTGTCAGTAAATTGGCAGTGACCAAGACCAAAACCAGGACACCCGTCTCCCCTATCTGTCCTCCTCCTGTATAGCTTTAAATTATCGGTAGTTATTGAATCGGTCACTGGTTACCTCCAAAGGGTGCCATGATTTTTTTGCTGAGTGTTCCTCCGTTGGAATAAAGGTGCCTGGTTTTGCACAATTGTTTTCATGGGCCAAGGGGTATTTTTGTATTTGCCTTTGGGTTGATGAGATGCTGCTGTGCATCACTCATTTATCCATTCTTACAGTAACTCATCACTGAAGGCTGGCTGTGTGACAGATCCTGGGACTCCGAGGAGGGATTTACTTCCTCAAAGTACAGTTTCCTGTCTTGCAAGTTTGGAGTTAATGCCATGCAGACCAGAGTAATGTGCACAGATTGTAATACTCCTCCTTGTCCCTGGTAGCCAGCTGGAAATTAGGGGCTTCTTCTGGATTCTGTAAGTAGGATGCTGACTCGAAGCTGTCCCAGTACCACCGGTGTTCCTCTAGTAGGCAATGTTTGGGGGCAGACATAGAAAGTCATGAGCGGTCCCCGTTATCACTAGCCCTGGAGAAACAGGAATACCCTTGGGGCTGAGACCTTATGGGCAGGCCCCTAGTAAGACCAGGCCTTGAGAGATGCAGTCTGCCCTTGGACTGTGACTTCTGCTTTCATCCTTCATACTCTCTACAGATCACACCAAGTCTCTGTGTTCTCCGCTATCATGAGTCCCCATTCAGAGGCTCAAGATTGAGACAAAGGACAACCTACAAATCTGCTGCCCTGGAAGCTGTGCCAGGGTAGCCAGGAGAGGCTTCACCTGGATCTGGGGGGGGTCCTTCCCCAACCTTGTGCAAATCGTGTCTTCCCAGAGAGCTTCTAAGCAAAAGCAGAGGTGTTGTTCTCTCCCTCCTCTTGCTTTCTAATTCATCTCTGCAGTCATCTCTCTGGTCTCTGGGAAGACAATGTTGTCCCCCAGAAAAAATGTTTATGGGTAGATTTGGTTATTGCTTATGGTTTAGAGAAAGTGCCTTTCAACAGTCACGTGCAAGTATTCTTTCAGGTATTTACCCAAACACTCACACAGGATGAGGCCTCTTTCTCAAACCAGTGTTTGTTGACAAGAGTGACATTTGTGTGCAGGAGATGGCTCACTGTGTGCATTTACTTGCAGCTGTTAGATATGCTGGGGGAGACACTGTGTATACAAACTCAGGAAGGAGAGAGTGGGAGGAGGGAAGAAAGTGAGCAACAGACTTAGTGAGAAACAGACCAGAGAAAGAGAAAGTAAACAAACATGAACAGAGTAGTGAAATATCCAAGCATTGGAAACTGCCTGGATACGGTGGAGCTGTGTACTAACTGGGGGGTCTTGAGTAAGCCCACTAGTCTCTCTGAGCCACAGTTGAGTAGAAGAAGGAGCAGTCACTAGGGTGCCTAATTCATGGAGTTACTCTGAGCTCTGTAAGAGATAAGCATGCAGAAAACGTAGGACAGTGCCTAGCACACAGTCAGTAATCAGTGCATATTCATCGTGGTGTTAGAGAAGAAGAAGTTAGAGGAGAAAAAAGGGGAAAATGAAATAAGAGTAAGGGAGAGAATCGCAAAGAAAAGAGAAGAGAGGAACCGATATGGCTGCATCTGTCGAGTTGCTTCTGCCTTTTCTAGCCCAACCTATGATTTTCCCTCTGCAGGGTGTCTGTGGGTATGGTTTGCAAATAAACAGTGAGAAGTATAAGCTAAACATAGACTTGAGCCAGATACACAACAGGCAGGCATGATCGCGTTCACACATTCACTTTGCCATATAAAGGCTTTTCCTCGGTGCAACTTTATGGCCCAGAAACAAGACTACAAAAACTTTAATACTGCTTTTTACTTTATAGAAAAATGTGCATCAGTACTGTTATGTCTCTTTCACGAGTTTGCGAGCCACAGCAATCGAGGCTCACCGGTGTCTGGAAGCCCCACTACGACCACGCCACTTAGCTCAGAGTTTGTTTTTTTCCTTCCACCATGTTAAATGTTTCTGGTTAACCAGTTAAAACAGGGAGATGGCCATGATTGCTTTTAGATTGCCACTTCCACATTGAGTGAATTTTATAATAAGAGGCCATTTTTTCCCCGACAGGCTGCCCTTGTGCCCGCCTCTCTGACTTTGAGGTCCTCATTATTGTGGGTTTAAATGAAGGATGTTCATTCAGGCAGGGATGGGGGGAGGCCACGAGGCATCAGCGCTGTTATCAGAACCTTCTATCAGGCCAAGTGACAGGCGTCCGGAGCAAGAATGCAGAGCTCATGGTGGAGACCTCCGGCTGACACCAAAGGTGACTCCCCTCACTCTAACCTTGAAAGGGAAAGTTCCCACTTTATTAAAATGAATTTCGAAAGGGCTGCTCTGACAGCTGCATAATTAAATATTGGAGTGTCAGCGATAATTTATTCTACTCGCATGTGGTGGTCAGATCCTTTTCACTAGAGGGTCAGCAAACTCAGTGACAGAGGCAAGGAGACAAGGGATTCTGGGCCCTTTGTCATTTATGTAGCACCAGCCCTGAAATGGAAGCCTCATAAAACGTACAAATACACACACCGCAGAGAAGAAACAAAGTGTGCATGAAGATACCCTGTTGTTATTCACCTAGTTCAGCTCTCTAGTTCACATATGAACAGTACATGTAAAATGTTCAAGACCCTCATGCATAGACTTTTAACCTATATTTGAGGGTCTCTGGGAGGACCGTGGCTGTTTTTGAAGTAACATTCACCCCAGGCTCCATGTAAGATCCCTTTCCTAGGATGAACTTGATAAAGAAGGTCTTTACAGATTAAAACAAAGAAAACCAAAGTAGGTAAAGCTCCCTGGATGTGAAGTTTTGTACAAGTAGTTAACAATGCTAGTGACCTCATGTATTCATGGTAAGGGCTTCGAGCATCATTGACCTTGCCTGATAACCATTGCGGAGGTCAATTTCATGTATGTGTGCACACACGGGTGCATACATTTTATTGAGAGAAACTTGTTTGTTTGAAGCAGGTGTCGTGGAAACAGCATGGGCTTTACAGCCAGACATGGAATCCTTTCTTAAGATTAATGCAGCTAAATTTCCCACTGTAGCCAGTAGCATATTGCTTCATAAATGTCTATAAAAAACACGAAAAACAGAGCAAATTCAGCATAGACCTTCTTGGGATGTTTATTCTTTGTTTATGTTGGTCTTTTGTGTTGTTTCAGCTGGGGAGCAGTTGTATTCTTTTCCCTCTTTGCTAACTCAGAGGCAATGAAAGCAGGCTTCTTGGGGTTCATTGTCCAGAAGGTTCTGCCTACATCTGGTTCTACACAGAGAACCTGCACACAAACCCAGTCTGTCATTTCTTATTTGACCCTGTCCTGTTTACTCTGTCAGGGTGAAAAGCACAGGCCAAGCTCGGCTAGTCAGTGTATTACTTTGTCACAGGCAGGCTTGGCTTCTCCGAGTCAGCCTGAACAAATTACATCCCTCACTCGGTCGCCGAACCGGGAACAGGGTTATAACTCAGTCTAAGCACCAGCCCCTCTTCTATTACCTTCATAACCAAGGTCATACTAATCAACTCAATTACCAGCCCTCTCGGACATTTTCATAATGTTTTCTGCTAGTTGCTCTCCTATGAGAATCTCTCGGTCTAAGCAAATTAATGCCATTTTTATAACTACCTACATTTCAGGTACAGTGATCTCCTTTCAGAAGGCTGTGTCCCAGCGGCATAGACTAGCTGTACATCCCAGCATAGTCTTCAGACAAGTTGGGGAATTGCCGAAGTCCATTCTTGACTTTTTTAATAATGCAATGAAACCATCTTGTTTTTAAGGAAACATGAAATTAAAAAGACATTTACCTCAGTCACTGCTGGAGGCGGAGTATCGAGTCTCTTCCCCATCTTGTTCCCCTCATTCCCAACTCGGCAAGCTGGGTGTTTCAGCCAGGGCTTTTCCAGGCCTTAACTTCTATGACACGGGAAGATGGAATTACATTTTTCCACCACAAAGATTGTGTTTTAAATCCTTCTTAGTTGGCAGATTTTTTTCCCCTTTTGCTTCCTCTTCACCCCATTCCAATTATAAATCCTCCTTCGTTTGTTGCAGAAACAGTGTATGTTCATATACCGTTCTGGTTTTCAATGGGAGTTCAAAACCACACCAAATGGGCAGTAGTCTGCATGTTCAAAATTTCCTAACAGCACGATCGTTAGGTAGCTAGTGCCTTGAATATGTCAGGTAGACTTTTTCTTTGAGTCATGCTGGTTAACTGCAATCCAAGTGTAGGAAGCAGACTACCAGTTTTATTTAATAGAGTGAGCTAACCAAAGCACGAGATGACGGCTGTCCCTCAGACCTCTCAGCTACCACTTCCAGCACCTGCTCAAATTAGTAATTACGGTGAGGCTCTAATTTAACACTGTGTCGGCATCCGGTAGTACATATATTATTCATAGTAGGTCCTGAATGAAGACCGGATGAACAAATAAACTATTTCTCCATGTATCCTTTAGTGGACTTGTTTATTTGCCCAAAAGAGACATTAAGCTAAGTATAGAGTGCTCAGAAAATTGCAACTTCATCCAAATTTTTTTTTTCTTTGATACAGAGCCTTGCCCTGTCACTCAGGCTGGAATGCAATGGCATGATCTCCACTCATTGCAACCTCTACCTCCAGGTTCAAACAATTCTCATGCCTCAGACTCCTGAGTAGCTGTGATTACAGACATGTGCTACAATGCCCAGCTAATTTTTCAAATATTTTATTAGAGATGGGGTTTTGCCATGTTGGTCAAGCCGATGTGGAACTCATGGGCTCAAGCGATCCACCCACCTCAGCCTCCCAAAGTGCTGGGATAACAGGCATGAGTCACTGCGCCAGGCCATTAGAAATATTTTATTTCATTATTTTCAAAAATTAGCAAAGAAGAAAATATGACAAAATGCTAATAATTTAAAAATGCTTCTGAGTGGTGAGTATAAGTGTGATTATTTAATTAGGGTTTTTTTTTTTCTGTAATGTATTAATTCTCTGAACATTTACTTGGTGACACACAGGGCTCAGTTGACTCTGACTTCAGAGACAGGGAGATATTTAGTGAAGGAATGGAAGGTAAGGAGCTGGCATCTCTGGTGCATCCATCATGTACTGGCCTGCACTAGATGTGTTGCTTCCAGAGTCTCCTGGAATTCTCCCTGACCTGCACCGATCATCACTCCCATCAGCTTAGAGCAGAGAAGCTAAAGCCCAGAGTGCCCACGGTTACACAAGTCGAGTAAGACAGAGATGAGGTTCAAATTCAGGCCACAATGACCTCAAAAACCCTTGTATATTTGTTTTTTCCCCCCCACAAACATTGTTTTAGTCAGGATGAATTTCACATTGACACTTAACCATCTTAAAGTATATAATTCAGTGACATTTTATGAACTCGCAACGTTATGCCACCATCACAGTTCTTTTAGTTTCAAAACTATTGTCACCCCAGCAAAGCATACACTTAAAGTCATCATTGCCCCATTCCCCTCTTCCAACTTCTCTGCTTTTGGTCTCTGTGGATTTGCCCGTTCTGGGTATACTACATAAAAGGCATCGAACAATATGTGAACTTTGGTGTCTGGCTTCGTTCACTTAGCATACTGTTTTCGAGGTTCATCTAAGTTGCTGCGTGTGTCAGTACTTCATTCCTGTTTACAGCTGAATCGTATTTCACTGCATGGATATACCACAGCTTATCCATTCATCCATTGATGGACATTTGGGTTGTTTCTACCTTCTGGGTATAATGATTCATGCTGCCATAAACATTTGTATACAAGTTGCTGTGTGGACATACGTTTTCACTTTTCTTGGGTATCTACTTAGGAGTGGAATCGCTGGGTCATATGACCAGTCTACATTTAATTTTTTGATGAACTGCCAAACTATTACCGGCAGCGGCTGCCCGCACCATTTTATAGAAAATCCCTGCTCTTAATACTTCTTGATGTCTTGTAAGGCACTCGTCTTTTCATTAAGTTCATTTCTGCAGAAAGAGTTAAGGAATATTCTCAGGTAACTATAGTCAACCCCCAGGGACTTACTCAACATGTGCGTGTGCAACTGAAATAGCCGGCAGGCATCTAGTCCCTGTTATTTCAGTCTCTCCTGCCTCTCTGCCCCTACCACTACAGCTCTGTATTACCCAAGAGTGGAGGATGGGTGGCCTAGAAACGTGGGGAGAGGCAAGAGAGTGATAATTATGCCTTCTACAAGTGTGGACTAGAATTTCCAGGTGCTTTGACCTCTAGACTCTCACCTGGCTTTGTGTAGCCCCTCAGGGAAGGGGAGGAACACCAGGCCAGGGGGAGGGGGAAACCAAGTCCCAGCAGAGCAGTCATCCCACTTGCCCAAGATCCCAGACCTTGTTTGTATCCAGCTGAGACCAGAATCCAGTCTCCCCCATGCCTCCTTCAGCTGTGGCCTCGAATTCCTTCGCATTTTTGAAAACAAAAAACTTTTGCCTGGGTAAAACCCCTTTAGAAAGTTAAAGGTTTTCTTTATAGAAACTATCCAACTTTGAAAAGTGGCCTACTGTAAAAGCTTGATTCTTGAGCTTCCTTAAAAATCTTTTCATCCATTTGAAGTGAAATGTATGGAGAATCTATTCCATATGAATTAATATGGGCAAGGTGCGTGCTAGCTATTTTATAAACATGATCTCTTTCAATTCTTCCTCCACTTCACAACTCTGAAAAGTCGATAAATTTGGCTTATGGCAGAGAGGAGGAAACTAAGACTGAGAAACATTCAATAACATGTCCAAAGTCTCCCATTTCAGAGGCATTTGGCTGCAGGTTTTTCTGACCCTAGACAGTAGTGTGTTTTTAGCACATGAAATGTCTGAGCCCTGTGATGTGTCAAAAAGCACAAAAGACTTCAATCACAAGATTAAGCCGCACGAGGCCATGACTGCATAAACCTCGGCAACTGTATGCGTGGCTGCCTGTCACGTCTTCATCTGCAAGTTGGAGGAACTTGCAGAAATGCAGTGCTTCCCTGCGGCTGCAGAGGGTCTCACTGAGCACTGTTCTAGGAATTCTTAAAAGCTAAGCCTGTAAGCCTTTTTTGTATTTCCCTTCAGCCACCTCCTGGCTGTCCTTTTGAAGCCAGGGTAAAGCCCCCAGTGCCCACCATCAAGGTTAGGGAAGAGGGATTTTTGAGAATGTACCTCCTGCTTCACATGGATAGCTAAGGCAGAAATGACTGCACAAGTCCTAACCAACAATTAGAAGGTAGGTTGTCCAAGACACGTTGCAGTTCATTGTTGACCTGCCAAATGGGTGGGTGGGCAGGATGGTTGGGATCACTGGTGCCCAACCTTGCCACAGCCTCCCTTTGTCACCGTGGGGACTTCCCTTTTCCTCACCAGATGTTTTTCTTGACTATAAATAGTGGGAGGGGTCTGGTTGAGATTGCTGTGTCCCAGGGAAGTCCTTAGAGTGGGCTTCATGGGCCCAGAAATTAAGATGAAAAAAAATTAACCCTGTCTGTTGATGGCCCTGCACAGCGCCTCAGCAGAACCAGTTCTGTTGACCAGGCTCGGGCACTCTGCTGAAGAGCATTGCAATATTCAGGACACCCTCACTACCCCTCCTAAAAGGAAATTTTATAATGAGCCCCAACCAGCTCAAACAAGTTAGGAAATCCTAACTTGTCTGGTGAAAATACAGGAGTATTTTTCATCATCTCTGGAAAAGTTGCTATAATGTCCTTCAGTAACCTAGTGTAGCCATGTTTTTCCAGAGGAAGTGATTCCCCACATTGCTCTGTACAAACATCATCTCATTTAATCCTCACCATAAAACTGATGGTATTGTCATCATCTCCAATTCAGAGTTGAGGAAACAGGGGATCAGAGAAGTTGCGTGGTGTGTGCAAGGCCTCCAAGCCAGCAAGTAGCAAAAATGGAGTTTGACCCAAAAGCAGGTCTCACTCCAAAAGCACTTTCCTCCTTTACCTCCTGACACATTTTCTTACAGGGAGCATCTTACAGTCCAACTGATAAAACCACTTAATGTTCTATTTGGGTTAAAAATGGTACCAATCTCATAAATCTATGAGTTTTATTCATATTCTAAATAATGTCAGATTAAGGAAATTAAATCTGAGTGTAAATTATTTCTCTAGGAGCAAATGTTTAGTTGATTCCACTGAAGAAAATAAAATTTTTTAATTTAAAAAATCATACAAGTGAAAAAATGGAACTCACTTTGACAGTCAAGAGCTATTATACTTCTTCTTTTTAACAGTAAATGCCCTCTTTAAGATGTTGCAAGCTTATTTTGTGATTTTTTTTCTTTTTCTGTATCTTTCTAAATTTAGAAGTTCATTTTACAAGGTGGTAATTTGCAAGGTCATCCTTTTTTGAAGACGTTTAAGCAGGAGATGAGGCCTTCCCAGGTTTGGGGGTGATAGCTCGTGATTCTTCAACTTTGGCCAAATCTTTGTGGATTTTTGTGGGTTGATGATTATTCGTGCCTTGCCTACAAATTTTTAATACATTGACTTATCTAAATATTCCTTCATGCATACTCCCCAATCTAAGAAAAATGTGAGATGTTGAGAAATGTTTCCAAGAATAGACCGAAGGATTAGCCAGCCAAGAGAAGTGAACTTTAAGAGGAACTGTGGGTATTCAGTGGTGGTTATTTGCTGACCCAGTGCTAGGCACGTGAGAGTGAGAGGGAGGGGATGCATGCAGTAGGCGCCATGGAGATCACAGACTGACTGAGGAGACACATATGGCAACAGATAATTACAACATAAGATGTGTGCACCCGGGAAAATGCAGCCAAGGGTTAGGGGCTGCTCAGAGAAGGAATTAACTCTACAAGGAAGTATTCTGATAATGGCTTTCAATTAGAGGACATACCCAATAACATGATTACATACTCTTAATAGTGTAGCACTGTAGTTATTATTTATTCCCCACACTGAACAAATATAATTATCTTATACACCCTTTCCATTATGAGCTCTCTTTATTTTTAATGAAAACCATGGTGGGTGGTTTATAAGAAGTTTTTGTGTGTGTGTGATCTTTCACATCCGTTTTCTACTCAGAATTTCAGCATTCCTTTTGTGCCGCTGTATTAATTTGAAAGAAAAATGGTAGCCCCCAGGTCCTGTGACAGTGGGTGCTGATTTCACAGTGGGCTTACAAATGCTCTTCAAGAGCATGTCATTGTTGAATCCAGCCACCCAAGGGAGATTGGTTCTTCCCTGTGCATCACAGCCTTTTAATGCCATAGTGCTTTTTATCATCCAATCAGCAGATGCTTTTTCTTCATTCACATTGAAAGCACTCCGCGATGGAAACCAGTAAGCTCGTTAGCTTATTTTTCGTTTGTTTTGTTTTCTGATGTCCTGACAGCACAACCAATCTTCGGAGTCTTTTAAAAAAAATTACCGAAACAAATTCGATCACAGAAGCTTTTAAAATCTAAAATCCTAGGAAGCTAATTAGTGCATCCTTTGAAGATGGCTTCCTGCATTTCGATATACACATAAGCTTGGGTTCCAAATGCAGTTGGCAGTTTGCCATGAGTCAGGCAGGTCATCCTGGCTCTTAGGAACCCGGAGCTCCCGCAGAAGCCTGTGGAGCAAGGGCAAGTTGGGACCCTCCCCTGCGTTAGCACGTGACTGTCCTCTGTCACCATGTAGCAGGTGGAGGCCAGGAGCTGCATTCTCATGGGTTCCTGATGGTTAGTTGTATACCCCAGGAGCTTCTCTCATTGCCCTAGTGGTGTCCAAAATAATGCCCTTATTTTATTTCCCCACTTGGCACTGAGCCTTGAGGGACCAGGAACTGCATGTATCCCAGAGCTTTGCGTGGCACTTGGCACGTAGGAGTGTATTAAATGCAGCTGCTTGCATGTGGGATGCAGGGACTTCAGAGTTGGTCAAGGATCCCTGATTTCAGAGCACGCAGCCCTTTTAAACCTGTATCTGAGTCACCTCAATGCCTTGTTTTTCTGCTCTGGGCTGCAGACTCAGAGCAGCAGCAGTCATCCATCCTGGTACCTGTAGTCTCGAGCCATGTGCCTGGCAGAGAGGAGCCCTACATAAATGTTTGCTCCTCATTGAGTGGCTACTCACTTGTGCCCAGGATGGCCACTCTGGGAAAGAACCTGTGGAGCCTCGTTAGGAGTACATTTTTGCCCTCTCCTTGAATCTAGGGATCATACTACCAATGGCAAAGACAAACTGTGAGATGTTTCTCTCTCTCTCTCTCTCTCTCTCTCTCTGTGTGTGTGTGTGTGTGTGTGTGTGTGTGTGTGTGTGCGTGCGCGCGTACATAAAAAGGTCATGGAAACATAAAATGGTAATTTAATTCCCTATTCCAGCACTTTGGAAGGCTAAGATGGGAGGATCCCTAGAGCCCAGAAGTTTGAGACCCATCTGGGCAATATAGGCCATCTGCAAAAAGCAAAAGAAAAACATAATTGTCAGGCATAGTGGTGTGCGCCTGTAGTCCCAGCTACTCAGGAGGATGACGGAGGAAGATTGCTTGGGCCTGGGAGGTCGAGGCTGCAGTGAACCGTGATGGCACCACTGCGCTCCAGCCTGTGCGACAGAGCGAGACCCTGTCTCTAAACAAATAAATGCCTTTGTGAATTCATCTCATTGCATTGGAGGGATCTCCAGGATTCTCCCCCAAAGAATCTTTCCCAGTATAAAAACCGTCATTAATCACGTTTGACACGTGTGCTCACATCTCTGGTCCCAAATCTATGGGCACCTACGTCAGTGCTGAGCGAACCCTATCAGTTTGTGTCACCTGCTCCGCTCCTGCGCCTCCTGAGGGGTGTGAGAGTGGTGCATTCCATAGGCAGGGAACCCTCCAAGTATCATCTTAAAAACATAAAAACTCTTGGTAGGTTTGGGGCACAACTCAGTCACCCATTGGTACAGACATGTGATTCTTAGGATGACCCACGTGAGTCTCTTTCACCCACTCACATGCGTGACCCAAGTGTGGGAACGGGCAAAGGATGGGCCCAGAAGCTCAACGTGGTTCTAAGCAGACAGTTGAACTAGTGGCTTCTGATGCCCTGAGAAGCAGTTTCCCTTGATAAGTCTTCAACTATACAAAAAGAGACTCTAACCCACGGCACTCATGATCAAAGCTATTGGCGGGGCGGGGGGAAACTTTGCTACCAAATAAAGCCTTTCTCTTAAAAAATTTGAAGAAAAAAGAAACCCCACCTAGTGAAACCTTAGAATCTACTAGAAGGTTCAACCATAGTGGATCCACTTAATGGAATACTAGGCAGCCACTAAAATAAAATGGCAGTTGGAAAAAATACTTATGATAAAAGGTTTAATGACAAAGTGGGTTTCAAAATGGGAGCTACTCTCTGACTAGAACTATATTTAGAAAAGATAGATGGATAAGGGAGAGGACGGTGGATGATGTATCATCTACATAGGTACCTTTCTCACTTTTCTAAGTGTTAAAGGTGTTGCAGAGCCTTTGGAATTTGAAAACATCTAACTTAAAATGCCTCCTTAGTGAAAGCAATGGCAGCATATAAACTGGCAAGGTACTGTATTTTCAAGATAAGCAATTGCAATTGGCACTCACATATGGTCAGAACCATTATTTGACCTTGGTCTTGTGAGGGCTTGGTTCCCATGGCTTTGTAGAGAGATTCTGAAAGGCAGGTTATGGCAATACTAGGACAGGTTGATAAAGCAAGCTTCTGTCAGCCCAGTGTTCAATGTCAAATACCTCTTGGCCACCAATGCTGTGTACTTGTTTTCCGTTTCCTTACCTGTCAGGCAGTTACAGAAAAATGACCTTTTCCCCAAAATATAATAATTAATGCCTTGTCCAGATAAGCCACGGCAAATTCTTCACGATTAAGAAGGGACTGGCCAGGTGCGGTGAGTCATGCCTATAATCCCAGCATTTTGGGAGGCTGAGGTGGGTGGATCACCTGAGGCCAGGAGTTTGAGACCAGCTTGACCAACATGGTGAAACCCTGTCTGTGCTAAAAATACAAAAATTAGCCGGGTGTACTGGTGCATGCCTATAATCTCAGCTACTCTGGGGCTGAGGGAGGAGAATCACTTGAACCTGGGAGATAGAGGTTTCAGTGAACTGAGATCACACCTTTGCACTCCAGCCTGGGCAACAAGAATTAAACTCCATCTCAAAAGAAAAAAAAAAAAGCAAGAACAAAAACCAAAACACAACTATTAAGAAGGGACTACTGTCCAGTGAATTTTTATGTCCAGCGGAAGCAATGAGGTGAAATGAAGCCTAGATATGTTCTTATAGAATATGAGTGAATATTGCTTATGATTAATTTTAGAAGCTAACAAGTACATATTTGATAACTTTAACAGAAATGTTAATACTAATTAAGAATAAAATGATGAATAAAGTAGCTTCATTTATTGAGCCTTTCCTAGATGCCATCTTGCATAAATGCTTCTTATTTTGCAAAGTGTATTCCATCCAATATTAGCAGTAACCCTGAGGACTTGGTATTCTAACTGGGTGTGTCTTATATCACCATGCTTGTGTTCTCTCCCTCAGCTTACCATGTCTTACTAACTTCTAACCTTCCTCTCATCTTCCCACCAATCTCTGCCAACATTTCCACATCAACTGTGTAGACCACTCCTCTAGTGTTTGGGATTTGGGGAAACCTACTGGGTCTAGCTGTGACCCCATAAAATTTGAACAATCCTGCCTTAACAGCTCTAATTTTTAATATGCCTCATTCTAGTTCTTGAATTAAAGGAAGGCATGTGAAAGTTGCTGACATGCTGCTCAGTCATGAGATGTTACAAATCAGTTTGTAATCCAACTTTATTGAATATAAGAAAGACTGGATCCTCTGGAGCCTAAAGACAGACCTTTTCACTTACTGGAAGGTGTCTAAGAATTCTGGGCGTGGGTTTTAAATGTATTTTGGATGGGCTTTGTGTTTACATGTGGCCACCAGGTCAGCCACAAGGCTGTGGTTCTGGTCAGTCCAACTTTCTTGAGCACGGATCATGTGCCAATCTGTATCTGTGATTAGCTTCATGGATATAACTGGATAGATGGCTCACTTGCCCTTGTTTTGATCTTCATTTTTGGGTGAAAGAGTCTCAGAGTGGAAACTCTAGTTCACAGGGTTCATGACCTTCCATGGACTGTGTTTAAGCTGCAACGAGGACATGCTCTGATTCTGATGAAGAATGTTAGCAGTAGAGGCAGACCTGTGTGTTTCCTGTGTCCTGGCACCCATGTTTAACAAAAAAGATCCTTTCAGAGTTACTCATATGACTTCATATTCCCATGTGAGCTCCGATGCTGTTTGGTCCCAGTGTGCCCTTTTGGTCTCACTCCTTCCTCCCACACATCCTGCTCCCTACTCCCCTAATTACTCATGACTCCACTAACAGGCCACATCCTTTCACACCTGTGAGCTTTTTGTCATGCTGTAACCTCTACCTGAGTTCCATTCCTGCCTCCACCCTTGCCTGTCAGATTCCTTGTGCTTTACGCCTTTGAATTTTAGCTAAAATATTACCTCCTCTGTAAAACTGCCATAGGCCCCCATAATATAGTTAGAGGTTTTTTCCCCTTGTGTCAACATTCCTTGACTTCTATATAGATTGTTTGCACATCTGTGTTGGAAATACATTAGTCAGGATAGGCTAAGCTACAGTAACAAATAGCCCCCAAAATGCATTATAACTGAAACCCCAAAGGGGGATTTCTTATACACAAAGCGGCATAAGTGGGTAGTCCTGGCCATTGGCAGCTGTGTTCCACAGAGTGACTCAGGGATCCAGGCTGCAGCCACTTAGTGGCTCCATTCTCCCTGCTGATATCTGCATCCAGCCATCTGGTATTTCTTACTGGCTTTAACTGCGTTCTATTGGCAACAACTAGTCACATGGCTATCTGTAACTGCAAGGTAGGATGGCAAATGTCCTCTAGTCCTTTGCTCAGGAAGGAAAGCAAATGGATTTTTGTTAGGAAGCTAGCAGTCTGTCACAGGAGCTCCTTGAGGATACACACTGTTTTCTCCTGCTTAGCATCTCCAGTCTCCAGTGTAAACTTGAGTCTTCTCTTTCGTCCCTGATAAATACACAGAATGTAAGGACATGAGAAGATTTAATTCTATGTGATTTCTGTGTGTCATCATGTCATTAAACTTTGAATCTAGGGACATGTCCTTCACTTTCTGGCATTGTTGGGAGGTGTTCATTTTATGATTGAATGCCAAAACAGCAAGGGCTTTATGGAGGCATAGTGGTGTGTTCAGCTGTATTATCTCATAATACAGAGTCATAGGAAACCTGAGCCCTGGCATTTTGCAAGGCAAAGAGGCTCCTGTTAAAGAGTAATTTAGTAATTCATCTTTATATTACAAATATATCATCATCCATTCATTTTCCCACTGGCAGAATCCAGACTGACTTTGGCTCCCCTTCCTGTGGAAGGCACGCTTTCCCTCTTGTCAGTTTCCACTCCTCCTGCTGAAAGTGGAATACAATGAATAAATGTATAATAAAATCTTTTAATTGTCTTAGCATATGTTGCTTTTATTAGGTGGGCATAATTGCATTCATGGGATCACCTACAAAGTCCTTTCGAATATAAAATTGAAATGGCTTCACACTCAGTGCACAAGTCCTTCTGAGCCACTGTTTTCCCCTTCGCTGCCTCCCGGTTCCCCTTTTGCTGTAAAGTTCACATTGAAGTGTGAAAAGAGAGACGTGGCAACTGACACATGCTGGATCTTATCAGCTGCGAGAGCCTTGTGGCCGACTGAAAAGCGACTGTCATTTCTACACCATTTATTCTGCGCCTGGCCTCATTGCTCGCTTCCTTTTGGAGGAAATTTTCCCTGTTAAAGTACTGCACTTGTCATTTATTTCTCTTTTTTCCACTCTCCCTCTGTGGCTGGGTTTGGATATGCATTTATCCAAAAGGCAAGGCTGTTACACTCTTCCTCTCACCTCTTAGGGTCAGGCTCCTCTAAGCTGAGTCAGGCTCATAAAAGCAACCCAACAGAGCTTTTACGGGGTCATTATAGCTCCCTTAAATCCCTCTCCTTCCAGCTTTCAGTAATTCTTTTGCCTCTGATCAGTTCACCAGCTCTTTTATTTGAAAGTGGGTGATAGAGTGGAGAAAGAAGAGGGAGAATGAGCTGAAGACCCACTTCATTTGGACCAAGGTTTCTCAATGTCTGTTCAGGTTCTGGCTCATCCTTGGCACTTACATTTGAGCCATATTGAGCAGTCCTACCCTTAGCTGTTTCTTTACAAGAAGGATCAGCAGACTTTCTGTAAAGGGACAGATAGTAAATATTTTAGGCTTTGTGGGCCTTAGTGTCTGTGTCAGAAGTACTCAGTGTTGCCATTTTCCTTACTTTGTTCAGGCTGCCGTAGCATGTGTGACAGGATGCCGTAAACTAGGTAGCTTATAAATAGCAGAAGTTCCTACAGTCCTGGAGGCTGGGAAGTCCAAGATCGCCGTGTAGGCAGATTCAACGTCCGGTAAGGTCTTATTCCGTATCTCATAGTTGGGGCCTTCTCATTATGTCAGCACTTAGTGGGAGAGGATTGGGCAGCTCTCTGGGGAATTTTTTAGAAGGGCACAAATCCACTCTTGTGATCTAGTCACCTTTCAAAGGCCCTATCTTATAATATTATCACATTGGGAATTCATTTTCAACATAAGAATGTTTTTTGAGGATGCAGACCTTCAGACCATGGCACTATCACAGTACGAAGCAACCATAGATGAAAACACATGAACAAGTGACTGTTGGCTGATAGTTTTATTTACAGAAAGAAACAAAACAAAACAAAAAAACCCAGCAGGGAGTAGGATTTGATCCATGAGCTGCAGTTTGCTTATCCCTGTTTTATTAATTAATTGACCTACTGAGATGGGGTTTCACTGTGTCACCAGGCGGGAGTGCAGTGGTGTGGTCACAGCCTCATCCTCCTTAGATCAAGCAATCTTCTTGCCTCAGTCACCTGAGGAGCTGGACTATAGGTAAGCACTACCATGTCCAGCTAATTTTCTGATTTTTTTTTTTTTAGAGTGAAAAATCTCACTGTGTTGCTGAGGCTGGTCTCAAACTGCTGAGCTCAAGTGATCCTCCCACCTTGACCTCCCAAATTGCTAGAATTACAGTTGAAAGCCACCATGCCCAGCCTGACCTCTGAATGAGATACAAAAAATTTCATCTCTCCTATCTTCCAATAATCTCTAGTCCATTTTTGTTTGTTTTGTTTTTGGAGAAAGAGTCTCACTCTGTCACCAGGCTGGTGTGCCATGGCATGATCTTGGCTTACTGCAACCTCTGCCTCCCAGGTTTAATTGATCCTCCTGCTTCAGCCACCACGCCCAGCCAAGTTTTTGTACTTTCAGTAGAGATGGCCAGGATGGTCTTGATCTCCTGACCTTGTAATCCACCTGCCTCGGCCTCCCAAAGTGCTGGGATTAAGTAACTCTCATCTTCCAAAGATACGGGATGTGCATACCTAATGCTCTGCCTGGATGGGAGAATATTCCTACCAAAAACGTTTGGTTGACTAACTTCTGTAATAGTTTCCAACTACATTTCTCTTCCTCTTTACTTTCTTTTGATTAATAAAAACAATTTTTTGTTTAATATATCTTGAAGTACTTCACTTAAGAAATAATTTTATGGTGGCACACAGAGCTGTTTAGTGAGAAGATGGAATATTATATTTCCCCTTGACTATGCAGGACCTTCTAGGGAATTGTGAGTTTATTGTATCCCTGCAAGGTAAATGCAGCTTTGAGAAGAGTCAGTCTCTTACACTAAACCTGCTCCTGCCTCACCAATACTCTGTGTACTTGGAGGTCAAGAGTAAGGGGACCAAGGTCTTGCTGAGGACACATGGGGGGAGCACCACAAATTCATCATCTCATTTAAACTCACAAAACCAGGCAGAAGCATTGTGTAAGATTCCTGTATTCCCAAAGTGCAGCAGTAAACTCAGAGATGTAAAACAATGTGTCCAAAATGCCGGGTAAGCAGTGCATACCTGACTTGGACCAGGGTGGTGAATGAATATACAAATCCGTTACAACATTTTTCCATGTTTAAGTTTTCACTGAAACGGGCTGTGGGAGGTGATGTTAGCAAATCACCCCTTATTCCTAGGCACACTTCTTAGGTATCCTTTCCACCCTCCCTAGCAGTAATGCCTGCCCAACTGATGGAATCCTAACTAATGCAATGCGTGACACCTGGCAGCTCCAGTCTGAACCAAGGGAAAACCTGCAAACATGCAGTCCTTCATGCTTTTGTTTTGTTTTTCCTTCACTCTGACTAAAATGAAAGCAACACTCAGAATGATCTTAGAATCTAGGTGTGCAAAGCAGTGTAGCTTCTGGCTGGTTCCTAGAGTGACCATGTGGAGCAGAGCTGCCCTTCCATTGTATTTGAGCTACAGGAAATCTGTTTACCTGATCCTTTTTTAGCATGTGAGGGAGTTGGGTGTGGTTAGACTCCATGTGAATCCAGTAGATGTTAGAATGGAAACGGACTGGAAGATCTCAACCTTGAATCCCGTAACTCCTTTGAGATCTGTAATGAAGATTTATAAGGTGTTTTCAAACATTTCAGTAGTTGTCATGGAACTTAACCAAATGAGGCTAAGCATCTATAAACACTTTTGATTTGGGTTGGAATTACAACATAAATGTGAAGTGACTTGCCCAAGGACACACAGGTGATGAAGTTTATATACAAGACATAAGTCCATGTTTCTGGATTCCTAAACTAGGTTTGTGTTTTTCTCTTACCCTATAGAAGAGGGTTGTCGCCTTGAGGTTTCCACTGAGTTGCTTTTTGAGAGCCTGTTGTGCAGCTGTGCCCAGTTCAACCAGAAGGAATGTTTGCTATGTTAGAAGAGACTTTGGGGAATTCAAAGCCTTGGTCTCGGTACATCAGAATGGATACTGGTGCCTAACTTCCAGTGCCAGTGAAAAACGGAGAGAGGGAGAGATTGGTAATTTATAGGCTGGCATTTTCCTTGAGTCCTCATAATACTTGTTTATTACAGATAATTTGCTTAAGTGTGCATAAGGTGGAAGGTCACGCAAGGAAGCTTTTTATTAGTTGTGTACTGAATGGATCAATAGTGATTTGAATACTATAAATCTGTCCTGTTAACAGGTTTATTTCTTCATCAGATATTAATTCCAGAGGGTTTCACCTATTACGGAATGGACATAAAGCCTGTGGGGGTGATGGTGCTGCCTCTGTAATCAGGCTCAGCTGTGTGTCTTTGTGAGCCTCCATGTGGACCCTCAAATGTGGGAAGCACATAGCGGCAGGAGGAATTGGGGAAACAGGAACCTAGAACCTCTGAAGAAGCAGAAAAAGAAAAGGAAGGTCATTCATTCATTCAGGTGCTTAATTTGCTCCTTTCTTTCTTAGTCTCTCTTTTGTTCTCCTTCTCCCTACTCCCTCCCTATATTTCATCACTCCTTCCTTTCTTTTGTCTCCCTAGTTTTCTGTTTATTCATCCGTCCATTTATCCATTCATCCATCCATTTATCCATTCTGAATAGAAAACTAATAGACATAAACAAAATGAAAAATTAGGAAAATACAGGAAATCTTGACAAACTAGCTATGATTTCTAATCCCAGCACTCAGTAATAACCACTGCTCCATACAAGGACTTTGGTCTCCGTTTTTTTCCTTCTATTCCAGGTACATGTATTTTTAATACAGTTGAGATAATATTGTATCACTGATTTTTGTAACATAATAGATTCTTACATTACTAAGCTAATACGTGGTCGTTTAAGTCAAACAATATGAATATCTAAGAAGAGAGAGCTGATCATCTGTGCTTTACCCTGTCCCCTTTGCTAAGTGGCAGTTGCGGACCTTTAACCATGCAAACATGCAGAGTATATATGCACATATCAGATGGAGAGTATGTGTTTTAATTGCATAATACTTTGTCCACTCCTTTAAAACTTGTTTTATTTGGTCCACAAGACATATGGAACGCATATAGATGAAACAAAAATTAAAAAAAAAATGTTTGCGTACCGCTCTGTGCTGTGGAATCGCCCTAAATCAATCAGACGTTCCTCTAGTGCTGGGTGTCTCAATTCTTTTCAGTTTTGATAATGCTGTTGTTTTAGCCCTTATGAATACTACAGCAATGTGTGTTATTATGTACCACTTGTTTTAATTGTGCAGGATAGGTGGGGTTTCTGAGTCAGAGGTCAGGTGACATAATTTGGTCTCCTGTGGTTTAACTTAACACTGTGCAGAACTATTTCCCCATATTGCTGAAAATTGTAAGTGTTTTTTTTTTTTTTAAATTGGCTGAAAGCACTTCATCATATAGTTGTACCAAAGTTTACTTAACATTTCCCTTCTCACTGAGCCTTTGGTTAGTGTCCAGTTCTTTGCTTTTTTTTTTTTTTTTTTGGAGACAGAGTCTCGTTCTGTTGCCCAGGCTGGAGTGCAGTGGCACAATCTCAGCTTACTCTGCCTCCCAGGTTTAAGTGATTCTCCTGCCTTAGCCTCCTGAGTAGCCTGGACTACAGGCAGGTACCACCATGCCCGGCTAATTTTCTTGTATTTTTAGTAGAGACAGGGTTTCACTATTTTGGCCAGGATGGTCTCGATCTCTTGACCTCATGATTCACCCTCCTCGGCTTCCCAAAGTGCTGAGATTACAGCCGTGAGCCACCACGCCCAGCCTTCTTTTATAAATAATGCTGAGATGAACATTTGTCTGCATGGCTCTTTGTCCTCCTTTGGATGTTCCTGGAGTTCTAGAAGTAGAATTACTGGGTCGGAGGTCACGAATGGAGAAGACTTTTAAATCTCAGGCTGCAAACAATCCCATTGCAGGTTTAGGCTGTACATGTCATCCCGTTGCAGCTGCAGCATTTTACAAACCACAGCACAAACTCGAGGAATAATTTTGTTCCCCACTGGGATACAGCATTGTTACTAATATAACTTTACAAACATTCTTTTGAAAGCTTCTTCCAACCTGACCACAGCTCATTAGTGAAACTTCTAACAATCCCGGGGCAGTCTGTGGATTCTGAAGCAGACAAGTTATTCTGTGCTGAAAGGTACCACAGGGAAACCTTTCACCACCCCCACCCGACCCCATCCCACGCAAAGCATGATGCCTTCTCACTCCAGCCAGCTGGAGACATGAGAGCGTTACTTCTTGGCAATACGGGAGTGACTCTTTTGTTCTTTCCTGTGGTTCATTTTCATCTCCAGATCTTGCCCAGTATTGCCTGACTAGGGCACCATTATCATTTGGGGCTGCACAAATATTTGTACGGCAGTGTAGGGTATCCGGGATTCCTGGCCCTGCTCCACGGTACACCAGCGCCATGTTAGTCATCAAAATGCTCAGAAATGCCTCTGTGTCTCCCAGCTTCCCTTTGTACATGCCATCCCTTGGTCTTGATAGTCACATCTTTATTTTTCCTTATCCCTTTAATATGTGCCATGTTTGTCTATGGGCTTTTACTGTAAGAACTATCTGACAGTGCAGTGATTCTTAACTGGGATTAGAAGGGGTCAGAAGGAGGGAAAGTAATTAGCAGGGCCTATTATAATGGGGTTGGTGGGGTTATTTGTGCTTTTAAAGTAGAATATCAGGGTGTTTAAAAGCCAAGAATCTGGAGTCAGACGGCCTGGGTTCAAATCCTGACCCCTCCTCTTGCAAGCTTGTGACCCCGGGCAAGTTATTAACCTCGTTATGCCTTTATTTTACTATAAATATGAGATAATTATAGTTTATACTGCATAGTTTTGTTATGAGGAGTAAATGAGTCACTATTTCTGAGACACTTCATGCCTGGCACAGAACGAGCACTGTGTGTGTGTTACAGAAATATACGTGGGTGGGTGTGTTTGTGTTTTCCATAATTTCAGCTAGGCAAAGGCATATTTAACAAAAACCTTCCGGGATGATGAAGATCCTCAGAAAGTAGGCTGAGGGAGCTCTTTGAAGGCAGCAGTACTGAGAAGGTAAGGTACACGTGCTAGGCAGCTCAGCAGAGCAGTGGTCCTCATTGATGCACATATTTCAGGAGGGGTCAACCCGCCCATCTTCCATGTTGGGGTGGTCTTCTCTGGCAACCCACTAAGGGTACCCCACTGCTGGCCTTTGTGCAGCAGGGACCAAACCTGGAAGACCCTACCCAAGGGGAGGGAGGTGGGCAGAGCAGGTGGCAGGCATCTTGAGATAGGGCTAGCCCTGCTCACCGTCAATGGCTGCCCAACTAGACTCTCTTCCTTTTCTTGCAAACCTAGTATAGGTACAGGGTCAAGGCACCTCATGAAGCTTGAGTAGCACCTTCAACCTTCCAGTCTCTGTCCCCCCAGAAGGGAAAAATGAGAGGAAGAGAGGACAAGAGAAAAGAAGATGCTAGCTGGGTATGGTGGCGTGCGCCTGTAGTCCCAGCTACTTGGGAGGCTGAGGCAGGAGAATTGCTTGAACCAGGGAGGTGGAGATTGCAGTGAGCTGAGATCATGCCATTGCACTCCAGCCTGGGTGACACAGTGAGACTCCATTCGCAAAAAAATAAAATAAAGATTGGCCGGGCGCGGTGGCTCAAGCCTGTAATCCCAGCACTTTGGGAGGCCGAGGCGGGTGGATCACGAGGTCAAGATATCGAGACCATCCTGGTCAACATGGTGAAATCCCGTCTCTACTAAAGATACAAAAAATTAGCTGGGCATGGTGGCGCATGCCTGTAATCCCAGCTACTCGGGAGGCTGAGGCAGGAGAATTGCCTGAACCCAGGAGGTGGAGGTTGTGGTGAGCCGAGATCGCGCCATTGCACTCCAGCCTGGGTAACAAGAGCGAAACTCCGTCTCAAAAAAAAAAAAAAAAAAAAGATGCATTTTGTCAGACACTGTGCTATGAAATGCTGGCACAGATGACATTCAGAACTGCCCTGTGAGAGGACATAAAAGCTCAGGCTCAAAAAGATTAAATGTCTTATTTGTGCTCTTGGAAGATAGAGTTTATTTTTGTGTGTATCTCTGAATTGGCATCCAACCGGAATCATTCTGCCTCTTTACTGTATTCTTACTCTCCTGCTCCAGTGCTGTGAGTAAATCTATGTTTCTTATACTTAATAACAAATTAAGTGGCAATAATAATTATAACAGACGTTCAAAGAACTATGTGTGAACTCTGCATGTTTTAGCCCATGTAATCCCATAACCTGAGGTGGTTTCTATTATTGTACCCACCCTACAGATGAGAAAATGGAGGCACAGAAAGTTAAATGATGTGCCCTAGGTCCCACAGCTGGTTAGAGGCAGAACTGGAATTGGAACCAAAGGTCCTGTGCCTCCCAGATACGAATTCTTAACTCTGCATCTGTCACTCCATCCTTTTCTCACTGCTCTGGTCTCTGTACTCACAGCTTTGACACCTGCCACTCAGATGACTTCAGAACAAAAGATGCTTTGACGTCCTGCTTGCCTTTATCCTTGTCCCTGTGTTGACTCTCCTCATCTCTGTGACTGCGTCTTTATAACTCTCCTTTATTAGTGCTTTTGCTGGAGGAGGCAAGCATGAACATTGTCAAAAGGACTCAGAATGGGGAAAAGTGGCAGCCATGGGCAGCAAGATCACTGAAGAATCTTCTTCTGAATGGACTGCTAAATTAAACCCTCCCCCAAATGCTCAGAATTGACCTTTGAATTGACTAATTCAGATTCATTGAGTCAGATGCAGTTAGTGTAACGGTCTGTACTAACAGTGTAGACTATTAGTTTGTAGAGTCTACACAGAAGAGTCCAATTTTCTTTGCACAAAGAAGCTACCATTCATTTATTCAACAAATGCTTTTGAACACCCATCACTGTGACAGACAGTGGCAATGCGTGTAGGAACAAAGTGTGTCCATGGGAGCAGAGACCTGAAATAATCAGTCACCGTGTAAGGAAATTCCCCAGACCACTGATTTCCACGCTTTGTATGTTTCTCTTGTCTTTGCTGCAGACTGACCAAAAGACAAGCCGAGCTCTTGTCCACTTGGATTTCAGCATCTTTCCCTGACCCTGCCTCTGATTCTGATGTTATGAACCCATCCCACAACTCTCTAAGCTCCAGCCCCACAATACCAGCCTGTACCTGCCTCTCCCGAGGGTCAAGAGGGCACCCAGCCTTGGCGAAATCTCCCACCCCTTGGTGATTCATATCTGACCCTGTGAATTTTCTACCTTTCCCAGAAAACCTTTCCCAGAAGAGTGGGAGTCTATGAAGACAAATAGCCAAGATGGGAGTTTGAAGAGGAGGTACCAATGTTAATTTGGGTTGATAATTCCTCCAGCTAATTTAGTTCTGATTTCCCCATGCTCTTGGCAGTGAGACAGTTGGCTCCAGAGGAAGGTGATGAAAAGGAATCAGTCAAGGAACGATCAAGAACATGTTACTTTTTTGGAAAATCATTGGCTGTAGGGTTTCTCCTTTATACTTCAAAGAGGAATGAGATCGAGTCTGTCCCTAGCACTGACAATGAGACATTTATGATGTTTCTAAAAATCAGGAAACAACAATAATTTCATTAAGTCTCACCTTCTGGTCCTTTTTTGATTCGGGAGATATTAAGATAAGAAAAACTAGATGAATTTTACTGAACTATTGAACTGAGAATGGCTGACAGAGTCAGCAGGGGGACTTCCCTCTGTGAAATCTAGGGAAAAGTCGTCTTTTCTCCTCTGTTCAGAATACTTGGACTTAGAGTCCCAAAGAGCATCACCTTCTGGAGAAGGCCCCTGAACAACACAGGAAACTGCCTCTTTTCAATCAGAGCAGAGAAAGTCTCAATAGTGGCTCACGCCTGTAATCCCAGCACTTTGGGAGGCCGAGGTGTATAGATCACGAGGTCAGGGGTTCAAGACCAGCCTGGCTAAGATAGTGAAACCCCATCCCTAGTAAAACTACAAAAATTAGCCAGGAGGCTGGCAGGTGACTGTATTCCCAGCTGCTTGGGAGGCTGAGGCAGGAGAATCACTTGAACCTAGGCAGTAGAGGTTGGAGTGAGCCGAGATCGTGCCAGTACACTCCAGCCTGGGCTACAGAGTAAGACTGCATCTCAAAACAGCTCTTTGGGCATTGCGTTTATTAGGGTACTTATTAGAAGACGACAGACTCTGAGCCAAACTTCCTGGGTTCAAATATCTTAGTTTGAAGAAAAAAGAGGTAATACTTGAAAGTATATTTCCCTCTATTTCCTAACTAGGGGACCATTTTTTCTTTATCAATTACTTTTGGAGCCAGGTGTGGTGGCTCACGCCTGTAATCTCAGCACTTTGGGAGGCCAAGGTGGGCGGATCATGAGGTCAAGAGATCGAGACTATCCTGGATAAAAATGGTGAAACCCCATCTCTACTAAAAATACAAAAAATGTTAGCTGGGTGTGGTGGTGTGCACCTGTAGTCCCAGTTAATTGGGAGGCTGAAGCAGGAAAATCGCTTGAACCTGGGAGTTGGAGGTTGCGATGAGCTGATATTGTACCACTGCACTCCAGGCTGGGTGACAGAATGAGATTCCGTCTCAAAATTTTAAAAAAAAAATTACTTTTGGACCTGTTACTTGTTGATTAGTGGAGATGTGACAGCCCCCACCCCCTGGCTAGCCAAGATAAATTTGTCACCCACATGGCCTCAGAATGGATTGAGAGCTCGCCACACAGATCTCATGTCAAAGACATGCGTGTTTGTCTTTCATGGCTTGGGTTGGCAGGATGCAGGGAGGGGTTTGCGTCAAACACCTGCCGATGAGCGTTCGGCAGAGCCTGTGCCAAGGCATCGTAGATTTCCCTCTCCATCATCTTGGGAGCAGAGAAGGTGGCAGGTAAAGGGAATCAGGAAAGAAATGAGGATAAGGATAAATGAGAGGGTGTATGGTTCTCAGGGTGGACTGCATCGGACACCGCCTAGCATGAGGAGAGGCTCATCTGTTTTCTGGAAAGTACTGTGAAGAATATAAATTTGGTGTTCAGACATCTGAGGCCTGACATTAGGAAAAATACAGTAAGGCATACAGAAGAGATACTCTGTGTGTGTGTGTGTGTGTGTGTGTGTGTGTGTGTGTGTGTGAGAGAGAGAGAGAGAGAGAGAGAGACAGAGAGAGAGAGAGAGAGAGAGAGTATATGTCTGCTGTCTGTGAGAAGGTACATTCAGAGAATTTTCTGGATTCTTTTTCACATGGACCATATTGTTCAAAAATGATGTTAGGTGTTTTCTGACTATGGCTGTGGGCATGTGTGTTCACGTAAATGTTCACAAGTTCCTGGAGGATACACCGGGACGATGCTGACTGACTTGGGTTGCTAAGAAAAGCCATGAGCCAGATGATAACAGGAATAGAGCCGTGTGTGTTTCCCATGGCTGCTGTAACAAACTGCACAGCCTGGAGAGCTGAAAATGACAGGAATATTGTCTCACAGTCCTAGGGGCCAGAAGTCGGAGACCACAGTGTGGACGGGGCCGTGCTCCTTCTCTAGAGAACCCTCCTTGCCCCTCTAGCTTCCGGTGGTTCAGTGGCCAGCACTTGGTATTTCCTGGCTTGCAGCTGCAGCTCTCTGAGCCCTGTCTCTTTCCTCCCACGGCCTTCTCCCTGTGTGTCTCTCTGTCTCTTCTCCTTTGTTATCAGGACACTCTGCACATTGGATTAAGGGCTCACTCTATTCCAGTATGACCTCATCTTAACGACTTACCTCTGTATTCCAATCTGATTACATCTCTCTTTCCATGTAAGGTCACATTCTGAGGCAAAGAGGGTTAGGATTTCAACATATATTCTTTTTTTATTTTTTATTTTCCATGGAGTTTCACTCTTATTACCCAGGTTGGAGTGCAGTGGTGCGATCTCGGCTCACTGCAGTCTTCGCCTCCCTGGTTCAAGCGATTCTCCTGCCTCAGCCCTCCCGAGTAGCTAGGACTACAGGCACACACCACCATGCCCAGCTCACTTTTGTATTTTTAGTAGAGACAGGGTTTCACCAGGTTGGCCAGGATGGTCTCGATCTCTTGACCTTGTGATTTGCCCACCTTGGCCTCCCGAAGTGCTGGGATTATAGGCGTGAGCCACTGCACCTGGCCAACACATATTCTTGGGGACATGATTCAACCTATAACAAGTAATACTAGTGATAACCTCACTCTTGTAAACAGTACAGTTGCCATTCTTCAAGTATCTAGTATACTTGGGGCATGAGGCTAAGAACTTTTTCTCTAATCATTACCCGTTTTTCTTTTTTGAGACAGAGTCACTCTGTTGCCCAGGCTGTGCAGTGGCATGATCTCGGCTCGCTGCAACCTCTGCCTCTTCCCAGGTTCAAGAGATTATCCTGCCTCAGCCTCCCAAGTAGCTGGGACCACAGGTGCAGGCCACTACACCTGCCTAATTTTTTGTATTTTTTTTTTTTCTAGTAGATTCGAGGTTTCACCGTATTAGCCAGGATGGTCCTGATCTCCCGACCTTGTGATACACCCGCCTCAGCCTCCCCAAATGCTGGGATTACAGGCATGATCCACGATGCCCGGCCCACCCTAGCATTTTTACCAATGAGGAAACTGAGGCTCAGGGAAGCTTAGTCCACCTTAATCACCTTTTTCTTTTTTCTCCCATCTCCCAGGCAGTTTTTCAATGTATTGATTTTTCACCACATGCTTACTGCAGTGAATGATCATTCCCAAGCCTGAAAGTAGACACGTGGAGTGACAGGTGTCACTGTATCACAATATGAAGAATTTCAAAAAGCAGAAAAACATGCTTGAGAAAATACAAATTGTGAAGTAAAGGAAAAACACTAAATGTGCGGAGCAGGAGCTAGAACAGCTCTTTGGGCATTGCATTGGTTAGAGTGGTTATGAGAAAACCACAGATTCTGAGCCAAACCTCCTGGGTTCACATCCCAGCTCCGCCACCTACCAATTGAATAACTTCGGGAAAGTTACTTAAATACTGTGTGCTTCAGTTTCCTCCTCTGTAAAATGGGTTAATATCAGTATTTATCTCATAGTTTTTGTGAAAGCTAAACATGCTTTTCTGTAGCGGTGATTATTACCAGAAATAATATCCTAGTGCCCCCAAACATGGATTTGACAAGCATTGATCAAATACCTCCTAAGCTCCTATCAAGCAAGTACTAGAAATCTTTCAGTTGTTCTTTTTTGTTTTGTTTCATTTTGTTTCTGCTTGTGTTTTGAGATATTCTCGCTCCGTTGCCCAAACTGGAGTGCAGAGAGGCATGATCTCTGCTCACTGCAACCTCTATTTCCCGGGTTCAAGTGAGTCTTCTGCCAGCCTCCCAAGTAGCTAAGGTTACAAACCCCCCGCCACCACGCCCAGCTGAAGTTTTGTATTTTTCATAGAGACAGGATTCCACCACGTTGGCTAGGCGGGTCTCAAGCTCCTGACTGCAAGTGGTCTGCACACCTCAGCCTCCCAAAGTGCTGGGATTACAGATGCACGCCACCATGCCTGGCTAATTTTTGTAGTTTTAGTAGAGGTGGGATTTCATTATGTTGGCCAGGCTGGTCTCGAACTCCTGGGCTCAAGCGATGCACCCGCCTCGGCTTCCAAAAGTGCTGAGATGACAGACAAGAGCCATCATGCCCATCCCCCTTTCACTTGTATTTTTGAAAACATAAAGAAATAATTATGAATGAATTCATCTAAAATGTGAGTCCTTTCTGTGCACCCAGCATGGAGCGCAAGGCGTGACTGATAATGTTCCTTCTTACCTCAAATTGTCCACCGTCTCTCTCATGCACAGGGAGACAAGCTGTGCTCTTCAAACACAAATTTCTTCTCCTACTTCCTGGGCAGTTTTTCCCTTTTCTCCCTGAAGCTGCTAACTGTGGGCAGTACCATTGTAGAGTGACTTTTTCATCACCTTTCTGGAATGCGCCACAGATGAAAACCCAACAAGGCTTGAGCTAAACGAAGCAGCAATGGGAGAAGGGACAGGCTGAAGGTGGCAGTGGGGCTGTGTGGGATAAAAATGGAAATACCCACTTTTGCCCTCTGTACCCAAAAGGAGATGTTGGTGGAGGCAGGCATTCAAGCTGGTCTTGTGTTTGTGGTTTTACACACAGCTCTTTGAGTCATGACTGGTGTGGCCAAGACCTCTTTGTCTTGCAAATTCGCGCTCTCTTTTTTGAGTAACTGTGTTACTGAAGTTCTCTTAGATACTTTATATTTCCTTTCAAAGATTTCCAACGTTTCCTTCTTGGAGAATGTCGGGACCAGTACGAAGTTGAGCACGCATTGCCGGAGAAATCACAGATGACTAATTGAAATGCCTCAGACTCATTTCCCTTTTGTTTCACTTAATTTCCACACTTACGAAGTCCAATTTCCAGTTAAATGTTTATACAGCAATTCGGTTCTTCTGAGCCATCTGTTGGCAGGCAGGATCTGCAGAAATCCTGCTTGCTTGTGCTGGGTCAGGTCCTCCAAGTCTCTTAGCATAAAGGCCTGATGTTTCCATCCTGCAAGCACATTGCCACCTTTATTTCCAAGTTCTCCTCCAAATCCTCATGGTTCACTACAGACACCGGTGGGGTTCAGTGTTTGCTTTTCCTGGGCCTGCTCAGTTCTCTCACCTTTTGTTTCTGGGGCACCAAGGTAAGCTGAAGGCATTAGTATTCACACTTGTGTGTGAGCAGCTGAGCTAACATGCACCAGAGGGAAAATATTACTTCTCATAAATACTCAATAATTATAGTCTTTATTGCATCCAAATCTATATTGTGACACATGGTGGAAAGCTTCAGATTCTACGTGGAAGAGTTGACAGAGACTTGCGTGTGAAAATGAAAAGAAAACAGAATACAGATATGTATATATAGAAAGGGAGACAAAAATTTGTCTGCCATAAACCTAGGGAGAGAGTAGTGCCTCTGGGACATTGGACTTTCTGTTGCCAGCATGGTACATCAACTTCCAAAATGGCGTTAAATTTTGGAAAAATGGCCTGAGCGTTTTGAACAGGCATCTATCAGAAAAGCATATTTCTTTTTTTCTGAGAGAGAGTCTTGCTCTGCACCTAGGCTGGAGTGCAGTGGCACCATCATGGCTCACTACAGCCTCTACCACCTGGGCTCAGGTGACCCTCCTGCCTCAGCCTCCCAGGTAGCTGGGACTATAGGCATGCACCACCACTCCCAGCTGTATTTTTCTTCTTTGTATTTTTTGTAGAGACAGGGTCTCACTCTGTTGCTCAGGGTCTCAAATTCCTGGCTTCAAGTGATCCTCTTGCCTTGGCCTCTCAAAGTGCTGGAAATATAGGTGTGAGCCACCATACCCAGCCAAGAAAAGCATATTTCTTGAGGAATAATTATTTATAGTAATTTTGGTTCCAGTCTAAGGGGTTTGAGGTTTGAGGTTCTGTTTTGACAACAGATGTTAGCTAGGAGAGATGAGAAATGGAGGGAGAGCGGGGCTTTCATGCCGCTGTGTTTTCATTTGCTTGGCTCTACTGCAGTTGTGAAATACACAGTTGTTACCTGCTCTTGGTGGGAGTGTGGGGGATGATTATTTGGCATTTTGTAATTGATATGAGCTGAAAGATTTTTCTAGGTAATTCAACTCCTTAAAAACTTCCATTGCTTTCATTTTCTACCTAGTTGGAGGTAATAGAACAGGCATGGGGTGGGGAATGGGGATAAAGATGTTAATTCAGAAGCATTTAATTGCTTTATCATTTTGTCTTCTCAGGGAAATGTTTTCCATAACACATTATTTTTAATTTTTTGTTTTTTTGAGATGAAGTGTTGCTCTGTCGCCCAGGCTGGAGTGCAGTGGTGTGATCTCAGCTCACTGCAACCTCAGCCTCCCAAGTTCAAATGATTCTTCTATCTCACCCCACAGAGTAGCTGGGATCACAGGCATGTGCCACCACGCCCAGCTAATTTTGTATTTTTAGTAGACACGAGGTTTTGCAGTGTTGGCCTGGCTGGTGTCGAACTCCTGACCTCAGGTGATTCGCCCGCCTCAGCCTCCCAAAGTGCTGGGATTACAGGTGTGAGCTGCCACACTCAGCCTCACGTTCTGTTTTAAGGGAAAAAAAAATCACAAGAATTAATGTGAAGCCATTAGACATAGATTCCTTTTTAAGGTCTGGATATGAATTTTAAAGACTGCAGGACTTACTGACATGTCTCTGCATATTCAGACCCACAGAGGACTCACCCCTACAGAGAGGCCCCAAAAGAGGGGCCTCACACCCTCTGGCTCTTCTGAAATTCGTTTCAGGTTTCCAACTTGGATTAAACTGGCACGAAAGTTCAGTCAAATGTCAAGTCCATTTTGTCAAGGGAGGAAACTCATTCAGAAGATGAACTAGTTGGTGTTACTTAGATGATTGACTGCTTGGTATTAGGTAAAGGAGGGCTCTGCAAACTAGAGTTCATGGGCCAAATCCTGCCTGCTGTTTGTTTTTATAAATAAAGTTTTATTGGAACACAGCCAGGTGCACTTGTTTACATATTGTCTATGGCTGCCTCTGCACTACAATAGCAAGCTTGAGTACTTGTAACCATATAGCCTGCCAAGTCTAAAAGATTTACTGTCTGCTCTTCGCAGGTAAATTTGAGGACTCTTGAGTTAGAAGGCTAACTAGTTGGAGTTACCTACATTTTGTGAATTGTAGCTAAGCATCTCATTTGTCTACACTTTCTAATAAAATTATTCACCAAAGGCGACATGTCTTTAATAAGATGCTGGGAAGATGAGCAAAGCATGACTTGTGTTTACGGGAGAGAAACCCCATTGAGATTGTAAGTGGATGTCAGGACATGAATTCTGTTAAATCTGTGTGATACCTTGATTTTGGCATTTCTGTGCATTTCATTTATTTCAAAGTAGCTAGGACTGTGCAAAGAGCGGGCCCTCCTCTCCTGCTACTTTGTAAGAGCCAAGTGTTTGCTTCTTGCTGGCCGAAGGTCCGGTGGGAGCTCATGTTTTTCTCGATCACTGAGGATCATTTGAGACATAATTTGGAGAAAGTTGCTATCAAATCCTATTTGGACTGGACTGAAAAGTTTTCCAGCTACAGAAGCACCAAAGAGGCCACGATAAAGAATAAATTCCACCCACCCCGACCTGGCTCGTGTGGGCTCACCCAGAAGTAGTGGAGCCTCGAGCGCAGGGAGATGTGACTGCAACACTCACTGAATAAATGTCTATTAAAAACCACAGTGTCTAGGGGATATATACTTACAAGCCCATCCTTCAGTGAAGAACTACTTACAGCACGTAAGTAGTTTAAACAAAATTAGTGGAAAAACAGGGAGGAGTTTAAGGACGAAGAGATCAGGTCTTCTGGGCTCACCACACATCAGGTGATTTCAGCTAAAAATGGCTTAAAGTACCGCAGTCACTTGAAACGCCTTACATAAACTGACCAGGAATCTGGGGCGTTCGCGCTAGAGACAGTTTTCTTCTCCTCAAGATAAGGGATGGGGAATTAGTCATAGGGTATTTCCAGATAATGTAGTTAACACCTCATGTAATATTAGGTGGGCAGGGAGCTCTGCTCTCGGGACCAAAATTGCTCCTGCCAGCTCTAATAAGGAATGTGTGTATTTTTAAAGTCTGGGTAACCACTGGTGAGTCATTTCCACAATACGCCTCCCTTTGGCGTGAAATGGGGCAGAAAGTGCCCCACACAGCTGTTCGGTTAGTTTTGGAGTTATTCATTCATTCATTTATCCATCCATCCATTCATTTATTCATTCATTTATCACATGGTAACCGAGCACCCCTGTATGCCAGGCCCAGTGCCAAATACTGCGGAGACATGTGTGACTAAAATCACCTTTTCAAGGAGCTTATTGCCTGTTGGACACCTTAGGCTCATCTCTTGAGTGCAAGAAATAATTTGACAGCTGAGAAAGATGAGGTTGTACTTGGTAAGGTCTCTATTGGTCAAGGAAAGGTTGAGCAAGGAAAGATTTCTCTCAAGGTGCCCAGGTATTCAGAAGCACCCCTAAAGCTGATTAGTGTGGCGCTATGCTTACAAATGGAGCCTTTCCCTTGTCTTTGTTTTAATTCTTTTGCATCTCACTTTTTATTTCCTTTGGGGAGTCCCGCCCCTTTGCTTATTCTCAGCACAAAAGAGGCACCAGAGTGAAAAGAACAGGAACTTCGGAGACTATTCATCTCTTTTCTTATTTGAATCCCAACTCTGTCATTCGCCAGCTGTGTGTCCTTGAGAAAGTTACTTAACCTCTCTGAGCTCTAATCTCCTCACATGGCCGCAGAACAGTGGTTAAGAATCTGCTGTCACTGGTACAGTGATTGAGGAAAAGGTGAAGGGAGGGCGGGCCTCATTTTATTCCTTGGCTCCCATTCCTTTCTGCTATCTTTCTTTGGCTCACCAATGGGAGACAGAAGTTTGTCTCCATGGGTGTGAACTACCAAAGACTTGCCAGTTCTCTATGGTCTTTGGCCTCTCTGATCCCAGGGTCAAGGCCAGCACTTTCAATTTCATTAGACTTGATTTTCTTGCAGGTGGTTTCCGCTGGAATGTCCCAACACAGAGCAGAAAGCACAGGCTATGGAATCAGATGGACCAAAGTTCATCTCCAAGTTTGATTCCTTCTGTATGCAAGTTGCTTTCCCTTGGGGCCCCATTAAATGAGGATCATAGTAAGCACCCCAGAGGCTCGCTGGAAGAACTCTGTTGCTTACACAGAAGCTCTCAGCTCTAAGCCTGGAACAGGCGAGACTTCATTGGATGTAGGGCATCTCCCCAACCTGCTTTTGTTCCTTATGCCTCACTGAAACTTGAGAATAGGCTAGAGGAAAAAGAGCTTTGCCACTGGGCAGTACTGCCGGGTTTCATGTCACAGAGACACCTTCTACTCCCTTCTTCCGTGAGACCTCAGAGTACGAGAGTTCTGCTCACCCAGCAGATGAGATTTAATCAGTCATCCATCTCTGTGGTCTCTGCGGATAAAGTATGCTTCTCATTCAACTTTTTAAAAAAATCTGCAAATCGACCCCCATGCACCTCTTCTTACTGCAGATCAACCAGCCAGCAAAGACCCCAGGTGAGACCCCACTGGTTTGGAGGAAGGAGAGGAAAATCCCCACTTGGGCAAGACAATTCAGGACACCCAAAGATTACAAAGCCCAGCACCTCACAAAGGGATGGCAGCTGGGGAGATGCTGAATCAGTAGACAGAAAGGATTATGGTTTAACAAGTTCAGGGACAAGAGAAGGCCCCAGGAACCCACAGAAGCAACCAGCTCCTTGCCTTCTATGCAGCATGGTCTTTGGAGTTACAGGACATGAGTTCGAATCCCAGGTCTGCTACTTAGTAATTATGTAGATTTCTGCGTGTTGCTCAACCTCTCTTTGTCTCAGTTTTCTGAAAAATGGGGAAAATCATAGCAACTCTATTTCACGTGGTGGTTATGAAGATTCCGTGTGTGTGTGTGTGTGTGTGTGTGTTTATACCAAGAAAGCTTAGAGCACACTAGTTGTATAGAAGAACTATGTCAAACCCACACCAGCCACGATTTGGAAAGGAAATAATTTGACCAGTCATTTTGTTTCTCCAACAACTGAGTTGGATTGATACATTTTTCCTTTGGCCTGCAAAGGAAATTTGAGCATTGATTTATTCATTCATCCTATTAGAGGAATACTCTCTAAGCAGTACCATGTGCCAGGCTTTGGGTTGGATACCAGGTACCCTCTCAGTGAGATCATAGTCTAACAGAATACACCCAACTGTGTAATATAGACGGGCTGTGAAGATGAAGAGATGTTCCGGTTATGAACTCACAGAGGAGGTGATGGTGGCACTTTGAAAGACACAAGTTGCTGAATGCGTTTCCTGCACCCTGAGAGATCTCTGCTCCGATGTTATAGGCAGCAGTGTGGGGCCTTATCTTACCTTTTTCCCAATTCCACCCTTCTCCACCCCCGTTCAGTTCCCAGGCTCCCGTTGTGTGAACTGGCTCATTTCTCAGTGACTTTATGTTCTGCAGCCCCCGCTCTGCTGAGTCAGGAGGTGCCACTTTCTCCATCTGCTTTTGATTGTCCAAAATTTCTGTTGATGTTTCTTGATCACTGAGTTAAATATTATTTCCCTGTATTATACTTTTTTTTTTTGAGATGGAGTCTCATTCTGTCACCCAGGTTGGAGTTCAGTAGCATAATCTCAGCTCACCACAACCTCTGCCTCCCTGGTTCAAGTGATTCTCCCATCTCGACCTCCTTAGTAGCTGGGACTACAGATGTGTGCCATCATGCCCGGCTATTTTTTTGTATTTTTAGTAGGACACAGTTTCACCATGTTAGCCAGGATGGTCTTCATCTCCTGACCTCGTGATCTGCCTGCCTTGGCCTCCCAAAGTGCTGTAATTACAGGTGTGAGCTACCATGCCTGGCCTCTTATATTATACTTTTAATAGAGTTTCTGGAGAGAGTGCAGAGAAAAACGCCTGAATTGAATCTACGATGTCTAATCAGATGCTCATAGAATCTATGTTTCTTCCCCCATGCCATACTAAGGATGAGAAAGAACCATGCAGGTAAGGTGAGATGAGCAGATGCTGCTGCTAATGCTGCCACTTCTACTACCACCAGCATGGCTGTCATCTGCTGAGTATGGATTAGATGCCTGCTCCGCGTGAAAGCATTGTGCATATAGTCTGATTTGGTCATTCCGGATGGCTAAAGTGTAAGCATACCCATACCTCAGATTGACAGAGGAAAAAACAGAGGCTCCGAGTGGTTGTGTATTATTTCTCTGAATTCCCTGCTATTGTTTGTTGTAGATTGGTACTCCAGGAAGCGGACTCTACAACTGTGACTGGCATGTAGGAAGATTACTGGGGAATGTTCTGTGATCCATACCTGTAGGGGGATGTAGCAAGCAGGATTTGGTAGAGAGGGGATTGAGCTGTGCCGTGGGAGACGAGAATGTTCCTGTCAATCCCAAGGAAAGCTCTGAAGCTGGCTGATTCTGTAGAGACCCAAGGAGGTCAGGGCGTTGTTGATGCGAGCTGCTTTCTGGAGTGGGTGTAGCTTGGGTAGGCAGCTCGCTTTGGCCGAGGGCAGTTCCTGAGGAGGAACTCATACAGAAACCTAGCATCTGAGGAAAGGCATGCCTCCTGGCCTAGAATGGGGGATCTTGGCAGCACACCACAGTATCCACTACAGTGTCATGGACTTGCTCTGAAGCCCTGCCTTTCTATCTGCAGGGTATATTCATGTAAGTGAGGTTCAGGGATGGAAGGAAGGGATAAAGTGAAGCTGGAAAGGTAAGCCAGCTTGCCTAGACCAGGAGCTAGCTCCTTGTGAAGCAACGATAATAGTTAAATCAGATTTGAAAGTGTGTTTTGGGGAAACACTCCATGTGTGAGTACATAGAACCCTAGTACAAATTCAGTGACTGGGTGAGTTCGACATTCTAGGTCAAATGTGTCAGGAATTACAGTTGAAAGGGGAAAGAACATTTTAGTTTTTCATTTCCTATGTCATTGTTTTCTGTTTATTTGGAAATGCTAGTCCTCTCACATGGGAAAAGTTTGGTTATCTCAGATGGTAAAGATGCCTTTGTTTAAAACATTTCTCTGTTAGTGGGAACAATACTATTACTAATTCCCAGGACAGACTCTTCTCGTGCAATTTAATCAGTAGGAACCTGTTTGCATGTTCATCTGAGGAAATACGGAAACCAAAAGCAGCTTCGAGGTTTGGCACCTTTGACAAAGTTACAGAAGTGCAGCGTGAACAAAAGTCATCTTCTCTGTTCCTCACCTGTTTGTGAACAATGGGAGACCTAGTTGAGACACTCAGACATTATTATACATATGCATTGTATATTACATATATACAATGTACATTGTGTATTACACATGTGTAAATTATTTGTTATCACCTGTAGATTTCACAGTGAGAGACCAAGTTGAAAAATGATTAACATTCACAAGTGTGTATTGTTGTGGCCTCTGTGCACCACAAACTAGTTTGGGTTTATACCAGTTTGAAACGAAGGACCTTCAGCTTAGGAACATGTGCTCTGTGATTTGGAAGCTCCTGGAGGCCCCAGGGTGGTCTCTGGTCACTTAGACTTGTGATGTTGGACAAAAGCAGAAAATTTTGAGTCCGTTCAGACCCAACTTCCATTATTACCTGAGAAATAATGTGAATCCCAAGATTTCCAATCCCATAAGCAGCCCTACCCTCTCTTCTGCAGATACTGCACACACCAGTCTCCATTTCTTCTTCTCATACCCTCTAGATCTCACTTTCTACACTACCTCTAGCCCCTGGGGAATCCAGATCCTGTCTCCCTCAATGAGGGACCATTTTGGGGGAGTCAAATCACTTGTTGTAACATGTAGATCTCACTTGTGAAAATGTGGTGTCTTCAAGGATACGGAGCTCAGAGGGAGCCCAGTTCCCTGGTGAGCCAGAGAAATGATGAAGTCTGAGGTCAGGCAGATGGGGATCTGAATCCTGGCGTGCATTTCAGGGACTCTGTGTAACCTTGAGCATCTTTCAGTTCCTTTAACTTCATTCTCCTCATCTCAATAACGGGATTATGATCTACCGGCAGAGGTTGGCTGTATTAAATGAGGCAATACTGCAAAGTTTGTAGAATGATATTTAGACCCATTACTGACTTAATACATAGTAGAGACTATAGTACCTTGGGCCGGAGGAGCCATCTGAGTGGAGTCAACATTTAGGTTATGGGGACCAAGTTGAACCATGCATAAAATTCACAAGTCTGTGCCATTCTGTCCTCCAGGGACCGTAACTGGTTTGGGTTTATTCATTCCCACAGTGCCTGACATGTCCCAATGGTTGTGTGACCTTGAGGTCCTGATATGTTTTAGCATATCTCAGGATCTTTCTCAAAAATTCTCACAGCATTATTCCACAGCTCATCACCAGGGGACTGCTAGAACGGGATCATCACAGCTTCTAAGAGCTGAGTGTGTGCCTCTCTTCCCAAGTCTGCATTCAGTTGATAGCTTGAAACTGGTTATGGCGAGAGTATTTATATTATGGAAACTGGCAGACAGTATGAATCAAACCCATCCCCCACACCACCCCACTCCTGTGAGTGAGTTCTTAAACATTTACCAGTACATCACTGTCACCAGCCCTGCTGTTTACAGATGTGTCCTTTAAGCAAAGCACTTCATGGGAAAGTACATTTTAATGATCAAACCCTTTTATTAGATCCCTCACTGCCACAAATGGGTGGTTGTGGTGATAATCTGGGCTTTTCGGTCATTTTTAAAAGGCAGTTCTGTAATACCTGGGAAAACATATTGCTTGGTAATTTATTTATTTGTTCCCAATGGTTTCTATGGATTGTGGTGAAAACACAAACACCCAGGACAAAGGGCAGGGTGTGTCGCACCATGATGATGGGAAGCGGGTGATGCATGGACTCCACGGATCCTGTGTCCCGATGCGAGGCTCTCACTGTCCAGTTAGCAGGAAGTTATGCTTCCCAGCCTCTAGGGAAGCAGAGGGGTTAAGGAGAACTGAAATCTGGGGGAGTTATAAATCTGCCCTTGGTGTATGACAGTTTAAATCAATTGGTCATCTACCGAAATCTGGGGAACAAGAGCAGCTTTAGAAAATGCGCTGTGTATGGTGCTCATGCCTGTAATCCCAGCACTATGAGAGGCTGAGCTGGGTGATCTCAGGTCAGGAATTCGAGACCAGCCTAGCCTACATGGCAAAATCCCATCTCTACTTACACACACACACACACACACACACACACACACACACACACACGCTGGGCACAATAGCATGTGCTGTAATCCCAGCTACTCAGGAGGCTGAGGCAGGAGAATCACTTGAACCCAGGAGGCAGAGGTTGCAGTGAGCCGAGATTGTGCCACTGCACTCCAGCCTGCATGACAGAGAGAGGCTCTGTTTAAAAACAACAACAACAACAACAAACAGATAGCAGAAAATAGTAAAAATAAAAACAAGTAAAAATAAGTCCTCCCCCTTCCCGTCCCTCTTTTGCTCCTTCAAGAGTGTGGCTGCATCCTCTGCTCACAGGTTGAAGTAACCAACATATGGAATCACCCTGGAATTAGTTTTTCAGGCAGTTGAACCCCTGGCCTCCACTGCAGTTTTAACATCACACCCAAGAGTCTCAGGTGCCCCTTGGTGGAGGAAACTAACTAGAGGTATTGATCCTATCACTGGATAAGTGACAGATGTCATCATGAGGGCCCGATTTCTGTGGCTGAGGATGCTCAGTAGCAGTGGATTCAAGGGCGCAGAGGATACAGGTTCAAATTTTCCCAGCCCTACTTGGTAACTGTGTGACCTTGGGCAGACTGCTTACCTTCTCTGGAGTTTGTTCCACATCAGTTAGATGGAAATATTACAGTACCATCAATATTGTAAATAGTACCTGTCTAATACTTAATGTGAACCCAGAACTCTCAAAAACTGTTGGCTCTTTTTTGTTGTTGAAAGGTCACTATGATGATAGCTCAAAAGCTTGACCTGAAGGCACGCTATGTGCCCGCTTTGCTTGTGCTGTGGACGTGTTCCTGTTTATCATAGAGCAGCTGTTGAGAGTGGGTGTCTGGAGCCGTGTGATTTGGATCAGCTCCTAACTCTGTCACTTGCTCTTTGACCTAGGCAAAATACTTTGCCTCCTTGGGCTACAGCTTGGACTTTTTATTTTATTTTTTTTTTTGAGATGGAATCTCATTGTATTGTACAAGCTGGAGTGCAGTGTCTCACCTCACTGCAACCTCTGCCTCCTGGCCTCAAGTGATCCTCCTGCCTCAGCCTCCCAAGTACCTGGGACTACAGACATGCATGAGCATGCCAGGCTTATTTTTGTATCTGTAGTAGAGATGGGGTTTCACCTTTTTGGCCAGGCTGGTCTCAAACTCCTGACCTCAAGTGATCCACCTGGCTTGGCCTCCCAAAGTGCTGGGATTATAGGTGTGAGCCACCATGCCCGGCCTTCCCTGTCTTTAACTGGGGATAATGTGTGCAAAATTCCTCCTAAAGGATCTGTCATGCATAGGGTGGACCCTCACAGAAAACATTAAAGATACGAATCTCTTCGCAGGAGGCAGGCAGGTGGCACAGAATTGACTGGCACAAAACTGAGTCAGTGAGAATTGTGTTACGAAGTTATTGACTTGCTTGAGCCTCACTTTTGCTATTAATACAATGACATTGTAGTAACTTCACAGGGCTCTTGAAAGAGCTAAGCTACAATTCCTCACCTAGAACGTTCCACAGAATGTATCTTGGCCACTATATGGAATTCATACACGAATAGGACTGCCTTGTGAAGTCATTTGATTAGGGATCCAGAGGGTGTGCTGGCAGAGGACAGATTGTCAACCCCTTAAAATTGGAAGGCCAGTTAGAAAACTGGCTTGTGTTCCTCGCTGACATCTCAATGGGTAGCAAGGTGCATTTGTGTGCTTTCCCTTTGCCAGGCATTTCTGAAAGGATGAATGAATCGTAACAGGTGTGGCAGCCAGAGGGTGGGGACGGGGAGAAGAGTAAGATGTTCATTGGTGTATTCCATTGTCATGAGTTCATCATTTCTCTAAACTTTGAGGGCAGACAGTTCCATCTGCAGTTGGCTTGTCATGAGACTGCCCCAGTGGGTGTTGCTAGATGACCCACAAATGCCAAACCCCCAGACCTGAGCCCTGCCAGCCTTCAGGACCTCCTTCACGAGAAGAGCGATTTGCAAAAGAGAACACTGCAGGGGAGGTAACTTAGACCTCTTCTGGTCTGCACTGTCCAAAATCACGAGACTCCGCCGAGGCCTGGTGGGAAGCCAGGGATTTAGGACCTAGAAATGGAGCCCAGAAAGAAGGAGAAAGGTCTCTGATGGTCTGTGGACAGGGCTTGGCCACCAGAGGGATCACATGACCCAGATGGGAAATAGGTATCCCCTTCTCAGAACTCAGGCCAGATTTTCAAACGTATGCATGATTCTGGGTGCTACAAAGGGTTTAGAGTGTGGAGCCAGAGAGCATATAAGACATAAACCTGAATATGGGTTTTGAATGAAGATCTCAGTTGGAATCTGAGTTCTATCACTGCCCCTTGGCTGGGCAGTGAGTTACTTCACCTCCTTTAGCCTCTGTCTCACGCCTGCTAACATAACACCTACCTGGTGGGGAGTGAGGCTATTGTGAGAATCAGAAGTAATGATAGGTCCTTGTCACTTAGGAGACCCTCCCTCAGTAACCAGCAGCCCTCAACCCTGCCATTGTTGTTGCCGCCTCCCACTTTCTGGACCAAGTCATGAAAAAGTCAGGATGGTTTGGAAGGGAGATGCAGAAATGGTGAAAGGGCTGCCGAGTGCCTCTGTGATGCTGTTGTACCTGGACCTGTGATCTGGCTAACGGAGAGGTGCCAGGTGATGAGTGTCTATATGGCAGGCTCACTAAATGGAGGTGCAGGCTTCATCTATACTTTGATCTGTATGCTTCCTTCTTTAAACTTGTGATCAGAGTTGTAGCTGCTTTTGAACTAGTATCCGTTGTGTACCCAGGAAATGGCCAAATGTTATCACTCATCCTTTTAAGACCCACATGGTGGATGTATTATTATGTCTACTTTTCAGATGAGACTGAGGCTCGGTGGCTTGTCACAGGTGTGAAAGACAGGATTCCAATTTAAGGATTTCTGGCTTCAGCACAGGGGATTTTTCTGCCATCCCATATTGCCACCCCATCTGCAAAAATTACCTGGATCTTTCTTCCTCCTGCTGCTTCTTAGTTCCCTCCAGGACTAAAGAGAATATATTGATTCTCACTCAATAGAGGTTAGAAAGGGCCTCTCCCTTCTCTAGCTGAACAGAGAGGGTTTCTTTTTTCTTTTTTTAATGGGAAACTTACAGGGACTAAGATCTGTTTCTTCGCTTGCTTTGCAAGAGAGTTGGATTTGTACACGATGCCTGAGCTGGCTCAGTTTTCTAAAGACCTAACTTTGCAGCGTTCTTCAAGGGCTCCAGAGTCCCTTGTGCCATCAAATTAAGTTTGGAAACTTCAATAAAAAAGTCCCGAAGGAAACTGTCAATTAATGCATTTACACTGAAGCATCATACTTGGGAAAAACATCTTCAAACACAAATGCTGTTTTCCAACCATTAAAAAGTTTATGCGCTGCTTGGTTTCCATGGATACCTGAGGTAATAGCCTCCTTTCTCTCATTGAAGAGGGAATGTTGCTCAGTTTTTTTTTTTTTTTTTTTTTAAGTTTTGTCTGTCTTTTGGACTTTTTTCCTCCATTTCTATTTATGAAAACAAAAGAAACTAAATTGAAACCTGGCAATGTAATTTGTCAGAGGAAGCTCAGGTGATTTATAAGCTCAGGTGATTTCATTTTTGCTCACCTGTTTATTTCATAACACTTGCAGGAAAGAGAATTTTCATTTGATCAGATCATTTCCATGGTCCGTCAAACACACAGATTAAAAAGGGATATGTTACCAGTCTTTAAAAAGTCTTGATCGTGTGTAGAGCAGAAATTGGCAAACTATGGCCTGTCAGCCAAATTTGGCCTGCTGCCTGTCTTTTATAAATAAAGTTTTATTGGGTAGCAGACATGTTCACTTGTGTAGAGGTTGTCCATGGCTGCTTTCACAGTAGCAGAGTTGAGTGATCGTGCCAGATCTATGGGCCACAGAGCCTAAATTATTTCATATCAGGCCCTTTGCAGAAGCAGTTTGCCGACCAGCCATATACAGGAGAAAGTGAGGGCTGTGGTGGCATTTAGTAGTTTTGTCATTTTCATCGCTGGTCTTGACCTGACTGTACTGTGGACCTCTGTATTGTTACGATGGGAAGGACGGGACCATCAATAGTGTTTTGTGATGTGAGGCACACGGTAAAGGAACAACAAATAGGAATTATGTTCCATTGAGATTCTTTTGCTGAAAGGATCCCAGGAATGCTACCTTGTGATTCTAGTTGTTTTTTAGTTAACCCAAAGGAAGTTTGTAAAAGCCGAAGCCAAGTGGTGCAGCTACTGTTGCCATGCGGGTGGACGTTGTGTGTCTTTCTTGGGAAAAGGTCAGAGCTGGAGCGGGGCCCTCCATTCAGGCACGACAAGGCAAACAAAAGAAGCTACAACAGTCTAGGAAGAAATCTTTAATTTCTATTCAGCTTTAAAGAGTTTGAAAGAATTTCCCGCCCCCCACCCCTAAACAAACGAGTTCAAGTACATGCCTTCATATTATAAAAGTACCTGAAATTGCCTAGAATAGCAGCATGCATAGCTTGTTAGTATTTACATATATTTACATAGGGAAACAAGAGAAAGATCTACAGTTATTTACAGTCTACATGGCAGCCTAATTGTATTTCCTAAAATACAGTAGATGAGTAGTCAGCACATGCATATTTAGATAATATTTGCATGATACAATGCAATCTTTAAAAAAGACCTACCTTTGTAACTTTCTATGCTAAGGTGTTGCATAATCAAGGTTAATTTTTTTGTTTGTTTGGTTTCTAGTTTATTTGCATCAAGTGCTTTAAAATGCTAACACCGAGGCAGAATTATTTACCCGGGCAATTAAAGCAACAGCACACACAATCATTTCCTACTAACTAGCAACACGCTGCTGGTGAATGAAATATCTATTGTTTCTCATTACCCATCGACCACTGTGAAGAGATCTCTCTGTGTAAAGGCAGTGCCTAAGCTATCACCATTAATTATGGAAGTAATATAAATGAGATGCTCTCCACAGCATGTTCTAAATGAAATATTAACAAGGCCAACGTCTTTGAGCCTGAGAAATGGTCTGTTCCAGTGAACTCTCTATGGAGATGCACACACCTAACGCAGACATACCCGATTTGAAATAGTGGGTCTGGACATTGGGGGCCTGCCTGTGAGATCTGAATTATTCCAAAGTACATCCTCTTAATTTGTTTCTGGAAGACAGAGTTAAGAGTTAATTCCTTACCATGATGTGGCCCCAGAAGAGACCCTGTGTGGTTTTTTTTTCCTCCTCCTCCAGTGCCTTTCAGGACGATGTTGTGGAATACATATGGGGTATAAGTGTAAATGAACTGTCAACCTTAAAATCTAAACAAACTGTTTGTGGTGTGTCAGGAAATCCTGCCTGCTCACAAAATAGCTACTTGGTTTTCTAAACGACATAATTTGGCAGACAGACTGGGTAGAGCCATTCTGTTCAGAAGAAGGGAAGGGGAAAGCTGTTGGTTTCACCTGTACCATGAAGATATTCTTTGTAGTATTATATTAGAACTGAGCTTATTAATTCTGCCTGGCAAAAATTTCAAAGGTTTATTTAAGTGTACATGGCTAATACAGATACATACATTTATATACAGTACACAAGCTAGGCATAACCATAACAGAGGTTAAACAAGTAGAGTCAAAACGTAAAAGGTTTCAAACACACACTAAATCTCTTCTTTTATCTCTTATAAAACAATCAGCAGTCCTTCAGCACAGGCATCGAGGTGGCTCAGTTGGAAAATGTCAGTGACATGCCATCAGATGTGTTCTATGTAGAAGGATGACACCATCAGTTAGATGTTTATTATGGTGGCAGATTTCTATGGCACTTCTGCTTGGCCATTCAAAGTAACCATGGAAGAATGGATACCCTAATGTGATTTTTCATCCCCATTCAAAAAGCAACTATAGTTTGAGCGATGTCGTATTCCAGGCAGTATCAGAGGGAATGGAATGCCCAGGGAATTCTTCCATGCATATAGACATGGTCAACAATACCTTCTCTTAGTAGTAGTGAGACAGCCTCTCAGGTCTAGCCAGTTCTAGAACACTTTGGGCAAGCACAAATGAAAGCTGGAACCAGGGTGCATGCAATCACCCACGTGGACTCCCCTTAAGCCATTTCTGTTTCCTTCCTTCATTGGGAGTACCCTCACCCCGACCCCAGCAACGCATGTCTATGGTCTCAAAGATAAGAGAATTCTGAATGTTACAACTCATGTCTTTTAAGACTAGATATAAATCTGTCACAGATCCTTTGGAACACTAATGGCAAGAGTTCTGGAACCCAAAGGCGGTATGAAAAGGGCTTCATTCATTTCGTGGAAAAGCTCAGAACAGTCTGTCAACTTGGAACCACAGGCCCTGACAGCCTACCAAGGTCACCCTGCCCTTCAATCCTGCTGCTAGTCCAAGCTAACATCCTCCCACGCCTTGGCCTTCCCAGAACAAACATGGCTTTGGATGTCTTTGGATGCTTGGGACTGGCTGCCTATTTTTCTTCAGAACTTCAGTTTTAGGAAATAACTCTTTCCAGCTTTCCATCCTGAACCTGCTGGTCTCCAGGCTCCTTCCTGCAAATATTTCTCAGAGGAGTAAGAGCTCCATTCCTGTTGACTTTTGAACTCATTCTACCCTTGTCTTCAAGTCAACCTCTTAAAACTCCTTAGTGATCTTGCTAGAAATTCACATCTTTTGTCAGGGAGAATGCCATGGCCTTTGCATGATGCTTTCCTTTAGCCTGATGTCATATTTGGGGACGTCCTCTTTGGGATGCCCGAACCACAAACAGGAACTGCACATAAGTTCTCAGTGAATAGAAGCCTTTGGAACACATGGATGTCCTTTGAAAGTGCGTGACATTCTCCCCACCCCCACACCCATTTCTGTCAAGGTGTTCCGTGAAATTTGAGGTTGTGGCCTGTGTGTGAACCAATTGCATTTATGACAATGGACTGGCACGTCACTTTCTCTCAGAGCAACTGCCTTCAAGCCCCCTCACAGACACTGTCCCCAGTGTCACTTAGGGAGTGATATTCTTCACCTGTCATGGGAGAGGCAATCGAATAGGAACCTGAAGTTTTTCTACCCTTGTGAACCTGTTTCTAGCAAAGAAACTTTTTCTTATGGCAAAAGATCAATATCCAGACACAGTGTCCACATCTGTCTTGTTAGAGCAGGCATGTTCTCTTCTGGAGGGCTAAGATTCGGAATGTGATGTATGTGGATTCTCCAGAACACTTTCTCATAGGCTTAAAGTCTAAAAACAAATATTGGTTTTCCTATCATCTTCTCTTTTTCTGTTGGGAAAATTGAGCGCATTTCTCTAATATAGTAAGTGTTAAGAACAGCCTGTGAATTAGCAAAACTCTCAAGGGCTTAGGAAGAAAGACGCCATTTCAATACCTTCAGGAAGAATTTGCGTATATTTAAGCCTGGATGGTTCAAGGCCTTTGTGGGAGTCAGTTTGCAGGAATTGGTAGGGATGGTTTTGTTAGGAAGCATTGGGGAGCGGGGAGTAAGCAGGATGGATGGTATTTTCTCTGCAAACCCAATGAAGCACCTCAGAGCCTGCAGATGCGTGTGTGGGAACTGGTAAGGTGAGGATTATGTCAATTTCACTTGTTTGGGATCTCCATGCTTTGAAAAAAATTCTATCATCCAAGAGTAGGTTCCTTAGTTGGGCACATCTGGCATCGGGAGATGGCCCGTTGAATCTGATGACCTTTTTCTTAAGAGTCACTTGGTTCTGGATGGTCCAGGGTGGTGCTGAGTCCTCATTTTTGTTCATCCAAACGGGTATCATTTCAATTTAGCTCCCTGACTAAATCAGCAATGGGGAAAATAAATGTCCTTTTAACATTTCTCAAGCAAAAACCTGACAGCCCTACATTTCATTTTAGGCCACGTCACAGTGTCACTTTGTGGCCAGACCTGGCCTGGCTGAGGAGGAGGCAGAGGAAGCAGAGGGGTGTAGGAAGCCGGAGGCCCGTGGGAGACCTAGATGAGGAAATGGGCCCTATGCAAATATTTGTGTCACCAATCTGGGGAGCAGGTTTCGTGTGCCAGCTGATAAGGAATCTGGATCCGTCTACACAATGATCGGTGTGGCTTTGGATCCATTGCTTTTCATCTCGGATTCCACATAGGCTTCTCTATAAAGGGGAATAGTAATTGTCCCTGGCTCATAGGCCTGTGTGAGCATTAGACGACAATGCTTCCAAAGCTCTCCGCACAGAGCCTGGCGAATCGTAACCTCTCCACAAATGCCAGTCATTGTTACCACTTGAATAGTCCTTGTTGGCTGTAACTCTCTGAAATAGCCAGGCAGTGTGCAGGGGTGAAGCCTTTGGAGTAGATAGTTCTGTTCTCCTCTGCTGCCTCCCATCACTTTGGTGGAAGTTGGCGTGTTTATTGATTGGCACTTGTTCCAGATTGAGCTGTGAAATTGAATTATAGAAGTATCACGGTGGAAGAGGGTGACTTACTGGCGTGGTCACCTCGCCAGGGTGGCCCATGAGCCTCATTCCCGTACAGGAACAAATGGAATGCGTGGCAAATGTGTCCCCTGAAAGATCACTTGTGGACAGTGCGCAAGGGAACACGTGGCCTTTTGGAGCAGTCTGCTTTCATTTGTTTCCAATCAGAGATTGAAGCTGTAACTGTCTGGGAGGAATGGCTGTGTCCCCAGGACCAAGGTAGCTGGAGCTGACCTCTGAAACCCTGCATGGCACAGTTCTGGTAGAGTGGTTATAGACTCTCCTGGGGAGTTACTGGGAGACAGGGGAAGACAGAGAGGGTGTGGCGAGTGCCATCCATTACTCCCGTGACATGAGGTCTCACCCCCTCATCTCCACCAGAGCTCTCTGATAAATGATTCTGCTCCTCGTGGTGTATGCACATAGTCACTGGTTAAGGTGGCTGGCTTTGCATGCGGGAAGCGTTGGCTTTGCCCCACACACACCAGATGAGTAACAGTGGTAGCGAGGGTTTGAAGAGATGTGTGTCTTTCCTTTTAGCCAACTGCTCCCTTCAGTCCTGGGAATTCAGTCCTGCAAACACCGCTCGCCTTCAAAAGAGCTGTTCTCCTTCCCTGCCCTTGGTGTTCCAAGCCTAATCTAACTTCCAAGGTGTGTTCCTTTCCTAACTCTACTTTTTGCATAAATGGATTAATTCAGCATTTGCCGTGCAATGTCCCTGTAAGAAAGAAATCTTAGAACATCTCCTACTCTCTCGCAGTCATTGAATAAATATATAGAGGTGCCATGATATTTTGTATATATCACATAGTTAAGCGTACTTTAAGACAGGAATCTAGCCTTTCTTTTAAATAAGCATGCATTTAAAAATGGGAAAAACCCCAAAACAAAACATTATGTAACATGTGTCCCTGTTAGAATGTGAGTATTAGAGTACTAACCATACTTTTCCATATATTGTCTATCAGAAACCTCGGTGCCCTTTCCTTTAAAGGAGTCAATATTCATTTGTATTCCGTGCTGACAACTATAAATTGATGGCTAGCAGTTATCAAATGAGTGCTGATGAAAAGCAGGTACTTAACATTTTTATCCCAACGCAGAGTTGTGTAAGGATGGATAATTTAGATCTGAGGGCCTCAACTATAAATAAATAGCAACTGCTTTCTAAATCCCACCTTTCTGGAGTTGAAGATCGTGCTGCAAATCTGACAAATGATGTTTGAAAGAGAATGATGAACCCTTATTACTAAGGTACTCTTAACTTAATCCCAAACAAGAGTCCTGGGTAATTTTACATACGCTATCAAGATTGATTGCACAGTTCTCCTCTGGCAGCTCACAAATGTTTGACTAGATCGGAAATGGCATTCGGGCATGATTAAAGATTCTTCTGGGCTTCCTAGAAATTCTCAGTCCTGTGTCCCCAACACCCTAACTCACTGCTGCAGGATAGAGACGCCTCCCCCAGTTCCCATGATTAGCAACCTACAGGCTTCTAATAAATGGTTCCCCCCCAAAAAAAATCATTTAGGGGAACCCTTACCTCCAGCCAGTGTTTGTTTGTCAAGGTATTATTTTATCACGGTGGATCAGTAAGCAGTGGTGGCAGCTGGCAAGGCATTGCTTCGGATGTTTTATAATGGAGTTGTTAACATTATTTCCTTTAGATAGCTCTTTCATCTTTTCTGAATTATGAACCGAGGCCCCAAAAACGGTGACAAAAGTCATCAGATGGTGATTAAAGTGCTCTTTAAAAATGTTCTCTCTTGTATCAGCAGGACCGGCTTGTTCACTATTGAGTTTTCACTGATGTGGCTCAGTCTTGTTCTGATATGCAGACCGAGAAGCCAAACATGAGAACTTGTTAGTAAAGCATTGTCACGTGATCATCTAAAGATGTGACTCAGAGGTTGCCATTGGTACAGCTATAAAGAGAATTATCCAAGAAACTAAAGAGGTGGTGGGCATGGGACCAACAAGATATTGTTACCGCTTGATTGTCTTGCGAGGGAGGAAAGTGGAGTGAGTACCCGTGAGCACCAAGCATGAATCTGAGAAGAAGAATTTGCCAAATGTGCACGATTGATTTTTGGAGTCGAGAAGGTGGTCTTTGTTTTCGAGTGTCCCTGCTGTATACTGTGTTCTTCTACAAAGCCAGAGCCACTTGCGAAGTAATGTAGAGAGTAGAGCACCCGCAGCCTAGTGGCAAAGGTGCGGCTCTCCGCATTGTAGCTGAACAGAGGTTTGCATGAAATCTGGCCAATTGCAATTGCTTTCAGAGTCCATGGAAGGACAATGCAGCCCCCCCGGCTCCCACATCGACTGCATTAGGAATCCATGAGACTGAAGAATTTCTTTGCTAAAATACCATTCCAATGATGCAAGAGTACCCCACTGCATCATTTCAGAAGGTCATAATGGCAAAATATTCTTTCAGGTTAGGAAGAATTCTGCTTTGTGCTGTCCCCAGTGGACTCCTTTGGTGTTAGGATTATCAGAACACTGAAAGGCCAGTGTCATGACGTTTCAATACTGAATAGTATCATTGCGGCGTGGGCGTGGGGGTTGCTGGACTGAAATTAGTGGGCTGGATTCTCTCACCACGCGGGAGTTCACGGCAAGTCACTTGGCCACTGTGGTGGTTTTGGCAGCGTAAAATGGCAGTCTGTGACAGATAGCTAGTGCTCTGCATGAACATCCAGCTATCTCGGTCTGAATTCTGAGCTCAGTTCAGGTGGAGATGGTATTTGGCTTGAATTAGCTGGATGAGCATCTCCATTCTCCAGTTTGTCTCTAGAGGCACGCCTGCTTCCCTTTTCCCCACATGGGATGCAGAAGAGTCAGATGGACCACTTGAAGTTGTTTAGATACATGTGCCAGCTGCTAAGCTGAGGGTTCTGAGGAATCATAATTCAGTGAAAGAGTTGGATGACACGAACTCTGTTCCATTAGACTTGACCCACAGAAATCAATGGAAAAGAACTAGCTGAATCTAGGATAATATCTGGCTATGTGGAGTGGGCGTGGTTACGGTAGGAGAGTGGGGAGGTAACCAGTTACTGTTTAAGTAAGTTCAAGGCATATCAGTTATTCAAATTCAGGACTCCTGGGACTTCCCTGATATCACCAAGCAGCCACTTACTTTCAAAATCCAAGTGCTCGTCTCACTGACTGTCCGCACCCCTGCCAGAGTCATGTCACTTGACTGCATTTGACCATTCCATTTTCAGACCAACATAGATGTAACTACAGACCCTGACAGTGAAGAAACCGAAACCGAAACCAAAACCAAAACCAAAACCAAGCCACAGCAAACCCAAGTCTGCCTCATCCACCTTCTTCAGATCATTAACACCTTCGAGGGGCCCCTGGTTCTCAGAATGGCCCTGGCTCCCTAGAATAAAAGCATAGTGATGGCAAACCAAACCACGTGAGGGAAAGTCCTCCCCTAAGCACCCTGCATGCTCAGAATTAAAACCCTGCAGAGGTTTAAAAAAAAAAAAAAAGTGATAAACTTCGGGTGAGGTCGGAAAGCCGTTTCCCCGCAATCAAAGTTCCTTACCGTTTTCCTGGTGGGGGCTGCCTTACCTTCCGTTATCTTGTCTGGTCCTCTTTTGCAACCCTTCTCCCTATGAGCTGAAAATTAGCGGATGCAGCTAGGGCTGTGAAACACATAAATAATCATAAGATGCCAGATAAACTGTATTGGTTTTAAATTAGAGACGTGCCGACCATGTCTCCCTCTGAACAGCAGCCTATTATTTTTAATTATAGCTTGCAAAGCAAAGTGATTTCTTGCCCTCTTTACAGCATCCCTGACTGTATTTTGTCAGTCTGGATGATAGGATGCGCCATCAGTGCACACATCCCCAGCCACAGCCCCAACTGTTACTCAAAAGGTGAATCGAAAGTGATCAATTGTACTCTTTGCAACTTACATCTTGAAGTGGGTGGGGAGGAAATGGACCCTCTTAGCCACGGTCCCGTTGGAGATCCGGGACAAATACGACATTTAGGAAAAAGTTTTCATAGGTTCTGGATGAATTAAGAGATGTGCTTGGTAGTCATGGATGGTGGGGAGTATGTGGGTGTGTGCATTAAATGTTTTAACACAGCCTTGCCCTCCCTTCCCCTAGCAGCACTGTGGGCAGAGCATGAAGGGATGATCTGGCACCAGCTCCACTTGGGTTTTCTACCTGATGGGCCATAATTAAGAGTGGTTGGTTTGTAAGACAGAAGGTTCTACAAACAAGTCGGTATCAAGTGACATTCTACATTGAGACGTCGAGGGGTTGGAGGATACCATCTTCCTGTGTGGAAGAGGCGCCTGCCACACGTATTGATACGTGTATTTATTTTCCAAGCCTGTTCGTATACGAGGTGTCAAAAGTCACACCAGCTTTACAAGCGGAGTTTATGAACTCGTTTTTCCAGGAGAGTCACATTATACTTTTCAGTCATGTGCTTTCAGCCCAGTAGCCTTTGCTGTGCCAAGATCCAGCTGAAACAACCAAGTGGGGGAGATTTGCTGATGCCATCCCATGACTCCTCTTCTTAAAACATGTTTGTCTTTCTTCTTTGATTCCCAGCAACAGGGAGCTGCCACGACCGTCTATTGTGCTGCCGCCCCAGAACTGGAGGGTCTGGGAGGCATGTATTTCAACAACTGCTGCCGCTGCATGCCCTCGCCAGAAGCTCAGAGCGAAGAGACGGCCCGGGCCCTGTGGGCGCTCAGCGAGAGGCTGATCCAAGAACGGCTTGGCAGCCAGTCCAGCTAAGCAGAGCTCCGAGACCATGGGCGCACATACCGGCTCTGCGTGTGCGCCCACACAACTGCCGAGGCTGGACCCCTTCCAACCTTAGGGGGTTTCCATGTCCCTCTAACAGATCCGCAAGAGGAAAGGAAATCAGAGCAGTGCCAACCGCGTGAAGAATGTTAAGTACGAATGGGAAGCAGGGAATTCTAGGGGTAAAGGTGCTTTTCTGGGGCTGGGCACAGGTTTCTTTGCGTTCTGGTGGTGGCCTGTTTGAAAGTAACCCACCTGGGTGCTGGGTGGGTTCTGGTTCTTTATCTCCCTGGAGAAGCACAAGCAATTTTCTCTATTAGACAGGATCCTGGGGTCCCCTTGACTCACCCAGCTTCCAGCATGGTCACCACTGCAGGTAGGGGCAGGCTGTCTCCTACTCAGGAAAGAAAAAGCAAGTGTTTACTGCTCCTTGCTGCATCAATCCAGCAGATAATTGTTTCTTGCATCCTGGCCCTACTGAGCCAGCTTGGCAATTGCTGCGGAGACAACTCTCAGAAATTTGTCCCAGCTGGGCAGGATGGCAGTGACACCGAGATGGAGTGGCAGAGCTCCTGGCGGGGGGCAAAGTACGTGTCATAGACTCCTTTGCCAGTGCTACACAAAAAAATTCTGTAAAGTCTATATCAAATAAATTTTTCAAAGCATTCCTTAGATACCTTGACAGGCAGGGAGGTGTGTGTTCTAAAGAACTCACAGGATATTTTGGAGAGCGAGGAATAAGTTGATTCCTTCCATCAGTCACAGTCTGTTGTCTTGCCTTGGCTTTCTGCTTCAACGTCTGCCTGTGCCTCCCAACCTATGCTTAGTAAAAGAACAGGCTTAAAGATGATTACCTGCAGTTTGTACTGTTTTTAAATGTTTCCGTTTTTGTTAAAAAAGAAATCTAGAGGAAAAATAAAGCGCTTCTCGTAGACACCAGGAAAACACGATCCTTGTCTCTTCTGAGTTTGTGTTTTGTTTTTGTGCTTTGTGGCTGTCCGTGGGCCAAGCCGTCTCATGCGATTAGCATGCCAGCATCATATTTTCTGTGAAAGAAAGAAAACAGAAAATTGGCTATTGTTTAATTTCACCTTATGATGTTTTGTCATTACTTACAGTGAGTTATGTTAGTCCTCAGTGCTTAGCTCCCCTGTAGTTACCAACTACTTAGTGAGCAGAGAGTACCTCTGTGTTTGAGAATGGAAGATGATATACAAAGGTTCTTCTTGCGTATCCGTTCTCATGAACACCATGGTTTCCAGCCCATTCCAGCAAGCACATGAGAAGGCCCACTCTGGAAGGATGGAGAGAACGCTTCTGCTGCAACAGGAAGGGCTGGAGGATGTGTATCATTGTTCCTCCTCCCGATAACAGCAGCTTCAGGCCAGGCACCACCAAGAGCTTGTGTGCCTCTGCATCTGTGGCTCAAACACCATAGCTATCCAGTGGCCCACAACCTGGCCCCATCCTCCAATCTGGTTATAGTCTCCTGTACATAATCCTTATTATCCTAAGACCTTTGAAACTATTAATCAAATAATTTCACTTTTCTAATGTTGTCATTTGGAAATGCAACCATCAGAATTCTCCTCTCAGTATCTACACCTGGAGGGGATTACCCATCCCAAAAGACCTCTGACAGTGGCTCTGTGACTGGCCTTGGCCACTTTGGCATGTGCTGTGCACCAGGGCTTGCCCTTTCTTTACTGCTCTTGAAAACCCTGCAACTTCCATCACAAGAATGGCTCCACAGCTAGCCTGCTGGATCAAACATCTAGTCGCTACCAGAACCAACATCCAGCTAACAGACGTGTGAAAGAGGCCATCCCAGACTCTCCAGCCCCAGCAGAGCCAACTCAGAAGAAACTCTGCAGTTAACCCACAGCCCTGCAAAAGATAGTAAAACTTCGGTATTTTAAGCTACTACATTTCAGGATTATTTGTTACTCAGCAAAAGCTAACTGATACAGCCTCTCAATTCAGTCAGTTTAGTTTTTTTTTTTTTTAACCATAGTTCTCTTATAATTTACTCTCCAGCCACTTCTCTAATCTCAAGTTCCAGCACTTTCTGCTTATCCACTAGTAGCCACTCTAGTCTTCCTGTGTTCCTCAAACATGCCAGGCACACTCCCCACTCAAAGGCTGCGTATTTGCTGTTTCCTCTGCTGAAATGCTTTCCTTCCAGAAACCAGCATGCCCTTCTTCCTGATTTTTACTCTCTGCTCAAACGTTATCCCTGCCTTTATGGTGTCACCCCATTTCCATTCACCTTTTTTCTCCACAACACATTATTGCACACATTATGTGTCCATCTATTTTGCCTACCCCCAGCATAGAAACTCCACAAAATTTGTCTCTCTTCTTCACAACTTGGCCACAGTGCCTTGAACTGCTCCTGTCACACAGTACACTTAATAAATAACCGCCAAAAGAATGATTCTTGGTGACTAGGCTTTTTATGTCACCAAGACATCATTGTCTTGAATAATTTTCATCATTGTGAGAATGATCTGGAGCCACACACTGTGCTAAGCAGGCTATAACATTACATCTGATTTTTTTTTTTTGAGATGGAGTCTCACTGTTGCCCAGACTAGAATGCAGTGTACAGTCTCTGCTCACTGCAACCTCCACCTCCAAGATTGAAGCAATTCTCCTTCCTCGACCTCCAGAGTAGCTGGGATTATAGGTGCCCACCACGACGCCTGGCTAATTTTAAAATTTTTAGTAGAGATGGGATTTCACCATGTTGGCCAGGCTGGTCTTAAACTCCTGACGTCAGGTGATCCACCCACCTTGGCCTCCAAAAGTGCTGGGATTACAGGCATAAGCCACTGCACCCGTCCATTACATCTGATTCCTAATATGCCTACAGTCTTGCCAGTTAGCCCCTCTCCCTATTTTATGGACCAATTAACCCCTCTCCCAAACTGACCAAAAAGCTGAGGCCAACAAGTTTTCTAATTGGCTGCTCTGCATACAGCTCATAAATTGATAGAGCTGCAATTCACCCAGGACTGTTTGATTTCAAGGTCATGCAGATTTCCTGCACGAGTGCCACTGCTCCTTCCATAAGCTGAAAACACCCATTCTGGTAGGATGCACCATCTTTTTTCCTTTTAAATACAGATGGGGTCTTGCTATGTTGTCCAAACTGGTCTGGAACTCCTAGTCTCAAGCAATCCTCCCATTACAGGCATGAGCCACTGTACCCAGCCATGGATGCACCACCTTAAGATCTTAGGCAGATCAGACCAGTGACTTTATTGATCTGACTCTAGCTATAATTCAAGCATTTCATGGAGGTGAAAGTTAAGCCGGAGCAAACTAGACATCGGCATATCATCAACCAAGGTGCTTTGCAAAACATCAAAAAGAACCGAGAGGACACGCGAGCTACCTGCCTCCTGGTCCTATCTACAGCCTCTATGCTGATTTTCTCCTGTGTTGATTGTACAAGGTTCACATATGCAGGCTGGCAAGATGAGACCTGGGGTAACTCCAAGGGAAGATGACAATTCTCCCAAATCAAGATTTCTAAGTCATACACACCAAGTCTTCATACATTCATTCACTCAACAAACATACCAAGTGCTACATCCTGGAAATTCAAGGTTTAAGGTAAACCCCTCCATAGTCTCTGCTATAAGGGAATTTACCTCTTGGATCTGCAGGAGTTCTCACAAAGCACAAGGTCCTAATCAACTTGATCAGAAGCTCTCTAGATGACCTAAAGATGAACTGAGGCCTCCCAAACAATAGCCATTCCTTCCTGGTACCCATTTCTCCCTGAACCCACTCAGTCAGATACTGTCAGTCCCCCTGGGCCATTTTCTCTTGCCAGACACATCAGTCTTACTTCCATGCTTATTTCTGTGATAAATTCCTGAAAGACGAGCAAGTGGAGAGGAAGATTATTCCTATCATTCCTATTTTAGTTTATTTTATGGCCAACCTTATTTCTCACCATTTATCATATGTGCACATCTGGAAATGTCATATGTACACATCTATATATACGTATACCTGCACAAATATGTGCCATATATGTAAACACACAAGCATTATATATGTATAACATAGGCAGATGTGCTACATGTGTATTGGGTGTCTGTATGTGTATATTATGTATATGTATACAGATGGTCCCTAACTTAGGATGGTTTCAACTTAGGAGTTTTGAACTTTACAATGATGTGTAAGTAATACTCATTCAGGGTCTGCTGGAAAGATGGCCAAATAGGAACAGCTCCAGTCTGCAGCTCCCAGAGAGATGGACCCAGAAGGCAGGTGATTTCTGCATTTCCAACTGGGGTATCTGGTTCATCTCACTGGCACTGGTTAGACAGTGAGCACAGCCAGCAGAGGGCAAGCTGAAGCAGAGTGGAAAGTTGCCTCACCCAGGAAGCACAAGGGGTTGAAGGATCTCTCTCCCCTAGGCAAGGGAAGCTGGGAGAGACTCTAACAGGAGGAATGGTGCATTCTGGCCCAGACACTGCACTTTTCCCACCATCTTCACAACTGGCAGACCAGGAGATTCTGTCCGGTGCCTATGCCACCAGGGCCCTGGATTTCAAGCACGAAACTGGGTGGCTGTTTGGGCAGACACCAACCTAGCTGCAGGAGTTATGTTTTGTTTTTCTTTTTCATACCATAGTGGTACATGGAACACTAACGAGACAAAACCATTAACTCCCCTGGAAAGGGGGCTGAAGCCGGGAAGCCAAGTCATCTGGCTCAGTGGGTCCCACTTCTGCAGAGCCAACAAGCTAACATCCACTGGTTTGAAATTCTCACTGACGGCACAGTAGTCTGCAGTTGACCTGAGATGCTCAAGCATGGTGGGTGGTGGGGGGCATCCATCACTGCTGAGGCTTGAGTAGGCAATTTTACTCTCATAGCATAAACAAAGGTGCCTGGATGTTCAAACTACACATTTTTTCAGCACAGCTTAAACAAAGCTGCTGGGAAGTTTGAACTGAGCAGAGGCCACCGAAGCTCAGCAAGCCTGCTGTGGCCAGCACTGCCTGTCTAGATTCCTTCTCTCTGGGCAGGGCTTCTCTGGGAAAAAAAAAAAAAAAAGTCAGTAGTCCCATACAGAGACTTAGATATAAAACCCCCATCTCTCTGGGACAGAGCACCTGGGGGAAGTGTTGGTGGTGGGCGCAGCTTCAGCAGATGTAAACGTCCCTGCCTGATAGCTCTGAAGGGAGCAGCAGATCTCCCAGCACAGTGTTTGAGCAATGCTAAGGATCAGACTGCTTTTTCGTCTGGGTCCCTGATCCCCCATGTATCCTGACTGGGGACACCTCCCAGTAGGAGCTGACAAATGCCTCATACAGGAGAGCTCTGGCTGGCATATGGTGGGTGCCCCACTTGGACGAAGCTTCCAGAGGAAGGAACAGGCAGCAATCTTTGCTGTTCTGCAGCCTCCACTGGTGATACCCATGCAAGCAGGGGCTGGAGTGGACCTCCAACAAACTCCAGCAGAACTGCATGGGGGGCCTGACTGTTAGAAGGAAAACTAACAAAGAGAAAGCAATAATATCAATATCGACAAAAATAACGTTCACTCAGAGACCCCGTTCAAAGGTCACCAACATCAAACCAAAGGTAGATAAATCCATGACGATGGGGAGAAACCAGGGCAAAAAGGCTGAAAACTACAAAACCCAGAATGCCTTTTTTCCTCCAAAGGATCACAACTCTTCGCTAGCAAGGGAACCAAACTAGATGGAGAGTGAGTTTGATGAATTGACAGAAGTAGGCTTCAGAAGGTGGGTAATAACAAACCCCTCTGAGCAAAAGGAGCATGTTCTAACCCAATGCAAGGATGCTAAGAACCTTGAAAAAAGATTAGAGGAATTGCTAACTAGAATAACCAGTTTAGAGAAGAACATAAATGACCAGATGGAGATGGAAAACACAGCACGAGAACTTCGTGAAGCACACAAAAGTACCAATAGCCAAATCAATCAAGTGGAAGAAAGGATATCAGAGACTGAAGATCAACTCAATGAAATAAAGTGAGAAGACCAGATTAGAGAAAAAAAGAGTGAAAAGAAAAGAAAAAAATCCCTCCAAGAAATATGGGACTATGTGAAAAGACCAAATATACATTTGATTGGTATAACTGACAGTGACGGGGAGAATGGAACCAAGTTGGAAACACTCTTCAGGATATTATCCAGGAGAACTTCCCCAACCTAGCCAGGCAGGCCTACATTCAAATCCAGGAAATACAGAAAAGACCACAAAGACACTCCATGAGAAGAGAAACCCTGCAACACATAATCGTCAGACTCACCAAGGCAAAAGTGAAGGAAAAAAGTGTTAATGGCAGCCAGAGAGAAAGGTCGGGTTACCCACAAAGGAATGCCCATCAGACTAACAGTGGATCTCTTGACAGAAATGCTACAAGCCAGAAAGTGAGGGCCAGTATTCAACATTCTTAAAGAACATTCAACCTATAATTTCATATCCAGCCAAACTAAACTTGATAAGCAAAGGAGAAATGAAATCCTTTACAGAGAAGCACATGCTGAGACAGTTTGTCACCACCAGACCTGCCTTACAAGAGCTCCTGAAGGAAGCACTGAACATGGAAAGGAACAACCTACACCAGGCTCCTGCAAACACATACCAAATAGTAAAGACCATCAACACTATGAAGAAACTGCAACTAACAGGCAAAATAACCAACTAGTATCATAATGACAGCATCAGATTCACACAAAACAATATTAACCTTACATGTCAATGCCTAAATGCCCCCATTAAAAGATAATTGGGATAATTGGGATAATACAGCACACTGATGGGTCTGGAGTCCAGACCCATCAGTGTGCTGTATTCAGAAGACCTATCTCATATGCAAAGATTCGAAATACAGGGATGGAGGAATACTTACCAAGCAACTGGAAAGGCAAAAAGAAAAAAAAAAAAAAAAAAAAAAAAGCAGGGGTTGCAATCCTAGTCTCTGATAAAACAGATTTTAAACCAAATGATCAAAAAAGAAAAACAAGGGCATGACATAATGGTAAAAGGATCGATGCAAAAAAAAAAAAAAAGAGCATATATATCCTAAATATATATGCATGCAATACAGGAGCACCCAGATTCATAAAGCAAGTTCTTAGAGACCTACAAAGGGACTTAAATGTTCCAACAATAATAGTCGGAGACTTTAACCTGCCATTGTCAACATTAGGCAGATCAATAGGACAGAAAATTAACAAGGATATATAGGACTTGAACTCAGCTCTACACCAAGTGGACCTAATAGACATCTACAGAACTCTCCACTCCAAATCAACAGAATATACCTTCTTCTCATTACAGCGCACTCACTATAAAATTGACCACATTATTGGAAGTAAAACCCTCAACAAATGCCACAGAATGGAAATGATAGCAGTCGCTCAGACCACAGTGCAATCAAATTACAACTCAGGATTAAGAAATTCACTCAGAACCACACAATTACATGGAAACTGCACAACCTGCTCCTCAATGACTACTAGGAAATTAATGAAATAAAGGAAGAAACGAAAATGTTCTTCGAAACCAATGAGAATGAAGACACAACATGCCAGAATATCAGACATATTTAAAGCAGTGTGTAGAAGGAAATTTATAGCACTAAATGCCCACAAGAGAAAGCAGGAAAGATCTAAAATCGACGCCTTAACATCACAATTAAATCAACTACAGAAGAGCAGACAATTTCAAAAGCAAGCAGAAAACAAGAAATAACTAAGATCAGAGCAGAACTGAAGGAGAAATACAAAAAAAAACAAATCTATGAGCTGGTTTTTTGAAAACATCAACAAAACAGACCACTAATAAAGAAGAAAAGACAGAAGAATCAAATAGACACAATAAAAAATGATAAAGAAGGGTATCCCCACCAATCCCACAGAAATACATACTACCATCAGAGAATAGTATAAACACCTATACACAAATAAACTAGAAAATATAGAAGTAGATAAATTCCTGGACACATACAACAAACCACAAAGAATTTGAATCCTTGAATAGACCAATAACAAGTTCTGAAACTGAGGCAGTAATTAACAGCCTACCAATAAAAAACAGTTCAGGACAAGATGAATTCATAGCCAAATTCTGCCAGAGGTACAAAAAGGAGCTTCTACCATTCCCTCTGAAACTATTGCCAACAATAGAAAAATAGGGATACCTCCCTAATTTATTTTATGAGGCCAGCATCATCCTGATAACCAAATCTGGCAGACACATAACAAAAATAGAAACTTTCAGGCCAATATCCATGATTAACATCCATGTGAAAATCCTCAGTAAAATACTGGCAAACTAAATCCAGCAGCACATCAAAAAGCTTATCCACCACGATCAAGTCAGCTTCATCCCTGGGATGCAAGGCTGGTTCAACATACACAAATTAGAATACGCAATCCATCACATAAACAGAAGCAAAGACAAAAACCACATGATAATCTCAATACATGCAGAAAAGGCTTTGACAAAATTCAACAGCCCTTCATGTGAAATGAAGGGCTAGTTCTCAGTGAACTAGCCATTGATGGAACATACCTAAAAATTCTAAGAGCTATTTGTGACAAACCCACAGCTAATATCATACTAAATGGGTAAAAACTGGAGCCTTCCCTTTGAAAACTGGCACAAGACAAAGCTGCCCTCTCCCACCACCCCTATTCAACATAGTATTGAAAGTTCTGGCCAAGGCAATCAGGCGAGAGAAAGAAATAGAGGGTATTCAGTTAGGAAAAGAGGAAGTTAAATTGTCTCTGATAAAACAGACTTTAAATCAAATGATCAAAAAAAGAAAAACAAGAGCATGACATAATGGTAAAGGGATCAATGCAACAAGAAGAGCTAACTATCCTAAATATATATGCACCCAAGACAGGAGCACCCAGATTCATAAAGCAAGTTTGACATGCAGATGACATGATTGTATATTTAGAAAATCCCATCACGTCAGCCCAAAACCTCCTTAAGCTGATAAGGAACTTCAACAAAGTTTCAGGCTACAAAATCAATGTGCAAAATTTACAAGAATTCCTATACACCAATATCAGACAAACAGAGAGCCAAATCATGAGTGAACTCCCATTCACGATTGCTTCAAAGAGAATAAAATACCTAGAAATATGACTTACATGGGATGTGAAGGACCTCTTCAAGATGAACTACAAGCCACTGCTCAGTGAAATAAGAGAGGACACAAACAAATGGAGAAACATTCCATACTCATGGATAGGAGAATCAATATGGTGAAAATGGTCACACTGCCCAAAGTAATTTATATGTTCATTGCTATCGTCCATCAAGCTACCATTGACATTCTTCACAGAATTGCACAAAACTACTTTAAATTTCATATGGAACCAAAAAAGCCCACATAACCAAGACAATCCTAAGCAAAAAGCACAAAGCTGGAGGCATCATGCTATCAAACTATACTACAAGGCTCCAGTAACAAAAACAGCATGGTACTGGTACCAAAACAGAGATATAGACCAATGGAACAGAATAGAGGCCTCAGAAATAACACCACACATCTACAACTATCTGCTCTTTCACAAATCTGAGAAAAATAAGCAATGGGGAGAGGATTCCCTATTTAATAAATGCTGTTGGGAAAACTGGCTAGTCATATGCAGAAAGCTGAAACTGGATCCCTTCCTTACATCTTATACAAAAATTAATTCAAGATGATTAAAGACTTAAATGAAAAACCATCAAAGTCCTAGAGGAAAACCGAGGCAATACCATTCAGGACATAGGCATGGGCAGAGACTTCATGACTAAAACACCAAATGCAATGGCAACAAAAGCCAAAATAGACAAATGGGATCTAATTAAACTGAAGAGCTTCTACACAGCAAAAGAAACTATCAGAGTGAATAGGCAACAGAAGTCAAGAAAATTTTTGCAATCTGTCCATTTGATAAAGGGCTAATATCCAGAATCCACAAACAACTTAAACAAATTTACAAGAAAAAACTCAAACAATCCCATCAAGAAGTGGGCAAAGAATATGACCAGACACATCTCAAAAGACGACATTTATGCAGCCAACAAACACATACACACACACACACACACACACACACACACACACACACACACACACACATCTATATCTATCTATATCTATATCTATATCTATATCTATATAGCTAATCATCACTGGCCACATGACAAGAAAAGCTTCATCATCATTAGAGAAATACAAATCAAACCCACAATGAGATACCATTTCATGCCAGCTAGATTAGCAATCATTAAAAAGTCAGAAAACAGATGCTGGAGAGAATGTGGAGAAATAGGAACGCTTTTACACGGTTGGTGTGAGTGTAAATTCATTCAACCAATGTGGAAGATGGTGTGGCGATTCCTCAATGATCTAGAAATAGAAATACCACTTGACCCAGCAATCCCCTTACTGGGTATATACCCAAAGGTTGATAAGTTATTCTACTATAAAGACACATGCACACGTATGTTTATTGTGGCACTGTTCACAATAACAAAGACTTGGAAACAACCAAAATGCCCATCAATGACAGACTAGAGAAAGAAAATGTGGCACATATACACTGTGGAATACTACGCGGCCATAAAAAGGATGAATTTATGTCCTTTGTAGGGACATGGATGAAGTTGGAAACCATCATTCTCAGCAAAATAACATAAGAACAGAAAACCAAACACTGGATGTTCTCACTCATAAGCAGGAGTTGAACTATGAGAACACATGGACACAGGGAGGGGAACATCACACACTGGAGCGTGTTGTGGGGTGAGGGGTTAAAGGAGGGATAGCATTAGGAGAAATACCTAATGTAGATGACGGGTTGATGAGTGCAGCAAACCACCAAGGCACATATATACCTATATAACAAACCTGCACATTCTGCACATGTACCCCAGAACTTAAAGTGTAATAAAAAATACATTAAAGAAAAGTGATACTCATTCAGTAGAAACTGCACTTCAAGTGCCCATATTGCCGTTGATTTTGACTTTCAGTATAGCATTCAATAACTTACCTGAGATATTCAGCTCTCTAATAAAACAGGCTAAGTGTTAACCTGTTGTATTAAATGTGTTTGTTCAACTCTAGGTAAACTCATGTTTACTGAGCACGTTTAAGGAAGACTGGGCTAAGCTATGATGTTCAGTAGGTTTGGTATAATAAATGCAGTTTTGACTTGTGATACTTTCTATTTAGAATGGGTTTATTAGGAAGTAACCCCATTATAAGTTGAAGAGCACCTGTGTACATATATATATTTATAGTATATTATTTACATAACAATGATCCTACTTTATCATCCTCTACTTCTTTTTTGCTTTCTCTTTTTTTTTTTTTTTTTTTTTGAGACAGAGTCTCACTCTGTTGCCCAGGCTGGTGTGATCTTGGCTCACTGCAATCTCCACCTTCGGGGTTCCAGCAATTCTCCTGTCTTAGCTTGCCGGGTAGCTGGGATTACAGGACCCCACTACCATGCCCAGCTAATTTTTGTATTTTTAGTACAGACGAGGTTTCGCCAGTTTGGCCAGGCTGGTCTCGAATTCCTGCCCTCATGTGATCCACCCGCTTCGGTTCCCTAGAGTGCTGGGATTACAGGCATTACTCACTGTGCCCGGCGTCATCTGCTAGTCTAATTGCATCTACTGAGCATCTACTCTGTTCTAGCTGATGGTTTAGGCAAATCACTTTATGCTCATAGGATGAAAGTGAGGTTCAGAGAGAGAAAGTAACCTTTCCACGGTCTTCTAGCTGGTGGATAGCAGAGTCAGGATGTGAAGCCAGCTCCATCTGCCTTGAAGCCCATGGGCCTTCCACAACACACTGCTCTTTTCTGGGTGGCATATACACTAGCAGCATATATACATTAAATTGATACAGTGAGTGAATTATCTGCAAAGGAGGACCAGTTGCTTTCCTATTTAAGAATGAGCTCTGGCTCTCCTCCCGATACTGAAATGTCCTGTATCAACTTTACGAATCGTTTTGGTACGTGCCATTTATTCAGCAATATTGACTTCAACCTTGCCTGCATTTCCCAACAGCCCCTCTCTCCTGATCTAAGTACACCTGTACCTTCTCATGGACTCAACGTCCAGAGTTCACCACCCTCATCCGATGCTGCAGAATCCACCCAAACAGGAAGAGTGGGCCAGCTCCTCTGCAGTCATTTTCTTCCTAGTCCCTCTGTCTCCCTAAGTTTCTTTCAACCCCAAAGGAGGCCAGTTTCCACTTTCACACCTGATTAAGAGAGACGTTGCTGCAACTTATCAATAGGAAACAAGAAATGGAAGCATCCCCCAGCAATGACTGAAGCCTGTGGCTTGTGGTTTTGCTTTTTAAAATGGGGTTATGAGTGGTTTTGTTTTGAACTTCAATGAAGGAGGCCTGATGACTTTCGTCAAGGTCAATACGAGGCCAGAAAGACTTGGCTTGCAATATCACTGCCCATTCTGGTCACCAGCAGGCACCATTTTTAGAAGCTTATGTTAAAAAAAAAAAAAAAAAAAAAATCTAAAATAGCAATACTTACCCTGTCTATTAACTCTTTGTATCTTTCAATACATTCAAACTAGTTTAGCTCAAGTCATTTTAGAATATTACCTAATATCATAAATTATTATTCATATAATCATTGAAAAAACAGCTCTGAATTATATCTATAGATGAAATGATGTAACAACAATTAAGGTAACTTTTTAGAAAGAAAAATTCTCATAATACCACTATTATAACAAAAGCATTTTTATCTTACTGCCTTTCAAGGCTTCATAGTATTTGGTTTTATGCCTCCCCCCCGCCCCCCCCCCCAAAGTCATCTCACTTCTCAAAGTTTTCCATTGTTTTAATGGCTGCCTTATATATCACATAGGTGATGGCTCATTCATTGGAAACCCATTCCCCTACTATGGGACATTTAGGTTATTTCTAGTTTCTACTGTTAAAACTGCTCGTGCAGTTAGCAATTTTTTTTTTTTTTTTGAGATGGAGTCTCGCTCTGTCACCCAGGCTGGAATGCAATGGCATCATCTTGGCTCACTGTGATCTCCGCCTCCTGGTTTCAAGTGATTCTTCTGCCTCAGCCTCCTGAGTAGCTGGGACTACAAGAGCATGCCACCATGCCCGGCTAACTTTTTTATATTTTTAGTAGAGACGGGGTTTCACTGTGTTAGCAAGGATGGTCTCAATCTCCTGACCTTGTGATCTGCCTGCCTCAGCCTCCCAAAGTGCTGGGATTACAGGCATGAGCCACCACACCCGGCTGCTCAATTAACATCTTTATGCATACAGCTTTTTCCTTCCGCTAACTGACCTCCTCCGCAAACATTTGTAGTACTGGAGCTCCTAGATCCAAGAGCTCCCTTTTGGCCTTTGCCACATAGAGCCACAGTGCGATCTGGAAGGGTTATACTGGCAGAACCAGCACGTTACTCTTTGTTTACAACCTTATCAGCACTGAATGTTCCCACTGAAAACATTTTAAACTGATTTCCATGTTGTCCCAACCTATAACTATTTTTATAGAGTATTCCCTAGCAGCCAGCCTCCTTATTTAAAGTATAAGCATTCTGTCTTATAGGACCGAGTTCACAATTTTAATTAGAGTTGAAATTCAGAGTGAGTCTGCATTCAGTTTGGGTAGAAAAAGTCAGTCCAGCCAAGCTACTGCATCGTTACTGGATTATTCCACCAGTGAATAACCTACCTTTTTTCCTTTTCAATCCCCAACCGGAGCACTACACAGACGCCATCTAAATGCAGTGCAGTGCCCCAAATTCACACCCCAAGCCTCTTCGGTTCACACTGGCTAATGTACTTACTCCACTAGCTATAGGATTCCTTAGCCGGTTACTTCCTCTCAGCTGATACACAGTGTGTTTCTGTAAAAATGTGCGACACCACTCAGATTCTCTTGCTGCTAAGCTGATCTGTTTACAAGGCCATTCCCTGATGCATCTTAGGTGTGAGAGAATATAAGCTCCTTTTAATTTTCAAAACGGGTATGCAAATAGAGGCTGTCTATTGCTCATTCAGATGTGGACGGCTCTGTGTCTTCCTCTGGCTTTCCTGATTTTATTTGATGATCACTGGAAACTTGTCACATTGGAATTGTGACAATGTCTCATTTGATGCTGGGCATTCCCCGAGGGACAATCCACTTTCATAAAGCACCATTTCCCGAGTGCTTACCATACGCCTACCTGAAATTCTGTCTTTGTTTATTTAAGACTCACAGCTTTTGAAGTGAATGTTACTGTCCCCTTTTCACCAATGAGAAAACCATCTGAATCGTGAGGTCATCACTTCCTGTGTGACACTGTCCTGCCACTGTAACTCCCCAGGGCCATTTATCTCGGACCCCATTCCCTACGGTCACTCTGCATCTGTGCATTTAAGTTTTGCGGGGGCAGGATCAGAAAAATACATGTGCCCATAGTCCCACCCACTCAAAACAACCAACTAGTGGTGTAAAACGTCCCTTCGACTTCATTCCTTCCTTGCTTTATTTTCAATATAGAACTTGCTTACACTTCTCTAAGCTGAACAAATGTGGATTCCATTGTAAATTTACCTGAATGTGGCTTTATCTTTATATCCATTCACTATGATTTCTGATACTGGCTCATATAAAAAGTTCTATCATATGAGTTGATCTTGGAAATAATTTCTAAGTAATTTTCTTTTAAACAAAATGCATTGCTGTTTTTATTAAAAAGTTAAAATGTTTTGGGAGCCTGAGGTGGGAGGAACACCTGAGGTCAGGAGTTCAAGACCAGCCTGGTCAACATGGTGAAACCCCTTCTCTACTAAAAATATAGTAATTTGCCTTGTGTGGTGGTATGTGTCTATAGTTCCAGCTACTCGGGAGGCTGAGGCAGGAGAATCACTTGAACCCAGAAGGCAGAAGCTGCAGTGAACCAACACTGCACCACTGCACTCCAGCCTGGGTGACAGAATGAGACCCATCTCAAAAAAGAAAAAAGTTAATGTATGGCCAGTATTTAAGTTTGGAGGGCAGGGTCAGAAAAACATATGTGCCCATAGTCCCACCACTTAAAACAACCAACTAGTATAAATACTCTGGTATTATTTTATGTATTAAAAATATGTGTTTATGTTGCAGTTTTCATTTTATATAGTTGTGATTATATTCCACATATACTTTTTTATCTTTCAAACTAAGTAATTTTAACATAATGTAATGCCTTTATGATCCTGTATCTAATGAAAAGACAAATATAGAGTAGTTACCTAATCATTTTATTACTCTTGGAGAGTTCAGTTTCTAGCCCTTCCCACCATCATGTTTCATTAATATAAATCGTGGTTTAGTAAATATATTTATGTAAGATTTGGGGGAACCGTTTATTTTCTTAATATCAGTTCCAAGGAGAAAGCTGGAAAATATTTAAGGCTCTGGGTAGCTACTGGCAAGACACTTTTTCAAGGCTGTCTACATGGCTGGCTTTCATCTCTGCTGCCAGTTTTCTTTGAGAAGAGCAGGTGCGTTTCACCCAGGTGGATATGCTGCTGCTCAGTGCATTTTCCCCAGATGATGTGCCTGTCTGGCATGCAGCAGTGCTAATCCTACCAAGGGATGCTGTTAAAGTTTCTGCGTATGGAATGCTCTTTTCCGTCTGGAACCAAGACAGAAGAGGACAGGAGTGTTGTGTCAGCAAAATATAAAAAGGCTGAATGCAGAAAGCAGAAAGAAACAAACTTTGGGTCAGCTGGTTTTGCCCGCCTTTTGATAGTGTTAATTGTTCTGCTGCTTCAGAACCTACTTAGAAAGTTCGAAGACTTTCTTGGCCACGTTGGGAAATGTTCAGAATTCTTTGCCTGGTTTGCTGAGCCAGGGCTCACCCTTAAGCTTGGTTCCGGGAATTTTACCTGGCGTGGCCTAGATTTGAAGGACTTTATGATAAAAGACTTGGCTTTTTGCTCGTATTAGTGGCTGCTTTCAAACCCACTTTATGGAGGGAGGCTGAGCAGATACTCCCTGGAAAAAAATTCAGTCATTTTACCCTGTTTTCTGAACAAGAATCCAGAACCTTCTAGAAGCCTGTGTAAATCACTGTATATGTTCGCAAAGCATTCACAGCTTTAGCACTTTCAAAATACATAAGCAGCAGACATTAAAAAAATGAACACTCATATATCTATATCTAATATTCAATCTCAACAGTAAATATTAATAGTAAAACCACTGTTTAAAATAAAACACTAGACTTCTGGGCAAGATGGCCAAATAAAAACAGCTCCGGTCTGTAGCTCCCAGCAAAATCAGCTCAAAAGGTGGGTGATTTCTGCATTTCCAACCGAGGTACCTGGCTTGTCTCACTGGGACTGGTTACATAATGGATGCAGCCCACGGGGGTGAACAGAAGCACGGTGGGGCATCACCTCAACCAGGAAGTGCTAAGGGTCAGGGAACTCCCTCTCCTAGCCAAGGGGAGCCAGGAGAGATTGCACCATAAGGAATGGTACATTCTGGCCCTGATACTATGCCCTTCCCATGGTCTTCACCACCCACAGACCAGAAGACTTTCTTTGGTGCCTATGCCATGAGGACCTGGGTTTCAAGCACAAAACTAGGCAGTCATGTGGGCCGACACCAAACTAGCTACAGGAGGCTTCTTTTTTCCCACACCCCAGTGGCACCTGGAATGCCAGCGAGACAAAACCTTTCACTCCCCTGAAAGAGAGTTGAAGCCAGGAAGCGTGTGGTCTAGTTCAGTGAATCCTATGCCCACAGAGCCCAGGAAACTAAGATCCACTGGCTTGAAATTCTCGCTGCCAGCACAGCAGTCTGAAGTCCACCTGGGATGCTCGAGCTTGGTGCGGGGAGGGATGTCCACCATTACTAAGGCTTGAGTAGGTGGGTTTTCCCTCACAGTGTACACAAAGCTGCTCAGAGGTTTGAAATGGGTGGAGCCCACCACAGCTCAGCAAAGACACTGTAGCCAGACTGCCTCTCTAGATTTCTCCTCTCTGGGCAGGGCATCTCTAAAAGAAAGACAGCAGCCCTAGTCAGGGGCTTATAGATCACACTCCTATCTGCCTGGGACAGAGCACCTTGAGGAAAAGGCAGCTGTGGGCCCAGCTTCAGCAGATGTAAATGTTCTGGCATGCTGACTTTGCTCCGAGCAGCAGATCTTCGCACAGTGCTCAAGCTCTGCTAAGGGACAGATTGCTTCCTCAAGTGGGTCCCTGACCCCTGTACCTCCTGACGGAAAGACACCTCCCAGCAGGGGCTGACAGACCTCTCATACAAGAGAGCTCCAGCTGGCATCTAGCAGGCACCCCTCTGGGAAGAAGCTTCCAGTGGAAGGAACAGGCAGCAGTCTTTGCTGTTCTGCAACCTCTACTGATGATACTGGCCAGCAGGGTCTGGAGTGGACCACCATCAAACTCCAGCAGACCTGCAGCGGAGGGGCCTGACTGTTAGAAGGAAAACTAACAAACAGAAAGGAATAACATCAACATCAACTAAAAGAATGTGAACACAGCAGCTCCATCTGAAGCTCACCAGCATCAAAGACCAAAGGTACATAAATCCATGAAGATGGGGAAAAACCAGTGCAAGAAGGCTGTAAATTCCAAAAACCAGAATGCCTCTTCTCCTGCAAAGGAACACAACTCCTCACCAGTGAGGGAACAAAACTGGACAGGGAATGACTGACGGATTGACACAAGTAGGCTTCAGAAGGTGGGTAACAACAAACTCCTCTGGGCTAAAAGAGCATGTTCTAACCCAATGCCAGGAAGTTAAGAACCTTGAAAAAATGTTACATGAATTGCTAACTAGAATAACCAATTTAAAGAAGAATATAAATGACCTGATGGAGTTAAAACACACAGCACAAGAACTACGTGAAGCATACACAAGTATCAATAGCCAAATCAATCAAGTGGAAGAAAGAATATCAGTGATTGAAGATCAACTTAATGAAATAAAGTGTGAAGACAAGATTAGAGAAAAAAGAATGAAAAGAAATGAACAAAGCATCCAAGAAATATGGGAAAATATATGAAAAGACAAAGCCTATTTTGATTGGTGTACCTGAAACTGATGGAGAGAATGGAACCAAGTTTCTCCTGGATATTATCAAGGAGAACTTTTCCAACTGAGCAAGGCAGGTCAACATTTAAATCCGGTAAATACAGAGAACTCCACAAAGATACTCCTGGAGAAAAGCAACCACAAGACACATAATCATCACATTCACCAAGGTGGAAATGAAGAAAAAATGTTAAGGGCAGGCAGAGAGAAAGGTTGGTTTACCCACAAAGGGAAGCCCATCAGACTAACAGTGGATCTCTTGGCAGAAACTGTACAAGCCAGAAGAGTGGGGGCCAATATTCAACATTCTTAAATGAATTTTCAACCCAGAATTTCATGTCCAACCAAACTATACTTCATAAGCAAAGGAGAAATAAAATCCTTTACAGACAAGCAAATGCTGAGAGATTTTTGTCACTGCCAGGACTGCCTTACAAGAACTCCTGAAGGAAGCACTGAACATGGAAAGGGACAGCTGGTACCAACCACTGCAGAAACATACCAAATTGTAAAGACCATCAACTCTATGAAGAAACTGCATCAAGTAATAAGTGAAATAACCAGCTAGCATCATAATCACAGAAACAAAATCACACATAACCATATTAACCTTAAATGTAAATGGGTTAAATGCCCCAGTTGAAAGACACAGACTGATAAATTAGATAGAGTTAGGATCCTCAAGCCTGTAATCCCAGCACTTTGGGAGGCCGAGGTGGGTGGATCACGAGGTCAAGATATCGAGACCATCCTGGTCAACATGGTGAAACCCCATCTCTACTAAAAAATACAAAAAATTAGCTGGGCATGGTGGCACGTGCCTGTAATCCCAGCTACTCAGGAGGCTGAGGTAGGAGAATTGTCTGAACCAAGGAGGCGGAGGTTGCGGTGAGCCAAGATCGTGCCATTGCACTCCAGCCTGGATAACAAGAGTGAAACTCCATCTCAAAAAAAAAAAAGGAGTTAGGATCCATCAATGTGCTGTGTTGGAAACCTATCTCACATGCAAAGACACACGAAGGCTCAAAATAAAGGGATGGAGGAATACTGATGAAGCAAATGGAAAGCAAAAAAAAAAAAAAAAAAAAAAAGAAAAGAAAAGAAAAAGAAAAGCACGATGTACAATCCTAGTCTCTGATAAAACAGACTTTAAACCAAATGATCAAAAAAGAAAAAGAAGGGCATGACATAATGGTAAAGGGATTAATGCAACAAGAAGAGCAAACTATCCTAAATATATATGCACCCAATGCAAGAGCACTCGGATTCATAAAGCAAGTTCTTAGAGATCTAGAAAGAGACTTAGACTCCGACACAATAATAGTGGGAGACTAATGCCCTGTTGTCAATATTAGACAGATCAATGAGACCAAAAATTAATAAGTATGTTCAGGACTTGAACTCGGCTCTGAACCAAGCAGACCTAATAAACATCTATGGGACTTTACACCCCAAATCAACAGAATATACATTCTTCTTGGCACCACATAGCACTAATTCTAAAATTAACAACATAATTGGAAATAAAACACTCCTTAGCAAATGGAAAAGAACAGAAATTATACAAAGTCTCTCAGTGCAATCAAATTAGAACTCAGAATTAAGAAACTCACTCAAAACCACACAACTGCATGGAAACTGAACAATCTGCTCCTTAATGACTACATTAAGGCAGAAATAAATAAGTTCTTTGAAACTAACGAGTATAAAGACATAACATACCAGAATCTCTGGGACACAGCCAAAGCAGTATTCAGAGGGAAACTTATAGCACTAAGTGCTCACAAGAGAAAGCAGAAAAAATCTAAAATCAACACCCTAACATTACAATTAAAAGAACTAGAGAAGCAAGAGCAAACAAATTCAAAAGCTAGCAGAAGACAATAAATAACTAAGATCAGAGCAGAACTGAAGGAGATACACACACAAAAGACCCTTCCAAAAAATTAATGCATCCAGGAGATGGTTTTTTGAAAACATCAACAAAAGAAAGAGACTGGTAGTCATACTAATAAAGAAAAAAAGAGAGCAGAATCAAAGAGAGACACACACACACACAAAATGATGAAGGGGATATCACCATCACCACTGAGCCCAAAGAAATACAGATTACCATCAGACAATATTATAAACACCTCAACATAAATAAACGAGAAAATCTAGAAGAAATGTACAAATTCCTAGACACATACACCATCCCAAGACTAAACCGGGAAGAAGTCAAATCCCTAAACAGACCAATAACAAGTTCTGAAATTGATGAAGTAATAGGCTACCAATCAAGAAAAGTCCAGGACCAGACAGAGTCAAGCCAAATTCTACCAGAGGTACAAAGAGGAGCTGGTACCATTTCTTCTGAAACTATTCCAAACAATAAAAAAAGAGGGAATCCTCCCTAACTCATTTTATGAGGCAATCATCATCCTGATACCAAAACCCAGCAGAGACACACACACACAAGCACTGTTTACAATAGCAAAGACTTGAAACCAACCCAAATGCCCATCGATGATAGACTGGACAGGGAAAATGTGGCACATATACACCACGGAATACTATGCAGCCATAAAAAACAATGATTTTGTGTCCTTTGTAGGGACATGGATGAACCTGGAAACCATCATTCTCAGCAAACTGACACAAGAATAGAAAATTAAACACTGCATATTCTCACTCATATAGGTGGGTGTTGAACAATGAGAACACAAGGACACAGGGAGGGGAGCATCACACACTGAGGTCTGTGGTGGGGCACTAGGGGAGGGACAGTGGGGGGTGAGGAGTTGGGGAGGGATAACATGGGGAGAAATGCCAGATATAGGTGATGGGGAGGAAGGCAGCAAACCACATTGCCATGTATGTACCTATGCAACAATCCTGCCTGTTCTTCACATGTACCCCAAAACCTAAAATGTGTATATACACACACACACACACACACACACACACACACACACACACACACACATATACACACATACATAAAGAAAATTTCAGGCCAATATCCCTGATGAACATCGCTGTGAAAATTCTCAATAAAATACTGGCCAACCAAATCCAGCAGCACATCAGAAAGTTTATCCACCATGACCGAATCAGCTTCATCCCTGGGAGGCAAGGCTGGTTCAACAAAAGCAAATCAATAAGCCCCATCCATCACATAAACAGTATGAATGACAAAAACCACATGATTATCTCAATAGATGCAGAAAAGGCCTTTGACAAAATTCAACAGCACTTCATGCGAAAAACTCTCAGTAAACTAGGTATTGATGGAACATATCTAAAAACAGTAAGAGCTATTTATGACAAACCCACAGCCAATATCATACTGAATGGGAAAAAACTGGAAGCATTCCCTTTGAAAACTGGCACATAACAAGGATACCCTCTCTCACCACTATGTTATTTAACATAATATTGCAAGTTCTGGCCAGGAAAATCAGGCAAGAGAAAGAAAAAAAGGCTATTCACATAGGAAGAGAGGAAGTCAAATTGTCTCTGTTTGCAGATGACATGATTGTATATTTAGAAAACCCCATCGTCTCAGCCCAAAATCTCCTTAAGCTGATAAGAAACTTCAGCAAAGTCTCAGGATACAAAATCAATGTGCAAAAATCACCAGCATTCCTACACACAAGTAATAGAGAGCCAAATCATGGGTGAATTCCCATTCACAATTGCTAAAAAGAGAGTAAAATACTTAGGAATACAACTTAAAAGGCATGTGAAGGACCTCTTCAAGGAGAACTATAAACCACTGCTCAAGGAAATAAGAAATGATGTAAACAAATGGAAATACATTCCATGCTCATGGGTAGCAAGAATCAGTATCATGAAAATGGCCATACTGCCCAAAATAATTTATAGATTCAATGCTATCCCCATCAAGCTACCATTGACTTTCTTCACAGAATTAGAGAAAAAAAAAAATTTAATTTCATATGGAACCAAAAAAACTCTGTATAGCCAAGGCAATACTACTCAAAAAACACAAAGCTGGAGGCATCACACTACCTGACTTCCAACGATACTACAAGGCCACAGTAACCAAAGCAACATGGGACTGGTATCAAAACATATATAGACCAGTGGAACAAAACAGAGGCCTCAGAAATAATACCACACGTCTAAAATCATCTGATCTTTGATGAACAAAACAAAAACAAGCAATGGGGAAAGGATTCCCTATTTAATAAATGGTGTTAGGAAAACTGGCTGGCCATGTGCAGAAACATGAAACTCGTTCCCTTCCTCACACCTTACACAAAAATTAACTCAAGATGGATTAAAGACTTCAATGTAAGACCTAAAATAATAGAAAACCTATAGGAAAGCCTAGGCAATACCATTCTGGACATAGGCATTAGCAAAGACTTCATTACTAAAACACCAAAAGCAATGGCAGCAAAAGCCATAATTGACAAATGGGAGCAACTTAAACTAAAGAGCTTCTACACAGCAAAAGAAACTATCATCAGAGTCAACAGGCAACCTACACAATGGGAAACAATTTTTACAATTTAGTCATCTGGCAAAAGGCTAATATCCAGAATCTACAAAGAACTGAAATTTACAAGAAAAAAACCAAACAATCCATCAAAAAGTGGGTGAGCACAGGAGCAGACACTTCTCAAAAGAAGACATTTATGTGGCCAACAAACATGAAAAAAAAGCTCATCATCATTGGTCCTTAGAGAAGTGCAAATCAAAACCACAAAGAGATACTATTTCATATCAATCAGGATGGTGATCATTAAAAAGTTAAAACACAGCAGATGCTGGAGAGGAGGAGGACAAAATAGGAATCCTTTTACACTGTTGGTGAGAGTGTAAATTAGTTCAACCATTGTGGAAGACAGTGTGGCGATTCCTCAAGGATCTAGAACTGGAAATACCATTTGACCCAGCAATCCCATTACTGAGTATACACCCAAAGGAGGATAAATCATTCTACTATAAAGACTCATGCACATGTATGTTTATTGTGACAATGTTCAAAAATAGCAAGGACTTGGAACCAACCCAAATGCCCATCAAAGATAGACTGGATAAAGAATATGTGTCACATATATATGGAATATCATGCAGCCATATAAAAGGATGAGTTCATGTCCTTTACAGGGACGTGGATAAAGCTGGATACCATCATTCTCAGCAAACTAACACAAGAACAGAAAACCAAACCCTGCCTGTTCTCACTCAAAAATGGAAGCTGAACAGTGAGAACACATGGACACAGGGAGGGGAACATCTCATACCAGGGCATGTCAGGGGGTGGGGGGCTATGGGAGGAATAGCATTAGGAGAAATACCTAGTGTAGATGACGGGTTGATGGGTGAAGCAAACCATCATAGCACATGTACACCTATGTAACAAACTTGCATGTTCTGCACATGTATCCCAGAACTTAAAGTATAATTAAAAAAAAATAAAACATTAAAATCACAACGATCATTATTAATACAAAACAGAGCTTTCTGACCCAGAATTCAAGTTCTAGGAGTTAATCCTAGCAATCTTCATCATCTGGACAGCTGGTAAGAGTGTATGTGACTGTGTGTGTGTACACGTGTGTATACACATGCCTGAATGTATGTGATTGTGTTTGTGTGCATGGGTGCATGTGCGTGTGTGTATGTGTGTATACACAGCTGGCAGGAATTATGGAATTCAAAACTGTATCAACAGACTAGAAGGTCTGAGAAGGCCTGTTATGAAAAACAGTTTAATTATATTTAACCCTAAGTCCTTTGAAAACAAGTCACTGCTTTTTGTTTTTGTTTTTTCATTACGTACTTGTTAACAGAAACAATAGAGGTCCCTGGGACACAAAAAGAGAAACATATTTCTTAAAGCAGTAAAAATAATATAATGAGAAACCTGAGATCAATTTAAATGTTTAACAGTTGGGGCGAGGCTCTCTGACTACCATGAAATGATGTTGTGGGAGAAATTGAATTGAAATTATATTCATAACATATTAGGTGAAAAATGTAGGTTATAAGAGAGTTGGTAGGGTATGATCCAATTTTTGTTAAACATACATTCATGACTTTGTACATCCAAATTATGTATTGAAAGAACGGAAAGGTGCTAATAATGGTTATTTTTGGGTAGAGGAAATGTGAATGATGTTTTTTCCTCTGCTTATCTATATTCCCCACATTTTCTGTGATGAAAGTATGCTCTAATACTTTTTAAAGAGTAAAATTGAGAAAACAAAGACAAAATATGCCAGTGATTGTAAAACGTGCCCAGCTGCCTCACTGAGTATTGCAGCACGCCTGTGAGCTGACTCAGGCCCAGCACTGAGACTCCAGAAAGTTCTCTTGAGTTGACTTACTAACAGAAATGGAATGGCTTGTGAGTTTCTCAGGAACAGGGATGGGGAGACTTAGGGCTGCATGGCACCAAGAAACATACATTTGAAAACATAAAAGCAGGTGGATTATTTTTGGTCACTTCATTTTTTGAAAAATAACTGGCTGGGCCAACTAATCCCAGCACTCTAGCAGGCCAAGGCAGGAGGATCCCTTGGGTCCAGGAGTTTGAGACCAGCCTGGTCTCAATCCCATCACTATGTAAGTCCGGTCTCAAACCCCACCTCTACAAAAAAAATAGCTAGGCATGGCGGCACACATGGTCCCAGGTACTCGGGAGGCTGAGGTAGGGGAATTGCCTGGGCCCGGGAGGTCAAGGCTGCAGTGAGCCATAATTGTACCACTGCACTCCAGCCCGAGAGACAGAAGGATAACCCTATCTCAAACAAACAAAACAGGCTGGTTGTCTGAATTACCTTTCTTTGCTGTGTGTGTACAAACATCATCTTCCTGCTTTGGTCAGGTGAGTACTTAACAAGAACAAGACTTTTCCACATGAGTTTAACTTTCTGCCATGGTCGAGTAACATGCTGTTACTGTTCAGCCCCTCGCTTCTCCACCTCAGTGCATTCATGCCCAGATTTTGCCACCCCCAGAGTATGGATATATGACAACCCCCCTTCTACTTTTTATTGTTGCTTGCTAAAAATGTGAACTAAATAATAAGCTTAAGTATTGATATTTTTTTTGCCCATCTCATCTCTGCTAATATAGTTTTTAAACAACATTGGAAAACAAAGTAATACACTTTATGCTAGTCTAAACAAATATCCTCATCAAAAAACCTTCACAGAAATATTTGAACTTAAAAAATATCAGCAATGTTGACATAACTGTTGAGTGGAGAGAAATCCTGGGTGTAGACCACAACTTCCTTCTTGGAATCTGAGAATAACACCTTTTCAAAAAATTCTATGAGGCAGGGTCTTTCTCTGTCACAGGTTAGACTGTCATGGCAAAATTATAGCTTACTATAACCTTGAACTCCTGGTCTCAAGTGGTTCTCTCATCTCAGCCTCCCAAGTAGCTAGGACTATAGGCATGCACCACCACACTCAGCTAAGTTCTTAGTTTTTGTAGAGACGGCATCTTGATATGTGGCCCAGACTGGTCTCCAAGTCCTGGCTTCAAGTGATCCTCCTGCCTCTGCCTCCCAAAGTGCTGGGATTACAAATGTAAGTCACCTTGCCCAGCCACATTGTTTTTGAACTTAAAAAAAAAAATTGAGTTGTTTGACATTCTATTTGAGGGGAAAGCTTTAAAAATATACCATCTACAAGGAAAGCTTGAATACCCAAGAAACATACCAAAATAATTCACCCACTATCAGTTTAAATGAGGTCAAGTTTGGTGTGATCACCTAATAATTAATAAAATCAAGAAAGAATGACTCTACTAGATCTTGCTGTGATTTTAATCCCAGGACAGGAAATGCACAGACAATTCTCGAAACTTTGGAGAGGAAAGCTTCACAAACTGGCCTGGATGCATTTCTGTGGCTGTGAGTCTTCACACATTGATCTTTGTGATCACTGAGCCCCTGCCGGTGTTTCCTCACTGACTCATGTCCTTTTCAATGGTTGGCACCTTTGATCATAAACGTTTCCACAGGTACACAAAGACAAGCATGAAAGGTAGAAGAAAAGAACTCTGCCTATACTTGTTATGGTCTACAGTTCAGATGTTTTCCCGTTTCCACAAGGAAATTTGCTCAGGAAGACAAATGTAATGGTGGTGGAACGTTAGGAGCAGGGGAAGGTCCCACTCAGAGTTTCTACCAAGGGTGCAAGTTTAACAGAAGCTAGAACAGGAGGGTAATGTACATAGAGTACAATGAGAGTGGTAGCCCAGTTCCTCCACCCAACATCATCATCCTGCACCAATCTGAGGCAGGGCATGGTGGGAAAGGAGGGAACAGGATGCCCTTTCATTGTTAACTCAGGGATCCATCAGAACACAAATGTTCTTAGAGAAAAAAGATACAGCACAGTAGAAAAAGCCCCATCAGTCACATTCTAGTCCCCTTCTCATCCATGGAGCTGCATGATCATGGCAAATCAAGCGCCCTCTCACAGACTCTTCCTTCTAACACAGACCTACAACACCCAGGTCACACAACCTTTGTTCTTGTGAGGACAAAGGCCGCAGCTGGAATTTTGTAACATTAAGTTTAAATCCCTCATCTCCACGCCAGAAGAGCCTCACCCATCCCCTTGGAAACAGGCTTCGATGGTGCCAGAAGGACAGCAGTAGCGGTGACTTACAGATATGGGGAATGGCCTTGTGGCTACGAGCCTCCTCCGGAAGGCAGGCATTTTGCAGGGTGTCTCTTTGATGGTCTCTTAAAGACCTAGCCCTGTTCCCATACCTATAGTTTGAGCTGCCTTTCCTTTGCCCATGGAATTCACTGCACACTTCGAGGAGCTGCCCGTCCTGGCAGAGAGCAAGGGCCTCATAAAAGTGTCAGAACATTATGAATGGCTCAAAGATGGGCTGTAAGCGGGGATAAGGAGTGCAGCATGGAGGCCACCCAGTAACTCTATCCATCTGTGGACAGGGACACGAGGACAAGGCAAAGAGAGCCTGGAGAACAGCCCCTGGGGAACCCAGCAGGTGCTTGAGCCATGGGGTTTCTCATCAAGCCATCTAGAGGAGCGGTACTGAGCAAAGTGTCTGCTGAAAACACTTTGTACCAGTTACATTTTTTTGTTGTTGTTGTTATAAATACACGTGTTTGGTGAGTGAGGGGCAACAGAAGGCAGAGAGATGGCGCTGTACACAGCTGGTATAGGCTTGGAGGTGGAACGCCGAGAGACAGACACACAGACAGTCCGCCCAGCAGGGCAGGCCGGGCAGCATTCTGGGGCTTGTAACACTTGGTTGGTGGGCGAGAGCCGCAGGAGGGCTGGCCCAAGGCTGGAGGGGCCCAGGTACCCCTCCAGTGTTCTCTCCACTTCAGAGTGAAAGATGCTGAGTTTAATCCTAACTTAGTGGTCAGAGGGTCCTCAGTTCCGTTTCTCACAGAATGACCTGATTTCTGCGACTCTGAGCTTGCTGGTAGCAGCCTGCGCATTAATTTAACTTCATTTTTATAGGCCTTTTGCATGCAGTGTTAAACACACAGCCCCACCATCTAATTAAAAGGGACTCATGAATTTGCAGGATAGTTGCTTATGGAAAAAAATTATAATAAAAACACTACACTAAATCCTTCATCCTTAAGAGGTAAATAGCAGTCACTCAGTGAGGTTTTTTGTATTTAATCAGTGATCTTATAAACAGGATGTAAACATATGTATGTTGAGTGAATCTGTAGGAACGCCCTAGCTTTGAGAGACATTTCTGTACTTAGACTAAAATGAGAATGGTACCCCAGTTCCTCCCTCCAGCAACATCATGATGCACCAATCAGAGACAGGGCATGGTGAGGAAGGACGGACCAGGATAGGCTTTCATTGGTGACACAGGGATCCATCAGAACACAAATGCTCTTGGAGATAAAGATACAGCACAGTAGAAAAACTTACAGAGTTAATTTTCTGGAGCTGAATTGCACAAGAACTGAGGACTGAATGCTGGAGGCAGTTATGACATGGGAGGCTCTCTCTAGCATCCTGCGTTCTGTCCTTTGGCCTGGCTAAAGGCTGCTTCTGTGGGTACCTCCAACAGTGACAAAAAGAATGCACAGCAGGTATGACCAATAGATGAGACTGAGCAAGCAGTGCTGAGGCTCAGAGAGTGGCCATCTACCTTGAAGGCACTGGACCAGACCTCAGATGCAGCAAGCCTAGCCTAGACCCTGCCCTTGCCCGACTGGGTGGTCTTGAGCAAATTAGGTAAGACCATTCATTTCAAAGAATGTTTCAATCCTGGAAAACCAGGTAGTACAAAGGAATAAGCATGGGTCAAATACTGGTTCTACAGCTGAGCTATCTTCAGCACAAAATAGTGCCTTTCCATGTCTGCAAAATTGACGTGAAAATGCATACTCCACATGATTCCTTTAAAATTGAAAAAATTAACCAAGTATATGAAAATAGTTGACACATGGGCTTGCTACAGATACCAGTTTCCCATCATAGAGTATACTTTCTGAGATTATGTTCCCACTTTCCTGGACAAAAGGCACCTATTTCATAGCAAGGTTGGCCCCTGAGATTCCTAATTACCCATTTATTTTGGGACGAAGATAGAGGAATACACTTTATTGACTCCACTTCCCGTTCAGTAAGTCTTTTTCTGATACTATGGGGTAAGGCTGTATACTGTAGTATTTCCCTCCCTAAAATGTATGGATATCACTTGCGTAAAACTGGCTGCAGCTTCTCAGGTCGATTTGGTTCAAATATCTATTTTAAAAATCATCCAAAGAGCAAATTAAAATAAGAAATATATTTTTCTGTGTAGTCATATTAGTTTTGCCCATGGAAAAATGGAGAAAAAAATAGCTCCTAGGTGGGATAGCAAGGACAGCCAAGGTACTGGCTGGTCTCAAGCAATCCTCTCATCTCAGCCTCCCAAGTAGCTAGGACTATAGGCATGCACCACTGCACTCAGCTAAGTTCTTAGTTTTTGTAGAGATGGGGTCTTGGTATGTGGCCCAGGCTGGTTTCCAAGTCTGGAGATGTGAAATCTGGAGACCAGGAAACTCAAATTCACTCTTTGCCAATGGGCTCTTCTGGGATGGGATATGTGAAGTCTCCAAAGACCAGACTTGACTGTTTAAGGACCTGGGTCACTATGCATAGAGTGAGATGCCACCATTTTGGTATTCTGACCTGGTTTCCGGGGTAAAACTGAAAATGAGCTCTTGTTGCATTTTAATTTTTAAGTGAACATCAGATATGAACCTGAAAGAAGGCCTAACAAGGATGTAGTCTAAATCCAAAAAGCTGGCAAAAGTGAAAATAAAATGATCTACTGAATGGAACAGACAACAATAGTCTCAGCACTAAGCATAGAAGGAAAACTCCTGGCTCATTGGATTTAAATGTGAATTTTCTTTTCTCTGTTATCAGCTATCTAGTTATCAGGTATCTATCTATTGTTCCATCCCAAGTTGCAATAGGAAGAAAGCAGAAAAGAATTACAAAGGTGTTAAGATAACAATGTAGAACAAGCAGTTCCCAACCTCCTTGGCACCAGGGAACTGGTTTCATGGAAGACAGTTTCTCTGTGGACCAGAGTCAAGTGGCAGATGGTTTCAGGATGATTCAAGCACATTACGTTTACTGTGCACTTTATTATTATTACATTATAATACATGAATGTATAATGAAATAATTACACAACTCGCTATAAAGTAGAATCAGTGGGAGACTTGAGCTTGTTTTCCTGCAACTAGATGGTCCCATCTGGGGGTGATGGGAGACAGTGACAGATCATCAGGCATTAGACTCTCGTAAGGAGCACATAAGCTAGATCCCCTACATGCACAGTTCATAACAGGGTTTGCACTCTTATGAGAATCTAATGCCACCACTGACATGACCAGAGGGAGAGCTCAAGTGGTAATGCAAGCAATGGGGAGCGGCTACAATTACAGATGAAGTTTTGCTCACTCGCCTGCACTCACCTCTTACTGCACATTCCAGGGCCTAACAGGCCACGGATTGGTACCAATTTGTGGCTCAGGGTTTGGGGAATCTGATGTGGACAATACACATATTAAAAAGACTTAAATAACATATACTGTGGTCTATTACCGTGGCTGGGTTGGCGAAATGGGAATTTGGGGAGATAAGAATATAAGCATGGTTTCGTCTTACCTTCCCATGTATTTTAAACACCTTTGTTCTTTACAAAATTTGCCTAAGAACATTTTCATGTTATTAACATCACTTTTGGTAACACCTGCATCCTATTCCAGAACCTGGAGGTACTATAGTTGACTTGACAATTTCTCTTTTCTATAGGGAAAGAAACTTGGAGTCTTGATACAACATAATGTCCCAGTCTAGATTATGAAGAAGTTAACTGAGAAGGCTCTTACCAACATATTTAACATAATGAAAGAAGGACCTTTCAGGCTCATGCCCTTCCTGGCTGACACTCATGGCACATGGACAGTGTGTGAAATTTGGTTAGGAGTTAAATAATTAAAAATAAAAATAGTCAATTCCTGTCTGGGGTTCTTTGTTCTCCATGACGTCCTATGATCTGTGTGGCTGAGCCTTTACTCCTAATTGATCTGTGGATTTGATGAGATTAGATAATGCGGAAGTCCCAGAAATAATAGCCCAGTTTAGTAACAGCTGGAAAAGTGTTGTAAAGATAGGCCATTCTTAATGACTATCCACGCAGGAAGAAGGATCTTGGCTAACGTACGGGAATGTCAATACACAGAATGAGTCATTTACTCACTCAACAAATAATCACGAAGTGGACCCTGATACCAGTCCTGTTCAACAACTGGAAATTCAGAGATGAAAATGTGTTATGCTAGCCCTAGAGTTCTAGAAGCGGACCCATGAAATGATCATCCAGGGCCCCTTGTCCAACTGCAGGTGGTAACATTACACTGGACTCTAAGTGATAACCCTAGGGGTTCCATTATGAAGACTCAAGGCGGATGTCCTCTCCCAGAGGGTGCTGTGAATGATCAAGACACGAGATGATAAATGCATCAATGGGACACGCGCAAGTATTGCGGGAACAGAGACCAGAGGATCAGCTCTGCTCCACTAGGAGGTAAAGGGATGCCATTAAAATTTCCCATTGAAGGTCATACTGATATTTGAAAATTAGACAGGCAGATTCAAGAAAAAGTATATAGAATGGGATAAGATTAAACACCAATTTTTGCGTTCATTAAATATTTTCAGAAAGTGATCCCCGACCTGCTCAGTCTCAAAAAACCTTCCTGGGGGAAGCAACCTCTTCATTCTCAAGGTGCCTGTGGCTCCTTTCACGCTGTTCTTCACACTTGTGTGCCATACACAGTGGTTATTTTATTCCTTGGCAGAGACTGCCAATTGTGACACTTACTTATAAGCCACCAAGCCCTGAACATTCAGCACAGATCACACAATTAATTTTATTTTTGCCCTCAGCCAAATTTCAAACAAATACCCCAGAGATGTCTGGAAAATTAATTTATTAAAAAGCAATAGCTTGATAATACATACGATGACAGAAGAAAAGAGTATGTTCAATATCTTATAAAACAGTTGGCAATCACATAATAGAGTGTTCATTGTCAATTTAGTAGCTTGTCTCATTATGCTCAGCAAATAGTTGTAAAACTGTGTATTATTCATGAACCAACATGCTTTAATTACTTTTAGTGCACATTTATTTTTCAAATGCAATCTAAGTTAGATTCATCTAGAAAAGCAACCCATTTTGCAAAAGTCAGCTTCAGGACCTCCAGAGAAAGAGCCAGAAGTTGGGTTTCTCAGCCTGGAAATGCAACTGGCCAAGCCCACACCTTTGCCCTAGCAGAAAGCAGGTAGTGGTAGCCCCTGACTTTACATTATCCAGGAAAGGGTTAGCCGATACCACTCTCAGCTGTGGACTCCACACAGTGGGGAATGGCTCCCCTAAGCCAGTGCTGCCTGAAGTGGGCAGGATCTGATTCAGCCACCTGAGTCTCTTTATGAGCCTGATCACGTAACTTACTTCGCAATGGGATATGGGCAGACAGCAGAGCAGGGGCTTGAACTGCTCTTGCATGTATGGACATGCCCTTCTACACACTCCTCCCATTCACCATGAGAGAAACATCCCCCAGGGGACCAGGAATCCAAGAAAGACAGAGACACATTGAGTAGCCACGGACTTAATTCATAGCCTGGAGCCAACCCAGCTGGGATCGGCTGACCCTCAGCCTACAGACAGATGCAAAAGTGATGATAATGACTGCTGCTTGAAGCCAGTACATGTTTGGGGTGATTTGTTATGCAGCGGAAGCTCACTGGGAAAATGGCATATCCAGATTTTATTTCGGGATGCTCCGGGGACATCCTCAAAGCACCTGGCAGTCAATTTACCTCGATTTCACTTACTCTAGAGGATGTTTGGCCCACAGGACTATAAGCTTAAAAGAGAAGTCAGGCATAGTGAATAAAGAAACCAAAATTTGCAGAGGAGGGAGGATCACTTGAAGCCAGGAGTTTGAGGCAAGCCTGGGCAACATAGCAGGATGTATAAAAAAAAATTAGCCGGGCACAGTGGCCCATGCCTGTACTCCCAGCTACTCTGGAGGCTGAGGTGAGAGAATCACTTGAGCCCAGGAGTTTGAGGGATTACTGAACCACTGCAATCCACCCTGTTTCTTAAAAAAAAAATTTTTTTTTAATATTATTGAAAGCCACAAGGCAGCCACTCTCACTATGAATCTTGATTTTCATCAAAGTGCTTCTCATATGGGCAACTCCATGCACTGGCTTTAGGGTAACAGAAGGAGAAACTAGTTAGCAATGGTTGACAAGTCTTCACCTCAATGATGGGAGGTGGGCTATACTCTAAAAATCACTGGGCAGTAAGCATTAAAGATAATGGTGAGAAATGCATAGCACCGCAGGCACACAACTTGCGTTAGCAGCAGTAACGGTCGTTATTATCTTAACTATTCACCAACAGTGGAATTCAAAAGCAGAAAGAGCAGGAAGCATCCTCTCTCATGCCTCACTGCAAGCCAAGCTGCCCAGGATCCAGGGGGTGCTTCCCGCCCCTCACCTAGAAGGTTCTCTTCAGTCAGACCAGCAGTCCTATCACACAGTCACAGCTTGTGGAGCCCACAGGAGTCTCAGCCAGGGGCTGAACCTCCGATACTCCTGTAGTCCACGCTAGACGAACCTTGGCTGGTGGGCCCCTGGAGTGAACTTCCACAGCAAGAAGCTCTTACAATGAAAGCATTTGACTTCCAAGCTGAACTGCTTCCTGGTGTCTCTCCTTGCCATAGCTTCTGTGACCATCCCAGTTAATGTTGGTGTTTGGGCAATAATGTAACAGCCTGTGTCCTCTGCCTGGGGTCTCCTTTCCCTCTCTCCTTCCTCCAGGCCCACTGAGGGAAGCTCCTGTACATCCTCCAAGAGCCACATCCTGGGAGAAGTCTTCTAGTTGATTCCCCAGGAAAAGTCAAGCAGTCCTGCCTTTGGTTCCACAGAATCCTGCACACACTTTTCTAGTACTAAGTGGCTGTGCTGTTTGTGTGTTTACTCCCATTTCTCCCACTCATCCACGAGATCTTTGAGAACACAGAGTACATCTCACTCACTTTATACAATACTGACACACAGAAGGGGCTCAGGAAATACTGTGAACAAATTAGGGAATACTCTTGTCAAGGCCGGCCTCCAAGGCTGCACTGGAGGCCCTGGTCCCTTTCCTCACTCTCTGAGTAGGGCTTCTCCAGGCCCTGCTCCTTTCCAAATCTCCAGGTCCCCAGCATTCCCCAGTGAGGAAGTGGGAACTCATCATAGTTCGTTCTTATTAGGAGTTATAAAAAGAAAAGTGCACGCCATCTCCGATGACTCCAGGCCCTCTGGGGACAACCTATACGAGGTTTACAGCTATAGGGAGCACACGAGGACATTTCTAATTAAATTCTTTACTGCTTCTACTTGACCTCATTTCAACTGTGCCATAAATCTTGAGAAAAAAAAAAAATTCAAATCCCAAATTTTAAATAATGCTTATGAGCTGGTTTAGAACAGGGAGTCTCCTTATAACCCAATAGCTGCACACACTTGGATTGCCAGAGTGTAGCATGAGACAGGGTCAGTTAAAGGCCACTGGCTATTTCAATTAAAATGTTTTCAAAGATTTCTAAATAATAAACTGGTCTGGCATATAATTACAGAAGAAATAATAATTTAAGAAAACCCTCATAATCCTGTGTGTAATGTTACGGCACACGGTTGGTGTCAACACACCAAGACAAATACCTTCCCAAGACGGGGAGCCACAGAAACAATTAAAGTATAAATCCCGGGCACCATTAACACTCAGGCTCTATTAGCTGACTTTGTCTTTGGTCACATTAAAGCCTCCTGGAGTTTCCCGGTGGCTTGGGAGGGAAGGGTTCTGGACCTACTTAAATGAACATGTAATTCCACTCAGTAAATTTCTCTGTAATTGGCTAATAAGCACATACTTTGGGAAGTAACCATTGGGGATGGCTGGTTGGAGGATTTTTCCCCAAATTTCTTTCTCACTTCCTGTGGTTCTTCTGGCTTAGAGGGTGGTTCGCGTTCACACATCCCCTAGCCTTTCAGAGGTATGGAGACCTGGAAATTCTGAGTAGGTGAGTTCCATCTCAGAGGACACTCATGGGAAGGTGTGCTGTGCTGCTTAAACTCTGATCTATTGTAGAGTTTCTCAGCTTCTGCACTATTGACATCTGGGGCTGGCTCACTCTGTTGTAGGCAGCTGTCGTGTTTATTTGCAGGATGTTTACTGTCATTTCTGCCCTTGATCTACCAGTGGCCAGCAGTGACAGTGCACCCTGTTTTGACAATCCAAAATATTTCTAGAGACTGACAAATGTTCCATGGGGGGCACCATCACCCCCAGTGAGGAACCCCTGGTCTAGCTAGATGTACCCAGGTCACGTGGGCTCAGCATCCCATCATGGTACATCGTGACAGTCCAGCACCACTTCTTGGACAGGAATCTTTCTCCTGACTTGCTTCTCTATTTACCTGGCTTGTGTCATCTTTGACCTTGTGGATTTCACTCCTATTCAGTTTCTCCTCTCCCCGAGGCATGCGGTTCCTGGTTTCTCAGACTTTGACCTGCAGTCATCAACAAAGGATCTTGACTCTGATCCTGGGGCTCTTCCTTCTTGAAGTCACCTACAGAGCTCAACCTTTGCGTCTAGTCTCCAAAGACAGAGCCCAGCATCCTGAAGATGACAGGTTCATAACTGAACACCAGCTTCTCTCAGGACCCAAGCTGTCCCTGATTCGAAGAGAGGCCAAAATGGAAGCTTTATGCTTCTTTTCAGGCTCTTGGAAGGAGATACACCCTGTCCTTCGTTTATAGGTTCCCTTTCTATCTAAAAGTGGGGGACACTGTAGTTCATGAGCCTTTTTGACTTATTTGAGTACATAGTTTATTTCTTTTAGGAGTCTATGATCATCTATTAAAGAAAGTGGGATTTGGGCAATTCTGTGAACTTCTACCAAAATGTAACACTCACTTGGTGCTGTTGTTGCCAGGCTGTTTTCACTGTCATATCTGAAGCTTAAAGTCTCCATGGGAATGCAAGGTACAAGACAGAAAGATTCTCTAGAAATGGGAATGGGGTTGCCAGATTAAAACACAGAACATTCGATAGGGCTGTCAAAATAGGAACAGCTCTGGTCTGTAGCTCCCAGAGAAATGGCCACAGAAGACGGGTGATTTCTGCATTTCCAACTGAGGTACCTGGTTCATCTCATTGGGACTCGTTGGACAGTGGGTGCGGCCCACGGAGTGTAAGCCAAAGCCGGTTGGGATGTCACCTCACCCATGAAACACAAGGAGTCAGGGGATCTCCCTCCCCCAGTCAAGGAAGGCCGTAAGAAACGGTACTGGGAGGAACAGTGCAGTCCAGCCCAAATACTGCACTTTCCCTACAGTCTTCACAACAGGCAGACCAGGAAATTCCTTCTGGTGCCAATGCCAGCAGGACCCTGGGTTTCCAGCACAAAACTGGGTGGCCATTTGGGCAGACACTGAGCTAGCTCCAGGAGTTTTTTTTTCCCCCCCATACTCCAGTAGCACCTAGAATGCCAACAAGACAGAACTCTTCACTCCCCTGGAAAGGGGACTGAAGCCAGGAAGCCAAGTGGTCTGGCTTGGCAGGTTCCACCCCAACAGAGCCCAGCAAGCTAAGATCCACTGGCTTGAAATTCTCCTCGCCAGCACAGCAGTCTGAGGTCACCTGGGACACTCAAGCTTGGTGGCTGGAGGGGCATCCGCCATTGCTGAGGCTTGAGTACGTGGTTGTCTCCTCACTGCATAAACAAAGCCTCTGGGAACTCTGAACCGGGAGGAGCCCGCCACAGCTCAGCAAGGCCACTGTGGCAGGATGCCTATCTAGATTATTCCTTTCTGGGCAGGGCATCTCTAAAAAAAAAAAAAAAAAGGCAGCAGCTCCAGTCAGGAACTTATAGATGAAACCCTCATCTCCCTGGGACAGAGCACCTGGGGGAAGGGGTGGCTGTGGGTGCAGCATCAACAGACTTAAATGTCCCTGCCTGATAGCTCTGACTGGAGCAGCAGTTCTCCTAGCATATAGCATTTGAGCTCTCATAAGGGACAGACTTCCTCCTCAAGTGGGTCCCTGACTCCCATGTATCCTGACAGGGAGACACCTCCCAGCAGGGGCTGACAGACACCTCATACAGGAGAGCTCTGGCTGGCATTTAGCAGGTGCTCCTCTGGGACGAAGCTTCCAGAGGAAGGAACAGGCAGCAATCTTTGCTGTTCTGCAGACTCCGCTGGTGATACCCAGGCAAACAGGGTCTGGAGTGGACCTCCAGCAAACTCCAGCAGGTGTGCAAAGGAGGGGCCTGACTATTAGAAGGAAAGCTAAAAAACACAAAGGAATAATATCAACATCTACAAAAAGGATGTCCACTGAGAGATTCCATCTGAAGGTCACCAATGTCAAAGACCGAAGGTAGATAAATCCACAAAGATGGGGAGAAACTAGTGCAAAAAAGGTGAAAATTCCAAAAACTAAAACGCCTCTTCTCCAGAGGATCACAACTCCTTGCCAACAAGGAAACAAAATTGGACAGAAAACGAGTTTGACAAACTGACAGAAGTAGGCTTCAGAAGGTGGGTAATAACACACCCCTCCAAGCTAAAGGAGCATGTTCTAACCCAATACAAAGGAGCTAAGAACCTCAAAAAAAAGTTAGAGGAATTGCTAACTAGAATAACTAGTGTAGAGAAGAAAATAAATGACCTGATAGAGCTGAAAAACACAGAACTAGAACTAAATGAAGCATACACAAGTATCAATAGCTGAATCAATCAAGCAGAAGAAAGGTTATCAGAGACTGAAGATCAACTCAATGAAATAAAGCAAGAAGACAAGGTGAGAGAAAAAAAGGAGTGAAAAGAAATGAACAAAGCCTCCCAGAAATATGAGACTATGCGAAAAGACCAAATCTACATTTGACTGGTGTACGTAAAAGTGATGGGGAGAATGCAACCAAGTTGGAAAATACTCTTTAAGATATTATCCAGGAGAACTTCCCCAACCTAGCAAAGAAAGCCAATATTCAAATTCAGGAAATACAGAGACCACCACAAAGATACTCATTGAGAAGAGCATCCCTAAGACACATAATCCTTAGATTCACCAAGGTTGAAATGAAGAAAAAAAAAAATGTTAAGGGAAGCCAGAGAGAAAGGTTGAGCTACCCACAAAGGGAAGCCCATCAGACTAACAGTGGATCTCTCAGCAGAAACCCTACAAGGCCAAACAGAGTGAGGGTCAATATTCAACATTCTTTAAAATGATTTTCAATCCCAAATTTCATATCCAGCCAAACTAAACTTCATAAGCAAAGGAGAAATAAAATCCTTTACAGACAAGGAAATACTGAGAGATTTTGTCACCACCAGCCTGCCTTACAACAGGCTAAATGCCCCAATTCAAAGACAATGACTAGCCAATTGGCTAAAGAGTCAAGATTTATTTGTATGCTGTATTCAGGAGAACCATCTCATGTGCAAAGACACACATAGGCTCAAAATAAAGGGATGGAGGAAAAAAAACAATGCAGGGGTTGCAATCCTAGTCTCTAATAAATCAGACTTTAAACCAACAAAGATCAAAAGAGACAAAAAATGGCATGACATAATGGTAAAGGTATCAGTGCAACAAGCAGAGTTAACTATCCTAAATATATATGCATCCAATACAGGAGTACCCAGATTCATAAAGCAAGTTCTTAGAGACCTACAAACAGACTTAGACTCCCACACAATAGTAGTGGGAGACTTTAACACCCCACTGTCAATATTAGATCAATGAGACAGAAAATTAACAAGGATATCCAGGATTTGATCTAAGCTCTAGACCAAGGGGACCTAATAGACATCTACAGAACTCTCCACTCCAAATCAACAAAATACACATTCTTCACAGCATGCATTGCACTTATTCTAAAATTGACCACACAGTTGGATATAAAATACTCCTCAGCAAATGCAAAAGAACAGAAAACATAACAATCTCTCAGACTACAGTGCAATCAAATTAGAACTCAGGATTAAGAAACTCACTCAAAACTGCACAACTACATGGAAACTGAACAATCTGCTCCTGAATGACTATGAGGTAAATAATGAAATTGAGGAAGACATAAAGATGTTATTTGAAACCAATGAGAGCAAAGACACAATGTATCAGAATCTCTGGGACCCATTTAAAGCAGAGTGTAGAGAGAAATTTATAGCACTAAATGCCCACAAGAGAAGGCAGGAAAGATCTAAAATCTACACCCTAACACCACAATTAAAAGAACTAGAGAAGCAAGAGCAAACAAATTCAAAAGCTAGCAGAATACAATAAATAAGATTAGAGCAGAACTGAAGGAGATGGATACACAAAAAAACACCTCAAAAATCAGTGAATCCAGGAGCTTTTTTTTTTTTTAAAGACTAACAAAATAGACTACTAGCCAGGCTAACAAAGAAGAAAAGAGTGAAGAATTAAATAGACACAGTATAATATGATATAGAAAATATCACCACCAATCCCATGGAAATATAAACTACCATCAGAAATACTACAAACACCTGTACACAAATAAACTGGAAAATCTAGAAGAAATAGATCAATTCCTGGGCACATACACCCTGTCAAGACTCAACTAAATAGAAGTGGAGACCAATAACAAGTTCTGAAATTGAGGCAGTAATTAACAACCTACCAACCAAAAAAAGTCCTAGACCAGATGAAATCACAGCTGAATTTTACCAGAGGCACAAAGAGGAGTGGGTACTCTTCCTTCTGAAACTATTCCAAACAGTATCAAAAGATAGAATCCTTCCAAACTCATTATATGAGACCAGTACCTCTTGATACCAACACCACACAGAGACACAACAAATAAAGAAAATTTCAGGTGAATATCTCTGATGAACATTGATGCAAAAATCCTCAATACTGGCAAACAATCAAAAAGCTTATGCACCACAATCAAGTTGGCTTCATTGGTGGGATGCAAGGCTAGTTCAATATATGCAAATCAATAAACGTAATTCGTCACATCAACAGAACCAACGACAAAAACCACATGATTATCTCAACAGATACAGAAAAGGCCATTCAGCAAAATTCAACACCCCTTCATGCTAAAAACTCTCAATAAACTAGGTATTGATGGAACCTATCTAAAAATAATAAGAGCTATATGACAAACCCATAGCCAGTATCATACTGAATGGGCAAAAACTGGAAGCATTCCCTTTGAAAACCAGCACAAGACAAGGAAGCCTTTCACCACTACTATTCAACATGGTATTGAAGTTCTGCCCAGGGCATTATGCAAGATAGATAGATAGATAGATAGATAGATAGATAGATAGATAGATAGATAGATAGATAGATAGATAGAAAAGAAAGAAAGGAAGGAAAGAAAGCGTATTCGATTAGAAAAAGCTGAAGTCAAATTGTCTCTGTTTGCAGATGACATGACTGTATATTTAGAAAACCCCATCATCTCAGCCTAAAATCTCCTTAAGCTGATAAGCAACTTTAGCAAAGTCTTAGGATACAAAAAGCAGTGTACAAAATTTACAAGCATTCCCATACACCAATAACAGACAAAGAGCCAAATCATGAGTGAACTCCCATTCACAATTGCTACAAAAAGAATACAATACCTAGGGATATGACTTACAATGGATGTGAAGGACCTCTTCAAGGAGAACTACAAACCACTGTTCAAGGAAATAAGAGAGGACGCAAACAAATGGAAAAACATTCCATGCTCGTGGACAGGAAGAATCAGTATTGTGAAAATGGCCATACTACCTGAAGTAATTTATAGATTCAATCGTATCCCCATCAAGCTACCACTGACTTTCTTCACAGAATTAGGAAAAAAAAAAACAACTTTAAATTTCATATGAAACCCAAAAAAGCCTGTATAGCCAAGGCAATACTAAGCAAAAAGAACAAAGGTGAAGGCACCATGCTACCTGACTTCAAACAATACTACAAGCTCCAGTAACAAAAACAGCATGGTAATGGTATCAACATAGATATATAGACCTATGGAACAGAACTGAGGCCTCAGAAATAACACCACACATCTACAACCATCTGATCTTTTACAAACCTGACAAAAACAAGCAATGGGGAAAGGATTCCTTATTTCATAAATGGTGTTGGGAAAACAGGCTAGCCATATGCAGAAAGCTGAAACTGGGTTCTTTCCTTATACTTTACACAAAAATTAAATCAAGATGGTATTAAAACTTAAACATAAGACCTAAAAGTATAAAAACCCTAAAAGAAAACCTAGGCAATATCATTCAGGACACAGGCATGAGCAGAAACTTCATGACTTAAACACCAAAAGCAATGGCAACAAAAGCCAAAATAGACAAATGGGATCTAATTAAACGAAAGAACTTCTGCACAGTGAAAGAAACTATCGTCAGAATGAGCAGGCAACCTACAGAATTGGAGAAAATTTTTGCACTCTATCCATCTTACAAATGGCTGATAGCCAGAATCTACAGAGAACTTAAGGAAATTTACAAGAAAACAAACAACCCCATTGAAAAGTGGGCAAAGTATATAACCAGACACTTCTCAAAAGATGACATTTATGCAGCCAACAAACATTTTTAAAAAAGCTCATCATCACTGGTCGCATGATAAAAAAAAAAAAAAAGCTTCATCATCCTTATAGAAATGCAAATCAAAACCACACTGAGATACCAGCTCACACCAGCTAGAATGGCGATCATTTAAGTCATGAACAACAGGTGCTGGAAAGGATGTGGAGAAATAGGAATGCTTTTACACTGTTGGTGTGAGTCTAAGTTAGTTCAGCCATTGTGGAAGACCGTATGTCAATCCCTCAACAATCTATAACTAGAAATACCATTTGACCCATCAATCCCATTACTGAGTATAAACCCAAAGGATTATAAATCATTCTACTATAAAGACACATGCATATGTATGTTTATTGTGGCACTGTTTACAATAGCAAAGACTTGGAATGAATCCAAATGTCCATCAAGGATAGACTGGATCAAGAAAATGTGGCACATATACACTGTGGAATACCATACAGCCATGAAAAGGTTGAGTTCATATCTTTTGCAAGGGCATGAATGAAGCTGGAAACCATTCTCAGCAAACACAAGAACAGAAAACCAAACATGACATGTTCTCACCCATAAGTGGGAGTTGAACAATGAGAACACATGGACACAGGGAGGAAAACATCACACACTAGGGTGTGTCTGGGGAGTTGGGGGCTAGGAAAGGGATATCATCAGGAGAAGTACCTAATGTAGATGACGGGTTGATGGGTGCAACAAATCACCATGGCACGTGTATACCTAAATAACAAACCTGCACGTTCTACACATGTACCCTAGAACGTGTGTGTGTGTGTGTGTGTGTGTGTGTGTGTGTGTGTATCTCCACGCAGGGCATTCAGTTTAATTTGAATTTTAGATAAAACAAAGTTTTAAAGAGTAAATATATCCCATATATCCAGTATGGGATATGCTTCTGCTGAAAAAACAATCAGTCATTTGTTTGAAATTTAAATTTAAATGGGTGGCCCATATTTTTAATTGCTAAATCTGGCCACCTAAGCAGGTAGGATCTCTTTTTCTTGGGGAATATCGGATCTGAACTTGATCTCATCCCACTCCATCTTGACCTGACCTTGTTTGCGGTGAGGACATGGTGGGGTGACCACCAGGGGAAGTGAGGACTCAGGGAAACCCAGTGGAGACACACACTCATCCTGTCACATCTTGTTCTCAGGTGCTGGCTACAAGCTGGGGAGGTCTGAACACCTTTCTAGATCCGGTTCCCATAGCTACTCCCACTGTTGTAGTTAGCAGCTCTGGCCAAGGATTTGTCCGTAGCTACTGTCATACAGAAAAGTAAACAGCCCAGCTAATTGTGTTTGCAGCTCCTGATTTTGTAACTCCCGGTTTTGTCAGAGTCTCTCTTCATTGGATCCCAAATTCTGCTGAGCTGGAACATTTGCATGGGTGCCCTAAGCTCCTAGTTCACGTGTAGTGATTGACAGACATCTGTCACTCTTAAGTAATATCACTGACCATCCTGGTTTGCTCAGGACTGAAGAGTTTCCTGGGCCTTGGGACTGTCCATGCTGAAACTGGTAAAGTCCCAGGCAAGTTGGGATGAGTTGGTTATCCAACCTGAGGCTATTGGTGGAGCTCTCTGGGAGATGGTTTGCAGGGAACAAACCTCCAAAATTCAAATTCCAATCCACTGAATGACAGGGTTCTTACTCACACTGAGTTGGATGGATAAAAGTGAGTTCTGGACTTTCCACAGATGGCCAGGTTAACCATCACCTTCAGAGAGAGGCCTTTCTGGACCATTCTGCCTACCTAGTCCCAACCGCTTGACACAATGGTTTCTTCCCTAGCATGTCTCACACCTGGGAATCGTATTCATTTTTTGCCCCTGTCAATAGCTGGAAACCTCCGTGAGGGCCATTGCCTTGTCTGTTTTGTTTATTGCTGAAATCCCCAGAAATCAGAATAGACCGGGCACATTGCAGCTGCTCCCAAAATATCTACTGACTGAGGAAATAGATGATTCAGTGCCCAGCCATGGCAGAGATAAGGCACTGGGAGTGGGCGGGAGCAATGCAGCCCTTGACTTTAGAAGCCTGTTAGAAAGATGGGTGTTTAAAACAGATAGCAGCAGCCCAACACGAATGTTTTACGGAGACACCCAGAGGGCATGTGTAGCCATGCCCAGGAAGCCTTCACAAACGGTTTACCCAAATGATTACTTTAAATGGGTTATCAAGGTGGGCACAGGGCTTCCCTTCTTTTCACTTTTAAAGAACATCACAGGGGTGGGCAATGCAGAAGTGATAGGGCCCAGATGGCACTGGGGGTTGAGGGTCCCACAGGGTGGGTGTAAGTGGGGAACAACTATTTGTGAAAATTAACTTGGGAAGACTGCACTGACATTCAGGCCCGAAGATGTTCAGATCCAGCAGTCTTACGTTTTTGATTTAAAAAAAATAAATGGGAAGACATGGTTTTCCTGGTCACACACATTCTATTTTGTCAAAATATGCCCGATTGCCCTTTCTCCCTTCTGTATGCCTGGTGCCATTTTAACTAACATCCTCATCCCACTCTGAGGCCCTCGAAGACTTTAACTCGCCCTCAAGGCCTCTCTAGCCAACATCATCTTCTCCCTATTCTACCAGAATGAGAAACCTTTTCTCTCCATTTACCAGCAAGCAAAGGGCACACCTACATAAACATTTTACACTAGATGTGTTAATGACTACTTTGGACTATCTAAATTTAGAAAAAGAGTTTATCTGTTTGAAAAGAATTTACCTCTCATTTACCCGTTTGAATCTGACTGCTTGAAAATATCTCACCCCACAATGATACCAAAGGCACCATCTGGCCATCTTTCTTATTTCATGGGCCTTGATTCTGAAAACACAAGGATCTCTTCACATAGATACCCATTAAAATAACCCTGTAAAACAAAATTTCAGTTCCCTTTGATATGTTTGGTTTGGTTTTACTGGGTTGTTGTTTTTAGGTTTTTTTTTTTTTTGGTGTGTGTTTGTGGGGGTTATATTTAAATGTAATTTTCAGTTTACTATTAATGAGAAAAGAGAAAAAGGAGTAGAAAACTGGGAAGTGGGATAGTCACATTTCCAACAGCAAACGTGTTATTTTTTAAGTGGATTTCAGTAGAAAACTGGGAAGTGGGATAAAGAGTCACATTTCCAACAGCAAACGTGTTATTTTTTAAGTGGATTTTAGTAGGTGTCTTGGAACATTGGTCAAGCCATTGGTATGTGGTAAATAACCTGGTAGGTGGAATTGAGTCTAAAAACTCAACATCGGAACTTTACCCAAGAAAACTGCCCAAGAGCGAGGTCACTTCCATTGGAAATTCTGTGTCCATCTGTCCATCCATTCATCCATCCATCCACCCATCCATCCATCCATCTTTTCAATAATTTTCCTTCTACCTTTCAATAATTTTGACTGCTGACTCTGTGCCAGAACTCTTTCAGGTTCCTGTCCTAATGGAACTCACATTCCATAGGCAGGAGACAGAGTAAACAACCAACCAAACAAAGAAAATCAATCAATAAACAAGAACATCAGCTAGTGGTAAGTGCCACGAGGAAACTAAACCCCAGGGCTGTGACAGAGTATAATGGGGAAGTGTGGGGCAAGGGCATTAAAGCAGGTGGTCAGGGAAGGTCTCCCAGAGGTGGTGACATTTCAGCCTAGCTGAGAAGAAAAAGAATAAATTCAAGTCCTGCCTAGTGAGTAAATAGCCAGTGTGACAGCCCAGAGGCAAGAATGAGCCTGGCCTGGTTCAGGATTCCGCAAGTGAGTCAAAGGAGAATAGTTTAAGAAGAAAAGGCACCTTGAAATCTCTGGCCTATCAATGGAGAAAGAAAAGAAATACGGGTTTGCTATCTTTTGATACTGGAAGTCAGTCCCGTATCTACCTTGAAGTCACACCTAACTTCTTGGCGATCCCGACGGCTTTTTGTACCTCACTGTAAACCTGCTTTCCCCCAACCAGCTCACCCTGTTGAAACCAGTCTGATTCAGTAACTGACTCCTCTTTGCTGAGCTTTGTGAAATTAGGCACTTGGTAAATTGGCATTAGGGAGGAGGGAAAAGGGTTTCCCCCGGAACAGCCCAAAACATTCTGTGCAAACATTTCCCGAGGCACCACTTCCCGGCTGGAAGTAATGGGTGGCTATTTGCAAACTGCTTAGCGGGTCTAACCACTGTCAACCCATCCTCATTAGCTGCAGCCGGAACAAAGGCACCTTCCTGGAAGCCTTTGTTGGTTGAAAAAAAATAAAAGTGGTTTTCTTTGGACACGCTCTAACTCCCATTTGTGTGTGCATCAGAAATACATAATGAATATAATGAAATATGGGAGATGCTGTCCTAGCACATGCAAATCAAACATTTATTTGCTAAAACAATTACATTAGAAAACAGCCATTGCCTGTAAAATTCTGGAATGAATGAAAACTTTTTATTTGGTTTCCTTCTAAATGTGCTTATCATTTTAGGTAAGGACATCTTTTCCCAGTACTTCTTACTTCACCCACCAAGCTGTGGACAGAAGTTTATGAAACCCGGTATCTCCTAACACATAACAGTCTTTTTATTTGTCCTTAATAAACCTCAAAGAAGGTTCACCCTCGTGCCTGGAGTAATTTTCCAATTGATTCATTTTCTTTGGATCATAAAACAAGTACACCACATGTTAGACACACTGGAATTACTTTTTTTAAAAATTAACTACTCGTGATTAAGCCAAGCAGAGTTATATATAAAGGGTTAAGAGAGCCACTTAGAATTAAATGATGCTATCCGATAAATTTTGCTTTTTGGAATAAAGCAATTTTCTCTTCGTTGCAGTCTTACTAATAGGATACAGTGTCTGCAATAACTGTATTTCAGAAAACTGAAGTTCTCCCACTTCTTTAGCTCTCTAATTTCTTACATGATGCCCCTGGATTTACAAGTATTTTTAATAGACTGATGTTCCAGATTCTTCTATACAGTCAAATCCTTTCATAATCAGAGACTTGTTTTTCTGCAGGAATTTAATTCCCTCTGCAGAATTGTAACATGGGTTGGACTGATCTGGTTTACATTTTCTGACATGTTTTCCCTCCCCTGAAGATTAACTTAACTATCGCTTGGCTCCTTCTCAATTCTTTTCATCTCATTTTCACTTAAAAAATATTCTGATTTTATTCAGTAGGGTATCTTGCACTGTTTTCTGAAGATAGGGATTTTTAGCTCTGGGAACACGGTTTCATGCTGCCAAGTGCTTCTCCTTTGAATTCCAGATGATGCCTAGATTGTTGGAAATTAACGCAATGTGTCCAAAATTTATATAAAAAAATTCAGCTTAGTGAGCTGAATATCTCTATTAAGTCAAGTCACTCGGTTAGTCAATTTAACACCATTTTGTCCAAAGGAATCCATTCTATCAGCCATTTATCATTAAGTACATAATGCACTGAGTTGGGTAAGAACATTTAAATATATATTTTTAAAATCTACAGAATGCATTTAACCCCTACGGTGGTTTAAATGTTTGTGTCTCGTCACCCCCCGCCCTCCAAATTTTCTATGTTGAAACCGAATACCCAGTGCAATAGTATCGCGAGATGAAGGGTTTGGGAAGCCATCCTTATCACAGATGAGGACTCTGTCCACATGGATGGGATTAGAGCCCTTAGAAAAGAGGCCCCTGAAGAGTGCTGCCATGTCCCTTCCACCACGTGAGGCCACAGTAAGTTCCCTGTATGGGGAATACACCCCACCACACACCAAATCTGCTGCCACCCGATTCCCAGCGGAGGGATCCCAGCCTCTAGTACTGTAGGAAACACATTTCTATTGTTTATAAAGTACGCAGTTGAAGGTAATTTGTTCTAGCAGTCTGAACAAACTAAGACAACTCCCCTCTTTAGATAATTAAATCTCTCACATTCCTTAGAACTTAGCTTAAAAACCTCCTCTTCAGCTGGGCACCGTGGCTCACACCTGTAACCCCAGCACTTTGGGAGGCCAAGGCAGGTGGATCATGAGGTCAGGAGTTTGAGACCAGCCTGGCCAGTATGGTGAAACCACATCTCTATTAAAAATATGAAAATTAGCCCAGGGTGGTGGCGTACACCTGTAGTCCTAACTGCTCAGGAGGCTGAGTCAGCAGAATGATTTGAACCCAGGAGCCGGAGGTTGCAGTGAGCCAAGGTTGCACGCCATCCAGCCTGGGCAACAGAGCAACACTCCGTCTCAAAAAAAAAAAAAAAAAGAAAAACCCTCCTCTTCAGAGATACCCTCTCCAGCTGTTCCTCCCTCCCTCCCTTCCTCCCTCCCGCTTCTTGGAGCTAATTTACAACTCACAGTTGCTTTTTCTGTTGTTTGGTCCGTCTCTGCCACTATTTTCATATTCCATGAATCTGTAACGTACTGGTCATAACACCGCACCTAGCCCGGTGTCTGATACAAAGCAGGTGCTTAATAAATGTACAGTAAATTAGTTAAAAAATACAGGTCCTTAGAAGGGTTAGTTTTTCTCAATTCTCTGGCCTAGCCTCCTACAATAACTGAATTAGCCAGTTACCAACATGATCTCATCATTTTATTTTGAATCTGAGTTGAATTATGACTGCTATATTGTTGTCATTTTAGAAGACATTGTTCTCACCTCTCTGGCTAGATGTGTCCACAAATACTTCCTCCCAGGAGAAGGACTCCACCAACCCAGGGATTCTGGCTCTGGTGTCTGGCACTTTGAACAAACACTTCTCCGGGCTGCGTTATCCTTGTGAAGGAGGCCATCCAAACTAAAGAGCACTTCTGGTGAGATTTGCCATTGTGATTTTCAAGCCTGCGCATTTAAGGCAATCTGCAGAGAGCACGAGGGTCAGATTGACCTCTCCGCAACTCAGCTGTCTCCAATTCCCCAAGAGCTGGTGGAGAGGTCATCTCACCTTTTTTTGGGCACTTGGCTCTTTAATTGCCAGAATGAGAGGATTTGATTAAATAAACTCTATAGTTTCTCCTGCTCTAGCATTTTGCAATGACTTCCATTATATGGAGGGACGGCATTTCTTTCCCAGGTAAGAATCAGTCCTTGCTCTGGTGCCTGGGAGAGGCTCTACTTCTGAGCAGTGGGAGCAGCAAAAGCAGATAATTCAAAGGTAATGAGCAGCAGGTCTGAGGCTCCTGAACATTTCCTGTCTATTTTTAGAGAATCTGGGATTCTATCCAGCAGGCCTGCCGATTGCATCAACCAAATAATAAATTCGTTGCAGAAATCCATTACGCATTGATTCCATGAGCTTGGATTACCAGCTTGCTAGTGTGGCCTGGCTGTACTAGGGTAATCAACCATTCCAGTTTGCCTGGGACCAAGGGGATGTCCCAGAAGTTGGGACTTTCACTGTTAAAACCGAGACAGGCCCAAGCAAATTGCACAAGTGGTGACCATTAGTCTATTTATCTCTAATAATGTCGATTACAATAGCAACAGCCATCAGCAGCAGCATCATTGTTGGGACTTACTAAGTTCGAAGCACCTGCTACACTGTATTAGGACTTTACTAGTACCATCTGACCTTCAGAGCAACCCTGATGATACTAGATTCCCCCCATTTCACAGATGGAAATGGACTCTCAGAAAGGTTATGTGCTTATTTCAAAGACTCTTGGCTAATAAGGAGCATACTTAGGATTACAAATGTGACCAACCTGAACTTAAACACTGTGTCAACATTGGAAACTTGGCCACTGATTGGGTATCTGATGACATCAAGGACTTCTTGTTAACTGCTTTCTAGGTGTGCTAATGTTGTTATGGTTATTCTTTCTTTTTTTTTGAGACAGAGTTTCGCTCTTGTTGCCCAGGCTGGAGTGCAATGGCACGATCTCGGTTCACCGCAACCTCCGCCTCCTGGGTTCAGGCAATTCTCCTGCCTCAGCCTCCTGAGTAGCTGGGATTACAGGCACGCGCCACCATGCCCAGCTAATTTTTTGTATTTTTAGTAGAGACGGGGTTTCACCTTGTTGACCAGGATGGTCTCGATCTCTTGACCTTGTGATCCACCCGCCTCGGCCTCCCAAAGTGCTGGGATTACAGGCGTGAGCCACTGCGCCCGGCCTGGTTATTATTTCTTTTTAAGTCTTCATCTTTAGAGGCACATTTAGTAATATTTACTGATGGGAAAATAAATCAAATAAAACCCATGTCAATAAGCCGTATCAAGCTCAGAGTTGTCCCTCAATGCAATCCCCGGGTTCAAGTTAGTGTAGAAAGAGCTAACGCTGGGGGCCTGGGCTGGGTCTGCCCCTAACTAGCCAAGTGAGCAAGTGTCTATTCTCCAGTTTGCCTGGGTTTAGACATAATCTTCATCATGAGAATGCTTTTATTTTTCTATAAGAAAAGCCTTGCTATTTAAACTTGTGTGTGTGTGTGTGTGTGTGTGTGTGTGTACATGTGTGTGTTTGGTTATCAGTGGAACCCTTGATTCAAATAAAATGTTCCACAAATGCCTAATTCATAAAACCTTTAAAATGAGTTGTTTCAGTGTAAGGGAGAACCATGAATCTTCCAAATAGCATCCTTTGAAAACCCAGTGGTCTATGCCATCCCTACCTGCAGAACCTAACAATGTCAGAAAGAAACATTCAGTCAGTGTGATAACTATGGTTCTATGAGGCAGGATTGGCAACCTTGACCTGTCAAGGCTGAGTTATACATGTTGTAGGCTTGGTGGGTCATATGATCAATGTCGCAGCTACTCAGTTCTACCCTCCCAGCACAAAAGCAGCCATGGACAAATGTGAAAGAATGGATGTGGCCATGTTCCAATAAAACTTTAGCCAAGGTGGGTGGATCACAAGGTCAAGAGATCGAGACCATCCTGGTCAACATGGTGAAACCCCATCTCTACTAAAAATACAAAAATTAGCTGGGCATGGTGGTGCGCGCCTGTAGTCCCAGCTACTCGGGAGGCTGAGGCAGGAGAACTGCTTGAACCCAGGAGGCGGAGGCTGCGGTGAGCCGAGATCGTGCCATTGCACTCCAGCCTGGGTAACAAGAGCGAAACTCCATCTCAAAAAACAAACAAAAAAAAACAACTTTATTTATAGACACAACTTTGAATTTCACATAGTTTTTGTGTGTCAGAAAATATTGACTCTTCCACAAAATGTAAACATGATGCTTAGCTGGTGAGTATATAGAAACAGGCTCAGTTTGGCCCATCAGCTGTCATTTGTTGATCCCTGCTATAAAGATGTGTCAGGAGACTGGTTTTGATTTTCTTTTTTTGAGATGGAGTCTCGCTTTGTCACCCAAGTTGGAGTGCAGTGGTGCCATCTCAACCCACTGCAGCCTCCGCTTCCCGGGTTCAAGCAATTCTTCTGACTCCCGGGTAGCTAACATTTCAGGCTCACGCTACTATACCTGGCCACATTTTGTATTTTTAGTGAAGACGGGATTTCACCATGTTGGCCAGGCTGGTCTCGAACTCCTGACCTCAGGTGATACGCCTGCCTGGGACTCCCGAAGTGCTGAGATTACAGGTGTGAGCCACCACGCCTGGCCTTGGTTTCTATTTTTGCCCCATGAGTTACTATGTGCACATTTGTGGGAAAGTTATTTAAGCCCTCAAGCCTCAGTTTCCTAGTTGTGAAAGGGGTATTAAAAGTAAACTCTGTAAGCATCAGGGATATATGGGAACTCTACACTTTCCTCTCTGTTTTTCTGTGAACATAAAACTTCTCTAAAACATAAAGTCTGTTTAGGAAGAAAGAAATTCACACTTAAATAAAATCTTCTCCACGAGTTTGTTGTGCAGATTCAATGAGATAAGACACTAAAATATCTCAGCACATGGTAGTCACCCTCAGCTACAATTACTCGGTGCTCACGGAAACCAGTGTCCTGCCCTTTTCGACCTTCAAATAGCTGTGACCATTGCAAGGCACAGCTCTGAAGCAATGACCCTTAGAACTTGGATCCTGGGCCTGTTTTGGCAGAATGAACTGACCTAGAATCAGCATGGATCAAACTCACACATATACGCATTTTTCCTCGGCCCCCAGCCTCCACCCCAGCGCCATCACCCGTTACTGGCTGAGCTCCTGGGCCTTTTCCCTGGGCTAAAGCGTTATTTGCTTTTCTTCTGCAACTTTTTCCAAAGATATGAGCTTAAATAACCTTATCAGTTATCCCTTCAACTCCTCCCCTATGTTCCCCATTGGAGCAGTGTGATTTTTACATAATATCTTAGGCAGTTCCTGTGGCCTCTCTTCTCCAATTTTAGTGTACATGCTGCCAAAGAAGCAAGCACGTGGCCTCTCTTCCCTATGGGCCTCCTGGGCAGGTGTGTGTGTGCAAGGGGGAGGGTGGGGAGTGGTCGCATTCATATCTGATAACAATTTTCTACTACTTCCTTCATCTTGGACTCTACTGAGCTTTCTCATTTCCTGGCATTTCTTTGCCTTGCTTTGAAACATGGAACACCGCTATTCCTTGGGGGACATTTCTGGCCTGACGGCCTCTAGCTCCTCCCTGTTTGCAAGGTCTGGGATTTGGGCGATCACACCTCCTGCTCTGAGGGTCCTTGGAGTTATTTTGGATCTCTTTGTATAGCAGTCACCTCAAGAATCCTAGGGGTTCTTTTCCTTCCTTATTTTCTCCTCCAGGCCCTACCTAAATGAGTTGCTAAAGGGCTGGCTTTGTGGGATCTGAATTCATGCCATGCAGCTGTCCTCAATCACAGTCACTTCCTGATGTTGCTGGGGCATCCGTCAAATGCCTCAGCAAATCTTTTTTTTTTTAACTCTTTACATTTTATTTTTCTTATTGTTTAAAAATAAAGTGCATTGTGCACATTTACTTTGTAAAAGTAATTCATATACCTTATTTAAACTGCATAGAAATTGAACACAGAGAAAAATAAGCATATTGTTATTCAACAGTTTTGAAGAATTTTCTACTGAAACATTTTGACATATTCCTGTGATGAGATCATTCTCTCTCTGCCTCTTTCTCTATTTATATATATATATGTGTAGTAGTGTCTGCTGATATAGTTATTTAACATAGTAGCATCAATATATTTGTTATTACTCTCCTAGTGAACATCATTCTGTGACTTCATAATATTCCAACAAGGGTCATCTGATGTTTTATTTAATCATTTCCAATGTATTGAACATTTGTTTTCATTTTTTACCATTATAAATAATACTCCAAGCAGCATCTTTATGCATAGATGATTTTTATCGTGTCTTAAATTACGTATTTATGGTTGATTGCTACAGGTGGAATGACTTTAGGAACATCTTAGAGATAGTTATATATTCTTTAAGAAAAAGGCACTGTCAGAGCCTGTGTTACATGATATGGCTGCTACTATTGACTTTCTGCTTCTTTTAACTGAAATCTTGGTTCCTGGATTACTCTCCCAGAGAGAATAATCCTCAAGAAACTCTCCACTCAGTTTGTCACCTTTACACCAAACCATGCCCTTCCCTTTGCTTTAGGGCACTTGGCTGCAAACGACACCAGATCAACTATATGCACCAACCTTTTGTTTGAGAACATAAATACCAGCTCAACCACTGATCATTTTGCCTGACCTTTCTGAGTTCGTCAGTTTGTCTCTGATATATAGCAAAGCCGAACTTCTTTGTTTTAAGAAAATTTCCAGGAGTTGAATCCCCAGATCAATGCATTCATGATGGTGCAAAGTAAAGCTGTAATATTTCACTGCTAAACCCTTCAGGAGAGCAAGCAATCACTCTGGCTCCTTGCCTACCACTGTTCACTGGTGCAGTTTTATGTCTCCCGAAAACGTCTTACTAAACACACCAAGGGCTAAATTGTCTCCTGGCTTCCTGTATCCAATTGGGTAACTGAGGCACATACACCCTCCTCAAATGCACCCTAGCTGACACACACATTTGACTGACTTCTGAAAAAGCTTTCGTTAACTTCACTCCAAGAATAGTTAGCTTTTGCCTTTTCTGTGAAATCACATCCAACGGCAGGCTCAACCTGTCATGGTCTCTCTGTGAGGCCAGTCTACAGGCTAAGGTGTAGGTGGAAATGAAAATCAGAAATGACTAGGAAGAGCTCCCTGCTCCTTTTGGAAGACAGCTACCTCCTGTGTCAAGTGACAGAAGTGAAATTCACTACCTGCCTTCTTTTCAGAATGAATAAAAACCTGATCCATCTAGAAAATCCATTTGGAACTTATCTCCATGCTTCTATATGTAGGCAGTATTCACCTCACAGCAATATCACATTTGTTTCACTGCCGGAAGGGGCCTTGGAGCTCATCTTGAGGGCTTGTTGGAGACTTTAGCTGAGGAGGGTCCCAGACAACCCCTTCTAAACTCTTGGTCTGAGGAAAACATTGTCTTCAACTGTCTGTACAGACTTGGAAGAGAAGCAGAGAGTGAGGGAAGACACACCTGCCTGGCCATCAGAGGTGGATGCTCGGCTCACCGACTGTCACTGATGACAGTGGCAATTCCCTTGATTTCCTTAAGGCTCAGTTTCCTCATCTGTGAGTGTGGATACTAACAGCTTCCCTACGACCTTGCCTGGAAAAGGAGAAATGTTTTTCAAGCCCTTTTCATGGTACCTGGCATGAGAAATGATCCACACTAAAAGCTATTATTGTTAGCTAGAGAGATGTCTCAATGAATTGCAGTGACCACGAGAGGGATAAGTCGTGCAGGTAGATCTCTCTCCCCACAGTACTAGCATCCATTTTTCTGCCTATATTTTACAGGTGAGGAGAATGAATTTCAGATGCGTTAGTGGCTTAGTACCTAATGGCATATTCAGGACTCATACTCAACTTCCCTGATCCAGGAATCGGCATTCTCTCTGCTATCTTGCACTGCCTGCCAAAAAATTCAGGTGACCACAGACAAGGACACCACTAGGAGGGTACCTGAGTTGACAGTGAGATGACTGACGAGATGTCCCCAGCATGAGGTGTCAGCCACGGACATAGATCTTTAGACTAACACAGCCAGGTCTTCCCTTATAACCTGACCATCCTTTCTGAGTTCAAGACACCTCCTTCCATGTCTGTTTACCAATACTCAGTGAGTATAACTGTGAGATGCATGATACTTAGCAACCTGTTGTGCAGAAATTTTGACAATACATGTTTTTTTTTTTTTTTTTTTTTTTGAGATGGAGGCTCACTTTGTTGCCAGGCTGGAGTGCAATGGTACCATCTCAACTTACTGCAACCTCTGCCTCCTGTGTTCAAGCAATTCTCTTGCCTCAGCCTCCTGAATAGCTGGGGCTACAGGAGTGCACCATCACATCCAGCTAATTTTTTGTATTTTTAGTAGTGACAGGGTTTCATTATATTGGCCAGGATGGTCTTGATCTCTTGCCCTCATGATCCGCCTGCCTTGGCCTCCTAAGACAATACATTTAAAAATCTCCCCATTAGTCTAGGCATGGGATAAAATGTCATAGAACTATACCCACCCCCTCAAAAAAAGAAGAGTGTATGTAAAAGCTGGTGAAATCTGAATGCGGTGTATGTTCAGCTAATACGGTATTGTACCAATGTCAATTTCCTGGTCTTGTTAGTGTCCTGCGGTTAAACAAGGTGTTATCATTATAGGGAGCGAAGGCCTTTCTCTACTAGTTTTGCTACTCCTTGTAATTCTAAAATTATTTCAAAACACAAAAATGTTAAAAGTCCAAGTCCCCTACTTTACTCTGTTCTTCCAGAAAATTATCTTAAGGAAATAAAGATGCATACAGAAGGCCATCATGTCCACCATAGGAGGTTTCAAAGTATACTCTCACGCAGCTGCATGGTGGGTGAGGGCAGTGGGTCATGGCAAGTGGGGGTCAGCTTGCCTGGGCGACCTGGTACTGCTTTATTTGCTCAGCCTCTGGCGAGCTGCTTCATGTCTGTGTGCCTTGGGCATCTCACCTATAAAATGAATGTAACATAACAACATCTACCTCATCCCATTTTTCTGTCCAGTCTGCACATGTAATTTGTGTGCCGGATAGAATCTGGCACCATGTATGTGTCTCAGTAAGTGTGAGCTAGAATCATGTTTCAAAGGAACACTAGAAAACATGAGAAAATGTTGCCATTAGTGAAATTTGGAGACAATAAAACTATACTTAACTATTGATGCTATTTTTGAAAGGTATAGAGATGTGTAAAACAGTGGCTAGAAAAGTTTGCTCAGATGTTTTCAGAAGGTGGTGCATTTTTCTCGTCCTCTCTAAGCTCTGCTACGATTTCTAAAAACGAACTGGATGAGCAATGATATGTCGAATTTTAAAATGAGAATAAAATGCGACTCTCTGTTAAATACAAATGGCCAGATAACATCGCCTCTCAGCTGCTTTGTGTGTTTAACCCCACGCCTTTCTGTTATTTCTGTGCTCTCTGAAAGCCGCAGAATCTGTCTCTGGGATGCTGCATTTCCCTAAGAAAGGAGAGGGAGCCAGACGCCTCTGGGGTGCATGGTTATGTGCTCTTGTTAATATCAGGGCTGGTCATGAGTGCCGGGGTCCGGAAGTGCATGCAGTCTGCTTGTAAAACATGTGCCACACTGCAGAGCGTGCAGGGTCCAGGAGCCAGCCCAGCGGAGGGTTCAGTCACCTGCTCTGTGGGGACCAGGGCCTGCTCCAACCTTCACACTCCCAATCCCAGCCCCAGACAGGAGTCTCTAAAGGGACGTGGGCTGACAAATGCAGCTGCATCCTCATGGTTCCAGGGAAGCCTTGTGGGGTCTGAGCCCATTTTCTTTGCTTCCAAATTTTCCTCTTTTCTCCTGAAATGGGGCCAGCCTGCAGTGGCTAGGCTTCTTTCCTCCAGCTTGTTTGTTCTGTTGAAGGTCTCTGATGGGCACTTGTGGGCACTCAAGCCACTTATCTCTCCCTCCTCCAGGGTGCTGGCCCTCAGCAGGCTTTGGGGAAGGAACAAGGAGCCACCTGCCTGTGGGATTTAGGGATCAGGCCCAGCAGAGCTGCAGTAGTCAATTAGGCACACAGCAAACTTGAACTTCTGTGATCCAAATAGACATCCCCTCTCCCTTCAAGAGCATGTCCCAACCCTACTGGCAAGGATTATGCTAGCAAAGCCCCAGCCCAGCCCCAAGGACTCTCTGCCCTGCTGGTTCTCGTTCAGGAAGAGACCCAGATGTCAGACTGCCTACTGCTATGTGACTGGGGGAGGGCGGGAGAGAAGATGAGACCCAGGCTCAAGCTGCCTCTGACCCCATTTCTGGGAGGGTCCCAGGGGCTACCACATTCAGACTGAAAGGAGGGAAATCTCCCTCACCCCAGATTACATTTTGGGAGGTTAAAAATTCTCCTCCTTCTATATCCTGACAACCATCCCTAAACCCCAGAAGGAATGTCTGCTTGTGAAACTTCAAGTAAAACTCACTGATGGCTTTCCATGGCATTTGAAATGAAAGCCAGTTCCTCACCAGGCCTGCGGGCTCCAGCCAGCCCTCCATGACTTGCTCTCTCCATTCCTGGCTCTGCTCAGTCCTCTGGGCCTCCTTTCTGCTCCTGGGATGCCCAGACTTCCCCACTCAGAGACTTTGCACATGCTCTTCCTCATGCTTGGAAAACTGAGCTCCTTCCTGTCCACCACCCACCAGCCACCACTCTATAGGAAGGATCAGGGTTTATCAGCTCAGACCTCACTGAGTTCCTGCAAAGTCACCCCCAGTTACTTTCTTCATAGCACTGGTCACAAGAGCTAATTCCTTTATACCTTTGTTTGATTACTGTCTACTCCCCCACCACTAGGAGATGGCTCCGTGACACTAAGTGCTTGTCCTTGGCATCCACACATCTCCCCAGTGCTAAGAACATGCAGGGCACATAGTAGGTGCTCAGTAAATCATTGCTGGGTGATAAAAGGATGAAAGCACGAGGCTTTTACTTGATAGAACACAGGCTCTTGGTTGCATATAAAAATTTGCTTCCCCAGAGAAGAAGACTCTGCTGGTATCTTAAGGGGCAGGGGCAGGGGTGCTGGTCGTCATCCCAGCCTACCAGAGCCCAGTGGGAGGGACAGACATGACAGAAAAAAACGTACAACAGAGGCTGAGAAGGGCAACTGCAGGAATGGCCCAAGGTACCTAGAGGAGGGTGGGTCTGATTTAATTCTAATGGGGTTTGTGGGGGTGGGGGGAGTCCAGGGCTGATGATGTCCAGGTGGACTTGGAAAACTGAAGAGGATGTGGCATGAAGCATATGTGGGAAGGGAAGGGAAGCGTGACACAGCGTGGTGCATAGTAGGACTACCTGCAGTGAGCCTGAGCTAAGAGAGAGGGCAGCTGGCTGGAAAAGAAGGCAGAGGCTGACTGAGATCTTTTTTCCTTGCTTCCTTCTCTCTTTAATGCAAGCCATCAACCAGCAACTCAATACACTTCACTCACTTATCTTATTTTGCTTGCTGTTTGTTTGTTTGTCTTGAGACAGGGTCTTGCTCTGTTGCCTAGTCTGGAATGCAGTGGTGCAATCATTGGCTTACTGCAGCCTCAAACTCCTGGGCTCAAGTGATCCTCTTGCCTCAGCCTCCTAAGCAGCTGGGATGAGAGGTGTGCACCACTGCACCTGGCTAATTTTAAAAATGTTTTTGTAGAGATGGAATCCCACTGTGTTGCACAGGCTGGTCATGAAATCCTGGACTCCAGTGATTCTCCTGTCTTGACCTCCTAAATTTCTGGGATCACAGATGTGAGTCACCAAGCCTGGTTCTTATATATATTTTCAATTGTCTGTTTCACCACTGGGATGGAAACACTATGAGGGCAGGGATTTCACCATTTTAAAATTGTTTTCCCAACACAGAAACACTGCTTGGCACATAGTAATTGCTCAACAAAGAGCTCTTGAGTCCGTAAGTCTGCAGGTCTTCAGCACAGACCAGTGAGTGTTCAGCAGGTAGAAGCATCGGTGCTGATAGTCTTAGGTATCATATGAATAAATGTTCTTTATTTTCACAGAGATTTTTAAAAACTAACTCTGTGACTTCATGAATGTTATTGCTTAGAGTAAGGCCAAATTAAAAAAAAAGTGGAGTTCTTTTCAAGAAAACTATTTATATAGCAAAGTCCAAAATCCAGGTGGAAAAGAGCACACTCAAGACCGACATGACCAAACTGACATTCTAGAAACACGGCTCAGGCAATAGCCTGAGGTGCAGGTCAGGGGACAGGAGAGGAGGCAGTTCCATTGGTCCAAGGGAGAGGAAATGAGGTTTGAGCTAACGACTGGGGGTACAGGTGAGGAGCAGTGGGGTGAAGGACCTGGACCTGGAACAGGTGAGGAAGCTGGCAGGGTGGTCCAGGAGGTATCACGGCTCCCATGGGTCTATCTTATTTATTTATTTATTTATTTATTTATTTATTTTTGAGATGGAGTCTCATGCTTGCCACCCAGGCTGGAGTGCAGTGGTGTGATCTCAGCTCATTGCAACCTCTGCCTCCCAGTTTCAAGTGATTCTCCTGCCTCAGCCTCCCTAGTAGCTGGGATTACAGGCTTCTGACGCCATGCCTCACTAATTTTTGTATTTTCAGGAGAGATGGGGTTTCACCACGTTGGCCAGGCTGGTCTCGAACTCCCAACCTCAAGTGATCCACCCACCTCGACCTCCCAAAGTGCTGGGATTACAGGCTTGAGCCACTGTGCCCTGCCCCATCTTCTTTTAAGACTTAGCATAGGACCTTGTACATGGTAGGTACTCAGTAAATAGTTAACAAATGAGCGAATGAATGAGTAACTGTGAGTCTCTTCATTCACATAATCCTGGGGACTTCTCATGCCCTTCTCTGGGGGGAAGATGCTTCTATAGAGGAGACAATTAGAAGGAGGCCAGGGGCATGACAGAGGGATGACCTGCTCTGCCTGTCAGGCTGGCTGCAGGGGAGCCCTCTTCTGGCCAGCCTTTGCTGCTTAGCAGAATAACAGGTACAAAGAATGAGAAGTTCCTGCAGCAGATGGGAAATGATGAGGGCAGGGCCTGGCCTGAAAGACAACTTCTTTGATACGCCCACTAATCACCTTTTCTTTTTTTTTTTTTTTTTTTTTTTTTTTTTTTTTTTTTTTTTTTTTTTTGCCAATCATTGAGAGGTTGTAAGGTTGCTGAGGTTGGTTGGCCTTGAACTCTTGGCCTCGCCTTCGCAAGCGCCACGACATCCGGCCGGAGCCACTTTGGGCCCCCACTAATCACCTTTTCTGCTGAGTCCTGGTAGGGGGAGGCAGGGTGAGGGGGGTGGAGGTTAGTGGAAGACAGGGGCCAGAATGCTCATCTAAGTCAGTCCTTCTGACAGTGGAGAGGTCTAGAGAGGGACTCCGTTAGACTCCATATGGGCTTTTCATGAGTCAGTCCAGATTGGCTGCAGAAAACATCCTGCACAGACCTAGGTGGCAGTGCTCCTCATTCCAGGAAGGACGAAGACAGTCCCCATGCCCCCCAGGTGGTCACATTCAGGGCAGAATGGCCAGAGAGGGGGCTGACACTTGGAGAGTCCCTTCCAGGTACCACTCACCATAGCAGGAGCTTTATATGTTATCTGATGCCACTGCCGTTACAACTGTGCAGGATGGGTATTTTTTGCAGATGAGGCATCAGAGGTTTGGAAGACGGAGCTCCTTGGCTAGGGCCAGACTGCCAACAGGTATCATCACTGGTATTCGAACCGGGCTCTTCTGCATTCTAAAATTCATGTTCTCTCTAATACTCACAGCCTTACACTCTATCCAAAATAGACCTCTGGGCTCTGTGCCTAAAGCAATAGAAAATGTAGACCAAGGACATGAGACTTGGGACAGAACTATTTTGGGATGTTTTTGTGGCTAGATGCTCTGGACCTGAGGAGAAAGCCTTAAGACAAAAATCTGTTAGGTCAAGGGCCTCGGGCAGATGCCTTATCTGTTGACACAAACCATAGGGAAGGGGGTTCCAGGCAGAGGGTACAGCACAGGCAGAGGCATGGAGGTGTGAGAATGGCAATCAGTTCACGGTCTGGAAATGAGGGGGCGGTGGATGTGCCCAGAGGGATGAGCTGGGCTGCTGGGCTCTTACAGTCCTGTACTTCCTTCTGAAAGACCAGAATCTGCTCTGAGCCCAGCAGCTCTCTTGCATCCCTAGGGAAGGAGTCAATGCCTGCACCATCCAGGGCTCCTTGGATGTTAATGAGACTCAGCCCCAAGCCTAGATCTAAATGGGAGACATTCTCAAACATATTAAAGAGTTATTTAGAAGCTGGTGGGTGAACGGTATTGAAGGGATGTGGAAATAACCGTGGCATTTTTTGAAAAGCTTAGAAGTGGCGTCTTGCTCTCTCATAATGTATGTTTCCAGCAGAGTAATGAGTGGGACAATCAGATTCACATTTATCCCATAGCTCGTGTCAAAGAAAAGGAGCAGGAATTCGGAGACAGTCATTTCACCCACAGGTTGTGACTGATATTTTCCATACTCACACGGTGCAGCCCAGCGTTAATGCAAGTCATCAACACTCTTTTACCGAGTTTTTACTGCTTGCCAGGAACTGGGACTAGGCAGAGAACTAGGCAGACATGGTCTCTCATTGAGCTTATCACCCTGGTATACCTACGGAGGCTGGGAAATGGATAACTGAACACATAATCGCATCCAAGAGCTTGGACCAAGTCACTGAAACTTTCTCACCTTAGTCTTCAAACTGGGGAAACTTTTGTAAGTGAAGTCAGGACAGAGGTGGGGAATGGCTATGTACAGTCACAAATACGAACACGGTACTTAGGAGGAAATGATTTGACTTTCAGCTCTGGAAGTGTCCTAAGAGAACACACTATCTTTGTTCATGTTCTCCCATAAAAATCCAAGAGTATTTGGAGTTTAGACCTAAACTATTTGTCCTAAAGAGGTAGCGCTCAGGCAGCAAATTTCTGAAATTTAACCTAACTTCTTCATGCTAATGCATTTGCCCTTGTGGGGCCCGGGATCTCTTTCCCCTTCTTCCGTTTTCTCTCTTCCTCATGCCAATCTTAGTCAAAGTGTCTTTCCTAATTTTGAAACTACAGGGTTTTAAACCTGTCATTCTGTGTTTGCATGTGGAGTGGGGGAGGAGGATGCCTCCTCGACCTTACTATTCCCTGGTAATTAGCTTGGAGATTCATGGAGTTCACTGGCAGTCAACTTCACTTTTGTGACTGGTCTTCTGTCTGGCACCAGGTAATTTCCAAAAGCTCCGCTCTTGAGCTGCCAAACAAGCATCAAGCAATTTTACTTTGATGGTGGCACTGGGTCCACAACTGCCCTGTCTAGGTGGTCCCAGACCCCTTGATCCCTCTGGTCTCCTGAAAGACTGGTTTTGGTGGCTAGATGTTTATTTTAGCCTAGAGGGAAAAGTCTGGATGTAAGCTTTCCATGGCAAGAGAGCCCCAAGACAGCCAGTGTTCACAGCAGACACATCTGCTGTGTCTGTAAATGGAGAAGAACTCAGGGGAATGAGGAAAAAGTCCCAGGAAGCTTGAAATCCCTCCTGCTCATGAGGCAGAAAAGGAAGTGGAAGCTTTGAGAGGTGAGATCATGTTGTAAGATCACACTGTAAGAAGAGCTGGGACTTGAAAACAGATCTTCCGTCGCAGTTCAGAGGGGGCAAAAATAGAGAAACCGTGGCTTGAAAAACTCAGGAGATTTGGACAGTGGAAAGGGAACTAAAAAGAACTGCTTGCCGTTGGAAATCTCCGTGGCCCCAGAGACTGCGCTAAACACATTGCATGTGTTCTTTTATCCAATCCATATTGTAACTAAGCATTTTAATCAATGGCCAAGTCATCAATTAGATTGAATAACTTGCTCAAAGCTTTGCACTGAGAACACAGCAGAGTCTATGGCCATACCGCCCTGAATGTTCCCCATCTCTTGTGATCTTGTGAAGCTAAGCAGGGTCAGGCTTGGATAGTACTTGGATGGGAGATTATGGCAAAGCTGAGCCAAGATTTGAACCCCAAAAGTTGAGCTCTAATGCTGCTTCCTCTGAGTCAGACAAAAGAATTATGGTTTTGCTCTCAAGCCTAGTCATCTTCTGGGAGATGTCTTCCTCCGGGAAGACCTCCCTAAATGTTCCAAGCTGCAACCAGCACATCTCCCAAATACAAATATCTAACCTCTAGGAAACTTACTCAGCAGCCACCCTGCCCACCAGTTTCCCATGGATCTGAAGCTCCATGTCTTGAAGACAGCGATTCCTGCCTTCCTCATGCTTTCGAGTACCGGTTCCTTCCACCCCATGGTTCCCAAATTTTAATTCAGGATCAGACTCTCAGGAGACATTCAAAGACTTGCAAAAGTCAAAGGGGAAAGACTGAGAAAGGGAAGCTGTGGGAACCAGAACTTGCTGTGACTAATCCTGGTCTTTCACTGAAATCAACTCTTCAGGAAGCTCTTTGAAAAAAATCAACTGATTTTAAGTCAAGTAATTTTTTTTTTATCTCTACGAATTTCCTCATCTGTCATGGGAGGTAATATATTCAAAGCACCTAGGCACACATGGATATTGCATAAATGGAAGTCATTATTATTATTATTTCCAAGACCCATTAACTTCATTGGTCAGTTGGGTAAGGATGTATTCCCCCTGTTTAATTTAAATTCATCAAGTGTAAGATGGTGGGCAAAAAGTCATGGTGTAAAGTCAGTATTTTAATCCTGAGTATCATTCTTATGCACATAAATCAGCCCTCTCTCTGAATTCTCTTAGTGTTTTCACTTGAGTCTCACTCCCCAACACTCGGTTGTGGCAGTGACTGACCTGCCAGCCTCCTCTCCCTCATCTCTTTCACTTGGGTCCTCAGTCAGTGACTCTAAGGGAGAAGTGAGTACAGCAGTGCCCCCTTATCCAAGTACGATATGTTACAAGCCTCTAGTGGATGCCTGATACCATGGATAGTTCTGAACGCTATATACAGTATGTTTTTCCCTAGACATACATACCTATGATAAAGATTGATTTATAAATTAGGCACAATAAGAGATTAACACTAATAACTAATAATAACAGAACAATTAGAACAATATACTATTCATAATTTCATAAACAGAAGATTCACTGTCACTATAGATCTTAGCAATCTCAGCATACAATTTTTTTCCTATCCTTGTTAAGTCCAGAACTTTCATCTTTTCCCCTAAAGAAAGGACTTGATGCTGTCTCTTTGGCACATCTGAATCGCCAGCATCACAACTCTAGTGCTTTGGGGCTATTACCAAATGAAGTAAGGGTCACTTGAACACAAGCACTGTGAGATGCAGCAGCCGAGCTGATCACCAAGGTGGCTAAGTGACTCACGGGTAGCAAGTGTTTATAGCAGGGATATGCTGAACATGGGGAGAATTCATCTTTTCTTTCTCCATTCTTTTTCTTCCCTTTCATTCCCTCTTCTCCTCTCTTTTTCTTTTCTTTCTTCACTGTGTTGCCCAGGCTGGTCCTGAGCTCAAGCGATTCCCCTGGCTCAACCTCCAATGGTTGGATTACAGGTGTGAGCCACCACACCTGGCCACAATTCATGTCTTGAAGGACAGAGCCAAAGCTGGAAGGAGCAAGATTTGATGACACTACTCAGAATGGCATGCAATTTAAAACTTATGAATTGTTTATGTCTAGAATTTTCTATTTAATAGGTTCAGCCCATGGTTGACCACAGGTAACAGAAACCCTGGAGAGGAAAACGGTGGAAAAGGGGGAACTACTGTAATATGCCTTCAATCCAAGGTTTTAGTGGAGGAGGGGGATTCTGAGGACTCCCAGAGCAAAGGGGTGGGTCCCAAAGGAGGCAATAACAGCATTCTCTGGCCACAAAGTCAGAGAAATGGAAAGAAAGAAATAGATAACGGAGAAAAAACCAACACGGTAGTGCATGAAACACTTGGACTGGCGTTGTCTTTCTAGAAATAGCTATATGCATGATATCAAGAACTTCTTCCCTCACCTCTGATGCTGCACTTTTATTACTTATATAAGAATTAGGCCGGGCGCGGTGGCTCAATCCTGTAATCCTAGCATTTTCGGAGGCCTGGGTGGGTGGATCATGAGGTCAGGAGTTTGAGACCAGTCTGACCAACATAGTGAAACCCTGTCTCTACTGAAAAACAAAACAAAACAAAGCTGGGTGTGGTGGCGCACACCTGTGATCCCAGCTACTTAAGGAGGAGGCTAAGGCAGGAGAGTCGCTTGAACCCGGGAGGTGGAGGTTGCAGTGAGCAGAGATCTCGCCACTTCACTCCAGACTGGGTGATGGATCAAGACTCCATCTCCAAAGAAAGAAATAAGCTTCCAAGCTTCAACCAGCTTCTTCATCTTGAGACATGAGGGTGAGTGGGGTAGGGTGATGGATTGGTCTGGGTGGATTTATTTATAATTTTTGTGTGTCATAAACATGTTCTGAGCAACTCAGTATGCTGGGCTTGATCTGAACAAGATCCTGTTGCCTGTCTTGTCAGGGAAACGCACCAACCAGTAATACTCATGAAGAGGAGGTGAGGAGGCAGAAACATCCACAGCGTATCATGGTAGGGACACGTGTCTTTCCTTTGATTACAGGAAAACTCGCACATTTCCGGATTCAAGCACAGCATGGAGCACATGGCGACTCTCAATAAATGCTTATTGAATGAATGAGTTACCATAGTTATTTACTCTCTGTCTCCACTACCGGGCTGTGACTCCCTCCTAAGTCATAATCGCTTATCCATGTCACACAATGTAGAGTCAGGATAGGCCAAGAGACCCCCAACATCTCAGAAGCTTAAAGCCACAAAGGTCAATTTTGCTGAAGTTCCAGGTCACCATGGATCAGCATGGAAGTTCTGCCCATGAAGACAGACGCACACTGATGAAACAGATGCCATCTTGGATGTAACGGGGTATTGTACCCATTATGGAAATCACTCTGTGGAGGCTCCAGCTAGCACCTGTAGTTTGATCTGCCAGCCTGAAAGTGGTTCATATTGTTTCTGCTCAGGACTCATGATCCAGAACAAGGAGGAGAGGAGATACACAGAAAGTGTAAGCTCTGCAGATTGTTTTAGGGGTGCACGTGTATGTGTGTGGTAGGGGAAAGGGGTGAACGGGCCGGTGGATGAGAGGAATCCCCTTTGCATGCTGCTGTGGGTCTGTTGTTCTAGGGCCAAGTACCAAGTGTGATGATACACAGATGGACAAGTGGGCAGAATGGCTTGTGGCCAGTCAGATGGCGTGTATGGTGGGGGACAGCGCGGAGGCACTACCCTGGGATGAACCAGGTGGTATGATATGGAGAGACTTCTTCAGTCTTTTGGGCAAGCCACTGAATCTTTGTGAGCCTCTACCTCCTCTTCTATGAAGTGGGATTAAGGTGAGCACCTGCTTCAATTGTGTTGTCAAGGCTAAGGGGACTGCACACAGAGTGCAGCGTGCATGTGCCCAGTAGATGTTCATGATGAGGCCAGGGGACAAGGGTCTGGAGGGAGCTTCCTAAGTGACAGATTATTTCTTTCCACTAAGACGAGGAGGTGGGAGTGAGGATGGGTGGGGTGGGGAATACTCCACCTGGCCTGTTCTCAGGTCCCTGGGAGTGTGGGCGGGGGCACGCCTTTCCCCTGGTTCTCTGGCTTGTGGGACTTAATCACACCTCAGTTACTGGCAGAGCTGTCCAGGTGGCACTGAGTCACATCCTTCCCTCTAGGGGATCTGGGTCTCTGAACTCTCACTGAACATCTTTGCTGTTTTGACCCAAACAATAAATCCCAGGGAAAACAACATGGCCAGCAGAGCCACCTTGTTGCATCTGTTATGCCCTCCATGACCATGGGGTGTAAACATGAGCTTCCCAGCCCTGGGGTAGAAATCAGCCACCCGCTCTCCCCAGCAAACACTGGAATTGTGCATAACTGTACCCATCCCATTCAAGAAAAATGTAGTCATCTCAGCCTGAGGATTAGGGTCGTGGGCGTGTAGGAAACCTGTGTTCATATGCTGCATCTTTTGCCCATGGCTGCAGGATTTTGAGTAAGTCACTTCACCTCTTTAAACCTCAATTTCCTCATCTGTCAAATGGGAATAAGAATGATGGTACTAGCCTGTTAGAATTATTGTGAAAGTGAATTCAGACAGTACATAGTAAGTACACAAGGCTGGAACATAATATACGTTAGCAATCGTGATCACCTCTTCCCTCAGGAGCCACATTTCTATAGTCAAACTAGGACAACATAGGTTTTGCTATGACAGACATAGAGTTGTTTACAAATCAAGGAAGAAATAATGGCATTGCTCAGCTAAATGAAAAGAACCAGAAGAATGAATTAGCCAAAACTCTCAGCTGAAAGAAACCAAACTACCCCAGAGCCTTTACAACAGGGAGCGCACCAACTCCATGCATCAATTTCAACTGAGGACCCCAGTCCTGAGAAATAAATTCCCACCGTGCTGCCAGCCACCTGGGGCAGCCAGCATTATGCACAAAAGCCACGTTATCAGATGCCCGTTTGGAATTCTTCCCTGTGACTTAGCAGTGGTATAACCCTGGGCAAGTCATTTCACCCTTTTGAACCTCTCTTTCTTTGCCTGATAAATGGAAGTAATGATGAGGACCTCTTAGTGTGAGAATTAAGGGATAAAAGCTCCTGAGCACTGGCTTGCTCGTAGTAGGTGTTTGACATTTGCTAGTTCCCAATATTTCTACCTTTTCTTTATGCCAAAATCTTCATGGAAAGCAACTTTAATGTCTTGTAACCTTGGGACCTGTCTCTGTGTTGGTCACTTAGTCTCAGTGCTGAGACTGTTTAGCACCGAAGATGTCTTGGTGTTGGCCTTAGAGAACTGAAATCGGAGTCCAGTGTAGGATGGAAGCTGGATGCAATCTAGGGACGGTTTAGCAAAGGAGTGACCTCCAACGGTGGTGATGTGCTTCTCTGGCTTGGCTCTGGGAACCCGAGGGAGTTACACCTTCCTCTTCTCGCTCAGTGCCCCTCATGGCTCACACATAGTTGCGCCTCCAGCCTGTAGGTTTACAGATGTCACCGTGGCCATAGAGCCCTTCTCAGTCAGGAATAAGATTTTACACTTCTTTCTCTCTCTCTGACGATTGGAGGTGTACATGGGGGTGGACTGAGACTTGAACCACAGCTCCCATCCCAAATGAGCTTATACCCCTGTTTTGTCACCAAGCTTAAAAAAAAATCTAAGTTGTGATTAATGGCATCTTGAGGTTCCCCATGCAGAAATAAGGTCATGGTGAAGAATATGGCTGATCTGAAACTCCGGTGAACTTCAAGGGTAGGAGCAGAATGATAATTATTCTGGTTTTGGCTCATCTTCCTTCTCTGTGGCCTGTGACTTCAAGGTCGGGGGCTGTCCCTGCCTCTCAGACTTCCTTTCATGCAAATCACACTGAGTGAGGGGTGAGGTGTAGCAACACCAGAAAAGGAAGCAGAGGGATGTAACGAACTCCGACCTCCATGGACCTACTTTCTATTTTATAGACATGCCTCTAAGAGAGAGGTTTGGTCTTAGCTCCATCGCCACCTAAGCAAGATCTTGCATGCTTCCATAAAATCCCCTATCTAGAAGCAACCCACGGAGATGAACCTGGCCCATTCATTTCTCAAGAAATGGATGCATTGGTTTCATTCCAGAGAAGACCACGGCTCTGAAAGGTTTATGGGTTTTTCTGCAATCCTGTTATTTGCATCCTACATGCTTAGGGGGGTTCAAGTTTCCAAGCTACCTCTTATCAGGGTGGGTGGAAGAAGGTGAAGGGCCTAGAAGATCAGGGATCCTGAAGCTTTGGGACAGAAGAGACAGAGGAAGCCCGTGAAGAGCAGATAGATCCCTTCTGCAGCCAGCTCCCACAGAGGGTACCCCTTTAAAAAAGCATCCTAGAATATAAGTTCTATTGTGTGCCGGACTGAGGTCTGCAGAGGGCTTTCTCTTGGCTGGCTTGAGAGAGTGGGTGGCTGTGTGTGATATATTTCTTGAGAACCCAAAGTAAAAGAGTAAGGCTTACAGTCAAGGAGAAGTGGCCAAGGTCTTCCTCATGTGTGGCATGGAGGAAGGAGAGCAGATGCAAAGCTGGGAATCCTGTCTCCCGATCTGAGCCTATGAGACCTTGAAGCACTTAACCCAGTCTCTACAGTTTAGTTTCCCCATCTGAAAGCAAGGGGCTGGCATCCTTCATCTCTCTGCTCCTCTGATTTATAGGCAAGCTACCAAGGGAAAGATTTGGTCTTGGCCCCACCATTGCGTTAGGAAGGGCTGGCTTGTTTCCAGTCATAATCCCAAATCTAAATGCAGTGACTTTCCAGCCCAACCATCTCTCAGGAAGTAAAAACACTGGTGATGGTAGGAAGGAGGAGGATGGAGACAGCTCCCACTGGTTCTGATGTGTGTGGGCTGAAGCCCAGGCTTGGAAGGAGCTTTCTTCTTTTTGTATTCACTGAGTGCATCTAAGCAGCATGGCTTGGGAGGTCACCATGCTCTGACCAGTACCCTATACATAGACACACACACAGACACACACTCTCTCTCTAATTTGTGAGTACAAAGACATGGCCAAATTTTATATACTTTTTAGACAGAGTCTTGCTCTGTCACCCAGGCTGGAGAGCAGTGGAGTGATCTCGGCTCACTGCAACCTCTACCTTCCAGGTTCAAGTGATTCTCCTGCCTCAGCCTCCTGAGTAGCTGGGATTACAGGTGCATGCCACCACGCCCAGCTAATTTTTGTAGTTTTAGTAGAGACGGGGTTTCACCATGTTGGTCAGGCTGGTCTCAAACTCCTGACGTCATAATCCCCCTGCCTCAGCCTCCCAAAGCGCTGGGATTACAGCTGTGAGCCACCGCACTCAGCCAAACATGATCAAAGTTTTTTTGTTTGTTTGTTTTTTGTTTTTGTTTTTGTTTTTTACATGCTATGGCCCTAGATCCCTCTTCCCCTTTTACAGACAGGAGACAGCAGACCTCACAAGGCCCATATCCTCTATGGGTTACTACAAAATAAAATTTCCCAGTCTCCCAATGTATGTAAATACCCTTAAATCTCATAATACAAATAAGGCCATTCCGTGCAGCTGCACAAATGTGCAGTAACCTTGAGCAAGTCATGTAAAACTTTCTGGATGGAATTCTTTTAGCTGCAAAATAAGGAGGCTGAATTACCCACTCTCTAAAATTTCTCTGTCCTCTGTAAGTACGCATGAGTAGACTGTCACAGCCTCTGGGTAATCCAAGCATTCAAATAATATCCACGAATTGCTTATTTTCTCTCTCACCTGCAAGTCTGTTGATATTGACAAAGACTTGAAATTGATGATGAACTATCAATATCCATCTCTATTGCTAAGGAAGGGGTAAGTTGTTCTAAACAAGATTTGGAGCATGATGGGATGTCTCTGTGGGATGTGAGTTGAGACATTTCTCCAGGTTTCTTTCTTGCTTAGTCAGTGCTTTCTTTCAAATACCATATAAAAGGGAGAATATGGAGCTTGGTGGCACCATGAGGGAGGTGATGAGGAAGAAGGTGCTACCTGCCGTAGTAGCACAAGGAGTGAGAATCTCCCCGACCCCTCTGGCTCCCCCGCAGATTCCAACAGCAAAACAGGGGTCCACACAGGATATGGGATCAAGGAGGGATTTTTCCACCTGCTGAGGCCTCCAAATTGTCCAAGGAGGTCCGTTTAGACAAACAAGGGTAGTTTGTTCTCCTAGCGACCGGCACATGTGAGCCAATACTGGGTCAGGGGGGACGTAAATGGGGGTAAAAGAAAACCTTTGCCTAGTGGGCAGAAGGCGGGGGCCCCCACCAGGGTGTCTGTGATGAAAACGTTCAGCTTGATGTGGCGTCTCTGGTTCCTCTGAACGCGCTCGGAGACAGAGGCGTTGAGCAGCGCTCTCTGTGTTTGAAGGTGTTTCTCTACAGCAAACACCAGGCGGAGAAGAGAAAAACCCAAACCACTTCAAGTGGATTCCGATTTTGAAAGTCACCACATGAAAAGTGCAGAAACCTTAGCCCCCTTTAGTACCGGCCCAAGAGTAACAGGCTCAGGCCGGGGCGGGTCTCTTGCTCCTGGGCTACCAGCCCCCTGGAGGCCCCCATGCGTGTGACTCCACGGCCAAAGACATCAGTGGAAGGGCGGTGGGAGCTTTCATCTCTGCACACCGACTTGCTCAGAACTAGACCACAGCGCCGCTCCATGCGGATGCTCAAAGTAGGACAACTTTCATTGGTGACCACGCGGCCCCACCCATCTCCGAACTTCCTCAGGTTTGGCGTAAACCTGGGAAGGGTTATAACCTTCAGAGAAGACCCCAAAACACACCAAGAGCCAATACTCTGAGTTAAAGCCGTTCATTCATTCATTTGTCCATTCATTCTTTCCTTCCAACCATGTGCTTTTAAACACCCCAACACAACTTCTCCCCACCCACCGCCCACAAGTCGGTAAAGGGAGGAGCACCCCATATTTTTCCCTGCTGCCCTGCACTTTGATCCGGTTCCTTTGGTCTTGGCACCTGATTGCCAACTCCTCATAATTGGCTTTTGCTTGACTGACCCCTTTGCCAAAGCCTGAGCCAAGACGCTAAACTTAGATGAGTTTATTTTGTCCCTCCTCTTCTGCATTTCATGTAATCCAAAAGGTATCTAAATTCTACATAATACAATACGGAAGAAGTATGTTAAAATAACCTCCTGCTGAAGATATTGATAATACAATGTGGAGAAATTCACCCAAGTTGGAATTCTTGTTTCGTTTTGCGATGTCATTGTTTTGTTGGGGGGCCTAAGATGACATTTAGGCAGACCCTCAGGGAATCCCTCAGGGAATCCCCCACGACTCTCTGCTTACCGATCCCTACTTTCAAACCCTAGGGAACCTCCTCTGTTCCTAACCCCAGTTAAGGCACAATGCGACCCACCAGCTTCTGCAGAGGTAAGAGCATTTATCTAATCTCTGGGCTGAGAAAGTGCTGGGATAGAGAAGTTCTATGACTTGAAAAGCGCATTTAAAGTGGATGTTAGACTTTTCATTGCTGCCACATGAACCATTTTCATTGCTGCACCATTTTAACCTGCTGTGTTAAAGTCCCATTTGCTGCTGTAATGAATGACCCAAACTTGGTGGCTTAAATCAACACAAATTTGTGTTTCAGTTCTAGAAGTCAGACGCACAAATATGTCTCACTGGGCTAAAAAATCCAAGTGTCTGCAGGGCTGTGTTCCTTCTGGAGGAGGGAGAATCTGTCTTCTTGCCTTTTCCAGCTTCTAGAGGCTGTAGCATTCCTTGGCTTTTGGCTCCTTCCTTTGTCTTCGAAGCCGGGAACAGCAGGTGAAGCTCTTCTCACGCTGTTTCACTATGACCTCCTCTCCCTCCTTCTCCCACTGTAAAGAACTCTTGTGATTATATTATGACCACCCAGATAATCAAAGGTAATGTCTTTATTTTGACTTCGGCTGATTAGCAACCTTAATTCCATCTGTAGCTTGAATTTCCCCTTGCAATTCCCATGTAATATAGCATATTCACAGGTTCTAGGGATTAGCACATGGGTATCTTTGAGGGACGAGTATTCTCTTTGCCATACCTGGAGTTTTGTAGGATCCAGCTGGCTTCCAGGCACTTCATGTCTGGTTTTTTTTTTTTTTTTTTTGGAGACAGAGTCTTGCTCTGTCACCCAGGCTGGAATGCAATGGCACGATCTCAGCTCACTGCAACCTTTACCTCCTGGGTTCAAGTGATTCTCCTCCCTCCGCCTCCCAAGTAGCTGGGATTACAGGTATGTGCCACCATGCCTGGCTAATTTTTGTATTTTTAGTAAAGATGGGGTTTTGTCATGTTGGTCAGGCTGATCTTGAACTCCTGACCTCAGGTGATCCACCCACCTTGGCATCCCAAAGTGCTGGGATTACAGGCGTGAGCCAACATGCCTGGTCACGGCTATTTAACTTGCAATACATGCTACTTTTTTACTTGGAAAATATGGTCAATGAGTGAACAAAAGCTAAAGCCTCATGATGCTTTACTTCCATTTTTGATGAGAGGAAAGCCAAGAGGACAACCACAGTGAAGTCTCTCTTCTGTGCGGAAACTGAAAGACAGGTCATGGAAAACCTTGTATTGATTGAAAATAGATTGGGAACCGGCCACAGACTCCACCCTGAAGGTTTTGTGCTAGCCTGCAAGTCTTATCCGAACAGTATGCATTTTGGGACTTTCTATACAGCAGGTCCCTGACCCTTTAGACAGGTCCACATAAATGTTGGCCGCAGTTCTCCGTGGGACTCCACCACAGATCTGTCATCCAAGAAAGGAAGGTTATGGAAGGAGCTAATGTGTACCCAGCGTTCTGCGGCCACCATTTTTCTGTCTTTCTGTCTCTTGAAACATTTCCCCGGGGAGACGGCTCCATTACACAAGCTGAAAGGAACTCGGGAAAGCAGCAGAGGCACGAATGTGTGTGAAACATAAAAGAAACTTTTAAAATTTGGGTGGAAACCAAACCAGTCTGAGTTGGGTATTGTAAGTGAAGGACTGGGTCGGGACTGAGCGACTTTGACATCACTGTCAGCACCGGTCCAAGGTCACTGTACGGGATGGGAGTGCAGAAGCCGTATCTTGCGCTCTGCGAAAGGGTGGTGACGGTGGTGATGGTGATGCTGACATTGACGATGAAAGGGATAAAGCTTTCGTGTTCGTTTCCTGGGAGTGCCTAACAAATCACCAGAAACTGTGGCCTAGAACCACAGAAATTCATTCTCCCCACAGATCTAGAGGCCACAAGTCTAACATCAAGGTGTCCACAGGGCTGTGCTTCCTTCACGGGGCCAGGGGAGGATCCTTCTCTGCCTCTTCCCACATCTGGTGTTGGCAGGCAACCCTTGACGTACCCAGGCTTCTGGCTGTATCACTCCAATCTCTGTTCTGATATCTCATGGTGTTCTCTCTTCTGTGTGTCTGTGTATCTAAATCTCTCTTTTTTTAATTTTAATTTTTATTACTGTTTTGAGTCCAGTCTTGCTCGGTCACCCAGATGGAGAGTAGCAGGGCAATCATGGCTCACTGTAACCTCAACCTGCTCTACCAACGCGATCCTGCTTCAGCCTCCCAAAATACTCCTTAGACAGACATCCGTCATCGAATCTAGGAATCCCGCAATTCACTGAAACCTCATTTTAACCTGACTACACCTGCAAAGACCCCATTTCCAAGGGAATTCACGTACCTGGGTACCAGGCGTTAGGATGTCAGTATGGTTTTTTTTGGGGGGGTGCCCATTCTACCCACAGTAGTTTCCCATCATGTCTGACACTTAAGGAGCTATGACTTTGTCCCAGGGCTATAGCACATGCTTTCAATGCTGAGGTCAACCTATATGGAATTGCTGCATTTGCAGGTTATAAATTGTTGAATATCAGCACTGTCATATGCTAAACTTCATATTATCTCATTTAACCCTCTGAGAGTCATTCTGTTACCATTGTATCTGCCAACAGAGGAGGAAAGGGAGCCACCTCCATTTGTCAGGGAGATGAAATAGTGAGCGGCTTTAGGAATTGTACAGACACTAGTCAAACTATCCCTTCCTCTCTAAGTGACCCGGAGGGAGTTACCTAATCCCCCCGAGCTTCTATGTCTCCATCTATAAAATTTGAGAAAACTTTTCTGTAATAAGACTTACGTGTATAAATACGACAGTTGCCCAAGCCAAGAATCTGCAAGTGAGGAGAAGCATCTCCTAGGGTGTCTGGTCTTTAGGGGGCACTGTATCTGTGCCTCCTAAAGTGTGGTCTGGGGAACACCACACTTGGGAATCGCCTGGGAGTTGAAGTGGGGGGCATCTGTTAAGAATGCAGGTTCCTAGGCTCTGCCCAGTGCCACTAATTTGAAATCTCTATAAGGGAAGGCCTGGAAAATTACATTTTAGTCAGTGCCCCTGTGGCAATGCCTGGGATTGCAAACACTATAAAACTGTACTAAGTGAATGAAAGTTTTCTTCTTTCCTTTCAACAGGACACGGCTGTCTAATTAAGACTAGACTGAGTCATCCAGGTGCTGCTCTCTGCAAGTTCAGAGAGTCTTGAGACCCAGGACACCAGCTGACAGCCATTCTTCGCCCAAGATGGGCAGGTTAGATGGCAGCCTTTCAGGGGGACAAAGAACCTTTGCAATCTTTAGCTGCATCTTCATGACTTTTCTGTTACTTGGATGAAAAGAAATACCATGCTTAAAAACTGCAGATTTAAAAAATCAATGCCGTCTTTCTTCCAGAAGTGAAATCCCTGTGCCTTGCCAGGACAGAGAGGAAAAAGAAACAAACACAATCTCTTTCCAAGATGTCTGTTTTCCCCCCTGCAAAGCCTGCAGCTTGCTTCTCCATCAAGTCGTTCTCCAACCTAAGCACCATTTTCTCTCTTGTGTTCAGAACGGAGAGGCCCTTGACTTTCAAAGTGAGCTTTTGGAAGTAAGACGCCTCTTTGAGGTATCGCTTTTTCTGTGTCTGAAAGCACAAGAGCTGTTTCTAGCCTCCATGAGTGCCGGGTTTGGGGTTTCGTGGGTAGAAGGCACCAGCAGTTTCAGAAACCAAGCCTTGCTCTCGGTGTGATTTGCGTAGTCAGGAAGCCTGTCGAGCCACCCAAACAAGGACCCACCCTGACAGGGGGACAGGAGACAGCTCCCTGCCTTCCTGCCTGCCGGCCCCTACGTGTCTGTCCCTTTGCCTGACACTCAATCTTCGGGGCAAAGGCACAGCCTACTGATAGTATCTATTAATATGGAAGTAGGTGGCACACCAGGTTCCAGGGGAATGGGGCCTTGGAGAAGCTGTGAGCTGGAGGAGGAGGAATTCAGAGTTTGGAATCTTGCTCTACCCCTCAAATATACGTATATAGGATACAGCATGCTTCCTATTTTCTGGGAGAATATGCTGAACATTCTGGATATATTTTATCATTCAATTCTCAACTCCAACTGCTCCGGAGGGAGCCCTGTCATCATTTTATAGACAGGAACCAGTGGCTTGGCAGGGTCAGATGACATCTGTAGGGTCACACACATAGAAAATGGTAGAACATTGTGTCTTCCCTCTCCACCCCCTCATTCTCACCCCGATGCATGCACCTCGGGTCCTAGTCACCTCTCCATTGTTTCTGGCTGGGTCACTGTGGCCTCCTTGAGACTCACTGTCCTCTTTTGGGAAGTGGGAATGAGAGCAAAACCAGCCTAGGGTGAAGAGGAAATGGGGCAGAAAGTTACAAGGAGGTTTCACTTCTATTAACAGACACGTAAAGTTAGTGGCTCTGACTTGCATTCTGTCCCATGAATGCACACTCCATGGACTTGCTTTCTGAGTAGCTGTGGGGAATGGGTTCTGGGGAAGAGGCTGAAGAGGGGAGCACAGGCCAGGGGAGAACAGAGATGCCCACTGCAGGTGAGTCCTGGGCTGCAGGGTGATGAAGCTGGAGAGAGGGACATTCAAGCGCGGACCCCTCTCCCCTGCAAGTGGTTCAGATCTGACTGTACTAAAGAGTGAGCCCTTGGAGGGCAAGGACCATGGCCAGTGCCTCTCCTAATAGTATGGTGCCTACAGGGGTTCTCTTATACCTTGACCTTGAAGCCTGAGCTTCATTCGAATAGGACTTCATCTTTTTTTTTTTAACAACCTGCTTATTGTTTTTAAAATAACTGCCCCAGAGCTGTGGCAGAGCACTTGACGATTAGGGGAAATTCCAGCCTGTTCTTCATAAAAAGCCATCTAAAATACACTGATTTGGAAAATGTTATAAATAGGGGGCTCGCCCGGGACACAGCTTGTGGGCAATGGATGTGTTCTTGACTCTTTGATCTGAAGCATGTTTTCTGCTGCCCCTGTCACAGGCTCCACAGCAGAGTGGTTCTTCTGAGGAGGACGTGAGGCCACAGCAGGTGAGGAAACAGGAAGACCATCAGCCCGATAAGCTGCTCCACTAACCAGAAGAGATTTTCAGCTATCTCTGAGAAGGGAAAAAATTACATTTAGGAAAATCCAGAAAAGGTTAAGCCAGCTGCACATGTTGCTTAAGCGGGTTTGCAGCAGAAGTCACTTTATAATTGGGACTTTTTTGATAAACCCAGTTTTGTGTAAATGCCGAGAGAAGAGGGGTCTGGGGCAGACTCACCTCAACATTTGTGGGGACTGGATCAAGACTGTAGCTGGAGTCTGAGTTCTGGAAAGTGCAAATCCAACTAAGGAACTGTTAAAACATAACCTCGATCGTCCTCTTTTGGCAAATACACGCTCACAACTATTTGAAGGCCAGGTTAAAATTTAGATGGATTGGCCGGGCGCGGTGGCTCAAGCCTGTAATCCCAGCACTTTGGGAGGCTGAGGCAGGTGGATCACGAGGTCAAGAGATGGAGATCATCCTAGTCAACGAGGTGAAACCCCGTCTCTACTAAAAATACAAAAAATTAGCTGGGCATGGTGGCACGTGCCTGTAATCCCAGCTACTCAGGAGGCTGAGGCAGGAGAATTGCCTGAACCCGGGTAAGAAGAGCGAAACTCCGTCTCAAAAAGAAAAAAAAAGTAGAAGTATTAGAACCCTTCTGATTCTGCAACACAACCTGTATGCACAGGCCAGCCTCGGGGGGCTACCACCCAAACTCACTGTCCCACCGTGGGGGATCTCTTGCAAATGTGTCTTATTACTGTCCTAGGGCTGTTTGAACCAAGGGACAAGAACTGGGAGGCTTAAAATAGAGATTTCTTGTCTTTGGGGTACTGCAGTGCTATTCACACGTCAGGGCCCCTGTGGGCTCAGGCCGAGGCTCGACGTCAGCTGAACCCACATCTGTATCCACTGTCTTGTCCAGCCCCTGCACCATGAGCTCCTATCCCCCGTCACTGCACTGCTCACCAGGAATCACCATCGCACATTCTATTCCTAAGGTACCGCACCTAAGACAGCCTGGGAGTGTTTTCAAGGACTCTGCTGCGGATTCTTTACTGAGTATGAGTTGACTCTGAACATTTAATTTCCCTCTTCCTTGATCCAGTGTCAAAGCAGTCTGGTGATTACCACTCCCTACCCTGAGAAAGGAGTGCCTCCCAGATTAGAATGGGAGGGGAAGCAACAAGGATAAAGGCAGATCAAAAAGCAGCAAGAGACAGGGAGAAAAAGAGACAGAAAAAGAAAGAGCAGGCCGGGCGTGGTGGCTCACGCCTGTAATCCAAACATTTTGGAGGCCAAGGCGGGCGGATCACCTGAGGTCGGGAGTTCAAGACCAGCCTGACCAACATGGTGAAACCCCATCTTAAAAAGAAAAAAAATTATAAAAAACAAAAAAGAAAGAAAGAAAATAAGAAAGAGCAGAGAGGAAGAAGAGACGAAGATAAATAGAGGATGAATGATTATCCAGAGGTTACTACAGGGAAGAAGTGGAAGATAGGAGGCTGGACAGAAGATGTGCACATACCTTTTCTCATTTTTGCACATACATTTAGTGAATAATTTCAATACGTAAAAAGAAAAAGGAAGAGGGACACGGAGGCTAATGAGCAAAGGGTATTAGGTGAATGTTGCAGCTAATTGCAAAGTCCAGAGGGATGATTGTGAAAGATGAAAGGAAGCCCCTCAAGGGAGGAAATACAATCTATGATTTAATAAAAGAGGTCAGAGGTGTAACAAATAAAAAGCAGAGCCATAGGGCACTTAATACCCACTATTTAAGGTGAACCTGGCTTTAAGCAAGTGAGCTGCATTCTTGAAAAGAGGTTTGTCATTCAGTTGTTTGTATATTAGATCCCATCTCAAGCACATTGAGAGAGCTCACTCTTTTAAACTATTTTTTTGTTTTTGAGATGGGGTCTCACTCTGTCACCAGACTGGAGTGCAGTGGCACGATCTTGGCTCACTGCAACCTCCGCCTCCTGGGTTCAAGTTATTTTCCTGCCTCAGCCTCCCGAGTGGCTGGGACTACAGGCATGCGCCACCATGCCCAGCTAATTTTTGTATTTTTATTAGAGACAGGGCTTCACCATGTTGGCCAGGATGGACTCAATCTCTTGACCTCATGATCTGCCGGCCTTGGCCTCCCAAACTGCTTTTGAAAAAATCCATTACAATCCTTTACACCTACAGCACACTCTCTCCCCTAAACTTAGGTATGAATTGTAGAACCTTGCATTTCTGTGTGTGGCTAGTAAGGGCCACACTGAGGATACTGGTGTGCAGTCTCACCACACGATACTTTGATATGGAACAATCCAACGGAGTCCTGGTGTCTAGGGCCAAAGGTAAAAAGATTTAAAAAAATGAGAGCATACACTTACTGCTTGGAATACTGGAATAAAAATATTCCAACAGTATAGCAGGACAAATTCTACTGTCAAGTTCTAGAAATGCCAATGAGGAAGCAAAAAGTCATCTGTCTAACCTGGGGACCCCAGTGGTTTCAAAGTGGAATGGAGACTCCGAGTGCTATTTTGTAAATATCCATGACCCAGGCATTAAGGAAGTTCCTTGGGAGAGGAGACGAGAAAACTGTTAGGAGGTGGGCAGATCAATTTCTCTTTTAACTTTGTGATCATAAAAACAGCAGAACTGGGATAATCATGGAGGGAGTGTCAGTGAAGTGGGCACTAGGGTATCTCTCCCCTAAAAGCAAGATACCAACGGTATCACCAGAGTGGGAGCCTGAATCTTTAAGGTGACCTGAGTCTTTAAGTGAGAGAGATCCTGCAACTTAGAGTCCCAGGAATATTTATAATCGGCCCCAAAGTCATCACTTCCCCAAAGACTTTGGTAACAATGAACTCAACTCTGTTCAGCCAAAGACCTTTGATATTAGTGAGGTGCTTGTGTGCAAATTCTCAATTTACTCAGTATCAGTTTGTCATATGGTGTCTCCCAACAATATTGGAAGTAGATCTCTTTACTTTCTCTTTAGTTCAATAAATAACATTGGCAGGTGGTTTCATTTGGGCATTTATTATAACCCCTTAAACAGGATTTTATTAGAGACGAGAAAGATTTCGGGTGCAGAATTACAAAGCTGATCTCAGGGTGGACAATGGGCTGTCAGCTAAACCCATTCATCAATCCAAAGGGTCCTTCTTGCTTACGAGTTTCATTGAAGGCATCTTTCAAACCCATGAAGCAGCAAAAATGACAAGTTATGAAGTCACAAAGGTTTGGGTTACTCATGAAGAGTCAAAACCACAAATGTTAAACCTGCACCTGCCGAGGGTCTATTGAACCAGATTCTGAGCTCCTTGAGGGTGGGGAATAGGGAATGTTTCTGATTCATCTTTGTATCTCTGGTAACTGTAACCAGCATAGTACCAGGGACTGCAAATGTTTGTGTTTATGGCGTCAGTGGATGGACGGATGGATGGATGGGGTTTGTGAAAGATAATAATTTTTAAACTCAATGATGAACAAAGAAAACAATCTTTCTAGAAAAGCATGTCGTGTTACATGAGACTTATGAAACTTCTTTACAGTTCACATTAAGTACATTCCAGAAAGTTGGGATGGAATTTACAACATATTCTTTTTAAGAGCTTTTTAAAATAGGTAAAAATGTCTCCTTACTCTAGAGCAGCATAAGCATAAATCATTGGATTTTTAAAAGATCCCCACAAGCTTAATTTATGGTTCCAAAGTTCTACCTCTGTTGCCTTTAGGTCACCTATATTGTTTTCTGATGACTAAAAGAAAGAGAATCACAAACTTTTAAACAACTGTTAGAAAAGATCTCTTAAAAAACATGTTGCATGTCTTCGAAGCTGTCACAAAAACCTTAGGTAGTTTCTGAAAATTGTCCAAATATGGTAGGGTCGCCATACCCAATTGCTCAGCAGTCATTGCAGACTCCGGGTTAGCTCTGACAAAGGAACTCATCTTCTGAAAACGAAAGTGTCTGAGAACCAAGCACAGGCCGCTCGGAACCTGCAGACTGCTTTGGCGCGGGCACTACCGCTACAGACCTTGGGCAGATGCACCTGAACTTTCACCAAGCTGCTTGGCCCGTCCCCAAACAGAAGTGCCAGTCTCTCCTGCACGGGGTGGCCGGGGAGCTCTTCTGCTTCACTCACCTGCCATTCAAGTGAAGCCATAATCTACCCCCTGCATCTCTTCCTTCTCAAAAAGAAAGCCCCATAGTAATGACGGCAGCGCAACGGTCCCTTGAGCACAAATGAACACTTACCATGCTCCTCAACTACAACGTATTTTATCGAAGTTAATCTCCTGATATTTGTGCTAGAAATTGCTGGTATCAAGTCATGACTTAGCAGAACACCACTGACCCTTCCACAAGCTTTGAGCTCGAGAACTTAAAGCAAATGAGCTATAGCAAACTGCATCCATCTCCCTTCTACCCCAGCAGAACTCCCTTTGGCAGGAAGATCTTGGTATGAAAGATAACGTGGTTCCTTCTTTTCGCTGTATGCATTCTTGCAGCAAGAAAAGGTGAAGGATGTGTACTGCTTCCATATGATGCAAAGGCAAATGCCCGATTCACTCGGCAACATCACCCCTTCGCAGGTTGCACCGGGTAATTACAAAAAAACCTAAGTGGCAACTACATGCTGGACCTAAAGTAAAGCATCCAAAAGTGTATCCAAAACCTTTGCCTCTAGCTCATTGCGGACATCTAGTTCACTGCCTAACATCAAAGGGCACCAGGACAAAAAGCAGGGGTATTTCTAGTTCTGTAGGTGTCTGCCAATGCTTTTCTCACATTTTGACAATCATCATAATCCTCCCAATGATATAATCATCAATAAAAATAATGTTAGTCATAAAACGAGGGTAGCTTTTTAAGAAAGGTTGGGAAGCTGTTTCCAACCGTGCAAGCAAGGCTGGCGTCATAGGAAAATGTCAAACTTTCCACTTTAACTTCCGTTTTTCAGGCACGAATGCTTTGCTTTGGGGGAAATCTTGGCATTATGAGGGCTCAACCTGAGAAGTGTGCCCCCTGCCTCTTTTCCGCTCGTCTCTCAGCTCTCACCTGGACTCGTTAAAAATATAGAACTCTGGGTCCAGCCAGACTGAAAATCAGCTCCTCCCCAGCCAACAGTCCAAGCCCGGATTTCCACGAAGGCACGCAGCTCTCTTTACAGATTGCAGATTTACATGGTAAAAATAGAAACGTACGGCATCACATGTATATGCAAATTTGCCAACCAAAGTCGGTGCTGAAAATAGTTATTTACTATTTGGCTTGCACATTGGCCCAGAAAACCTTCCATACCTATTTCATGCTCATTTAAATTCTTTAAGAGTTCCTGACCCATTTAAATTCCTTGAGGGATGGCTGGCTTCACATGGGCATCTGTCTGCACCTCTCCCCAGCAGCTTTTAAAGAAATACTGCCCGTCAGTGCAGATTGAACTCTGGAGAAATATAGTGGCCCCACTTTCTTTAGGTCCATTCTGGGCACTGTTTAGCCATGAGTGGCCTTGGACCTAGAATTATGGCTTCCTTCTTGATAGCTCCTTTAGGTTTAGGGAAGAGAATACCTAAGTTGTGCAGCTGGAAAATACGGACAGCAGTTTTCCTGAAAGTCTCGCCTTGGACACCTCCATCAAAGTCCCCTAGGTATGGGGAGCAGGGGAGGCTTATGTAAAATGCAAGCTCCTGACTCCTCTCTAGAACCATCGAATCTGAATTTCTGGGAGTGGGATTCCAGATGCTGCTTTTGTAAGTTCACTGGCATTACTCTGGTGGCCTCCAGGGATGGGGATCCATCACTACAAAACCACCCTGAAATCCTGAACATGTGCTGCTCAGGAGCTGGATTCTGCAAGGCCAGAGGGCACTGTGGGACTCACCATCAGGTGAGAGCACCAACATCCTGCAGGAAGGTGGGAGGTGACCTCCCCAAACTGACCAACACACACTGAGGTCCGCACTGGGATTCTTTCCAGGAGCAGTCCTAATGCTCACAGAAGGGACTGCTGTTCCTAAGGCCAATGCGACAGATTATTCCCAGTGCACAACTGCCTGAGCCAAAGGCGCACAATCTCTACCTCGTAGTTACGGATAGTGACTCAGTAGAATTTGGATTCTATAGCTCAACAGTGTGTATTCAAACCCTGGCCCTGCCTCCCACTGGCTACTTCAGTTTACAGAGGAGATGATAACAGTTCCTAGCCGAGAAGGTTATGGAGAGCTCAAATAAGATCAACATTGCCAGGCATCTGGGGTGATACGGGCCGACTCGTAAGCCCTTAATACGCAGTAGCTGGTTATTTTTTAAAAATACTTTTTAAACTCTTTTTTTTTTATTTTAAAAAATCCTTTGGATTTTATAGCATTCCAAAGACCCTCCCCAGAAACTATCGACATGAACAGGCAAGTTTGATTTGAAAAACAAGGTGCCGATGCAAAGTAAAGCCTCGAGAAACTGTGGAACCTTCTTAGAAGAGTCCTCTGTACTCTCCTCTGAGAGAGAAGGAAGCTGAGGTCACCTGGTACTGAAAACACAGTCCCACCATCGAGTAGCAGATAGTTTCACAGCATAAATTCACCGTCATCTACTCAGTGGGTCCTTGATATATTTGGCAGTATGCTGTTTCTCATCTTGACTCACAAATTTATTTGCCACGCCATTATCCTTACATGTACGTGTGCATATGTCTGTCCATGTGCGTGCACACACACACACACATACACACACATACACTTGAACAATAATACTTCTTCCACTCACTGAAATATATCCACCTATAACAATACAGGCAAAGACACATCTATTGAAACATCTATCCAGGCATACATACTGGTGCTTCGCTAAGACCCGCAACGTGCTCATAACTACCCACAGACATTCCCATGCATCTTTAACAGGTGAAACAACCTATACACGGGCAAATGCCCACACACCCACTCATTCTCACGTGGCCATATCCACAGGCTCCCACACAACCCAGGACACAGTTTTGCATGCCTCTGCACAAACTCCCTCGTATAGACACAACTGCACAAGTGCACTCAACATGCCCCTTCCCCTGCCTCCTCCCACACAAATGCACGCAGCAGTTCTTGGAGTATGGCATAGACCTGACTCTGGCAAAAAAACCAAAACACACACACACATACACACACACACACACACACACACACACACACACACACACCCTTTGGAAACCCATTAAAAACTGAAGCCAGAAGTGAGCATCCCCTTTGCATTCTGTCAGCAGGCTGCTAACGGTGGGAGCAGGGAGCATGAACACAAATGAACATTCCAGAATCAGCTTTGTTGTCCTCTACGTACTCTGCCTTCCTTTTTTTTTTTTTCCTTCGGCAACAACAGAAATCTGTGAAATGACTGAGGGTGGTTAATTAAGCATTGCAGCCCATATTCCGCTGCAGTTTCAATTGGATATGGTGTTCTCTTTCACTTCCTGTTATGCAGGATTGCGGCAGGCTGTTAGACACCTGCCACGCTGGGAGCCCAGCTGCTGTTCAGCTAGGGGCAGAGAGGAAGCACTCCCGGGCCCTCGGCCTTGAGAGGGTCTCATTCTGCAAACCAGCCCCTTCCCGGTGAGGCGGGGGCTGGCGGGGGCTGGTGGGGGAGGCACAGCTGATGTAAGTCCACACTAGAAGCTTGAGGACCAGCAGCTGGCGATAAAGACCTTACTCCATTGTGAGGGTTGTGGCAGGAGGCCAAGTGTTTTCCCCCGAACCCCCAAACCCCGAGTCCTGCCATGACCCACGTGTAATTAAAGCTGGAGTGTCTACGCAGGCCGGAAATCAGATGTTATTTTTTTGGTTTGTCTGGATCCCTTCACATCACGAATCAGACTGTGTGCAGAAACATCCACTTGTTTGAGCCATTTATTTGTTCATTTGTTCATTCACTCGACTCTTTCATTCCCTCACTCATTCATTCACGTATTCATCACTTTGGAAAAACCTCCTATGGGTTCGCTTCCCTGTGCTAGGCAGTCACCACACAGACAAGGCGCATTCTAATAATGCGAGCTAACCCTCCTCATCATAGCTGCAATTTACTGAGAACCTATTATGTGCCAAACAGCACGTGCCATACAATGAACTCCAGCACACTTTATTCAACAAAACCACTCCCACTTCCTTGGGGATATTTTTCACTGCTTGTTATTCTGTTTTTATCAGAAAACAGACAGGAAGGGAGTAGTGGACTCCAGGCTTCCTCCAGGAGATGACAGTGATGGATTAGTGATGCTCACAAGTTCTTTGACACTTCTGCCATCAAGAGATGGGGTGTGTATCCCCTCCCCTTGAGCCCGGACTGACCTGCTTTGACTAATAGTGTACAGTGAAAGTGGCACCGTTGTCATTTCTGATATGTCAAGGTAGTTTCTATTTCCCTTCTTTTGGAGACCTGAGCTGCTACATCCTAAGCTGGTTACATAAGAAGCCTGAGGCTGCCATGCTGTGAGGAGGCACAAGTCACCACGTGGAGAGGCCATGTGGATAGAGAGTGAGCTGCCTCTTCAGCCCCCAGCCCTTGGAGTCATCACAGTTTAGCTTCAAACAACACTGAGCAAAGCAAAGTCACCTCTGCGGAACCCTGTGTGAATTCCTGACACGTGAAATTTTGAGATACAGTAATAATCAATAATTTTAAACCATTAGGTTTGGGAAGGTGTTGTTATACAGAAATAGAGAACAAGATTATTGACTCCGTAATCTTACAGGTGAGTGAATTAGGTAAAGGTGAGGAAAGAAATGACATTCCAGGTGGAAGAGAATAAACAGTGTGCTGTTTGTTTTTTGAAACAGAGTCTTGCTCTGTCACTCAGGGTGGAGTGCAATGGTGTGATCTCAGCTTACTGCAACCTCCACCCTAGGGTTCAAGCGATTCTCCTTCCTCAGCCTCCCGAGTAGCTGGGATCACAGGCACGCGCCAACATGCCCAGCTAATTCTGTACTTTCAGTACAGATGGGGTTTCACCATGTTGCCCAGGCTGGTCTTGAACTCCTGACCTCAGGTGAATGGCCTCCAAAAGCGCTGGGATTACTGGCGTGAGCCACCATGCCCAGCCAGTTAGTTGTTTTAAAGGAGAGAGAGAAGCACAGATATCTGCTTAGATCTCTGATTGGTTTGGTCTTAGCGAAGTCTGAGGTAGGAAGAGGCCATGTGAGGACTTGTATTCCATGCTAGAAAAATGTTGCTCAATTCTCAAGACTGTGGAGGAGCACTGTAGGAATTTCAAGCAGGGAGTGGCATGGTGGGACTGGTGGTTCAAACGTTCTCTGGCAGCAGAGTGGTGGGAGCCTAGCGAGGAGGTGATGGGAGACTGGGGCAGGTGAGGGCAGTGTCCCTGGTACCCTGGGAGACAGAGAGGGGAAGGAAGTCACTATGAGGTTAAATTGGCGGGTCTCAGGGAAGGCCTGGATAGGCATTGGGGAAAAGATGGAATTCTGAAGGGTGACATCTAGACGTCTCACCTAAGATGGGGGACTGTTTGGCTACCCACCGTGAGCCAAGGCACAGGAAGCAGGTTTTTGGAGTTGGAAGGAGAAGCTGAGAGTGGTTGATGAATTCAAAGAACATTTCTAGGCTATTCTGGCACCTGAGTCTCATACTAGGGGGCGGATGAGTGTGTCATGGCTGTGACCATATGATTTTCATAATAGCTTTGCAAAGTATTCTGAACTGGGTTCTTGTTGCCCATTTTAGGGATGTGGAAAGTGAAGCTTAGAGAAGTCAAATGATTCTAAGGTATCACAACTCATGAGAAAACAGAGTTAGGGAGGCACATGAAGCGCTCGGAGTCCACAGTTTGGTCTCTTAGGCAGGCTGCCCCTCAGGGTTAAATAAAAGACAGGATGCTTGTTTGTATATCTTCTTTCTTTGAGCCAGAGTCTCCCTCTGTCTCCAGGCTGGAGTGCAGTGGCGTGATATCAGCTCACTGCAACCTCCACCTCCTGGGTTCATGCGATTCTCCTGCCTCAGCCTCCCAAGTAGCTGGGACTACAGGTGTGTGCCACCACGCCCAGCTAATTTTTGTATTTTTAGTAGAGACGAGGTTTCACCATGTTGGCCAGGATGGTCTCGATCTCTTGACCTTGTAATCAGTCCACTTCTGCCTCCCAAAGCACTGGGATTACAGGCATGAGCCACTGCACCCGGCCTGTATATCTTCTTAAAATCTCAAGTTCAAAACCCCATGGAAGGGAAGTACTTCCAATCAGATAAAAGAATTTTCTCCTGGGAGGCTTAGAACAGAGGGCAGAGGATGTGGGCAATACCCAGCTTTTATGTGATGAGAGATACAGCCAGCCTTTTCATATTAATTTCCCATAAATCATACGGGCTCAGTTGCAAATTATCTTTCCCCAGGACTGGTTATATGGGTCACTGAGTCAGTGCCCAAGATGGAGAAGACTTTTCTTTCTGAATCTTTGGGTTCAAAAAGGTCACAGAGGTCTGAAAGTCAGAATCATCTTTTTAGAGAGAGTTTCACCATGGGGAACTGAGTTTTAATCCAGGCACAGCTGTCCCAAGAGCTTGTGTGCTTAACCATGATTCCATGTGTATATACAATATCTAATCCAGAGTTAAAGAGAGTAGAATTCACAAGATTTGGGCTTGGGGCTTGGCTTTGTGGAACAGATCATCCTGTTGCTCTCACACATAAAATAGGTGTGCTTTGAGGCGCTGTGTGATCTATTTGTTCTGTGCAACAGCTTCCAATCATGCCTCATTTTTTTCTTTTGGAATCTAGAATACCCTCCATCTCCCGGGGCTAATTCGGTGTTTCTCAAATTATTGACCTTGAACTAACTGCATTAGAGTCACTGAGGCTGGTCCTCCATGAGAGAGCAGCCTCTGCTAAAAATGCAGATTCCCAATCTCTACTCCCACAATGGCCTCACTCAGATTTTCTGTGGATGGGGTCTGGAAATTTGGATTTTACCTGCTTCCTCCAAGATATGATGCTTACCCACAATGACAACTGAGGACCAGGGAAGAAACACTAATTGCCCCATTATGAATTCTCGAGGGTAGTCAGGTCAACGCAGAGACTGCTTTTTGCTTTTTCCCCCATCTCCCGTAGTATCTATTAAAAATAACAGAAGTCCTGCTCTTGGCTGCACCTGCACGTAGGAAATGGGGCAGTCGTCTGCTGGTTTGCTCAAAGATCTCTTCCCTGCCCTGCAGAGCACAGGAGAGGTGGGCAGGGAGCTGGCCGCTGGGAATGACATTTCCTGGCTTCCCCAAATCCCTTGCCAACTGGCTTCCTGATTGGTTTGGACAATGGGAAGTGCTGGCGAGAGGCGCTGGTGGAGTGAGAGGAAGTGGGGAGCCAGGGAACGTCTCCCCTCACCTTCAGGTGTGACGTCACCCGGTAGGTTCCAGTTTCCATTGCTCAGCCTGCCCTTCACGGCCACCTTTCCTCTGCCCAAGGCTCCTGCTTCTGGGGTCTGGGTCTACAGTAAGATACTCTCCAGGGGTGGTGGCTTCTTGAATTTCCTTGGTTCTGAGCCTCCTTACCTTTTCCTTTTTAAGCACTCCTAAGACTTTTGGAACTGGTTTCTCATATTACATTTCTGCCTCTTAAACTTCCTGGGGGTGAGTTCTGTTTTCCTGAAGCTACTGTGACCTATGCAGGAAGAAACACAGTAAAAGTCATGTCAAACCAATGACTAGCTAGCCAGCCATAAGTTATTGGGTGCCTCTGGTGGGCCAAGTATGGTGCTAAAAGTTTTAGATATAGTATTTACTCATTCAAAAGTATATATTGAGTACCTACTAGATGCTAGGCACTGAGCTAGAAATTAAAGATACGCTGGGGACAAGAGGTCCCAGCCCTCACATGGCATCACCTCTACTGGGGAAGGCTCATCTTGCATAGAGGATTGCAGGTGTGATGTGTGGGTCACTGCAGAGAACTGGATGTTTCTAAGGAAGGTTCAACAGGGGGCCTGGCTCCATTAAGCAAGTGGCATCACCCCTCTTCCAAACAGATGAAGAAACTGAAGCTCAGAATGAGAAAGACAACACCTTAAAGGCATATATACCCTAGAACATGCTCATCCTTAAAAAGAAGGTCCTGGGACAAGGTTTTCCAGGGAGAAACTATAGGGAATATTGTGGGTTGAATGGCATCTCTAAAAAGACATGTTGAAGTCATAACTCTTGGTACCTTTGCCTGTGATCTTACTTGGAAATAGTGTCTTTGCTGATGTGATCGGATTACAAAGAAGACACAGTGGATTAGGGTGAGCCCGATTTCCAATGATTACACAGACACAAACATACGGGGAGAAGGCCATGTAATAATAGAGGAAGAGATTGGGGTGATGTAGCTGCAAGCCAAGAAACTGATGGCAACCACCAGAAGCTAGTTAAAGGCAAAGAAATTCTTCCCTGAGAGCCTGCAGAGGCGGCGGCCCCACCAACCCCTTACTATTCAACTTCTGGCCTCTGGAACTGTAAGAGAGTACATTTCTGTTGTAAGTCACTCGGTTGTGGTACTTTGTTGTGGCAGTCCTGGGAAACTCACACAGGTAGACAGAAAGAACTCAGAAGTATGTATGACCTATACCGTCAGAGGCATTTGAACCAGAGCAACTCCATCTTGAAGAGGGGCTGGGTACAACAAGGCTTCCACCTGTGGGGCTGCATTTCCAGGAGATTAGGCATTCTGAGTCACAGGATGAGACATGAGGTTAGCTCAAGATACAGGTCACAAAGACCTTGCTGATAAAACAGGATGTAGTAAAGAAGCCAGCAAAACCTGCCAAAACCAAGATGGCGATGATACCGATTTCCGGTCGTCCTCACTGCATTACATGCCAATCATAATGCATTAGCATGCCGAAAGACACACCCACCAGCACCACGACAGTTTCCAAATGCCATGGCAACATCAGAAAGTGACCCTATAATGGTCTAAAAGGGTGGGAACCCTCGGTTCCGGGAGTTGCTCACTCCTTTGCCAGAAAACTCATGAATAATCCACTCCTTGTTTAGCATATAATCAAAAAATAATTATAAATATACTCAATTGAGTAGTCCACACCACTGCTCTGCCTATGGAGCAGCCATTCTTTTATTCCTTCCCTTTTTAATAAACCTGCTTTCCCTTCACTCTATGGAGTGGCACTAAATTTTCTTGCGTGAGGGCCTAGACCCTTTTTTGGGGTCTGGATCAGGACTGCTTTCTGGTAACAATACCAACTCCTGGGGTGTCCCAGACCTGAGACACCCCAATATTACTCTTATCAATAGGGGTGCCCAAAACACAGTCTACAGAGGGTGGATTCAGGGGCCTCACTCACATGTCAGAGCCAGGTCTACAAATATTCTTGAAACAAATGGTGTTATTTTCTGGAAACTGAGAGGAGAAAACAAAACCGAATTCTAATTTTTAAAAATTTGCCTACTCTGTAATACTCACTCTCTATATATTCTATTTCTGCTCATAATATGTAACATACTGCTTTTTCCTTATAGGAAACTTGGAGGTATATGCATTGATCCATGTGTGTCAAATGCGTGATACACATGTTAGATACCCACATCACAGAGCTAGGAAATGGCTCAGGAGGTCAGACCCCCCCCCCCCCCCGCCAACCTATGTTCTCTGCAACCCTGGCCTGCTGTTCCAGGACTCAGATGACCACTGTTTTTCTCCCAGCTCCTGTACCAGTCTTGGTTGCTGTTCAGCTAGTAGAAATTGTGCATAGTAATGTGTCTGGGAAGGGAAAAGGCAGCTTTATCAGAGCATCCCATTGTTGGATGGGAACCAACAATGAACCATCTTTTCCTATGCCAGACTATAATATCTCTCTGACTTCTCAATGAAAAGAAAGAGAGAAAGAGGAAAAAAAAAAGAGAGAGGAAAAGTAGAGTTTGTCTTGATCTGAGAATGTAATCAGACAATTTCAGTGCTATGTCCTCCACAGCTGGTAGGTCAGTGCCTGGATGGGGCCCAGGGGAGAGATTTTCCCCACAGATTTTCTGTAATAAGGTAAGATACCATGATTGTGCAAGAGGTAGCGGCCCCCAGGGTAATTGAGATTCCATTGAAATCTACCCAGGAATCTACAGAACCTTCTGCACAAGTGTTCTCAGGTAATTCTGAAGGGACTTGAGTTCAGGGACAAAGCAACATCTCAGCTTCTTTGGAGATAATATCAGGGTCATTCTCTGAACATCAAGAGCTCCTGAGTCATGCAGTCCTTGGCATGAACTGTTCTTGATATCTTTCCTCTTAGACTCTTGTATACCTGTCCTTTCCCTTGGGCAAAGAATAGAACTGGGCAACTATGAGAATCACTGCCATTAGAGTTAAACTGTCTTTAAAAGACTGTTTCTTTGATCAGCTGGGCTTGTTTGCAAATCCTCTCCTGCAGGACAAGCTCTTGACTATGTGTGATCAAGAGTGAGTATGGGCTGCCTTGGGTCAGTCCCTGCCTCCAGCTACCAAGGTAGGAAGCTGGCTCAGGTGCTCTCTAGTTCATGCCATTGATAGAATTTGAAGCCGTCTTGGAATCAATCATTACCTTACTGTAATCCCTGGGAAATATTTAGGTTAGGAGTACTATTATCCGGAAGTAGTGTCTTATTTGATCCCTGACTCAGATGCTTTTAGGTAAATGTTCTTAATAGTTTACAGAGGAGGCCGAGCACGGTGGCTCACGCCTGTAATCTCAGCATTTTGGGAGGCCGAGGCGGGCAGATCATGAGGTCAAGAGATCAAGACTATCCTGGTCAACATGGTGAAACCCCGTCTCTACTAAAAATACAAAAATCAGCTGGGCATGGTGGCGTGTGCCTGTAATCCCAGCTACTCAGGAGGCTGAGGTAGGAGAATTGCCTGAACCCAGGAGGCGGAGGTTGCGGTGAGCCGAGATCGTGCCATTGCACTCCAGCCTGGATAACAAGAGCGAAACTCCGTCTCAAAAAAAAAAAAAAAGTTTACAAAGGAAATTAGCCTCAGAGAGCTGAAGGAACTCACCACTATCATACCAGATGGTGGGCGAAGGAGGAGTCAAGGGCAGGTTTATCTGGCTCCAATGTCTACCCTGGTTCCACGGGGCCAACTCTCTACTCAGCATTGAGCAATCCCAACTGAGTAGGAGACCAAACCACAACCAAACTACAGCAGCATGGCCTCGGCTCAGCTTGAAAAAGTAAACCGAACTGCTCAGCTGGCATTCTGCACATGGAACGAGGGACAAAGGAGGAGGATTTCGCACGTTTCCATCAGTTGCCACAGTTCTGCAAAGACAGGCATCGTTCTCCCCTTGAAAACGTTCTACTTCCCTCTAGAGCAAGTTACAAGAGGAAGGTTGGTAATAATGCTAGAAGCGAATGCAGCAAAAGCAATTCTCTCTAAATATATTTTTTGCGGGGGGCAGGGTGGCTGTCTATGAATAAGACAAATGAAATTACTGGGCTGGATACTAGAGCTATCGAAGTCCTCAAGAGCTGCAGGCCACTCTCCTCGCTGTGTTTTGTTGTTATTGTTGTTGTTTTGCTTTTGAGACAGAGTTTCACTCTTGCGGCCCAAGCTGGAGTGCAATGGCACAATCTCTACTCACTGTAACCTCTGTCTCCCTGATTCAAGTGATTCTCCCACCTCAGCCTCCCGAGTAGCTGGGATTACAGGCTCGGCTAATTTTTTCTATTTTTAGTAGGAACAGGGTTTTACCATGTTAGCCAGGCTAGTCTTGAACTCCTGATCTCAGGTGATCCACCCATCTCAGCCTCCCAAGGTGCTGGGATTAAAGGTGTGAGCCACCACGCCCAGCCTCCTTGCTGTATTTTCAACCAAAGTCTTTGGAGCTGTTTATACACCAGGGGAATGATAAAAGAAAAACTTCAGCTGAATTACATTTAAAGAAGTTTAATGGAGGATTGGATGATTCATGAATGGGGCGGCCTTCTGAGCCAGGGTAGGCTCAGAAACTTCAGCACAGCCACGTGGTAGAAGAAGATGTATGGAGAGAATAAGGAAAGTGATTGCAAAAAATGGAAGTGAGGTACGGAGACTGCTAGACTGGTCACAGCTCGGCGCTTGCCTTATTTGAACACGGTCTGAACAGCTGGCACACTTGGCTGGCCAAAACTCAGTGACTGGCACAGGTATGGGCTGCGGTCTGTTCCTACCTCCACTTGTTACAGTTCACGACGTACAGAAAATCCTTTAGGTCAAACTTAAATTATGTAATGAGGCAGCTTTTAGGCTACATTTGTTGATTTAGTAGCACTAGTTTTAATGCAAATGGACCCCAAGACATTCTTGTTGGGGAAGGTGTCACAGAGCAGGGTCTCCACTAGGCAATGGCAGAGACCCTTGACTGGGGGCTTCCTGTGTGTCAGGCTCAGTGCTAAGTGGCCCACATGCCCTTTTCCCTGTTTTAATTCTCCAGTGACTTCTAATGTGGAGGCTGCTGGTATTCCCATTTCACAGAGGAGAAACTGAAGCCATGTTCCTTGCCCAAGGCATTTAGGATCGTAATCAGCAAGGTTTGCATGCTGCTGTCATGCTCTTTGCTCTGTGCCCTTCTAAAGCCAGCACCTCACCTTCTGTGCTCTGTAAGCCAGACACTCTTTAAGATACCCATGGTTGGGGAACCCATCCCTGTCCCTCCACTGGCTGAATCGGCCTTCCATGTGGGCTGATGGCTATGGAATGGTGAAAGTCTTGAGCTGATTCCAGCACCGTGTAACTTGATCTTTCTTAGCCTCATATGTAAAATGGAATGATAGCAAATTCTTCCACATAGATCACTGTGGGACTAAATAAGTTATTATATACAAAGCAAGTACCTAATAAATAAAGTTAATTTTACAGATCTGTTCAGGAAGAGTCCAAGGGCATGGTGAAAGCTTAAAAGACCTATGCAGGTTTGAAGAATTAATCTTTTAAAACAATCAGCTCCAGCCAGTGCTGTGGCTCATGCCTGTAATCCCAGCACTTTGGGAGGCCGAGGTGGGCGGATCACCTGAGGTCAGGAGTTAGAGACCAGCCTGGTTAACATGGTAAAACCTCATCTCTACTAAAAATATAAAAATTAGCCAGGTGTGGTGGTGGGTGCCTGTAATCCTAGCTACTCGGGAGGCTGAGGCAGGAGAATCACTTGAATTCAGGAGGCAGAGGTTGCAGTGAGCCAAGATCATGCCATTGCATCAAGCCTGGCAGACAAAAGCGAGACTGAGTCTTTAAAAAAAAAAAAAATCAGCTCTGAACAATGAGAACACATAGACACAGGGAGGGGAACACCACACACTGGGGCCTGTTGGGGGCTGGGTATGGGGAGAGAGCATCAGGATAAATAGCTAATGCGTGCGGCTGTAATATCTTAAGTGAGGGGCTGAGAAGTGCAGTCAATCACCATGGCACATGTTTACTTATGTAACAAACCTGCACCTCCTGCACATGTATCCTAGAACTTAAAACAGAATAAAATTTAAAAAAAGAAAAAAGAATCAGCTTCATAAATAGACATTTCGGCGGCTTCCTAGTTACAGTATATTCACTCTGTAGTTCAAAGATTTATGATTTTTTTTTTTTTACGTCCCGGATCTTTAAGCTTTTTGACTACATTAGACCGCAGTAGAGTCTTGATCTAGTTCCTCGCCTGCTTTAGGGTTAAGGGAAACAGAAACCTCAGGACCCAGAGATGGCCCAGCAAACAGAGATGAATGGGAAACATGCCGGCTCTTCTCTCTTCCAGACACCTAGCATTTCCCTCTGCAGTTCAAGGCCACCGAGCAAGTTTAGTTTTCTCTGTGTTTTTCTGAGCTTGTAGTTCATATGCTCTCAATGCCCTGCTGAGTGGACTCTCCTCTGTGCGGCACATAGCTTTGCTTTCTGGAAAAAGCAAAAGCCTGTGGAATAGATTTGCTCCTCGATGGTGGGGAATGTACATTCTGCACCGTGTCTTTGCTGCTCCACGGCCAAGTCCCTTGTGTCTGCCTGAGGGCCCTGCTTTTAAACAGCCACTTCTTACTCCTGACTGGTCATTTTTCCAGGAAACTATTTGTGAGGACGCGGTCTGGATCATGCTAACTTCGTGTTATAAGGTCCTGCTCCATCGTTTAATGCAAGGCCATCAGAATATTATGGGGTAGCAAAGGGGATCCAATGAGACAACGTGAAAAAGTGCTTTGGAAGGGTTTTTCTTGGCAATGACTCTTGATAGCACTGAAGGCAATGTAAAGCTTTCCACCCAAAGAAAATAGCAAAAACAGTGGCAAATGCTTTCATTGAAGAATTGATTTAGCATCGAATGAATATCTACTGTGAATGTGGGCAGAGCATGATGCTAGGAAAACAGGAATGGATAAGGAATTGCCCTTGCCTTGGAGGAGGGCACCATTTTGTAAGAAAGTCAGACCGTGAATGAGGAAGTAGCACCCCAAGTTGACCATACTTGGTAGTTGTGGTTCTTTGAGCAAACTACTGAACTACTTAGAACTTCCCTTTCCCCGGCTATAAATGGAGGTCACAAGTCTCCTTATAGATTTTCTGAGAATCCAATGAGATGACACAGAACAGTACTTAGAAGAGCGCCTGGTCCATACTGAGCTCTCAATAAACACTACCATTATCACTCTTCACATTACGATAGTAAAGTGGTCTCAGTGCTATCACGGGTACACAGGGAATTCTCTAGAAATGTTTGGCTGTGTGCCACTGGCTTCTCTATGTGAGGGAGTGGTGAGGAGAACCTGGATCCCCCAACCTCCAATTTCCTTCTGTCTACAGGGTTTTTCCATAGAGCAGGGCGCCCACACCCATGCTGCACACTTGAGTCACCTGGCGAGCCCTACCCAATTAAGTCCCAACCTCTTGGATGGGACTCAGGAGTTAATATTTGTAAAATCCTTCACAGGTGATCTCATGGGCTGCCGAGGTTGTGGCCAGCTATATAATTTGCAGGGTCCAGCGCAGAATGAAAGTGCAGGGCCACTTGTTTGAAATTATTAAGAATGTCAGGCAATGAGAATAGAGCATTAAACCGAGGGGCGGGGCCCCTGCAAGACAGCACACTCATGAAGCCAGCTCAGGCAGAGCTTGAGAAGCCTGGTGTTTGCAGAACATTCCAGCCTCTCTCTGACCATGGAGACTTGCATCCCAGGAAAGTAGATGTGGTATCTCTGGTGAGTAAATGCGGAGAAAGGAACAGCCCACCTCAGTTCTAGGAATCAGCCTGCCTGTGCAAAGCAGGTGTGTTTGCTCCACTCCCGACTCCTAAGTTTGACAAAGGTACCTCCTGTTTGCAAGGCTTGAATGGTCTAGCACTTCCTTCCCTGGGGCTTACCTTTATGTAATGCTGGGATTGTGCAAGCTCCCTTGGCCCACCCGACGCATATCACAACCATCGATTTCCTTTGACAGCCAGCTCCAAATGGGGAGGGAAGAGAGGGTCATTCCTAGCTGAAGTTTGAAGAGTGCCAGTGACGGGCCTGTCTTCCAGCTAGGCTAGGAAGCGGTGGACTGAAATGCAAGGGAGTAGGGACTAAGCAGAAGCCAGCATGCAAAGACCCAGGGAAGACCTCGCTTGTCATGGGAAAGAGCAAGTGCCAAGACCCTGAGGTCGCATGGTGCCGGGCGTGACACAGGGAGAAGGTCACGGGGGCTGAAGATGGGTGAAGCCAGGGCAAAGCAGATATGATAGAAGCTGGTGCAGATACCAGGCAGGACCTTGAAGGCTTGAGGGCTTCCAGGGGGGCCCTCAGAGGTGTTAGGCAGGGGAGCAAATGCAAACTACACCATCATTCAGCAGGTTCTAGTACAGAGGGCCCCAGGGCTAAGGCAGGCTGGGAAGCATGCTCCCAGCCCTCCGTGTGCCTTCCTGGCCCACTAATGCTTGCTCCTGGTGCAGTGGCCCCTTCCAGGGAATCCTTCCTTGGGTACCATGTGGTGCTGATGGGTGCCCGTGCTCAGCGACGGCATGCCCCAGCTGCTAACTTGAGAATTAAAAGCAAACATTTGACTCACGCACCACCCCTTCCCTCCCTGTCATTTTACACAGTGCTGTTTAAACTGGATGCTGGTTAATGGGCGACCTTTGCCCTTTGGCTAAAAGCTGTGACCAGGAGATCCCACCTCCCATTAATGAGGGTTTTGTTCTGGATCCCAGGAACGCCTAGCACACAGCTTCTGCTCTGCACACGCATTGTCTGCCCAGCTTAGAAACAGAAAATGGAAAAGAAAAACAAACAAAGAAAAAGAAAAAAAACCCAACCTTCCACCGTTCAATTAAAACAGCAAAGTCCAGGCCCAAAGTGGGTTTCAGTCTCTATTAAGACAACAAAAGATCCTAAACGGCAGGCCTGAGCACGAACTGTGCAGAGAAGCGGGTGGCCAGAGGAGGGGGGGGGGGTGAAGGGAGAGAGGGAAACTCCACTGATGGTTATTTCTTTTCAGAGTTATTTCCGGTAGGTCTGCCCCACCCCTCAACAAGTTTTGTTCCTCCGAGCATTCCAGGCATGAAAAGTGAGGGCTTGGAGGACCCAATTGGAGACCGCTGTCCTGCAAGGCAACAAGGCAATCCATAGACACCTTTACCTTGGCTGTTTTTTTTTTTTTTTTTCTATTCCATGAAGTTTTACTCTTGTCCCCAAGGCTGGAGTGCAATGGCACAATCTCGGCTCACTACAACCTCTGCCTACGGGGTTCAAGCGATTCTCCTGTCTCAGCCTCCTGAGTAGCTGGAATTACAGGCGCCTGCCACCGCTCCCGGGTAATTTTTATATTTTTAGTACAGACTGGGTTTCACCATGTTGGCCAGGCTGGTTTTGAACTCCTGACCTCAGGTGATCCACCCTCCACGGCCTCCCAAAGTTCTGGGATTACAGGCGTGAGCCACCACGCCCAGCCTCCTTGCTGCGTTTTCAACGTCTTTGGAACTGTTTGTACACCAAGGGAATGATGAAAGAAAAACTTCAGCAGAATTACATTTAGAGAAGTTTAATGGAGGAATGAACGATTCATGAATTGGGCGGCCTTCTGACTGTTCTAATGCAATGCTTTTTGCTCCCAGCTCCAGGTGGATGCGAGTGTGTTCCAATCACATGGCCACAGTTTCTCCCTCCCTTTCTTATTTTCCCTCACCTTTGTTGATGTCGAATATGACGATTTAAAGGCCTTTATCCTTTTGCTTTATGCTAAGCCACTCTGGCGCAGAGCCACCCCTTTCACCCTAAAAATTCAAACCCGTGGCAAACAGGGTTTTCTGACCTGTTGTCCCCTGGGCTGCGTGTGCCCATCTCTTATGACTTCCTGAGAATATCAGCGATGTTGCTAGACAGAAAGCCTGCCATATGGATGGATCCCACCTGGTGCTTCTTCTGTGGCACCCAGGATAGGTCATGGCTTAAAGCACATGCTCCAAAAACATTTGGTCATGGGAGGTTCAAATACGAATATATGTTAGCTATTATTTATATCATGTTAGGCATAATGGCTGATTGTTTCTAAGCTAGACAGGTGTATGGAAGAAAAAATTATAAAACAGACCACATTTACTGACTGCTGACCGCTTGTGTGTTAACGACTTAACCCTTAAAAGACCCTTATCTCAAACCTCAAAATTATACTAGGGTTTTTGTAAGTTCCTAAAAATCCTGAAAATAAAAATCAAATCAATTAGAACAACAACAAAACCCAATTTCTTTTCTTTTTTGGAGAGACAAAACAAATTCATTTAACTTATATACGTTTTTATTATATGTTATCTATGTGTGTATGTAGTAGATATGAGCAATGATTAGTGTTTAGTTTTTATGGCTCTTAAGAGATTATTCAGAAGTTCATTGTATTAATGTCAATAAAAGGTTCACTACAAAGGAAAGGGTCTACTGCATGTTTTCATAAAAATGAAAGTGCTTGGATTTGGGTTTCTGATCAACCCACAAGAGGAGGAGAGGAGAGGAAAGGAGAGGACAGCAGGGGGGCAGAAGGAGAAGGAGAGGGGAATAAAAGAGAGGAAATGGAGGGGAGAGTCATGCACAAAATAGGTCCCCAGAAAAAAAAACACACACAAAATCAAAAACCAAGCAGAGGCTTGACAGAGAGCTGGCCCTGCAGGGAAGAAAAAAAGGCCCAGCTTCTCTTGCTACCCAAGAAGTGAGTTGGGACCTTAGGAGAGGTGGCCCGCAGGTGTCTGATTTGTTTTCCTAACTGCATGAAGGACACCCCACGGTTCTGGGGAAGGCAGGGAAGTGGGAAGCATTTGGGGTTTGAATGTCCACTAGCCTGCTGACCAGCGAGACGCCGGGTGAGGCCATTTCTGGACACTAATACCCCCTTCAAGCTGCTTTTGTGAATTTTAAGTATGCCTCCAAGCTCAGTTAGTAGTTGCCCTTGTTATAAAACTCAAGGAAGTGCATTTTTTTTCCCTATTTGAGGGAATGAGTCTTTCTATGACAAAGCTGGAGGAGGCCAAGGGGAGACTGTCCCAGTCCTGACTCTTGGATAGGATGCAGGGATGAGACCATGTGAGGATGTTTTATACACAGTTACATAGTTATCATGCACTCATATAGTTACTATGCATATATTTTAATTTTTTACATTTAAATGCACTTATTAATTTCATTTATATGCATTTTATATGTCACATGTGTGTATATAGACACATATGCATGCATGTAACTTATTTTGTCATATATATGTGTGTATAAAGCACACATATATAAGAAAGTGCATATAAATTTACACATACACATATGTAGCCATTATTGAGCACCCACTGCGTTCTGGGTATGATGCTATGCGCTTTGCACACTTGATCTTGTGTAATCTCCGGGATAACCCTGAGAAATGGAAACTACGCTATCATCTCTATGTTACTGGTGGGGACAGTGGCTTGGAGAAGTCAGGTGACTTTCAGAAGGTCTCAAGCCTTTGGAGCACAACGCCAAGAACTGCACAATGGTGTATCCTGTGACTGTAACCAGTAAGATCACTGCCTCTCACAGACAGGTGTGACCTAGGCCAGCCAGATGGACTTCCACAGGGGGCCTGACTCTCACCTGCATCCCTCCAGGGCCACGAGGACATGCTTTACTACACCTGGTATCTCAGCCATGGTGCCAGGTGAGGACTAGGATCTAGCCTTGGTAGCCACATAAAGTGTGGAAAGCTCACTGCTTGGAATGACTTGGGACTCCATTCTCGAAGAGCCTCAGAATCTGAGCCCAGCGAGTTGGAGATGCAAAGACGCTGGATTCCGTGCTGGTTGACTTTAAACCAGGCTCTTGGCTCTCTAATTTCTCATGAGCAATGAATGGTCTGTCTCTCTCTCAGAGAAAGCAAGAAAGCTTTTAATTAACTCACCAGCTACAGGCTACCAAGAAAAGTGGTCAATGTGAAAACGACTCTTTCCTGCCACTGCATATTAATGCCTCGTACCACAATCAGATCCATTGATATGGCCAATGCCTTAATCAACGGAAGCTCCAGAGTTCACCGTCATATCAAGTTGCTTGGTTGCAGGCAGCACAACCATTCCCCGTTCCAAGAAAACGCTTCTTCCAAACACCTCCTTTCATAAAAACACCCACATTTGTTAATTCTTGCAGAAAGTTTGGTAATGAATGTGGCTTCTATGTTTTCAGCTGTAAACAGCAGAAATCCCCCTGCAGGCGCTCTAGAAGACCTTTTATCCGTACTCAGGAAAAAGAATTGATTGATTTTGAAGTTAAATGTTGGCATCTGCTGTTATTCAAAACCAGGACCTTGGCTACAGCCATCCACCATGCTTTCAGCTTTACCACCAGTGTGCAGCAAATGAAGACAAGCTGTTGTCAAATGAGAAATGCAAAATAGTCAATCTGTTTGTCTGTTTAATGTAACTGGGAACATAAGCTGCTAAAAGTGGTACCATTCGGCACTGTCAGATGGGAGACGCTCTCCAACAAACAAAAGCCTAATGACCCATTTTACTCGGCACTCCGGAGTTGCTTCTAATGGTACCTTCCATATGCACTCAAACATGCTTTTATCTGAAACTGCAAATGGCACGATTTTCCATCCAACACAAGCGTGTAATCTGTGTGTGTGTGTGTGTGTGTGTGTGTGTGTGTGTGTGTGTGTATTAGGAGAGAAGGGGTGGGAGGCGTACCCCGCTCCCAGCACCATGGAGGAAGGCTGATGTTCTAGACATCCTCGAGCTGGAAGCATATTGTGGAAGCATCTGACTCTCATCTTCCTTTCACACCTGTCATTGTACGGTATTAAAGGGGAAAAATCAAGTCATTAACCATGATAGATATGTTTTTAATAAGTAAGTGTTGTGCCTCACCAGGCGGATAAATAGCAGGGCTTAAGATAGCTTCAGAGCCTGGCATGGGATTACAGCGGGAAGTTAAAGGCACTGCCTATTTCTTCAAAGAGTGTGCAATTTGGGAAGCATAGGGCTCTCGATATCACCCAGCCAGCAATTCTTCAAGAACGCTCCCTGCTGAGGCTAGCTTCTCTCTTGCCTTTGACCTTAGGAGGTGTCTCATGCTTTTGTTTCTCAGGGCTTCTGATACCTGGAGAAATACGGCCTCTTCCGGAGGCTGTTGGCCTAACCCAATGCCTACTGATGGCTTTAAAAATGTGCCTCCCACCGGCACGGCAAATAATGATGCCTATTAATTCATACAGACTGTCAGGAGCACAGTGTTGAGAAGGGTTCTGAGGCACACCCCTAAGAATGAGTGCTATAATTGGTTATCAAACCATGTTATTGCTTATCTGTTGCCACAAGCCAATGTTTATTAAAACAAGCAAAGAAAAAGCAAGTTAGGACCGTCGGAACTCCCTTCATGTTTAGGATCTATCAAAGAATCCTGCATTTATACCAGAAAGTCAAATCCTCTTAAGTCACATCAAAATGTAGGGAGGGAAAAAAAAAGAGAGAGAGGTTAAGGGTTGATGCACTTCGGTCAAAAGACTCATTGCAAAAGAATATGCCTGGCTCCAAACAGCGTTTGGATACATTCAGTGGAAATAAGGCAAAAGCATATGGTTTGCATTTCCTCTATAAAGAAATATGGGTGGGAACCTTGTGGGACCCAAGATGCAATAACAAATACAGATACTTGACAAGGCTTGGCAGGCGAAGACAGAATATTTCTGTGTTTACCTGACAATGTGACTGGAGTCCAGCCCACTGGGGAGCAATCCATTTGGTTGTGACCTGTCGCACCCTGGCAGAATGTCCTTGCAGAGACATCAATGTCAGCCCAGCAAGCATCGCTCCCTCCCCCTTTCCAGGCAAGCAGCCCTCCAGTGAGAAATGCTGAGCCTGTAACACGGGCTAATGATGCAGTTATACCACTTGGACGCTGGGTGATACTGTATCGTATTACTGTGTGATAACATGCAGAAAGGAAATGTGGACTCCGGTTTTTCATCTTCCCGTTCCAGAGTCCTATTTTTGTAAAAAAAAATAGAATTTTGACTTCTTTTTTGATAGTTTGTTTTGCCATGAATGTTTGTGTTATCTTTTTTTGTGGGTCTGGGCTCACAGAACTCGGCTTTTTGATTCCCTAAGTTGGGGAAAAAGGAACAAATGACAAGTCACAGAGACCGATAAAAAGAAAGGTGTTTTCTGTATGAAGGTTATGAAAGGTGGTGATGGGGGGTTCTTAAACATCAAGCCAGAAAACCAGACCTTAAAAAAGACACTCCCTTCTCAATCATACATATTTTGCTTCAGAGAAAAAGCACCATTTGTAAGCTAGGGGCCATCAGGGACCAAATGATTATTTCTGCGTCCATTACACCTTCGGTCACAAAAACAAAAAAGTTAATAAATGGGAGTTGTGTGTGTGTTTTTTCATTTCCTTCCATGGCAGATCAAAAGTCACATGAGTGGTGTTGCAACGCAGCTGCTTGGATTATATTTGGCGTCTGAATAATAAATGGGGAGCTTCTAGAACCACCAGCTCATTAGTGAGCACTAATTCAGAATGGATGGCACAATGTTCAGTAATTTAAGCAATGTGGACAATGAAGGTTCTCAACTCTGGTACAAAGAGGGGCCTACAGAATCGTGTGGAATGAGTAATTACAGCTAATATCCATTTCGGCTTGTATTAGAACGTCCAAAGAAACAAGGTCACACCAACAGGCGGAGGCTGGCCCCAGGGAGCATCGCAGGGGAAGGGAGAATCAGCTGGGTCAGGTAAACTGTTTCTATGACTTGGGCTCAGCGATGAATAAGCCCCTGACATTCCCACCAGGACCCAGGCGGCGAAGCTGCAGTTGCTCGGTTACCGAGCATGTTGGCTACCCAGCCGCTCCTGCTCTGCACAGTGGTGCCAGGCCTGCAGAGGTGAGATCCTGCTGCTCCAGTCTCAACCTACTTCCAGCCTCCATCTGCTGTTGGAACAGACAGGGAGCAAAGTACTGGATGCTTTTCCTCCCTGGGGCTTGTGGGGAGTGTGACTGAGGACTGCACCTTCCTCAGACATGCCCCTGGTATTCTCTGTGGCTCACGGCTGAGGGTCTGCAAGGCGGATGGGAAAGGAGGCTGTGAGACCTCCCACAGTCATGGGGAGGAGCTGCACTAAGATTGGGGAGTTTAGACCCTCCTCGTGTACCAGAGAGATAATAGAGAAATTGGATACAAGACATCAAATTGAATCTGAGCTGTAATAGACAGGTTCTGGTTGCCAGCAATAGAAATTGACTCTGGAAGATTTAAGCAGAGAGGGGAATTTACTGAAAGGGCAATGGGGGACTCAGAGGAGAGCTGGACGATGAGGCTCGCAAAATAGGGACGCAAGACAGAAAGAAGAATCACGTTGCCAGATCAGTGCTGTAGCTGCAGCCTTCGCAGCCACCGCATTTGCACTATTTGGGACCACAGCATGCTTTTCTGCTACCCAAGACCCAGCTTGGATTAGATGCTGGGCTCCAGGACTGGCACTCCAAGCTCTGGCTGCCCCCTTGTCATTTTTTGGCTTCACCGGTAACATTTGAAGTCTAGGGTTCTTGTATCTTATTTAATTGACTGAGACCAAGTCATGTGTCCACTAGCTTCCAAGGGAGGCTGGAAAAGGTTGGCCTTTTGGGGCTCCAATATTGGAAAGGGAGTCTCTGCCTCCTATGTATTCATAAGATGATAAATTCCCCTTCAATGAGACAGGCTATTGGATCTAGGACTGCCCCAAAGTGTCAGATATCTGCTCAACTTGTCCTATCTTGTAATCCCTGTGTGATGCCTGTGGCCACTTTCTCATTCTAAATCTCTTCTTCTCATGGCAAAATGGAAACAGCAACAGTACCACCCTCACAGGCTGTAATGGATGATGAAACCAGGCCATTCATTCATTCATTCATTCCACACACATGCATGCAGTGTCTACAATGTGTAAGGTTTAATACAGGCTTTTAAGGATACACTCACCAGGGCAAGCCCCTGATCCATGGAGCATCATTTGGGCTCCTGGTAGAGAGGAGTAGAGGTGGGTGGTTTACAAGGTATTATGAAATTTAATAAGACTTGCAGGTGAATTGGATGTGTGGGATAAAGGAGAGGAAGGGAAGGAAATCTATCTCTGGTTTCTGGGAAATACTAGGGGGAAAGCCATCAGCTGAGCTCTGCTCACACTCTAAGTGCTCAGTAGATGTTAACTGCTCACGTGATCACCAGCAGGGTCACCATCACCATCACCGTCACTTTCGTTTGTATCCTGGGCTGCTCAATCCTCATAGACAGCTTCACTCCTCAACATAAAGTAGTGATATTGGACTAGATGCGGACTATCCGCCATTTGTCAGCTGTGTGGCCCTGGGCAAGCTACTTCACATTTCTGTGCCTTGACTTCCTCCTTTCTAAAATGGAGATGATAACAGTAGCTATGCTGCAGGGTTGTTTTGAGGACTAAATTGGCTATTTTATGAAAAAGCACTTGGACTGTACTGGGAACATCACGAGCATGCCATATGTACAATCTCCTGTCTTCTCTGTTGTCACTAATATTTCCCGACCTTCGCACATCACTCAAATCCCATTCCTGCCATCCAAAGAGTCTGTTTGCAAAACAGATTCTAAAAACCTGGCCTTGTTTTTCCACTTGAGAATCAAGAAAACTAAATCTCCCCAGTCCATGCTGAGATGAAACCCTCATAAATCACAGATGGAAGGTCTGAGGTGAATCTGGTGACTACAGACGGTTCTGTGGCTGAGGCTTGGGTGGCTCTGACCTCAGAGGAGCTGACCACAGGGCCTGCCTATCACAAGCTCCTGCCATGAACTCATTGCCCTAGGAGCTGGCAGAGCATGGGTTTCTCCCCTGCCCTGGCATGGAAAGAAGGGCTTTGGGGGTCCCAGAAGTGGTTGGTCCCCATATTCAGTGGGAGATGCAGCCTGGGTCCCTGAACGTGAGCACACAGGCTGGACTTCTGCTTTGGAGCCTGGCTAGAGGCAATGCATTAGCATCTTTCTGTGTGATTGTGGGACACTTGCAATACCTGTTCCTGTTGGAAACCAGGAGTAAGGAAATACATGCTCACACATCCAATCACATCCACCCAAAATGATGGGCCATAAAATGAGAAGATAGTAGAGGTCAATGCTACCCTTTACTAAAGAAAAAAATGGTATTAATACTGTCTAGCAAATGTTTAAACAGAAAAAAATACATAACCAAAAATGGACTAATGTGCAAGAAAACCAATTAGACTAAATTAGACTCTTCCCTCTCCCCATACCTGTTTATCTGGAATGAAGTCTTCAAGTAGACCTCATACGAGGAGAATATGAAATAATTAGGCCCTGGATTGTGCTAGAATGACAGTCACTGTGGTCACCAAATCATAAGCCAACAGCAAACAGACTGAATTTTACAGAGAGCCATTCCTAAAATCCCGACAGGCCCAGGAACCAGCTCCTCTACAACCCACCCTTTGACTCACTCATCTTTGACAGTCATAAATATTGGATTGGAATTTACAAAAACAGAGCTATCTCCTTGTCCTCTAAATTCGTTCATCTGCCATGAGACCACCTGCCTGTGCCTCAGTTTCCCTTGTTTTAATGACAGTGGTGATAATATCTGACAGAGCCCTGGGAAGGGTCAGATTGTGTCACATGTACGATGTCCCTGAAGACCCAGAGCCCTGCTGACCCGATCGATGGAACTGTCTAGACGATCAATACTGATCACTGCAGCTGAATTGACCCAACACAGGTCCACATTGATCATTTAAGACACCTGGAATGATCAGATCAGCTGGGCCATGGTTCAGGGACTTTGATCACTGAGGCCCCAGTTAAATGAAGGGCCAGCCTTTTAGGAAGGTAAGGTGTTAACTTACTAAGTCCTCTGAACTTCAGAGTGGCCTTTAGATGGTAAAGGGTTTGGTCTCTTGGAGACACCTCGATCATTTAACAGCCTGTGAGGCTGCAGTCAGGCTAAATAACGTCTCTGAGCCTCTGTTTACTTATCAGGAAAATGGGGGTGAAAGGTATTTGCCCCCATGGAATAGCAGGGACCAGCCAATGAGAGCAGGTGTTGAAAGGCTAGCAAGAGCCTGGGATCATAAAGTATGCTTTATTCTGTTCAGGAATTTTTCTCCTATTCTGTATAGGAATTTTCTACTATTCTGCATAGGAATTTTTCCTGTATAGGAATTTCTCCAAGATGCAAAATCATCTTGCACATCAACATCTCAAGTTACTGAAGCCCTCTTAGCAGTTGCCTGGAAATGTATTGATAGATGCCTGTCTGGGCAAGCATATCCTTTAATCCCCCAAATAATGCTATGAGTTTAAGACTGACAACCGGCATCAACTCTCCCTCACTTGCAGAGCTAGAACGTGGCAAACCTAGGCACAAAGCCACGTTATTCCTGATTCCGGAACCTGCGTTCTTTCCATGGTCCAAGCTGCTTTCCTAAGGCCCAGAAGTGGGAATTCAGGAGACGGGAGCACATAGGAGTCCTGCCTTTAGAGAGCTTGGGTCCTATCAGGGCAATGGGCCACTTGCGGAAGTAACATAATGCGAACAGTAGCCAGAAATTTTTAAATGCAATCTGAGTGATATGAAGGAGTCCAGGTGCAGAGAGATGTGAGAGGTGGAAGGGAACAAAGGGCTTTAGCGGAGCAAAGTCAGTGTTCCATCTAATCCTTGGATACAGGGGTATCCTTCAATAAGCCATGATACAGGAGAAACTGAGGCTGAAGGGATGAGGATGCGATGGTGGGGAGTTTTCCTGTGAATTCAGAGACTGGCCTCATTTGGCTGACGCCTTGAGCTATGACCAGCTGCTCACAAGCGCCTTGTTATATAATTGCCTTTATTGGCTATTTGTAGAAGATTCGCTTAAGGTTGCCATTTTGTCGGGTTTGCAGTTCTCTCTGGCCTCCCCGCCTTCACCTCTCCAGAAGCTCAGCTTTTCTCATACCCCACTTCTTTTCTGCAACACGGTGAGCAACCTTAGTGAGAACTTACATTTTCATATTCAAGTTGGGTTTTATATGTAAACTGTTTTGCCCTAGATTTTGGTGCCTCGCCTCGCATTACAGAGCGTGAATATTTTATCTGGACAAATATTTCATATTTAAAGGAGGCTCATAACACCTGTCAAAAGGCAAAATGCTTCCACTTTAATACAGACTCTGTAGTGAAACAATATCCCAGTCCTCACCCAGAGGGAGCGGATGTCGAGTTGTTTAGAATTGTGCTCCCTGTACTAAACTTCCTCCATAAATTATGAGGTGGTCATTAGCATATCTCCCTCCCAGCCAGGCCTGTGATGCCGAAGGCTCCTCTTAAACAAAACCGTAAGAGCAAATTGAGAAAACTTTGCTGCACCTCCATGCTGTGGGAAAGCCACAACACTCAGCTCCCGGCTCTTGCAAAATGGAAATAAAAAAATCTCAGTGGCTGCTTTAACTCCAAGGACTTAGAAAATTGACTAATAATGCAAATGTTTAGAGGTTAATAGCCTGGCGACATTACTGTAACTTATACCGTGGCTTAAAGGGTATTATCCATCACATGGCAAGCAGCGGTCAGTTAGCAGAACATAGGGATAAATATCAAATCAAGAAGGAACTCCCAGAACTGAGAATTAAAAAAAAAACTGAGCATTAGCCCCCAGTTTCCTTCCTTTCATGGAACTGGGCAATATACGATCTTAGTGTCATCTGCACAAGGCTCGGCCACCCTTTTGTGCATATAAGGCCAATTCCTGACTCGGTACATGAACTGGGGCACAAAACACCCCCACCATCTCATTTTGTATGCAGAGAGGGAAAAGTTACTGACAATCCACTAGGAAGGAAGTTATCTATTTGCAAAAAGGAGTCCATAGGAATCCTTTGGCTATGGCTGTTTTGGACAAGAGGGAGAGAGGAGAAAGAGAGGGGAGGAGAGAGAGAGAGGGGAGAGAAAGAGAGAAGGAGAGGAGAGAGAGAGAGGAGACGAGAGAAGAGAGAGAGGAGAGGAGAAAGGAGAGGAGAGAGAGAGGGAGAGGAGAGAGAGAGGAGAGACATCAGCTGGAAAGTGCTCAAGAACCAGGCCAACTTGAAACCCCTGCTCCCCAGGCCTAGGTTGACCACCCTTAGTGATTGATTGCTTTCACATCTGGAGTTCAGATGGGATGCGTGCTGTCCCAAAGAGGAGGCTCATCTCACCACCACCGAGTGGGTTGACACAAAGGATCCTGTATCCGCCTCCGCCACATTTTGCAAAGAGCCTCATTGTCCCTGGTCATGAACTGAGATCCCTTCTATTGTCTGGGGCTCGCCTTGGTCAATTTCCCTTTCCCTCTGTGCCTTTTGGGCTCTTCCAGAGCAGGGTGGAGTGCTGTTATCTTTGGGAAATTGTAGATTCTTAGCTCCTGCTGCTAAAAGGAAAATTACTGCTCTGAGCAGTCCCTGGTCGCGTTCCAAAGGAGTCTTGTCGCATTATTTAAATACTGAATTGCGATATTATTGAAGTTGGTACCAAGTTGCTCTTGGCACAGCCTGCTGGCTGGCAGGTGCGGAGCGTGAGGGCTGAGCTGCTTCAGCTAACTGCCTTGGCTCCACTGCTCCCAGGAGCTCCAGCTTCCACCCTGGCTGCTGCTGAGGCTGCTTTTTCGTTTTTTTTTTTCCCTGCAAAATGTACCCAATTCAAACACCCACTCCCTCAGCACAGGCCTCCCCACTGTGGTGTCTCAGGGGCTCCTTAACCGGGATTTCTCCCTGGATTCCCTCCCTTCACCGGGCGCTCTCCCTCCCCCAGCCATCTCTCTGGGCTCTAAGCGGCTTTAAGCACAAGAGAAAGGAAATATGCCTTTGTCCAAAAAGCTTCCCACTCCTACTTCATTTTTTCTTTTTTCTCTTTTCTTTCCCCTCTAAACCAGCTTGAGTTTGCACCTTCTGGCTCCAGAGAGTGGTACCCAGGTATTGGCCTTTTCCTACCTCTTTTTTGAAATGGAAAGCATCTATCCAGCAGCCTTTTCCGCTACCCTTTGGGGGCAATGTGAGTTTTCCAGAACTGTTTGGAATGTCCACGATTTAGTGTGCAAATGGGCATCACCGTTTTACAAAACCGGCATGGGAGTATTGTTTTCTTCAACAAAAATTTTTTAAGACAATAGTTTTACGTCTGCCCTTCGTGGCTTTCACTGAGGGCTTCTGGATGAGTCGGGGTGCTGGGAGCACGAGGGGTGCTCAGCTGGAAAGAGAGGCAGACAGCCAAGCCCAAGTTGGACTCAAAGTGCTTCTTTCTGCAGTCAGTTCTCAGTCCAGAAACTTCTGCTGGTTTACTCCAGAGACTCAATTCCACAGCTTGGATGATTTTTTCCCCTAAGAGCTTTAGCCCACTTTTCTAGTCTCGGCTTGTTGCCACACCTGGCACGTCTGGGGCCACTGAGTACTGCAACACCCTGAAAGCAGTCGGCATTTCTGTGGGCATGGAGAGAGTGAACGCATCCCTGAGACCAAAACAGGCACACGGACCTCAGCAGAGCCCTTAGTAATCTGTCAGCACTCAACTGGCCTGTGGTAGTGAGGCAGGAGGGTGAAGAGGGAAGAGGAGGGCTTGGGAGGGGGAGTTGCCAGTTAAAGTCCACTTTCCCACTGGTTGCTTGACATTGAGTAGCTCGCAAAACGCTCAGTCTCATTTTTCACTCTACTTTCTTCTCTTCGCTGCCTCCTTCCCTCCTTTCTTCCTTTGATCTTCTCTTCTTCCTCCTACTCCATCATCATCATCGTCATCATTACAAAAGTAATGCTCGGCCGGGCACTGTGGCTCATGCCTGTAATCCCAGCACTTTGGGAGGCTGAGGTGGGCAGATAACAAGTTCAGGAGTTTGAGACCAGCCTGATCAACATGATGAAACCCTGTCTCTCTAAAAATACAAAAATTAGCCAGGCGTGGGGATATGCACCTATAATCCCAGCTACTGAGGAGGCTGGGCCAGGAGAATAGCTTGAACCTGGGAGGCGGAGGTTGCAGTGGGCTGAAATCACACCACTGCATTCCAATCTGGGTGACAGAGTGAGATTCCGTCTCAAAAAAAAAAAAAAAAAAAAAAAAAGTAATACTCACTTTTTATAAAAATTTAAGTAAAACAAATATTCAGAGTTAAAGCTGACATTCCTCCATCATGAAGCCAAATGTCCCTGTCTGCACGGACTTTGGTGTGCACGCCTCCATCTTTCTATGCATAAGCAACACAGAGGTGCACATGTGCAAACACAGAACTAACTGTACCCACATCAAAGGGTCACTGTAAGCATTAAACAAGAATGTGGAGGTAGAAGGACATTAATATCTATCTTTTCTGGTGTCTGATTTTATCCGATTTTGCTGACCTGCACACACGCATTTCACGTGGCCCAGCTCAGTGCAAGCGTCCCATACACTTCCCTCTCCGTTGGCTTCTCTGTGATCACACACCCTGACTCCAAAACGGTTGTTTGCTCTTTTGTTTGAATTTCTACAAACCAGAGCTGAGAGACAGAAATTCTTTCCTTCTAGCTCTTACGGTCTAAGGCCTGTGCCCGATACCTAGGACCGTCTCTGAAGGAACATCTCAGTTACCAAGGTCAGGCGAACACAGCAATTATTCTGTAACCCAATGAGCCGCTACCTTCATATCTAATCGCAGGGCCTGTCTTCGTGCCTGTCTCCCCTGGAAGAGAACATGCCTTCCTTTATCTCCGCTTGCATCGGTGATAAGGGTTTTTGATGACTCAGATGGTCTCGGGCACATATAAGACAGGCACCTTTGCAAGTTTACTTATTCTGCAACTGGGGAAGGGTCTGTTTTATGTTTGGCTATTTGAACCCCAAAGTGGCCTGAGACTATCGGACTTACGGCATCAGCTGCCCAGTTTAGGATGAGATGAGATGGGAAGGGTACAGTGAGAAGTGGCATGCAGTTAAAAGCACGAGCTTCAAGTCAGAGAGTAGACTGGCCATGCAGAGTCAAGCAACCTCAGGCAGAGACTGCACTTTTGCGGCTTGCTTTCTTCATCTGCAGAGGGGAATGATGACACCCATCTCACAGGTGTGCCATGAAGACTGAGTGCAAAGGTTGGAAGGGATTAAGCCAGTGCCTGGTACACAGGCACAGCATCAGGGCTCAATATATGAACGCTAACAAAAAAAAAAAAACGGGGAGAAGATGACAACATTTTCATTCAACAACGTGATTAACTTTTCTGCACAGCAGAAGGGGGAAGAAAGAAATCCCGAAGAACGGCAAACAGGAGCATAGGATTGTTCTGAGGTTGCCTGATAAGAAAATGAGTGGGGGTTGGCAGGGCGCCGTGGCACACGCCTGTAATCCCAGCACTTTGGGAGGCCAAGGCAGGCGGATCATGAGGTCAAGAGACTGAGACCATCTTGGCCAACGTGGTGAAACCTTGCCTCACTAAAAATACAAAAATTAGCTGAGCATGGTCGTGGGCACCTCTAGTCCCTGCTGCTTGGGAGGCTGAAGCAGGCGAATCTCGTAAATCCAGGAGGTAGAGGTTGCATTGAGCCGAGATCACACCATTGCATTCCAGCCTGGGCAAGAGAGCAAGTCTTCATTAAAAAAAAAGAAAGAAAGAAAAACAGAGAGAGAGAAAGAAAGAAGAGGAAAAAAAGAAAAGGAGGAGAGGTCAAAGCTGAAAAACTCTAAACAGTAGAAGCCCAGTTATGACCAGGTCCGTGATGTTGAGTTCCCCAGGCATCACCTCCCACTGTAAATATAGCAAAGTGGATCTGTAAAAGTGAACTGCACATTTCAATGTCTGTTCAGGAGCTTTGATCAGAATGGTTCCCATCACCCAAGCAGAACACCCCCTATCATTTTCATTTTGTTCTTAATTACTCTAAATCTTCACAGTCAGCCCTCTGTGTCTGTCTTCCTTGGTAGGGCCATATTTCCAGCTGTCCCGATCTTCAGTTTTTCTTGTTTCTTTGCTTTTAGCATCCCCTGATACCTTCTGCTTTTAGCTTTGCTTCTGTGGAACCCTAAACCCCACTCTCATGAGGCTTTGCCTATCTCACTCCGCTCCCGGTGGGGAAGACAAGATTCTTAGGATTTCAGCTCAGGTTTCCAGCCAATAGATGTCAAGGGCCCAGCCTTCGAGTTGGGCCCCAAGAGAAAGGGGTGTAAGCCCCAGATCTCCCTCTTCTGGTCTGGGAAAGTCACACAAATTCTCTGCGCCTGCTTGTTCATAAGAAAATGGAGTGGACTAGCACCTACATTTACAGGATGTCTGTAATGTTTCAATAACATAAGTGGAAAGGCCAGGGAAAATGTGCTGTTGGAATACAGCAGCCTCTGGTGGGCTGGTAACTACTTAATGCCAGACTTTTTGATTCTGAGACATGGGGAGTTTACATTTTAACATTTCTAAAGCTGGGGTGCACGTTAACATTGATGTAATTTCCATGTGGCCCTTCGTTGTGTTTGCCTCTGGAAAGCTGTCGTTATTAATAAATGCATGGCACATCTTATGGTCAACAGAATCTTATAGTCAAGAGAATGATGAAATATGGAGATTTATGACCAGATACTTGCAAGGCATTCACCCTTCCTAGAGAAGCACATCTGAGGTGACCTCCTCTTGGCAACCATCGCTCTCCCAAAGTCCCTCAGTTTCTTTTGTTTTCTTTTTCTCTGAAGATGGAGTCTTGCTCTATCATGCAGGTTGGAGTACAGTGGTGTAATCTCAGCTCACTGCAACCTCTTCCTTCTGGGTTCAAGCTATTCTCCTGCTCCAGCCTCCAGAGTAGCTGGGACTACAGACGCATGCCACCATGCCTGGTTAATTTTTTTTTTTGTATTTTTAGTAGACACAAGATTTTCCCTTGTTAGCCAAGATGGTCTTGATCGCCTGACCTCGTGGTCCACCTGCCTTGGCCTCCCAAAGTGCTGGGATTACAGGCATGAGCCACCATGCCCAGTCCAGGGAACTTTTCTTTTCATAAGCACCCCAGGGCTCTTTCTAAGGCCGGGTTATATGGCTGAAACATTCCCAGGCTGTGACATTTAGATGGATTTCTGGGTCTGCAATGTGTTGCAGTGAGGCAGCTGGCTAGATGTCCCATCAAACACCGGACTCCTCTCGCCTCATAGACTCAGTTTCCCCAGGGAGGAGGTCACCAAGGCAGGCATGGCGGGGAGGGCAGAGGACGGGCTTCCTAAGCAGGTGGCAAGTCCCTATGTTTTCCCTGTCAAGGGAGCATCAGCTTGGCAAGTTAAGCCAGAGCCAATTCAAGAATCTTAGCTGGAGCAGATGCCAGCTGGTTCCCCTGGAGGGTCATCAAAGCAATGGCTAAGAAGTTCCAGAAGATTCTGTTTTGTCATTGCTTAAGGGCCTTGAGAAATTAGTGGAGGCTCTGAGGCCCAGATGATGTTTTGTCAATACTACCCATGATGCACCTCTCTGTCCACCTCCTTCCCTTCCCAGAAGACAATGGGACATGAGCCTCCCAGGGAAACTCAGAGCAAGTTCCAGTGGGACGCTTGGACTTCCGTAGTTCCCCCATTGCAGGAAGTGACCTTCATATGGCAAAAAGGAAGCAAAATCAATTGTTTTTTCATTGTTCCTCTGCAGTATTGAGACACAGGGAATTAATGACGATGGGGGCCCTTGCTGTGTGCTACGTGCTGGGCTGGACCTTCTGTCTGCTATATGATTAACTTCTTTTATTAATTTATTATCATTCATTATTATTGATTGATTCATTCAATTATTGAGCATCTACTATGTGCCCGGCACTGTTCTAGGATCTGAGGATATAGGAGTGAGCAAATATCACTCCTTCCCTTGTGGAGTTGACATTCCAGTGGGAAGAACCAGGCAAAACCACAACAATAGCCTATCAGGGGTGCTAAGAGTAAAAAAGAAAAATGAAGTCAGTTAGGGGACTATGAAATTGGGTGAGTAGATGAGGGAGAGCCGAAACTACTATGATTTTAATTTTTACAAAATATTTGACTGATACTAATAGAAACTAACATCTATTGATTATAAAAATTTAATTAAAAATTATTATAAATATATTTATACTTTTTCAACTTCTGCCAGTGAGATCATGATGGAGCTGTTAATAGGTACCACACATGTATTAAATACTTTATATATTAATACATGCTGTTAGTAAGTGTACCCATTTTACAGATGGGAAAACTGAGGCTGGGCTTGGTAAAGTCATTTTCCCCAAGTTCCTAATATTGAACGATGAATCTGGGTTTTACATCCAACTCTGTCTGACTCTAGAGCCTATCTTTCAATCACACTGCCAATGCGGTGGGTAGCATTTTACTTATATAGATGAAGAAGGCGACAAGCAGAGAGGTAGAAAGTTACTGAGAGCAGGAATTAAAATCCAGAGCTGTCGTGCTCCCAAGCCCGTTCCTTTTCATTAGGCACTTTTCATTAGGGATGCCTTCAAGAATTAAGATAAAAAGCTCCAGTGAGATCTGCAAATGCAGGCCTGGAGCTCCCATCAGTCTGCTTCTGGGTGTGTGTGTGGGTCCCCATTGTTCTCAGGGACTATGGTCCTCAGAATAGGACCTCTTGTGTGAGTTGTTGGTCCTTGCAAGGTGGACCAACTCCTGCTCGTGACTGAGAATTGTTGCCATTTTCATGAGTTGTCACCAACACACATAACCTTATTATGCGAAGCCTGGGTTTATTTTGGTGAAAACAGAGCCCAACTGTACCTCAGGGCGTGGGCGCCTGTCAGAACGTGACTCACCCAAAATGCGAGCTTTTTCCATTTCCAATTTGATGGTGGAGACTACTTTGAAGTTGCTGGTAACCTTACTTAGCAAATGACCAAAACAGTGAAGATGGTACTGACAAGCTCACCGCACTCCGTTTCCAGAGAACTTTGAGCTTGTGCAACGTTCTAGATGCATCTCTCTGTAGAGCCCTGTTCACCCACAAATGGAGCAGGCAGCTGCCCACACACTGCGGTCTGCAGGACCCTGGTAAAAGCTCCTTGCCTCCTCCCCTACATACACCTGCTCTAGCGCCAACGTTTGCATCATGTGTGTCTCCGTTTTCATCTCTGAGCCTCGGTTTCCTCTTCTGCTCAATGGGATAAATGATACCTTCTTTGAGTTACTAAAGCATCTTTTTTTCCCAATTCTTTTTTGGAATGCAGCTAACCCAAGGACCACCAGAAGGTGCCACCAGTCACTCCCACTGAGTGTCAGATGGCTTTCTGTCTCTTCCAGCGTGCCAAGAAATGCCTTCAGAGGACACAGAAATGCTACTGGAGGATGGATGAAACAGGAGGGTCAGGGGTCCTATAGAATATTGAGTGGGCATTATAGAGACCCCTGGAGATAGGGACAGAGAAAAGAGCACCCGTGGAAGGACCCAGACTAACAGATGTCACTCACTCCCTTTTTCCTCTCTGGGCTGGTTGCCAATGCCCAGATGCTGGACTGAAAGAAAGGGGGTGAAGTTGGAGAAACCAGTGTTTGCTGAACACCAACAAAGTAGCAGTCGCTTGAACTAAAGCGCCTCATGAATCCATATTCTCCTCCTAGTGAAGGTTCATTACTTTTTTTGGGCAAAAGAAGAAAAGCGAGGCTTAGAGAAATGAAACTGCTTACATCACACAAGTAATAGAGCCAGGAGTTACCTAGTCCTTTACTTCAGCCCTGGATTTTTTCTCTCCCTACTTCCTCCCTCACTGTTTTTCCTTCCTTCCTTCCTTCTTTCCCTCCTTCCTCCCTCTCTCCCTTCGTTCCTCCTTTCCTCCCTCCCTTCCCTCCTTCCTTCTCTCCTTTCTTCCTTCCTTTTCTACCTCCTTCTTTCCTCTCTTCCTCTTCTCTATCTCTCACTCCCTTTCTCCCTTTCCCTTCCTTTTCTCCCTCCTTCTTTCCTCTCTCACTCTTGTCTTCCATCTCTCCCTCCCTTTCTCTTCCTTCCTTCCCTCCCTCCCTCCTTACCCCTCCCTTTCTTCCTCCTTCCCTTCCCTCCCTCTTTTCCTCCCTCCCTCTTTTTCTTCCTTCTTCTTTCCATCTTTATTTGCTCCCTTCCTTTCTACCACAAATGCTTATTTATTCCAAGCACCGGGACTACCACAGTGAGCCAAGCCAACACTATCGCCAGCCTCCCAGAGGGAATAGCCTGGGGTGGTGGCAGATGCTTCGTTTTCCACTTTTCTCAGCTGTCCTTGCCCCACATTCCTCGGACCTGGCTGCCGATGTTGATCTGGACTCCACCTGATGCTAGCCTGCTGCATGCCTGACATCGCCTGCACTGCTCTTTGCTTGACAATTCTGAGCTGACTGTATTTTCTAGCTGCCCACTCTGCTCCATTTGGAGAGGATTTACAATCTGTGGAGTAATGTGCGTTCGTTCGTTCATTCATTCGTTCATTCATTCATTCTTTTCTCTGAGCAAAGAGGCACATCCTGGAACATAACAGTGTCGTGTTTTTATTGAGTTCTTTTATGGCCTAGCTGAGGAGTAAGCAGAATATGCCCTGTCATTCATTCATTCTCCAAATATGTCTGGAGCACTCCCAATATGTCAGAAGCCCCAGCTGTGGGGCTGCAGGGATGAGCAGGACAGAGGTGGTCCTTGTCTTATGAGACTCTCAGGCCAGAAGGAAAGATGCTGTTAATTTAAGCCCATCCACCTGTGCCCAGTTTGCATCCACTACACAGCACTGCACAGATCTGCTTGACAGAATCATCCTTTGGGATGCTAAACAGCAAGGAGCAACTTGGATCCCCGGTCATCATCATGCTAATCAGGAAAGCCTTCCTGGAGAAGGAGATACATCCCTCCTGCTGAGTACACAAGCAATTGCTGCTGTCTACTGACCCCATCCTTCTGATTCTACATCCATGTGAAAATGCAAACATGTGACAGCCGCAAACCTGCCCCAGAGCCAGACAGAACAGATTCATCAGCCCAAACCTGCACTAGCCAGAAAAAGGGTTCCCGAAACGACATCGCTGGGTGTCACCTAAGTCGGCAGATGATTTACTGCTGACAGCCCCTGGCGCAACATCACTAGTTCTCGGAAGGAGTAAATTAAACATTATATTTTCGTTGGATACATCCATTTCATGGCTCCTTTTAAAATCATTTGCGTGACACATTCTGTCACTTAACAGTGTTTGCACCTGTTCCCTGAGTATCAAAGATTATGCCATAAAACACTCTTAAGGCTACAAGAGACACAGGGAAAAGAGCATCTCAGGACACCAGAAAACACGGCCTCTGCTGGAAGACTCCCCTCTTTTATTGACTCCAAGTTTGCGACTGGGGAAGGGAAAAGCTATGGATTCATCCTCACGGCCCATCTCGTCACCTGAGCCTCAACAGCCATCAGAACCCTGAAACCTCCATGAAACACACACACACACACACACACACACACACAAATTGAGAGGCAGAAATAAAATAGCATTTCCTTTGCAACTATTTATTTCAGCAAGGAAAATTGGAAAATTCACTTATGTGACGAATCATGGATTTTATTTTTTACAGCAGACTTCCCTTCATTTAAGCAGGCACACTTTCCCTAAACGCCTTGCATGCTCTGAATACCCAGGCAGAGAACTCCAGGCTGTGCCAGGTATCAATGCCTACCTCGTGGGAGGGGGGTCCCCTCCTAATTCTTCTATGTCCAGGTTGCAGCCCAGCCAATTACTAAGCCATGGAGAAAGAAACAATGGCTAATTAAGATGAACTTTAAGGGTGGGGGGGGGAGAACTTAATTAATTTGATCTTTATCTGAAACTCTAATTGAAATAAACTTCAGAAGTTCTATGGATCAATGCGCTCAGACTATTTGTGAAAAATGTGTATACAGTGCTTCTTCATAAAGAAGGAGGTTGATAAACTGGATATTAGCTAGTGGATTAAATTAACACTGACCTTCAGTCCCCTTGGCCAAGCACAACTGCTTGTGAAAGTGCCCATACATACATAGACATAGAAAATTCTGGCTGTAACAGATCTGATGTAGGTGGAAGGGGGCTGGGGCAACAATCATGCATTTTAAAACAGACAGGTGGGATTCTTGGCATTTCTCCAATTATCCTTCAACTATCATGTTTACTTATTTCTCCATTAATTTATGTGATTGCCTATTCAGTTCTCCTATAAATGTTTATTGAGCAACTATGATGTGCTAAGGACCGTTTGAGACACATTGGTTCAGAGTGAAAAGTGGCAGGGCAATTCTCTGCCCTCCTGGAGTTGATATTCCAGTTGAGGGAGAGAAACAATGACCAGGTAGAGAAATACAGAAATATATCACTTTGGCTGGAGGATGGGACGGAGTGTGGCTGTGATGAGACTGTTTCGTCAGAATGGTTGAAGATGGGCTCTCCGCAGAGGTGAAAGTTAAGCTGAATCTTGAACTTTGAGAGGATATTTGAAATATGCAGCTTCTAGGAGATTCTAAGGTATAGCCCGGGTGACACCATGGCTTAGTGTAAGGGTATGAGTCCAACCAAGCTTGGGTTGTGTGGCAGACAGAAAGAAGGCCAGTGCTGAGGCTTGGGGAACAGTGGCACCAATGTGGAGTACCGGGAAGGTAGGAGCCAGGTGCAGGAGAGTCTGTGTGTATGTGGATTTTATTTGGGTACAATGGAAACCATCGAAGAGGTTTTATGGCAGAGTGATCTTCGTCTGATTTCTCTCTATATATATACAGCTTTAAAGTTCACCAAAGAACAGATTGTAGGGGAATAAGAATAAAGGAGAAAGCTGCTCCCATGCTGCTAAAACATCCACCAGAGAAGACAGACGCGGGGCTTCCTGAAATGGAAGAAAGAAATTTCTCAATTTTCTGACGGCTGTCAATTTGGCTGCAGGACATGCTTCTGCTTTGTAAGGCAGAGTGGGGGCCCGTTGGTCAGCCCATAAGTTCAGTGGAAGTTCAGGCCCATCTGTGGGCTCTGCAGGGCAGCTGCAGCTGCGTAACTTGGAAGGAGGCTTCCAGTGTTCCCCCAACCTACCTGGAGGCCTAGAGTTTGCTTCTAATGCAACGTTGTTTCTCAAGGAGGAGCCAGTGCCCCTGGACTCTAATCCCAGCTCCTTCACTAATGGTGTGGCCTTGGGCAAATGAATGAATGTCCCCCAAGCTTCTAGGGTTGCATGCAAAAAAAAAAAAAAAAAAAGAAAAAAAAAAAAAAGGACCATGGAATACTATGCAGCATAAAATACGATGAGTTCATGTCCTTTGTAGGGACATGGATGAACCTGGAAACCACCATTCTCAGCAAACTGACACAAGAACAGAAAATCAACCACCACATGTTCTCACTCATAGGTGGGTGTTGAACAATGAGAACACATGGACACAGGGAGGGGAGCATCAAACACTGAGGTCTGTAGGGGGAAATAGGGGAAGAACAGTACGGGATGGGGAGTTGGGGAGAGAGAGCATGGGGAGAAATGCCAGATATAGGTGATGGGGAGAAAGGCAGCAAATCACACTGTCATGTGTGTACCTATGCAACAATCTTGCATGTTCTTCACACGTACCCCAAAACCTAAAATGCAATTTAAAAAAATGGGACTTTCAATGCTTATCCCATAGAGCCATTGTGAACATTAAATGATATAAAACTATAGTTGTGTCTGGCAGGGCCTAGCACTTAATAAATAATGGGTGACATTTACAGAGTGTTTGCTATAGCCCTGTGTTAAGTGTTTTATATATTGATTATCTCATTGAATCCTCACAACTCCATGCAGGAGGTACTGCTTTTATTCCCCTTTTAAAGATGAGCAGAGTGAGGTTAAGCAACAGTCTGAGATCACGGTCCAGGCAACGAACAGGAGGGGATTTGAACCCGGTCCAGTTCTAGGAGGTGGGTTACATCCAGGTGTCTAACCTCTGAGTCTGATCTCGATCTCGTTTGTTCGCTCACACACTTGGGAGCTGTGATTAGAGTCATTACCATCGGTTTGTTTACTCGGTGATGCACGGCACAGCTGCTCTGTGCCAATCACTGTGTTGGCAGCATCTACCCAGAATGATTCCCCTCTATGCCTGCCCTACCAGAATTCTCCACCAGGGAAATTCCAAGGCTCAGTCTTGAGAGAGGCGTTGGAGTGGATAGAATCCATCGCACCTCAAGCTAGGGGAACGGATTAGCAATCGAGAATACAAGAGGCCTGGTTAAACTTGAATTTCAAATAAACAGTAAGCAATGTCTAGTATGTCCCAAATATCACATCCTGTATTTTATCCAGAGGAAGAGAGGAAAAGTGCTACAGGAACGTGGTGGCTGGAGAGGAGGAGGCGAGTCAGTGACAGTTTCATAGAACACAAGCAATATGCTAAGAATGAGAAGTAGATGGCTTAGCCGAGGCCAGGAAGGAAGGGCATTTCAGCAGAGGGAAAGGCATCCCCAGAGGCCCAGAATCAGGTAAGAACAGAGACTTGCTAAGACAGGGTGTGTGTGTTTTAAGAGAGAACAGCAGATACCAAGGCTCAGTCCAAGGCAAACATGAACTTGAACACCCTGTTAAGAAAGGGTCCTTGGGCCTGGTGTGGTGGTTCATGCCTGTAATCCCAGCACTTTGGGACTCCAAGGTGGGCAGATCACCTGAGGTCAGGAGTTTGAGACCAGCATGGGCAACATGGTGAAACCCTGTTTCTACCAAAAATACAAAAATTAGCCAGATGTGATAGCATATGCCTGTAATCCCAGCGACTAGGAAGGCTGAGGCAGGAGAATCGCTGGATCCCTGGGAGGCAGAGGTTGCAGTGAGCCAAGATCGCACCACTGCACTCCAGACTTCGTGACAGTGTGAGACTCCATCTCAAAAACAACAAAAAAGGGTCTTTGCTTTTATGGCTAATGGTGTCATTGAGTGCTTCTACGAAGAGTATTGGCATTCAGTGGATTACCAGTTGGCCACTTTGAAGGCCTCTGGGAGATAAAGTGTTAAGTGACTGAGTCATTCTGTGGATTCAGTTAGGAGGGGAATCTTCCTTCCTTGATTATAGTTGAGATTTGAGAAAAAACAGTAAGTTTGCTGCATAGAAAAGCAAGGAGGAGGTACCCAGAAATTCTTTGCAATAGATAAAAAGAAAGAGAACAAAACATATGAAATACCTCCTGTGGGTCGGGCCTTGTGCTGGGTGCTGGGGGTATTGTAGGAAGCAGAAACAGAACTTTCTGTTTTCTAGAGGACACAGGCAATGAACTGCACAAATAAATGCACAATGAATTGCATGGTGCTAAGGTCAACATGGGGGGTACCGAGCTTACGGGTATCTTGGGGGCATTCATCTAGCCAGGGTCAAGGTGGACTTTAAGGTCATGGCAGGGGGTGTACGGACCTCAGAGGTGAGAGGCCAGCTCACTGGACCCTGCAGACCCTGCAAAAGAGTTCTAGTTTTTCTTTAAATAGGCAATTGGGGTGCTGGTGATGATGAGATTTAAACGGAAAAGTCAGTCGAGTCCTGGGGGTACAACTGGAAGGGGGGAAGACACAGAGAGTCTGCAGGAAGCCTGGTTAGAATGTCACGGATGGTGCCTCCTGGGAGAAAAGGGGACCTCGGCTACATCGGGGGGTCAGGCTGGAGAGGAGTAGGTTGGCATTGTTATGGGTTGCTTTTCATTTTTTAAAATACATCTCCGTGTTGTTTCTCATGCAATAAATATATCACGGGTGCAACTTTAAAAAAATAAATTAAAAAGATTAAAAGAAGGGACAGGAATAAACTTAAGGTTGCAAAACCCATGGAGACAAAAACGTGAGTGAAGATGACAGAGAAACAGAAGTGGCCCAGTTTTGGAAACGCGCAAGCGCTGGTGGGAGCCAGAAGGGGCCGGTCTGGTGATGGTACTGTGCCTTGTGCTATGCATTTGGCACCAAAGCGAGCTGAGGGCTCTCGAGAGACGTCGCCACAGTCTCTGCCACTCCCTGGAGACCCACGCCTCTCAAATTGGGCATCTGAGAGCAGCATCCTTGCTGACAACAGGGTTTTCCAGAGGGTGAAGGAAATAACAGGGGAAGGGCAATCCCAGGAGAAGGAATGGTTAGTTAAGTAGAAGTGACACAACCTTGGGAGAACGTGACCATGAACTTACAGCTATCGAATTCCTCCTTATTTCCCACAGCAGGGTCGGAGAGAGGTGGGTAGATATTTATTGAGTGCTTACTACATGCCTGTAGAACACCCAGAATGTTCCAAAGCATATGTTTCTTCCCACTGAGAATCTACGCTCCACGAAGGGAGGGATATTTTCTTTGCTGTTACCTTCCGTGCGTGCAGCAGAGCATGCTGTCATAAAGGTGAGCTTACGTCACGTGAATTTTCTTTTACTTGACTTTCAACAAATTAAACAGTGTGCCTCAGTGCTCCCGTCTGTAAAATGTGAGCATGAGTAGCACCCATCCATTTCGCAGGATAAAATGAAATGCTGCGTTTTATCATTTTGCCTTCTTGTTGCCAGAGTGTGACAAATAGCACCTGTTGGTATTGCTGTTAGTATTATAGTTGGCCCTTGAGCAGCATGGGTTTGAATTGTGTGGGTCTGCTTTTACGTGGGTTTTTTCAACCAGATGTGGATCAAAAATACAATGTTTATAGGGTGTGAAACCTGTGCATACAGAGGGCTGCCTTTTGTTACATGTGGATTCTGCAGGGCCGACTCTGGGACTGGAGTACGCATAGGTCCTGGGGGGCCCTAGAACCAATCTCCCTTGTGTACCAATGGATTACGGTATTATTATTACAATGACCGTATGAGCAAGCATTATCTTTATGTTACTTAAATAAAAGTCAGAAGTCCAGGAAGGCTAAGTAATTGAGACAGAAGCACCCACATAGTAAGCAGCACAGTCCAGATGCAAAGCTCTGTGCAGGACACCTGCCGCCTCCACAGAAATGGGAGGAGGCACGGGTGACAGTCAGATATGCACTCCTGGAAAGGTAGTATGAAGGAAAGGTGAAGGGACGCTGGAATTGTTTTCTGCAGCTTCTATAACAAATGACTACACACTTGGTGGTTTCAGACAACACAAATCTATTCTCTGACAGTTCTGGAGTCCATAAGTCCATAAGTGTCAGCCGGATCATCCTCCTTCGGAAGGGTCTAGAAGACAATCTGCTCTTGCCCCTTCCAAATTCTGGTGGTTTCTGGCAATCTTCGCTGCTCTCTGGCTTATAGACACATGGCTCCAATCTCTGCTTCCATTTTCACCTGGAATTCTCCCCTGTGCCTTCTTCCCTTCCCTTCTCCTTTTTCTTGAATTTAGCGCCTACCCCGATCTAGGATGGAATCAACTTGAGACCTTTAATTTAATTACCTCTGCCAAGACTCTTTTTACAAATAAGGTCACTTTCACAGGTTCTGGACAACATGTCTGTTCTTGGGGTTAGGGGACACGGTTCAATCCACTACAGAGGCAAGTACTTTGAAGAGTAAATAAAACAAAGAAACCTGATTTGGAAAGACAGATGGCTGGAATCAACTATGAGTGACAACTATCCATGCAATTGGCATTGTCACGTGATTCCAGCCAGCAGACACTCTGCTAAAAACAGTGCCTTCAGACTCAATCTCATGGAACCCTTCCTACAGCGGTGTGACTCAGGTATGACTGTAATCCTGTCTTTATCCAGGAGGCTTGTGACGCTCAGAGAGAGGAAGTAACTGGCTCAGGGCCCCACAGCTAGTAAGTGGGAAGAAGGATTTGAATGTGGATGAGCTGTCTCCAGAGCCCTGGCTCCCTTAAGGTACAGACCACACACACACACACACACACACACACACACACACACACGCACACACACACACACTCTCACACTCACACACTCAAACATACACACGGACCTTTTGAGTTCTGGTTAAAAACTAGAAGAACAAAGCAAGATATAAATGCACCGTTTGAGGCAGACGTGCAAAGTTAAAGATGACAGTGAGAAGGCAGGAGGACCCAGTTCTTTACTAGCTTTTGTCTTATGCATCAAAGGAAGGAGTTTAAACCAGGAAAAGCAGAACGCACATGGCTGGGAAGGGAACAGAAGATATGCGCAATGATAAAGACGGCCACAGTCTAGCCAGACGAATTCGAGTCTTCAAGGAAGGCATCTTTTCAGGATCCCTGTACTCTGATCCTGTGTGACACTGATCCTCTGTAACATTGAACAAGGAGAGGCAGTTGAAAGGTTTAACCTGCAAAATCTTGTTTCTGGTAGTCAGGGTCTGACCACTGGCTCCGTCACTTAACCTGTTGTACCACCTTTGGTAACACTTTATCAATTTTAACCTCAATTTTTAATCCATAAAATGTGGTTTTGCCCATAAAGTCTGAAGACTTCAGTACTTTATTGTTTTTTATAGACTGAAGATTTTCTTGATGATATTATGTCGATTTCCCCTTGTTCCCCCAATTTATGGTTCCCTGTAGAAATAGTAACAGGAACAACCTCACAGGGCTGTAGTGAGGGTTCAATGCATTAAAATGTGTGAAAGTACTTACCTGGTACCTAGATACTAGGGGCTCCACAGATTTAAGACGTTTTGTCCATTCCAGTCTCCAAAAAATTTGATCAACAGCATTCTCCCCGCCATTTAAAATTTTTCCATCCCAAATTGCAGCATTTAAAAATCTGCAATATATCTAATTTAGCACAACATCTATATTTAATGAATTTCTGTTGGATATAGCAACAATGATCCGTTTCAACAGACGTGAGCATGACATTAAATTCTCTACACCTTAAATTAGTTTTAGAGACACTAAACTAGGGCAGGGCTTGGAAAACCTGTTCTGTAAAAGGCCAGATAGTAAATATTTTAGGCTCTGTAGATCACATAGGGTTTCTGTTGCAACTATTGAACTCTGCAGTTCTAGCAGGAATGCAGCCACAGAGAATATGTAAATGCAGGAGCATGGCTGTGTTCCAATAAAACTTTATTTACAAAAATGGGTGAAGGCTGCATTTGGCATGCAGGCTATGGTTTGCTGACTCCTGAACCAGGCTGCTGAGACAATCTGCAAATATCACCAGTAATTCTCAAGGCATGCAGAGACACAGGGTAGTGTCTGGGAGACTCTGAACAGGAAATGAGCAGATTTCAAAAGAGAGAAAGGCAGATGAAGGATTCCAGAAGGGATAAGCTTGATTTTGGTCCTGAGAATGAGAATACCTTGCCCAAGGCAATGCACATTGTCCTAGCAGCTGTGGGGTTTGGCCCCGGGGACTCTGGCCTCAGAGTCTGCGTATTGAACTATTGCCCTTCACAGCCCTGGCCCACAACAGGGGGTGGCATATGGGACAGGGGAAGTCTTTGCGGGTGTGCAGCAAAAGCAGACTGGATTTTTACACTGTAAAAAGGTTTTACAAAGCCTGCTTTCTGAAGAATGGCTTGGGGCAGGGGCTTTGCAGGGGAAACAGGGAGACCATTTGGTGGTGCCTGTGGTAAGGGGTACAGAACCAGCTCCCGTGCTTGGTATGACTCCTGACTTTGTGTACACATCCCCATTCTCTGGATAGTTCTCTCACGATGACACTGATTATCACATGGCACGTATTATCATAGATGTGCTTCCTATTCTCGAAGCCCTTTTACCCTCCGATGTACCTATTTTCTCATTGGTAGTCTCTCTTGGAGGCAGATGTCTGGGCATGGCAGTGTCCACTCACAGATAAAGCCATGAGTTATTATTTGACAAGAGATAAAGCTGCAAGGTATTGATGTGACAAGGTAACATGTGCAAGGCTTGCTGTAGGTGAGTCAGCTCCACCCAGGGTGGCCCCAAAGTAACGAAGGTGGATAGTGTCTCTCTGGCTATCATTAATATTCTTTCTCTCTATAGAAATGATAAGCGTTTTTGTTCATCATCATAATGTTGCTTGTCCAGCCTTATACTGTTGCAGGGTCTGTGCCACAAGTGTTGACCATTTTATCTCTTTTAATCTTTGCAGGTCCCTGAGGAAGATACTCTTAGGACTTGATCTTAGAAAGGAGGAAACTAAAGCCCAGTCATCGACAAATGAGCATTTGCATTAACATTCATTCCGATATAAATATCCTTTGAGGAGTCTTCTCTCCATCACCATTTGATTTCTGGAAAATCCTGTTAGGTACCAACCAGACTTAGGTGACAACCTTAGCTTTGCTGTTTCCTTAATGTGTGAAAATCTGAACAAACTCCCGAAATTCCCTTGAGCCTTGATTTCCTTCTCTGTGCAATGGGCAACCACGATTCTCAGCAAACTGACACAAGAGCAGGAAGCCAAACACCGCATGTTCTCACTCATAAGGGGGTACTGAACAATGAGAACACATGGCACAGGGAGGGGAGCATCACACACAGGGCCTGTAGCAGGGTGGGAGGTTAGGGGAGGGACAGCATTAGGAGAAATACCTAATGTAGATAACGGGGTGATGGATGCAGCAAACCACCATGGCACGTGTATATCTATGTAACAAACCTACACGCTCTGCACATGTACCCCAGAAATTAAAGTATAATAATAATAATAAAGTAAAAGAATTCCCAACCCTTTGAGTTGTAAGGATTAAGTGAAATAGCAGAAGTTTCTTTCACCCCTATGGCGCGCGTTAAGAAAATCCTATGGAAGTGATTAGCACCTGGCACACAGTAGGTGCCTACTAATAAATTGCCTCCCGGGGAGTCTTCCATTTTTACCTCCTGATTTTCAGAGGACACTGCCTGGCTAAGATCATCCTCATTATATACAAACTCAAACAAGTGCAAAGCAGAGCGCGTTTTTTAAAGAATCAGATTCTACGTTTGAAACAACCTAGAGACAAGGAAATGCAACTTGAGGTCTTTGGGGCGTCTCCAATGTTGGGGGTCACTTGGTTGTGCTGGAGAGGGAAACGGGGCAAAAGGAGAATCTGAAATCCCCACAGGTTCCGGGGAAACAATGGAAGTCATGGGGTGGGGCCCTCGTATGAGAATATATTCTTTTGGTTTTGTTTCGTCTTTTTGATCAGCTGCCAGTTTCTTAATGCAATATGAGAGCAGGAGGGAGCTAATTCTCTTCAGAGCCTGAAATCCCTCAAGCCCAGCTGGCACTTGAACGAAGACAAAGCATATTGAGGTTGGGCAGGGAAGTTGTCACTGTGATTTGGGAGTCTTTCGTTTGGCCAATATAACTCCATTAGATTTTGGAAGTGAACCCAGGTAGCAGGGAGCGTTCTGGAAGTAATATTCTCCAACCAGCTTGTAATTAAAATGGAACCCTTTGAAGAATTGGTCCTCTCTAAATTGCTCCAGCCTCTCTCTATCTGATTGAATGCCAGGAAGCTGCTGCCTTAAGCTTCAGCTAGTTTCCTGCCAGGGCGTTTAAGTCTCAGTTTTGTGTTGCTTGTATATTTAGTGCTAAGGGCATACCTGGATGCGGAATCAGGTACATCTTTGCATCTGATCTTTCATTGTGTCTGTCTTTAGCTCTTCCTAATAACCACAGCTCCAACACATGTAGGGGCTGTTTTGCAAGCTTTATCTTTCACACCTGCCCCCATTAACGCTGCAACTTGCCCTCTTCCTTCTGTGTTTTTTTTTTTTAAACCCATGTTTCACTTCCTACATTCTGGTTCTTGTTCTTCCTGGAGAACGGGACCAGGCAAGTAACACCAGGGCACATTAGGTTAAGGGAAATCTCATTTTCCCCTCTCTTCAGAAAAGTCAGAGCTACCAGAGTTGGGTGATCTTCAAAACCCAGTTCCTTTTAAGAAGGGGGCTGCAAGCGAGTGACTGAGAAGTGTATGGTAATTATCCGACTCTAGCCCAGCTAATCTGGACTTTGGAGAAGTGAGAGCTTGCATCAGTCCTTGCTTCCAGAAAGCTTTATATAGGAAAAAAGTGCCATGCAAATGAGATTTCATAACACCAGTATCTGGTGATGTTGGTCATATTTCTTCTGGGTTTGTGGTAGAATTCATAAAGAGAAATGCAAGGGGTAAATTATTTCATTTTAATCTGCTTTCTAAAATCTCCATCTGAAGTCTCAAAATATTAAAAAACTGTACAGTAAGCGGCTGCAGTGGCTCACGCCTGTAATCCCAGCACTTTGGGAGGCTGAGGTGGGTGGATCACCTGAGGTCAGGAGTTCAAGACCAGCCTGGCCAACATGGACAAACCCCATCTCTACCAAAAATGCAAACATTAGCTGCGTGTGGTGGTGGGCACCTGTAATCCCAGCTACTCAGGAGCTGAGGCAGGAGAATTACTTGAACCTGGGAGGTGGAGGTTGCAGTGAGCCGAGATTGTGCCACTGCACTCCAGCCTTGCTGACAAGAGGGAAACTGTCACAAACAAAACAAAACAAAACAAAACAAAACGGCAACAAACTGGAAGAAATACATTATGCAGAAATATAATAGAAGTGGTTTGTATTAATGATGGTGTCTTCCCCATCTGAACAACCCTCTTAACACCCTCATCTCCCACACTGTGATAGGAATGAGCGACTTTTGTTCATCTTTTGTAAAGTGAAGATAAAACACCTTAGAAAACTGTACTATTCTTATTGATCTATACTATATAAACTAATTAAAACCAGTATGCCTTCTACTTAAATACAACTTCAAAACAAATTTAACGTCTCTCTCTTCCAACTCAATTGTCTTTCCTACTCACTTCCTACATGGAAATGTTGGTTATATGGTTAATATCCACACGACATAAAGAACAGACACACCTCAAGCCTGTAATCCCAGCACTTTGGGAGGCCGAGGTGGGTGGATCAAAAGGTCAAGAGATCGAGGCCATCCTGGTCAACATGATGAAACCCCGTCTCTACTAAAAATACAAAAAATTAGCTGGGCACGGTGGCACGTGCCTGTAATCCCAGCTACTCAGGAGGCTGAGGCAGGAGAATTGCCTGAACCCAGGAGGCAGAGGTTGTGGTGAGCCGAGATCGCGCCATTGCTCTCCAGCCTGGGTAACAAGAGCGAAACTCCATCTCAAAAAAAAAAAAAAAAAAGAACAGACACACCATACAATAAACATTAAGTCATCATGAAAAAATAGTAAAAGGTTATGGATTCGAAAATGAGAAAATCCATCGACAAAGCTTAACCTTACTGATGATCAAAGAAATTTCAATGCACCATTTTTAGCTAATCAAGTAGCAAGTCTATTTTCTTACTGATTTGTTCAAAGCAGGTAAAAGTATGGGCTGCAAAGGCTCTCATCCTCCTGCCACATCCCCAGAGGGCAAAGGTTCTCTATACACGAAGCCTGCATCTGATTGGATGGTGCAACGTTCTTTATGCCCAGATCATTCCAAGCATAATTTGATGCCAGTGTGCATTTTGCTTTTGAGTACCGGGTAGACTTGATAAAGAAAATACAGTTCCAAGGCCTCCCACTTGTACGGACTTCTTTGGAGATGCCAGGAAAGGCCCTTGCAATTTTCTATTTCTAATCTTGTTAGCCATCCAAACATTTATAAGCTCTGGGTCTTGGAAATTTAGGTCTACCTGTGAACAGAGTTAGAGGAATGGTGAGACCTCCAGGGGAATGCTCTGGCTAAGAGCAGGTCTGGTAGCCTGAAGTTAAATCCGAAGGGCTTAGAGGAAGCCAAGAGAGGAGATACTGGGCCACCCACAGAGTGGGGAGGAACATCAGTGGGGAAAAACAGAAGCCAAGGCACAGCAACCTGTATTGAGGATACTCCATTGGTATTCAAAGGGAGGGGCACTCATCCACAACTCCTCTTCATTGAACAGCCAGAAGGAGCCAGGCACAGTGCTTACAAATTTGAGGCATGAACTTGGAGACCTGGCTCAGCTCCTCTAAGCAGGAATCGCCCTTCTTGGTGTGTAAGTCAGGAATGTGTGACTTGTAGAGATGAAGGGACTGGCTCCTGGTCACCCAGCACCCAGCAGCTGGTTAAAAGTTAAACTTGGCCAGACCTGCCTGACTCCAGAGTTCCCTTCCCTTCTGCAAAGCCACCTTTCTTATTACACGAAATATCATAAACACTGGATGCGAACAATGGTAAGAAGCCACATAAAGTTGTAAAACAGGGACAAAAATGAATCTCTGGGCTCAGATGGGGAATGGCTTCAGATATTTCAAGAAACAAGGTGGGTTTGTTTGAGGGTTGAGACACCTCAGTTTCCAATTAATTCGTGACTCAGCAAATTGATCCGTAATGAAATCAAGTCCCTTAGCAAATAAAGAGCTAAAGCAGGCCTAATACCGCACAGAAGATGAAAAATGCATCTTAATCTTTTGCCTGGCCTGAAAAACTAGACCTCAGACTGTGTGTGACTGCCACTCCCGTCAGCCGGTATATATGGGCAGGAAGACTCTGGGTGAGAAATGGGGTGGTGGTGGATGAAATGGCTTCAGAGAAAACTTAAATGCCAGTTGACCCTGCTTATTCTTTTTTTTTTTTTTTGAGACAGAATCTTGCACTGTCACCTGGTCTGGAGTGCAGTGGCACGATCTCGGCTCGCTGCAACCTCCGCCTCCCACGCTCAAGCAATTCTCACACCTCAGCCTCCTGAGTAGCTGGGATTATAGTCACTTGCCACCATGCCCAGCTAATTTTTGTATTTTTAGTAGAGATGGGGTTTCACTGTGTTGGCCAGGCTGGTCTTGAACTTCTGACCTCGTGATCCACCTGCCTTGGCCTCCCAAAGTGCTGGGATTACAGGTGGGTGAGCCACCACACCCAGCCAAAAAGTATTTCTTAATCTCCTTTACCCTTCTCACCCTTCATGGCTTAGACTCCATCTACTAACTCTGAAGTTTGTCTGTCTTTCTTGATGTTGTGGACTCGGTTTTCTCATCCATAAAATGGATCGATACAGAACAGAAGGTTTCCAAGACATCCACCACTCTTCTTGTCTGAGTCACTGACATCTCTGGCTGGGACCACAGTCTCATCTTCTAACTGCCTCTCTGCTTCTTCTGGGCTCCATACGAGAGCCACAGATATCCTTTAAATAGCTCAAGCACAGCATGGCTCTCCAGCTCCCATAGAATAAAATCCAGATGGCCATGGCTTCAGGTTTCTAGTGTCTTCCCTGGGCTCCTTTCTGCCCCCACCTCCTGCCACTGTGGCCTCATTCCCTCCATTCAGAACCCACACTCCTATCACTTTTGCCTAGAATGCTCTTCCTCAGATACCCACCTGGCTCCCCACTTCCCTGCTCTCAGCATGTCCTCGTCACAGAGGCTTTCCCTGACCACCCAATATAGTGGCAACCTGTCTTTCCCCATCATTCACTTGACTTTATTTTTTTAAAGTAACATTGCTGTTTGACTTTTCATAGACAGAAAGTTAATTGGTTCATTACATGACTTTAGAACATCTGCTCTACGAGGGCAGAAATTTTGTTTTTGTTTTATTCCTAGAGGAGTTCGGTACTCGATAAATATTTGTAGAATGAATTGTTAGATAAGAATAAAAACAAAAACGAAAATATTCTTGCTCCAACTCCGCCACTATTGATTGAATGTGTACTGCTTACTTGGCACAGAGCTGACGTGCTAGCTATTCATTCACCTGAGCATGTGATGTCATTTAATCCCGGCTGCTACTGCCCCTCGGTAAGAATGTCAAAAATAAGCACAATAATAATGATTGTTTTTCCTTGAGATGGAGTCTTCCTCTGTCGCCCAGGCTGGAGAGTAATGGCACTCTCACAGCTCACTGTAACCTCCGCCTCCTGGGTTCAAGTGATTCTCGTGCCTCAGCCTTCCTTCCGAGTAGCTGGGATTACAGGCATGAACCACCATGCCCAGCTAATTTTTGTATTTTTGTAGAGACAGAGTTTCACCATGTTGGCCAGGCTGGTCTTGAACTCCTGACCTCAAGTGATCTACCAGCCTTGGACTCCCCAAGTCCTGAGATTACAGGTGTGAGCCACCGTGCCAGGCTCATACCAACAAATATGATAAGTAATATTTATCAAACATTTACTACATGCCAGACAATGTTCATTAATAGAAGCTTCCTGAGTCCTTACAGCAATGTCATGAGGGCAGTACTATTACTAGTCTCATTTGATGGGTGGGTAAACTGAGGCACCATCTCATGAAACAACCAGCCTGCACAATATAGGAAAGCAGTGAAGTCAGCCTTTGAGTTTAACTAAGTCTGTCTCCAAAGCCAGCACTATTCTCCACTACCCTTTACTGCCTGGAAGGGAGTAACTTGCCCAAGGTCACCTGCCCTACAGTTCTCTAAGCTGGGATTCACAGCCAGGAGCTGCTGACTTTAAAGTCCATAGTGTCTTTTTGTGCTTCGCTGCCCAGCTCACCCCCTGCTCTGGGCCGCTGGCAGCTGGCCTGGTACACAGCAGGTGCTCCCCCCAGTGCTAGGTGGATGAGTCAGGAAGAGCCTGAAGAGAGTCAGCACAAGGATGGGAGCTGCAGTCTTCATTTCCCATCTCAGCGGGATATGGTGGTCCTGGCTCTGGCCTACATTATCTCTTTGGCTTGTTGGCCCAGAAGAACTGTGCTGCTGCATCACTTGGGGACTCAGCCGTGAGTCCCTTCCAGAGGAGGCCTGTATGCCTTTGCAAATCCGACCCCACAGGACCTCAGACTCTGGGGTCAGGGGTGGGTTAATCTGAAACCCACTCTCTCTGCCTGTCAGAAGTCTCCCCGGAGACTACAGGGGACTTTGCTGGGGAGAGTTCGGTAAAAAGGCAGTTGGGCAAACCAAAGAGATGGTGACAACAGGCCAAAACGATCTGACAGACCCCGTCAGTGGCCCTGGGAAGGTGCCCACGGGTTGTGCCAACATGATTACCCAAGACCCCAGGAGGCATTTATATCAATTTGATGTCCATGGTTTTGCTAGGTGGGCAAAAAGGTAGAAAATCTATTAAAATTTGATACTGAGTTACGTTTTTAAAGACATGGGAATCTTTATGCATAATGATGAGAATGAGAGAGAATCTAATGCCAGACCCCAGCATCTCTCCTGGATCTGGTGATGTCACCACACGCAGAACCCTATCTGATGCCGCATGCCACCATCTCTCCTGGATCTGGTGATATCGCCACATGGGGAAACCTACCTGAGAGGTTTCTTAGGAACATGCTTTCCCGTGAGGGATCTCACTGTCTGAATGAATGATTCCTAATTTGCACGAAACACACACAGGCAGGACTATCACTAAATGTAAGACTAACATCAGATGTGGCACATGCTCAAAAGAAATAAGTTTATCTGTTCACCAAAGACACATACAAGAATGCTCATCAGAGCTTTATTCCTAAAGCTGAAAACATAAGGCCACCCATGTGTCTGTCAACAGGTGACTAGGAAAACACACTGAGGTGCAGTCGTGTAATGAACTATTGCAGGGCATTGGTAAAGAAGGGCTGCTGAGTCATGCAAAAACATGGTCCTAGTGTTCAGAACCTCCAGTGCACCAGGAGCTGGAAGCGAATGAATGCACACTGTACAATCCTATATGTGCGCAGTGCAAGGCCAGGGAGGGTGACAGAAGTCAGAACAGCGCCATCTCTGGGGGTGCTGACTGAGATTGTGCCCAAGGGAGCCTTCTGGGAGGTGGAAATGCTCTGTATCTTGATCAAGAAGGTGCTTATATGGGTGTAGACATGGAAGAATTCATCGATCTTAGTCTCGGCTGATTAATTTGCAAGACCCAATGCAAAATGAAAATGAGGGGTCTCTTGTTAAAAAATTCTTAAGACTTTCAGGACAGCAATAGCAAAGCATTAAATGAAGAGTGGGTCCTTCTAAGTGTGGGTCCCTGTGTTACTGGACAGAGCCCATACCCATGAAGTGGGGTCTGGTTAAGCTGAGCACCAAGATTAGCGCACTTTATAGGAGTAAAGTGATGTGTCCCAGGTAAGGAGGAAGGATCTGTGGTGATTTTCCATGCAGGCAAATTTGGCAGTCAGTTAGGTTATACGTCAATAAAATGTGTGTGTGTGTGTGTGTGTGTGTGTGTGTGTGTGTAAAGAACATACATAGAATGAAATAGAAAGAAACCGTATTTTGGGGGTGTTGGAGAAGGGGTGATTTTTAATGAAGGCTATGTCTCCAAATCATTCTTTTACAAACTTCCTATTTGACTTAACAGCACTTACTTCCTAGTACTGTGGCCAGGCAGGCTGCAGACAGCTTGTTAGACTGGCTTCTTCTAAGAAGAAGAGCTAAGTCAAGCTGAAACGTGCATTTGAAATTTATAGTATTCAATTCAATTATGCTTCAGAAAGACCAGTGGGGACAGGAAGGACCCTCTCCAGAGGTATCCCACAGAAACGGCATGGGTAGGAAGGGGGGTGTCTCAGTCCAGCGAGACTTTCCAGAGGCAGGTCAGGGGTCAGCCACAGAAAGTCTGTGAGACAGAGCAGGGAAGCAGGCAGGGACCCCTGGGGGAAGGGAGGCAGTGATGTGTCCCAGGCAGGGAGGAAGGATCGTTAATGAGTTTCCATGAAGGGCAAGTTCATCTGCCCGGAACCTGCTGTTGGGGCAGGGAATCATGGAGAGAACTCCCACAGAGTAGGATGGGTCTTAGCAGCTGGCTCCAACTCTGGTTGGTGATTTTCTTCTTTCTCTTAAGTTTTCTTTTCCCTTTTGCTCACAGGGGACAAGAGGCAAGAGCGAAGAGACAGCCCAGTGAGGTTGGACCTACTAGGGAAGGGCCAGAGTTGACCAGGACTTCTGCCCTGAGCACGTTTAGAAATAGTTCAGCTGACACGGTGGCTCACACCTGTAATCCCAGCACTTTGGGAGGCCAAGGTGGGTGGATCACGAGGTCAAGACATTGAGACATCCTGGCCAACATGGTGAAACCCAGTCTCTACTAAAAATACAAAAATTAGCCAGGCGTGGTGACACATGCCTATAGTCCCAGCTACTTTGGAGGCTGAGGCAGAAGAATTGCTTGAATCTGGGAGGCAGAGGTTGCAGTGAGCTGAGATTGTGCCACTGCATTCCAGCCTGATGACAGAGCGAGATTCTGTCTCAAAAAACAAAACAAACAAAAAAAAGAAACTGGCAATTCCCAGAGGTCAGCCAGGTCGAGAGCCTGGCTTCTGAGGATGTGGGATGGAGCGATCCTATCAGCAAAGACACTGCAGGGCTCAGGGCCGAAGCTAGGGCTTTGGAGCGACGGAACTAGGCTCACATCTCTCACCCTTTCCCTGTTGTTCACCCACCTCCCCAAGGTCATGAGTGGTGTAGCCTGAAACCCAAATTTTAAATCTGTCAGCTTCAGGTGTCTCATCTAAAAGTGAGAATTAGTAACGAATAACACTTGCCCCACTACTTGTCACATAGTAGCATTACATAAATGCATTATAGACACGGCTTCATTTGAGCTTCACAACCAGCACACAAGGGAATACTGTGATTATCATCATCATTTTGTAAATGAGTGAACCGAGGCACAGAAAGGTTAAGCAAATCACCCAATGTCACACAGTCAGTAAAGAACAGAGCTGGGGTTTGAACCCAGGTAGCTTAACTGGCAAATTGGTGTTCCTAATGATTCCATTAGCTTCTTCAGGGATGCTGGGAGGAAAACAGTCAGAAATCCTAAATAAAACTGCCTAGAATGTGGTAGATAGTCAGAACATTTATTTAGTTCCATTGTCCTGTTTTCTTTCTTCTTTTTCTTTTTTTTTTGAGATGGAGTCTCGCTCTGTTGCCAAGCTGGAGTGCAATGGCTCCATCTCAGCTCACTGCAAACTCTGCCTCCCAAGTTCAAGTGATTCTCCTGCCTCAGCTTCCCAAATAACTGGGATTACAGACATGTTTCACCATGTTGGCCAGGATGGTCTTGATCTCCTGACCCCATGATCTGCCTGCCTCGGCTTCACAAAGTGCAGGGATTACAGGCATATGCTACCACACCTGTCCTGTCCTGCTTTCTTCTATTCCTCATTTATCTGAAGCTCAGTGGCACTGTCATATTGTTTAACCATTCCAGTTCAGTGTTTAGTTAAGAAGGGACGACACAGCAAGGTTAAATAATTGGCCCAAGGTCACAAAGCTGGGAACATAGTCATGAATTTCTTATTTTACCCCAGGGAGTTTCAGGACTTTTTACTTGGGCCAGTGAGTCATACATTTTGCATTTTCTTTTCTTCTGTGATTTGGTGAGGATTTTTCTCTTTTTCAAGTTTGGAGAAGGGGATTGCCTTCTGGAGCTACAGATTAATGAACACAGACATCATCCTGGTTTGGATTTATTTACATCTTCCATAAATCATATTTATTGAGTGCCTGGGGTGTACAAGACGTTGTGAGAGGTCCCACACATTAACGCAAGGAAAAAATAAACATTTCAGACACTCGGCGTATACTGCAGACTACTTAAATATCCGAAGGCATCAAATAAATCATCAGACTGTTTAGAAATAGGCTCTGGCACGCTCCCTGCAAACCTTCATACAAAACCCTGCAATTGTGCAATGAAGCTACGGACTGGTCGCCGCATGGCACTGGAAATATTTGTTAACACGAGTGAGTGGGCCAAAGGTCCCTGGATTCATCCACGTTTCTAAGTTTGGGGATATTGTGGCCTCCTCAGCAATCTCTCTACACAGACTAACAACTTCTTCAGACCAGCGATGAAAAGAAATGCAATCATAAGACAGAGCATTCCCTTTGCAATGAAGCTGACCCACCCAGAAACCATCTCCACCATCTTTAAACATGTCAAGACATGATTGTTAGGGGTGAAAGCAGCAGGTGCACATGTACACACGAACACAATACATATACACGCAAGCACACGTGCCATACCTTATCTCTTTCTCAGCATGATGGCAGGATCATAGAAAATCCTATAGGAGCTTGTTCTGTAAACTATAAAACCCTTGTATGCACACACAAGGTTACTATGCCACCCGTAAGTTCCAACTAAATGGAATCATGGCTTTACCTCATTTTGAATTGCCGGTGGATGTGAAACCACTCACTTCTGATGCCTGTCTTGCAGCTTAGCAGTGGTTCATCCCTTCTTGTGTGCACTTCAGATTGAATGTGTAAGGCCGGTTGCCTCACTGGGAGCTCAGACACGCCCATCCCTCTCCATGCCTAAAAATTACGTCACCAGAATCTGCAGTCAACACACACCCACTTCTGCACTCCACACCAGAATCTGCACTCAAAACTAAACTCTGCACTCCTCACGCAGCCCACTCACCGGAAATCCCGCCTACCTACCAATAGCAGCTTGCCCAGTCCATGTCCTATTTCTCCACAGCCAATCAAATGCCTTCCCTCCCTATAAAACCCCGCCACGCCCTAGAGGAGTCAGGTGCCACTTCCCCAGGGCACCATGGTACCTCGTCTGGGAGTTAAATAAATTGGCATTAATTTACTTATGCTGGCCTCAGTTTTCTCATTTTAAACTCGGCAATAAACCTCACAAGACAATAAACCTTACAGAAGGGGCACCAGCTTTGTGTCATGCCCTGTGTTGGACACTTGGTAGATAAAAATAAATCGGATGAGCCGCTGTCTTTGAGGAGCCCACAGTCTAATAGGGGAAAACACACAAAATCTACACGTGAGTCAACAATTCCAGTCCAGTGCTGTAGTCTGCAGTAGGGCCTACTTTGGAATCACAGAATGCAATAGGGAAATGCGTGTACGGAGGCAGGGGCCAGGCCAACAGGGGAAGGCAGGGTAAGTGTGGAAGAAGTGCAGGTCTTCCAAGAAACTGCCTGAGGTCTGAGTGAAGGTCAGGGAGGCATTTAGGGGCTAAATCACAGACAACGTTATATGCTAAGTCAAGATGCATATAAAAAGATGACTTTATATGCTAAGGTAGTGAGATCTCTACTTTGAAAGTGATAGGGACACATCAAGTATTATTCTGTAAGCGAGTGACAGTATCAGATTTGCTTCTTAGAAATGTCTCTTTTCTATCATTTTTAACTTTCCTGTACCTTTGAGAGCAAAATGAAGGCTTCAGAAACCATCTAGTATGCTTTAGGCAAATCTCTAGGTTAAAGATATCCAATGGGGACAATCTTCAAACCAAAAAGAACAATCGTGTTGAAAACATACAAGGTTACAGAAGCAAAGTGTTCACGTTTTAGAAATTTTCAAGGTTTAGAATGATAGAAGAGAATAAACGAAAGAATTGAGGGAGAAAAACAGATGGGAGAGAGAGGGACGGGAGGGAGAAAAGAAGGAGAGAGGGAAGATACAGGCTTTATAAGCTATATACATGCAACTCTTGACTTGGCTCCTTCCTAAGAACATAAATATACATCAGTTGCTTACCCCATCTGAGCCTCAGTTTTCCTGTTTAAGAAAAGGGGAAATCCTAATTTCTTATAGGGTTAGTGTGGGTGAGCTGTCCACCTGTGGCCAAGATGGCTAGTTGGCCATCAAAGCTCATGTTCTCTCTTCCATGATATGGAGTTATGGCTCGGAAGGGACACGTTTATCAGTCCTCTTTGTAGCCAGGGATAGCCATATGACTATTCTTACCCAAGGAATCTGAATAGGAATGTTGTGTATCACTTCTGGGTCAAGGTTTTTAAAAATTGAGTGTGTCTTCTCCATGCCCTTCTTCTCCTTTTGCTGGCTAGGTGCAGATGCCTTTGAGGCCCTAGAGTATAACAGGCTCACAGATGAAAGAAGCCTGGGTCCCTGAATCACTGAATGGAAGACAGCCCACCTAAGTCCCTGAATCACTGCATGGAAGAGAGACACTCTAACCAGAAACTCCAGACTGGACTCTAAGGGGATCGAGATAGCTTGTGTTAAGCCACTAAAACTTTGAGGTTTGCTTTTTTATAGTATCCAGTACTATTCTAACTAATACATTAGTATTAGTCATACAGTATATAAAAATAATAATGTTAATTGTTAACAAACACTATAGAAACGGAGAATGCAGTACACCAGCTTTGCAATTACTTTTGATATAAAAGAAACAAAGTACAACTTCAAGATGATTACTTTTCACCAGTGTCTTTGGAAGAAACTTTTAATCAGCCAGCCCCTTAACAAGATTATCTCTTTGAGGGAAAGCAAAGCCAACACTGGATTTCTTGTCTCCCCTTCCCCTCTGAAAGCATCCTGCCAAGTTCTGACTGCCATTATTTAGCAAGTTCTTCAATTTAAAAAGTTACCATCTACTCACCGTCCTGGCAAAGCTGTCAGTTGCTGAGAAATGGAACACAGCCAACTGATTAGTTTTGATGGACTGCGGCGTGGAAATCCAGTCTGTGTCACTAAAGTGCCTGTTCATCCAATTAACCAAATTACTACGGGGAACTGTAGCCAAGTGCAACACTTAGTGGACGGCTGCTCCAGGAGGTCGGGGATGGAGGAGGAGGTGATTTTATCAAATGTCTGCCCCTCCTTCCCTGTCTTTGGGCCAAAAAGAGTGCTAAGCAGAGAGAACAGGAGAGCAGCACCTTCTCCACCTCTTCCTACCTGCCTTGAACACTTTGGCGTCTCTTCAAAAAGATGCCTTGTTATTACAGTTATGGTGATGATGATTGGCAGTATTGTTACTTTTTAATTTAGTCATGTAACACATGCTTTTAAAGCACCTACTGTGTGCCAGGCACTGGGAACATAGCAGAGAACAAACTAGTCAAGGCCATGCCTTCCTGGAATTTGCATTCTATCAGGGAGAGAAAAACAGCCAACAGCAAAATGTTTCAGCCTTGCTGCTCCACTATTGGCGTTTGGGATCAGATAATTCTTTGTGGTGGGGCATTTAAGGGCTAAATCACAGACAACTTTATATGCAAAGTCACAGAGTGGGATCTCTACCTTGAAAGTGGTAGGAGACATCAAGTATCTTACACACTGGAGGGTGGTGAGCAGTGTCCCTGGCCTTGACCTCCTAGACCCCAGCAACCCACCAGCCACTCCTCCTGAGTTGTGATGACCAAATATGTCTTTAGGCATTGTTAGATGTCCCCTGGGAAGCAAATCACCCCCTCACTCCTCATCTTCCATTGGGAGCCACTATTCAACCATTAGGCAAATAACTAAATCACTAAGTGGGTGTGATACACACTGGGATGGATAGAAACAGGACAGCAAGAGAGACAAAGATGGGTGGCCAGGTGATGTTTAAGATGGAACATTAAGATGAGGAGGGGCCAGCTATGCAAAGAGCTGGAGAAGAGTCTTCCAGGCAGAGGGACAAAGGGATGAAGGCCTGCAGCATGAAAGCAGGTCTGCAGCAGGAAGAACCAGGCATGATGGAGCAGAGTGTAGGGGTAGGTATGGGTACATGATGGTGGTGGAAGAACACAGGTACAGGTTCTGGGTCTTGTCAACAAGATAAGGAGTTTGGATTTTATTTTAAGCACAACAAAGAGAGGCAATATGGTGTGGCTAGGTGCTGGAGCCAGATGGCCTGTGCCTCAATTTCTCCATCTGTATCACAGGGACAACAAAAGCACCTGTCTTATAAACAGCTATGGTGAGAATTAAATGAGATCATGCAGGGAAATAGAAGCCCCAGCTTAGTACAGTGGAAACTCAATGACTACTCAGTGAGATGCTGGAACCAGCTCCTGAAAGCCAACTTCCTGCATCTCTTCTCAACTCATACCTCTTTGGTAGCTTGGTTTCAAATTAGTGATGGTGGAATATTTACACCACAGGAATTGGCAGATGCTAGGAATCAGGGTTCTTCCTCACCCCTGGAGTGACCATATAGTTCAGCATTTTCTAGCACACCACTGTTTATCAGCTATTCTTAATAGGTTGGCTCTTGAAGAGTTTTTAACAGAGAAGTGTCATGATTTTTTTGCAGTTTAACAATGTAACTCTGGCTATGGTACATAAAGTAGACTGGAAGGTGGAAGGAGGACTGGAAGCAAAGAGATCAGTGAGGAGGCTGTGGCAGTAATAAAGGCAAGAGATGGCCACTTCTACCAGAGGCTGAGGGGTGGCTTGCAGATCAGGGTTAGATTTGAGACTTATCCTGCAGAGAAAATGAATGAACTTGCTGGTGGATTGGATGTGGCAGAATGAACAGAACACGGATGATGTTTGTGCACTTAGCAGCCAGATGGAAGGTGATGTGATCTCTCAGCCACTGCTATCGCTGCTGCTACAACTACTATAACAACCACAAAATGTAAAATTGCCTCTCATTAAGCCCCTACACACTGATTATAGAGAGCATGGACATGTTTCTCTGATCTTCAAAATGTGGTGAGAAAATTAGGATTAGAGTTAGCCCCATTTTGAGTATGTAACACTAAATCTCAGAGAAGTTCAGGGACTTTGCCCAAAGTTACCCTGCAGGTAGGTGGCACACCCAGGGTCCCAATCAGCTCCCTCCCACTCGGAAGCTCGCTGCCACCACACAGCCTGCCTCACTTTTGATCTTGAATCTGCTCTACAAGTGCCCCTCACCAAGAAAGAGGGCCTTCCTTGCTCCCCATTGTCTTTGGGGTTCACATTCAGGTGTGTCTTCACAGTGTTGCATAAGTAAAGACATCCAGGAGGGGGTTGCAGCATGAGGCAGTTAAAGGGGCTTAAATCTCACCCCTCCCCACTTTTAAACACTTCTCCGAAACTTTCTGAGTCTCTTTTTTAAAATTAGTTTTGGAAGGATTAGAAGAGGTGGCCCTAAATTTCCTGGGCAGATAATCATTATCATCCTCATCATCACTGTCACCATCACCATCACCATCAAACTATCACCATAACTGTCACCATCACATAATCACCATCACCACCATCACCGTAACTGTCACCACTATCACTGTAACTGCCACCATCACCATCACCGTCACCATAACTATCACCATAACTGTCACCATCACATAATCACCATCACCACCATCACCATAACTGTCACCATCACATAATCACCATCACCACCATCACCATAACTGTCACCACTATCACTGTAACTGCCACCATCACCATCACCATCACCATAACTATCACCATAACTGTCACCATCACATAATCACCATCACCACCATCACCGTAACTGTCACCACTATCACGGTAACTGCCACCATCACCATCACCATCACCATAACTATCACCATTACTGTCACCATCACATAATCACCATCACCACCATCACTGTAACTGCCACCATCACCATCACCGTCACCTCACTATCACTGTCACCAACACCATCACTATTAACATCACCATTAGCATCATCACCGACACCATCACTATCACCATTACTGTCATCATCACCATCGCCACCGTCATCACCAGCATCATAACAAAATTCACATTTATCGAATGCTGGCAATGCAATAGGTATAATACAAAATGTCTTACTATTTATGCCTACTAGAACTCTCTGAGGTGGGTCATGTTACTAACTCAAAATATAGATGTAAAAAGCAAGGTTTAGAAAAGATTAAAGAAGTTGCTCAGATCACGTGGCCCATGGATAGCAGAACCAGAACTGAAACTCATTGAGAGTTCATGGGGTTCCTGGGCTCCGAAGTGTTTGTTCTTACAATTAAATTGCTCTTCATGCCATTGATTGCTTGAAAAGAGTAAGCTGTACAAATGTTGGTTAGGTAATTTTTTCATCAATGTTAGAAATATGAGGTTCTTACAGAAAAAAAACTCCTCCTGACACTAGCTGACAGTCACGTCAGCTAGGTGGAGACTGTGTTGAAGGCAAGAGAAAGTTAAGACTTGTCAAAACAAGTGAATGAGGTACAGGAGCAAAGAGGCATTCAGGTCCCTTTGAGTGACATTGTATCCTCCATGAAAGAAATGTGTCCCAGTATCACAAGTCTAAGATTACGGAAAATTCTGTCTGAAGGATCTAATCAGCTCCCCTCTCCAAAAAAAAAATCTGAGTGTACGTTGCAGTTCTCCTCCTGGTTATTTTCCCATGAGTGGCCATGAGTGGCTCGCAGCACAGAAGAGGACTTCCTATGTTAACATCTGACTTGAGCATCTAGGCTGTAAATTGCCTCTTCAGAAAGGATGCAACAAGCATATTTGGAACTGGGCAAATGTGTCATATTGTTGAAACTCACATCTGTGCAGATAACCCTTGAAGTGTTCCATAGAGTCGACAAAAAATTACACACACCACCATACCAACCATAATCGTAAATGGAAACTTTTTTCCTTTCGCTTGAAAACAGATTGCCTGGTCTGTATCATTATTTGTCAGTTGCATCGATACTTTCCTTGGCTTGTAGACACCTAAAGTGATTGTCGTGAATGCAAATTTTGTGGTAAAGGCCATTTATATTAGCAGACTCCTGACTTTCCAATCAATAATCTGTAAAATGTCATCTGGATTATGTCTCTCTTTGGATTATTTATTAGAATTCTTCCTGCTACAAACGGGATGGCAGATTTGTCTGTCTTTGGTAACAGGTCTGAAAATTTCTAAATGGTTTATTGACTCAGTCTTCCTAACCCCCAACTTCCCCTGCACTCTCTGTTTTTTTTAGATAGACAACCTCAGGGTGTGGCTCTGACAGTTAAAAGCAAAACTGGACATCCTAGGGGAAATCAATTCGCTGTTTGCATTGATGCATCCTCTGAAAACTTTGAAATGCTACTATCTGCTCACTAGATCCTGGTCCAGTGTCATTTGCTCACCACATTTAAAAGAACTCTATGAGCATGACCTTGAAGAGGCTTCCAAGAGCTGATCCAAGGAATTTCCTGACTCTCCCTAGAAGATGGAAGCTGGTGTTTGCTGCAACCTTCTAAGCCTCTCTAGGAGGGATGAAAATGCATTTATACTGCTCAACAGCCCAGGAGTTGAGAGTCCCTCAACCTTATTTTGCAGGTGAGGAAATGAAGGCACCAGTGACATTAAATAATTTACCGGAGGCTAATCGGCTAGTAAATGACTAAGGGTAATTAGACCCAAGTCACTGAAGTTCTTCAAGAGCGGGGCTTCCCAAGCTCATATCCAAGTCTAGTGGATACAAATCTCCTGGGGTCCTAGTTAAGCTTATATCTAATTGTTAAAATCGGGACAATTTTGAACTTAAAAGGGAGTGCTCTTAACGCTTATGCTTGGACAACAGCATACATCAGTTCTGCCCCATACAATCCAACACATAGATTTAAAGATATTACCTGAGCTAAAGTGATATAGGTTTCCATGTCCCGTCTCTAACACATTGAATCAAGTCTCTAGAGGAGGCTCTTAGAAACTGTCTATATCATAAGCATCCCAGACGACTCTTACCATTGCACAAAGTGGTATCCAAATCATAGCTGGCCACTTTAAAGTCATCTAGGAAGCTTATTGAAACATTGATTTGGGAGCTCTACCATCCTGTTTATTTACATTAGGTATGTCTGATCTGGGGCACAGAATTTTGCATTTTAACACGTTTCCAATATTCTTGCTAAAGCTAGAAACCGTTGTCAAGAACATATGGACTGATTTGAAATGCAGCCTTCCACTTTGTTACATTTGGAGAGGTAAATCCTCATAAGTTAAAAATATATATTCTATTCTTTTGTGAAGATATGATTAAAAAGAAGGACTATTCACCACCACTCCCAAGCTGTCGTGTGACCTCAGGGCAAGTTACTCTGCTTCCCCGTGTCACGGTTTACTTAGATTTACAAAAGGAATAATAATAGGAATATTTCAGTTTAATTAAAGTGTTTAGAGTCACACACACATGGAGAAAGAGTTCAGTCAATGTACTCTACCCATTACTGTTTTCACTTGTACTTGATTTTAACATGCTGAATGATTTGTATGTCTTTACATTTCTCGGAACATTTATATATTGCTTTATCTGATTATAATGTAAAGTGTTTCCTAAACTCTTGACCACCCTATTGCCAAGTAACTTCTGGTCACCTTCGTCACTCTGCGGACACATGCACACGAATGTTCATTGCAGCACTGTTTACAATAGCAAAGAACTGGAACCAACCCAAATGCCCAACAATGATAGACTGGACTGGGAAAATGTGGCACATATACACCATGGAATATTATGCAGCAATCAAAAATGATGAGTTTGTGTCCTTTGTAAGGACATGGATGAATCTGGAGAACATCATTCTCAGCAAACTGACACAAGAACAGAAAAAGAAATACTGCATATACTCACTCATAGGTGGGTGAGAAAAATGAGAACACATGGACACAGAGAGGTGGTCTACTATACACTGGGGACTGTTGGGGGGAATGGGGGAGGGACAGCGGGGGGGCTGGGGAGGGATAGCCTGGGGATGAATACCAAGTGTGGGTGAAGGGGAGGAAGGCAGCAAAACACACTGCCATGTGTGTACCTATGCAACTATCTTTCACGTTCTGCACATGTACCCCAAAACCTATAATGCAATAAAAATTAAAAAAAAAATCAATTTTGCGTAACCTTTCTCATTTCATCCAAATTTGTCCTAAAATACAATGGGGATAAGGATTTGCCAAAATAATAACATGCTCACAAAAAAAAAAAAAAAAAGAGAAAGAACTGGTATTCTAAAAACTGAAAAATACATCATTAAAATATTTCTTTGGCTGGTCACAATGACTCACTCCTGAAATCCCAGCACTTTGGGAGACTGAGGCAGGTGGATTACTTGAGGTCAGGAGTTCAAGACCAGCCTGGCCAACATGGGGAAACCCCATCTCTACTAAAAATACAAAAATTAGCCGGGTGTGGTGGTGTGTGCCTGTAATTCCAGCTACTCAGGAGGCTGAGGCAGGAGAAACACTTGACCCCAGGAGGTGGACGTTGCAGTGAGCCAAGATCATGCCACTGCACTCCAGCCTGGTCAACACAGCAAGAATTCATCTCAAAAAAATTTTTTTTTTAACTTGCTTTGTAATGGCTGTATAGTACTCCATTTTAAGTATTTACCATATTTTAGTTAACCAGTTGCATTTAGGTTGTTTTGGATGTTTATTTATTGCAATTATTTAGGAGATTTAGGTTGTTTTGATGTTTAGGTATTGTAATTATTTGTGTATTTTTTTTTGCTTTGATTAGCTGTAATAATTTCCTGAAGATAAAGCCAAAAAATGATTTTGAATTTGGTCAATTTCATTCTGTTATAAATAGAGTTCGAAACTGATTTTCCTCCACGTTTCTCTGATAAGACTCATTCTCAGTCATATTTTCCTACCTCAATTTGTTCCAAGGAAAAACAAGGCCAAGAATTGGCTACAAAGAATACCGCTAAAAAATAAAAAAGAAACGAGACTCTGAAAACAGAAAAAAGAGGGGTCATTCTTTGTCTAATGGCAAAGAAAAAAAAGGGTATTTTCTTTCACATTGAAATCCAAATAATGCCTTCCAAGGCATTCCTCTTCAACCTCAAAGATGGAAGAGGATTTTAAAGGTGACGGTGGACAGTTTTCATTTTATTATTTGAGGCGACAGTAGGAGTTGCAGTGGATGTACTTGACATCAGGGAATACATGTGTCTTCTACACAGAGTGTGACCCACACCCATATTCATAGTTACATTGCAGATTTGTAACAGCTAGAGATTGAAAACAACAAGAACTTGACAGGGGCATGATGTTGAGATCCGTTTGCACATTTCTGATTTTTTTTTTTTTTTTTTGAGATGGAGTGTCGCTCTTGTTACCTAGGCTGGAGTGCAATGATGTGATCTCGGCTCACTGCAACCTCCACCTCCTAGGTTTAGGCAATGCCCCTGCCTCAGCCTCCTGTGTAGCTGGGATTACAGGCATGCACCACCATGCCCAGCTAATTTTTTGTATTTTTAGTAGAGACGTGGGTTTCACCATGTTGACCAGGATGGTCTCGATCTCTTGACCTCGTGATCCACCCGCCTTGGCCTCCCAAAGTGCTGGGATTACAGGCGTGAGCCACCGTGCCCGGCCCACATTTCTGATTTTTAAACATCCAAATACCATCCTTTCACACCTTTTGGCTTACATGAAAGGGAAAACTGGCAGATGACACTGTTAACATTTGATAAGATTTAATCTGAGGTCCAAATAATCCCATTAGCTTTATTTTTTTAAGCTCTCCAATAAAGTAAGACCAACTTCGGCTGTGATGGGGTGAAATGATAAGAGACAGATATACCCGAATCTGAACTCACACTCAGCCAAGTGGCAGCTGTGTGACCTTGAGAAAGCTCCATAACCCAGCCCCTAATAGGGACTCTGGCACTCAGAGGGCTCTGGACAAATGCTTCCTGTTCTTGTGAGAAACTGACCAGGCTGTATCGTTTGCTAAAATCTGTCCGGCAACACAGAACTTCCATGAGAAACAAAGATTCTTGCTGGAGGAGTAGAACCTTCCGTTTTGATTGCAGCTGCACCAGCACACATGTGGGCGTGCAGATGCGAGAGTGAGAGGCGTGCAGACCCAGGCCTCCCTCCACGCACGGCTCTGCCTTCCAACCAGCTCACCCCTGGGGCCTCACCTAGTGGGTCACAGACAGCAGCGTGCCAGCAGCAGCGAGCCAGGAATCTCGGTCAGACCATTTGCCTAGCACGTTAGAGTTGACAAGGAGCATCGGCTCCAAACCCAAAGTGAAGCTGTCCCCTGGATCTGTTTTAATGGGCATCTGCGACTTTTGTCCTCAGCACGGCTGGAGTACATCTTCCCTGACACGGCTCCCAGCCCTTCCTATTATCCAGAAAAGTTCTTGTGCTTCGTATCCACCGAGTGAGGAACAAAAGCGGCAGGGGAAGTGTCAGGGAAAGATCCGAGCCGGGTTTAAAAATGATATGCTGGCAGTCGGCTCCGCCGGGCCGGGGACAGTCTGGCCATTATCAAGGGCTGAGAGGTTGCACTGGCAGGTGGATTCCAGGTCTGTAGCGAATCCCGGCCCAAGAGCTTAGGGATCTCCTCTTAACTCCTGTCTTAGGTACTGAATCAGTCATCCCAATGGTCAGACTCCAAAACCATGGATTCTTTTGTCCCAGGCAAGAATAGTGGGTCAAACGCAATCACCTTTGTTTTTCACTGCTGGAAGAAAAGAACGTGTGTGTGTGTGTGTGTGTGTGTGTGTGTGTGTGTGTGTGTGTGTGTGTGTGTGTGTGTGTTTATCTATATGGATACAGGTATATATAATTTTTAAATTAGGGAGTGAAGGAATTCTGCTCTTTTTTTAATATTGTCCTTTCAAGGATGTCTCTATTTGCATAGTTTGATCCTCTTCTCCTACTCGGCGTCAACATTAGTGTGACCTTTTCCTGCTAATTGGAAAATCTTACGGAAATAAACCCTGTCAGAAAATGAGAAGTGACTCCCCCTTTGGATGGCCAAACGACCTCAGAGGGGGAAAGAAGTTCTGAATTTCTGTTCCTTTTGCACACACTGCAAAATCTTTATTACTTTGGAGAGCCTTGAAGCTCAGTAATGCTCCTCCAGTGCAAAGCGGAGTAAATAAATTTCTTCTTATGACCACTTTGGAGAAACACACAACCAGATTTACTCAGCAGGGATAGATAGTGGACAGGATAATGAAGAGAGAATAAGAATATGATCGGGGTTTACAGCCTCTTCTGTCTCTTTAAAGAGTTTTAATCCTTCAGAAACAGGATACGGGGTCCATTTCCTTAAAGATACAGTGTCCCTTCTGGGACAAGTAATGTTATAAAAAGCTAGGATGTAACATCTATCTCGCAATATTGATTGGCACTTCAGTGTGATAAAAGGGGTTGAACCTGAAGGGGAAAAGAGGAAAAAGGTAAGTGAGAATTACTCTTCGAAGAATTCGAAGTGTCCCTATCTTATCAGGCCAAACTCCAGCGATGGGGAAACAAAAGCATGGCTTGGGCCGGGTGACATCCACCTGCATGGCGGCACGGTCAAGGCGGGTTTTAGGGATAACAGATTCACCTCCACCTGGAAACAACTGTGTTTTGAAAAGCAATTCTAGTGATTCTGATGTCATATTCTGGTGATTCTGAAATTAACCCAAGATGAGTCAGGGCAGATATTCTGATACTCTGTCGAGGGGCCAAATGATAAGGTCCTGTCTCTTGAGAGGAGTTGCTAAGCGTTCCAGTGACCCAGCTGGCTGACCTCAATGCCCCAGATTTTGTGAAGTTGATTCTACAGACCCTCTTGTGTGTTCACCACCACTACCCAGGCACCTGAGCCTGGCCCTGCCGCTGCTCTCCCCTAGATCTGGCGATTGGCTGTATCTGCAGCAAATGAAACAGTTAACATTTGCTGAACAGTCAGTATGCATCAGGGTTATTAACTCAGTTTACAGAATAGAAAACTGAGACTCAGAGACTTCCTCTGTCTTGCCCAAGGACACACAGTGTGAGAGGGCAGCAGAGATGGGACTCAAAGCACGTCTCCCTGAGTCTGAATCCTACACTGTCCTACTCATAATGCCCAGATCAGGCTCCGAAGAGGGACTTGAGGTTGTCCCCCTGTGATTAGGCATCTGAGACCTTCCAAAGAACCCTGATCTCCTTTTAATTTGTGCAGGACCCCAAATGTCCTCCAGCTCATCTGTTTTGGAAGTTACTTCTCTCCCCAGACCAAAGCCCCTTCTCTTACATCCTACCAGGAAACTACAATGAGGTTATTGCCAATTTTGAAAATGATCACCTTATACCCCGTTTGGGTTTCACTCTAGAACTAACCAGCAGCAGACATCGGACTTCCCTGGGTCTGCTTGGAAACACAGGGCCCCCCTCTCCATAGACCACCTCACCCAGAGGACAGCTGCCATCTGTGCAGGAACACAGAGAATCATGCCCTTCACCCATGCTGGGACTAGGGGGCATTTTGTGGAGACGTCTGGCTTCAATACTAAACCCTTTCTTGCCCTAAGCCATGAACACCTTTCACACCTGACCTGTCAAAGACCCTCCATGGACTGCTAGACAGATTGAAAACCTAACTTCTGTGCCTGTGCACTGTGAAAGGTCCTTTGCAATCTGCCTTCAATACCTCTCAGCACACCATATTCTCCATAGTAATTCCAAGGACACATGCTCTATGCTCCACTCCACTGAACTTTTCACTGTTTTCCAAAAGTATGGCACCCTTCAAAACTTTTTGTCTTTGCACTCTGATTGGCTTTCTTCCTTTAAGGCACAATGAAAAGTCACCTCCTCCAGGAAGCTCCCCAGGACTGCCCTACTCTGAATCACATTACGTATGCACATCTCTGCTCTGGCTTCCCCTGGCTCTTCATACCTTCTTCACAACTCCAGCTCTTGTCAGCCCCCTGTATAGGGATGATTCGTTCATATGTGGCCTCTCCTTCTCTCCAAATGAGGATGTGTTAAAGCATGGACTCTATGGACCTGAGTCAGGTATGCTTGTCAGTTAAACGAGCAGGTGAGTAAGTTAACCAGCACTTCTAAAAGCCCACTTTGTGCCAAATCAGCAATAGGCTTTGGAGTTACTGACTCATGTAGAACAATCCTTGACCTCAGAAATCTGTCTGCCTCAGGAGAGTTCTGACCCCAGAAATAGGATTTGAGTCTCCAGCAGTGGACAAATGAAATTCCGTAGCAGATATATGACACCACTGCAGATCCTGGCTGATTGTCCACCAAATCATTTTCTTTTCTTTCTGAGCACAGGGCTGGACCTACGTTTCTCGGCCTCTCTTGCAGAAAACGTGATCACCCGACTGTGTACTGGATGGTAAGCAGAAGTGATCCGCCTCCTGTCAGGTCCATCCCTGAAAAAGCTCCCGCTGTACTTCTCTGTCCTTCTCAACCAACAATGGGTTGGAGACAGTTCCCAGGACTCAGCGGAGGGCAGAGCGACAAGACAGAAGAGGCCTGGGTTGCTGAGACCCTGGGTGTGGGAGGAACTGTGCAGGGACCTACCCTGGAAACCTGTTTAACCAGGCATTCTAGCTTTGAGTGAACAAGAAATACAAATTCGAATGTGTTGAGCTCCTGGAACGTCAGAGTTGTGGGTTACAGCAGGTGGCCTGCCCTAACAGTGAGAAATCTCTCTCTCTCTCTCTCCCCTCTCTCTGTGTTGTGTGTGTGTGTGTGTGTGTGTGTGTGTGAACACAAGATCTCTGAGACCTACTACGTGCCCAGGAGGAAACCCAGATGATCTGAGAAGGCCTGGTCCACATTCTTTTTTTTAACTTGCAGCTTCCAGAATCAAGAATCCTACAGACACACTGGCTATTTCCCTGGGGAAGCATGATCCTTGCCATGCCGCTCTGTCAGCTGTCGTAACAAGTGGCATGCTCACTTGAAATGCTACGTCACAATCGAGTCCTCGTTTTGGAAGGTGACTACATTCCCTGTGGGGTTCACTTTCTCTTTCTGCATTTGGAAAACACTCTTGGCTTGTCCATCTGAGGGCTGCAGAGCTAAACAGTGGGGCTGCCTTTGCTCATCCCTTCCTTACCTCCCCAGAGAGGTGTGTTGCTGAACATTGTTAACAAGGAGTAGAGCTAACTCTCTGCTAAGTGGGAAAGGCCTCTTGCTTTGGTGTTTGCAGAAAAATTCTCAGCACATCTGAACGTGGTCCTCCCACCTCCTTGTGTGTTCAGGGTTCTTGCTCCAGGCTGTGGGAAAGAGGTTTTATTGCTGTTGGGTTGTTTTGTTTTGTTTCCAATGGCAAGGGGCTAGGAACCAGGAAGTAGCATAACTGGGATTTTAAATGCTGCATCTCTATGCAAAACGATCAGGGAGTACCAGAATCTCAGTGTCACAGAGCCCAGAGACCTCTGAATTCCAGAGTCTTGAGATTGTGGATTCAGAGACACCGGGAAACACAGATTTTTCTTTTCTTTTCTTTTTTTTGTAAATAAAGCAGTATCCAAGGCCGCTAGCTTCCAGGGCTTCATTGACCAGAGAGCCCAATGCTCAGTGAGGTGTGGCAGGAAGTGACATGTCAGGTTTCCAGTGACAAGTGTCAGGCAGAAGCCAGGAATGGTAGCCTGAGCACACTTGTTACCCCAACACATTGCTGGGAAATGTGGCAGCTTCACCATGGGTAGGCTTCCTCCAGGGTTGCCTTTTTCACTTTGTTACCCCTGGAAGAAGTGCAATGACACTGAAAATGCCAAGCCACTTGTTTTTCACACCCGGAGGTAAGCACACCGGGACACTGTCCAGTGATGGAAATGTCAGTGTTGAGATGACACTCTCTCTCTCCCTCTTTTTGGCCCTGGTTCTTGCCTCTGGATCTGAGCTGCCCAGAAAGTATCTGTCCAGAGCTCTGTCCAGGGCCAGTTCTTAGGGGAAATGGCACCTGCTTGAGGGACCTGGGAAAGTGACTGAATCACAAAATGTTCTGCCAAGGAATGGAGGCAGCCACACCCTCGACTCAGAATTAAATCATCCTTTCAGCTTCAGGAGGGTTCAGGGCCAACCTCTGGGCAAGAATAACGTCACAAGGAGACTCTTTTACCTGTTTTTGTCAATGCAAGACTCCTTAGCAATAATTACATATTCCACGTCTTCTAGAATTACAGAGGGTGCTCTGGGGTATTTGGGTCTCCGTGGTGGTCCATGGCTGGGAGTAAGGGGGTGTCACAGCACCGAGGTGAGGTCAGGGTGGATACCTGACACCACCTTTTATTGGCTGCAGACATCAGGCAGTTTCTGAAGTCCTCTAAGCTTGAGAATTGTAGGAATCATATAAGATAATAACAGTTAATATCCATGGAGCCCTGGGTGCTAGGAATTGGGCTACATATCACCCTGACAAACCTTAGCAGCTAAGTTTATTGATATTTTCAAACAGATTCAACCAATGAATAACCAATGCCCAAGATTATTCAGCTAATAAAAGTTGAAGACAGATAGAACCCAGGCACTGGCTTTCAACCAGACCAACAGGGCAGCGCTTCTCGGCCTCAGCGCTATGGGCATTTTGAGCCAGATAATCCTTTGTGGTGTGGAGGGGTGTTTAGCTAGATGCCAGTGGCACTCCCCCACACAAGTTGTGACTACCAAAAATGTTTCAGGGAGGTGGTAAATCACCCTCATTTCTGAACTACTAAAATAGAGAATCAAATGGAATATGGTGCCTGAAACATGGAGTATCAATTCAATATGTGTTGTTATTATAATCCCAAATTTGTAACTCTTGGCTTATAACTAATATCAAGGGCTGAGAGAGAGGGAGAGAGACAGCAATAGATAGAGAAGACAAATCTGGCTTCTCTGACTCAAAGATCATACAACAAAACTAAATAAAATTTATAAATGATACAAACTCACCAAGACATTTTTTTTTTTCTAGATAGGGTCTCACTCTGTCACCCAGGCTGGAGAGCAGTGGCACAATCTCGGCTGGCTTCCACCTCTGCCTCCCAGGTTCAAGCAATTCTCCTGTCTCAGCCTCCCAAGTGGCTGGGACCACAAGGGCCCACACCCACACCCAGCTAATATTTGTATGTTTAGTAGAGATGGGATTTCACCAGGTTACACAGGCTAGTCTTCAACTACTAAGCTCAAGTGATCTGCCTGCCTCAGCCTTCTAAAGGGCTGGGATTACAGGCGGGAGCCACCATGCCCGGCCTCAAACTGAGAAATTTTTCCAAGTTATTTTGAAGTTATGAGACTGGCGGTGTTGAGGGCATAATGGTCCCACACACAATCAATGGCACGAAGCGTGCTACATAATATGATCCCCATATCAGTGGAATACGGAACTAAGAGACGCATCATCCGTGTAGCACCTGTTGAATTTCAGGTCCTGCTAGGAGCCTGGAGTTCCCGCACTGTTTAATTCCCCTGGGAGCCCTATACGATAGGCTGCTATTTTACTGCCTTGGCAGAGGAGGCAACTGAGGTTTTGAGAAGGTAAGGGATTTGGCTAAGATCATACAGTCTACGGCCCAGACAGGATTTAAATCAAAATCTTTTAGACGATGGTCCTAACTCCCTGAGGGAAAAAAGAAAAGCTGATCCCAAAATCTTATTTAGTGACTTCTGGATGGGAATGAATATTGTTAACAGCCACAGCCCTCCTTGAGTGTTTTCTAGACCCACAAACCTTTCTGAAGATCCCTGCACACCGACCAGCCTGCCATGGCCTTCATGGAGGCCAGAGATGAGTGGGATAGAGATACATAAGCAGACTATTTCTTTTTCTTTCTAAAGTTTTGACGCAGGATTTCATTCCCATTGCCCAGGCTGGAGTGCAGTGGTGCCATCATGGCTGACTGCAGCCTCAACTTCCTGAGCTCAACTGGTCCTCCCACTTCAGCCTCCTAAGTAGTTGGTACTGCAAGGGTACACCACCATGCCCGGCTAATTTTTTGTGTCTTTAGTGGAGATAGAGTTTTGCCATATTGCCCAGGCTGGTCTCAAACTCCTGGATATAGTGATTCTCCCACCTTGGACTCCCAAAGTGCTGAGATTACAGACAGGAACCACTGTACTTGGCCACAGTAACAGACTATTTCAATGGAAGGTCAGGGAGGCAATAGGGGAGGAACACACGAGATGGTGAGGAGCAAATGGGAAGAATCCTGGGTCCTGGAATGTGTCTGCAACTCACTGTTATGTGTGCTGGGTGACAGGCACACATGCCACCTGCACCTTTTGTCCACAGCGGGAGTGGGGGCAGGAGCAAGTCAGGAACACGTCCCAGTAGAGGAAAGCACGGCTGAGATGTGAAGGATGTAAAGCACTGAGACTCAAGAGAGAAGCGGGGAAGATGTAGCTGGCCAGATAGCTAGGAAATGCAAGCATCCTAACTGTTCACATGTCCATGTAGAAGCAAAAGGGACTGGTACTGGGGAGGGAACAGGGTGATAGGAATGCGACATTTTATGCCCATTTGTCCAAGGAAAAACGGTCCTGCAGAACGAAACGGTTCTCCTTAGGTGTAATTTAACTAGGTCCTCCCCACTTTGAGCGGGATTTCCATGCCATCCTAGAGCCCAGAAGCAAGGAGATGATAAAGCTGTCTCAAAAGGAACAAGAATTGAATTCTTCTAGTGAACACACACACACACACCCTACAAAACACACCATGTATGTGAGAAATCCAGAGTGTCAGAATAGAAGGAAAAAAAAAGTGGGAGAGAGAAAAAAACGAACAACAACAACAGAAAAAACAGAAGAAAACCAACCCTACAAAACACACCATGTGTGTGAGAAATTCAGAGATAGTGTCAGATTAGAAGGAAAAAATTAAAAGGGGGAGAGAGAACCCAAGGTCTGGCAAAGCTCTGAGGAAAGAAAGGAAAAAAAAAACCTGCTTGGGAGACAGTCAGAAATTGTTTCGTAACATTTAAAAATCCAAGTTGGCTCAAATATAACAGATTTCTGCTTTCTTGATAAAATGACTTATTTCAACAGCACCAACATAATCTCCACTTTAGGACAGTTAATCCAAAGTCTACCGTGCACGATCCTCGTGAAAACTCCCAAAAGCGTAGGCAGTGCTTGGTCCTGCCAACGTTTCACAATGTTCCCTCCTGGAAACCATATCTCACATTCTTAAAATAGAATCTTATCTCTGGTGGGAGTTGATGTATAGAGAGTTGAATTAGCAGCTCAAAAGGAGGCAGGAGAGACCCCAGGTAAGGCACAGCACAGGCTGTGGTCGTGGTGTTCCCAGGGATGAAGTTTTGTTCCAGTGGGATGAGTAGAGCCCAGTGGAGTCAAAGGACAGTTAGAGAGAAGTGACTCTGGGGTCCTCGCATGGCCATTGGTCACAAAGTTCCACCATCAAGGCAGGGCAGTAAGAGAAGGAACCTGGAATTTGGTGCTGGCGGATATGAATTTGTCCCTGACTTCTCCAAGCCTCAGCCTCCTCTTCTATAGACAAGTGTCTGTAGTTTGTCTATGTCACCAGTTTGAGAGTTATATGAGAAACAGCACACAGTAGGGACCCAAATATGATTTCTTTGGAATCTAAACTAAAGTTGTTTCTAGTACTCAAGAGATAGGAAACATGGTACCGCAAAGAAATTCCACAGTGGCAATCTATGTTGAACTTCTGCAGTGACAGCTAGGACCAGATCAATTCTCTGGGCCTCCAGCAGCAAAGTGGCTATGGGCGGTATATGGGAAAGGAGCATGGTGGGGTCCTGAGTCTTCAGCGTCACTCTGTCAATATTCCCTGAGGAAGACGAGGCTCTTTCCACCTGGAACGTACGTGAATACCAAATATCATCCTGAACAACCGGAAAATCGCCTCGCAATCCTTCTACAACTAATGTTTCTAGGGAATTCTCCATGCCTCTCCTTTCTCCTCCCTGGACAGACACCTCTTCCCACACATGCACATATATACACACACGCACACAGACAGACACAGACATGTGCATCCACAGGCACTCTCCCCTACACACTCACACACGCGATCAAGCACATACACACACTGCACTTACGCATACTCACACTCACAAATGCATGCCTTCACACACTCACATGTGTGCATAAAGACATGCGCTCACACCTTACACACGCACAGTCTTGCACACACAACACCCTGCCGACGCACATGCCACACAGCTCTCTAAAGCCCAATTCTTGCAAGCTCTCAGTTTTAACTAACGAGCAGGAAATGCGCAGGCCGCTTTGTCACCTCCGGTGTCTTGATGCAGTCTACTGGCCTGGTTTTGTTGAAACCAGTGCAAGAGCCTTTCTGGGTCTAAGTCTCTTCATCTTACTGTAGAACCTTCCCAGCCTAATATCAAGGAAGCTGGTGGCTTTCTTCCCACCTTCCTCACGTGCTTTCCATCTTCTTAACCTTGTGACCCACATGTCTGCAGCCTGGCGCTGTATTCCCTGAAGATTCTCGCCCCTAGGTCTCTGAGCACGCTTTCCTGTCTCTGCTCTGCTTAGCTCTTTCTTTCACCATTCGCTCCACAGGCCTTTATGTACTATTGCTGTTGCCTGAAACATTTCCCCTTCGCCTGCGGTAACTCCTGCTTTCCTTTAGCTCTCAGTTTAATCATTATGTTTGCAGGGACACCTTCCTGAACCTCTACTAAATCAGTCCACCCTATAAACATCGTGACCACACCTGGGTCCAAGGCCCACATGGTGTTCTTGAGCCCCACACATGCTTGCATATGTGGGTCTCTTCCTCCACTAAAAGGTATGAAAAATTACATTTGACCACTCGTACAAAGGTGAATGTAGTCCAGGCTGGGTTTATTGTTATCTAAGCATTATGATTCTGTTCATGTTTTCTTTTGAATTGAAAAGAAATTAAAACCAGGCCCAGCACGGTGGCTCATGCCTGTAATCCCAGCACTTTGAAAGGCCAAGGCAGATGAATCATTTGAGGTCAGGAGTTCAAGACCAGCCAGGCCATCATGGTGAAATCCCATTTCTACTAAAAATACAAAAATTAGCTGAGCATGGGTGTGGGTGCCTGTAATCCCAGCTACTTGGGAGGGTGAGGCAGGTGAATTGCTGGAACTTGGGAGGTGGAGACTGTAGTGAGCCAAAACCATGTGCACTGCACTCCAGCCAGGGCAATAGAACATTCCTTGTTTTCAAAAGAACCCCAAAACCAAAAAACAACAAAAACAAGAAATGACAACTAATACACTTCTGTGGACCCTGAAAGTCTCCTGAGCGCTGTGTCACTGGGTCCTGATGGGTGTGTGAACCTTGCTGGGTCAATCCTCATTGCATTTGGCATTCATGAAAGTTTGCAGGAACTGGAGAGACTTTGCTAATTAGTGTCAGTCTCTGCCTCTGAACATCATGTGGGTTGGGAATATGGCTGTCCTCCTCACCATCGGTTCCCTAACAGGCATTGATGCTACTTGGACCGGTTACTAGGCGCTGCCCAGGGACTGCTCAGAGAGTAGCATTTGGATGAGGGAATGATGGTCTCCCCTACCAACCACAAAATATCTTATTCTCCTCCCTGCCTAGTGTCTGCTATCAGAGGTCCTCCACATTTCATGTACAGGAGATATATCCCCAATGCATGAGGTCTACGGACCTTGGCAGTGGCCAGCATCTCAGGGGCTAACCTGCTCTAGGCTGGGACTGCCAGCAAGACACTTGGTTCAAGTGCAGAACAGCCAGCATTGCTCTTGGACGCCATGTGAAGGTACTCGAATGGCTAACTTGTGTCCAGCACCACATTGCCACCAAGCAGCACCTTGTGGGGATGTGGAAAGAACTCACAGCAGCTGTTCCCAGGCACGGTCACCACACATCACAGCCCCTGCCCTCAGAGGAAGGGAAGCAGGGCCAGGAATTTTTCCTACCAACAGCTAAACTGTTTGCTTTTCAAATACTGGCGATGTAATGAGAGCTGAGATGTCTGGAGGAGGCAAATCCTGCCCACCTGCTTGGGCCCTGGGGCTTGGGGGTGCTGGCCGAGAGCACCCCCACCCCAGCAGGCTACAAGGTGATGACTGCTAGGATCGGCTGCATTCCTAGGTACATCAGTCTGCCCTTCAAGGGATGAGAACTGGACAGGCAGCTCAACCCTTGACCTCCCTCATTCCCTGATCCCCTAGCTGTGATTATTTTAAAATTTGATGACGTTCATCTGGGAGAAGGCAGCTCAGCAGAACTACTTGATCCTACCCAACTCCAGAGCTCCCAGCCAGGCATGGATAGCTCCCGGGGCAGGGTAGATCGAGGAGCACAGAGGGGAGGCATGAGTCCGCAATGAAGGACCCCACATCGGCAGCTGCTCACAAAGTGTGAACGAGTCCCTTTTTTTTTTGCGAGGATTAAAGGAGATGATGTAGGTGAGGGCTTTATAGATGCCTGACCTGCAGAAAAGCATGAAATGCCGGCTGCTGGGATGATGCTGAGCACTAACTTTTAAGAGTGTTTTCTTCATCATGGAACAAGAATGTCTCTCCAACGTTAAAGCCCCTGTCTGCCATCTTGTTCTTTCAGATTCTTGCTCTGGAGCCCATTCCTGGGGAGTCTGAGATTAAGGCAGGCCAAGAGGATGCTGCAGAGGCTGCTCCGATGGGAGGGGAATTTCCTGGCAAGAGTGGTCAGTACCGTGATGAGTACAGCACTTCAGAACAGTCCACCCTTGGCTGCCCAGGAAGACCACAGGTTTAGAGTGCCGGAATGAACAGAAAGGCTCTTACAAAATGCATATTCCAGGAGGCCTGAATAAGGTAGAATCAAGACAGAAATGGAGCCAATGCTCAGACCCATGGGCATCCCAGAAGCCGGCAGGGAGAGGGAACCATGCATGGTTTGGAACTGTAACATGCCCCCGATTGCAAACCCTTCTCTCTTCATACATCATTCTATATGCATGCCCCATATGAGTCGGGCAACGGAGAATCAGAAGGCTGTTTTATGCCATCACTTTCTTTCCTAAACCAGGTCATCTCATTTTCATGTACCCCAAAGGGCACATATTTGCATGAGGTCTCAGGAAGTGATGGTGATGTCAGTTCCAGTAGCTTTTACAGAGGGGTTTGCCAATAGTGCCTTAACAGGAAATTGTAGGGCACACCAAAAAGTTTCGTTGACAGGACACCAGTATTTTCAGATGGCTTTTTGTGAAGAATATTCTAGAAGATAAGATGGTCTAATACACTGTCCTTAAAGTTGATCAGATCATCCACTCAACCACATCAAGACACCCCAGGGAGCCGGTTATGCTCAGGGACAAAGCCAGGTCCAACTCCTGTTCTTCGAATGCACCCAGACAAGGAGAAGAATTCAGATAGCAATTAAATCATTACAGAAATCAATTAGGGTAAATAATCTCATTTTTCTTAAACAGGAATTTAACAATTTGACTTGAGTTCTTTTACTTTGTAGCAAAGAGCTTGGTAATGAGGCAGACCCCAGCTTTCTCCTGAGGTAAGTGCAGAGTAGGACCACCCCAACAAGCCAGGTACTCTGTTCTCATCTTTCATCTTATAAGAGACGCTGGCATTCAGAAGAGAGTCCTGAGGCTGGGGACAGTGAAGACGATGGATTACTCAACTGTTTCACATGTGGAACAGCTGGGAAGTGGAAGGAGCTTAGCCTGGAGAGGGGAAGGCCATGAGATATCGGATCACCATCTTACAGCATGTAAAGGGTTACTATTCATGGGTGAATGGTCTTGGCATGGGCACTACTGTTCTGAGTAGTAGCAGAGAAGAACATGGAGCAACCGGGGACGAGGGTGGGATGGCGTTCAGACTCATGCAAAGGAATTCCTGACTCTTGGAAGGGCTGAGAACACAGGGAGCTGTCTATGGAATAGCTGTCGGGTCTCATTCTTGTCTCCATTAGCCGCTCTGTCTCCAAGTTTGTGATCAGATCCACTGAAAAGAGTGTACACATATTTGGATTGCTCTCCCCATCCTTTTGAACCCCTCCCTTCCGTCCGACCTCATGTTCTGCTATCTCCCTGTCTCTGCTCTCCTGAGGAATCTCACCTCCTGGCCTTGTTTCCCATCTGCAACCTCCCAAATGCCCTTAGATGATGCTCTGCTAGGTTTGGTTGGATTATGGTAGCATACAAAGCATGGCTTTGGAGCACGACAGACATGAGATTAAACCCCAGCTCTACCACTCGTGAGTCATGTGGCCATGTGCCAGTGCCCTCTCCGAGCCTGTTTTTCTCATCCGTAACATGCAGGTGGTGACAATACCTGTTGGGACTGCTGGGAGACATTAAATGAGATCTGTGGATAGCTATAGGCTTAGGGTAAATAATTTCATTTTCCTTGAACAGCAATTCAATAATTTGACTTGAGTTCTTTTACTTTGCAGTCAAGAGCTTGAGAGTCAACCAGACCCAGCCTATAAGAGGTCAGGGTAAGAGACAAGTTTTGTCTTTTCTGCTGGCTCTGCAAGCACTGTGAGCATTTCCATCATTTTCAGACAAGGGGCAAGATCTATTGCAAGGAGGAGTGGAACAAGGACTTGGCCCGCCCTACAGATAGGATCATAGCCAACCCAGCAGGGATGACTCTGGAGCATCTGCCTATCCTTTAACTAGTGCAGTGCTGGAGCAGCTCCTGCCGGGAAATCTGACTGTGAACATCTCTTTTGAACTCCATGTTCAGTGACTTCATGTTGTCAGCTGGAAATCGGCCATGATAGGAGCATTTACACCATGGACATTGACGAAAGCTACCAATCAAGGCTCCTCCTCCCGCCAGAGAGATTTATGTTATTAAACACATTCTGGCACACACACATTTCTTCGACAGTAGGAAAATAAAGGCCCACATTACCTTATTCACCTTCAACGTCTTTGGGTTCCTGAGGAACAGGAATCAGTAGTACAGATGAATCACTTTGCCTTGACATGTGGGAAGAACTTTTCCTGGTGGGGTTGTTACCAGGGATCTGTGCCCCTCTCTGTCATCTTCTCATTAGGAGAGCTCAGGGTGCCCACCTGAACTGTCATTTAACTCTAATCTACCAGCATCCATGGAGAGTACTCAGAGTCCCTCATCTGGGGATGGATGGCCCCCCAGCTCTTGGCTACAAAGTAAAAAATCCTTCTTTTACTTCTTTCACTTTGGTAAACCCAGCAGGGATGACTCTGGAGCATCTACCTATCCTTTAACTTTTAACAAAGTAAAAGATCCTTCTTTTACTTTGTAGCCAAGAGCTTGGGGGTCAAGCAGACCCCAACTTTCTCCTGAGGTGAGTGCAGGATAGGACCACACCAACAACCCAGTTCTCATCTTTCATCTCAAAAAAGACACTGGCATTCAGGAGTGACTCCCGAAGCTGGGGACAGGGATGATGGTGGATTACTCAACTGTTTCAGACATGGAACAGCTGGAAAGTAGAAGGAGAACTTCCCAGGAAGGATGGAGAACACACCAATGATTGGCAACAAGCTTCACCTGTGAAGCAAGGCGCCTGGGTTGGAACCTCTCAGTAATTTCCTTATAGGGATCCGAGGAGGCTGAGGAATGGTGTCGAAGTTTGATTAGTAATAAGAACATAGCAGCTTCACCTCTAACATTTAGCACTCTCCCCCGGATTGAATGACTGATCTCTATCAGGTTAGCAATGCTAGCCGGCTGCCTGGGAACATTACACCTCTCTAAAAGCCGTCAGTCTCTGTCACTGTCTTTGCACAATGGAGCCCATAGCTATTTTTAAAGGGCTGTGTCACCTTTCAAGAGAAATTGTGTCTGCACGAAAGATTGATTTTTTTTCCCCTTTGGTTGTTTTATACACAGGTTTGGTGGTCTTTCATCTCCTGAGGTGAAGTTCGGTGCTGAATCCCCCACAAGCTGACATCGTTTTGATTTTTTAGGGAGAATATGAAGGAATTGAGAAGAAGTCAGATAAATGCCTAAAGTCCAGACTATTATAGAAAGCGTATCTTGTCTATAGAAAGGAAACGGATGCAACAGACAGGACATTTGTCCGGCAACGAGAGGGTGGCAAGCATTTGACCAAAACAATCACTATTTTGTACAATCCTTGCCCAAATTCTGCCAAATAGGGATTGTTAACCCCATTTGAGGATGAACTGATTTAGGGGGGTGGGCTCTGAAATAAAACTCTGTGGGTTTATAATCCCAGCTTGACTTGGAGGCCACTTACTTAGCTGTGATCTTGTGCCTCAGTTTCCTTAATCTTCAAAATGATGCCATTCACACCATTTTGTGAATTTTGTTTACTTCGTTATTAAGTCATTGTGAGAATTAAGTTAGTGAATCCAGCGTAAGTATGCAGACAAGCACCTTGAACACAGTGCACATAAATATTGTTTGTTCACTCGCTTGTTTGCTTGTGTTAGAGTGTAGGGTCTGATGACTATGAGTTTCCAGGCTTTTTAGTAACTGTATTGCGCCAGCTGACCCACACAGATGCCTTGAATATATGAGTTACCTCCACTTTTCAGAGGGAGATCCCAGTGCTTGCCTCAATAAATTTTGCTGTTGTTGTTGGGAAGGTTAAATTGAGATCCTTCATGTCGAATGTTTGACTCAGTTCTCACCGCATGGAAACCTCTCAGCACTTTAACGTTATTTATTAGTCACCATTAGAAATAGTCGTCTCATGAGGAAGCAGATTTAGTAAGTTGCGAATGAACGATGGGCATGAAGAGCAAGCTGCTGCCGTGAAAACAGGTAGACTGTTCTGAAAGACTTGTCAAAGGCAGATGGGGCAGTCAAGTTAGATCTAATAAGCCTCTAAAAACCCAGGGATTAAGTTCTGGACTGCTTGCCTTTACATTCTACTCTTTTTTTTTTTTTTTTTTTTGAGGTGGAGTTTCGCTCTTGTTACCCAGGCTGGAGTGCACTGGCATAATCTCGGCTCACGGCAACCTCTGCCTCCTGGGTTCAGGCAATTCTCCTGCCTCAGCCTCCTGAGTAGCTGGGATTACAGGCACGTGCCACCGTGCCCAGCTAATTTTTTGTATTTTTAGTAGAGACGGGGTTTCACCATGTTGACCAGGATGGTCTCAATCTCTTGACCTTGTGATCCACCCGCCTCGGCCTCCCAAAGTGCTGGGATTATAGGCGTGAGCCATCGCACCCAGCCCATTCTACTCTTTAAAGAGAGTGAACTTCCAAGTTGCAGATGATGCAGTAGGGTGTGGTTTACACGATGGGAACACCAGGTGCTCCACTCCAGGCCTGCTCAAAGCAAGTGCTTTGCTCTTACAAAAGAGAATAGAAAGAAACTGCGTTTATATCTTTTAAATGGAAGCAAAATGTCTGTTATATACTGGTATATCCATTTTTATGATTCCCTGCTTTAATCTTCTTTAATGATTAACTGTCCAACTACTAATTCTGTTAGCCTTGCATAAGGGACTTCATTTCAACTGCAAAGTCATTTCAGCTTCAGGAAATGCCCTCAATTCTTTCATTATTACCTGATATGGGTCCCTAAAAGGGAGGGAACATGCAGGGTAGAAGAGGGGCAAATCTGTTTATCCGAATATCTATTAATTTAAAAATCATTTAGAAAGCTCCTAACTCATGATAGAAATCAGAAATGAAAAGATGAACAAGGGTAAGGTGGTGGGAAAATTCCCTGTTTTTAAGGATTGCTCGGCTCATGTGGACAAGACATATTAAATCATGGATGCTTTTTGACTTACAATGGAGTTATGTCCTGATAAACCCATCCTAAGTTGAATATACAGTAAGTCACAAATACATTTACTACACCTAACTGAGCAATCATCATAGCTTAGCTGAGCCTGTCTTAAACATGCTCAGAACACTTAAATTAGTCTACAGTTGGGAAAAATTATCTAACACAAAGCCAATTGTATAAGAAATTGTTTAATATCTCATGTAAATACTTTACTAAAAGTAAAAAACAGAATGGTTGGATGGGCACTTGAACTGTGGTTTCTACTGGACATGTATTGCTTTTCCACCACTGTAAACTTGAAGTATTAAGTCAAATCATGTTAAATCTGGGCCATCTGTAATTATAATACAATGAAATTGGTACCACAATGGAGGTCTGATAGAGTTCATGAAAGCATAAAGAAAGAATGGTTGATTCCGATCTCTTATAAAGTCTCTCATAAATTTTTAAATTAATAAGAGACTTGAGAAGAGTTGTAAAGGGTCATTAAGAGCTGACTAGATAGCACAACATCTAAGCAAAGGAAGAGAAGAAATGAATGCCTGGAGGGAGAATGGGTGTGATCTATGGTGGATGGCACTTAGCTCAGTATAGTTTAGTGGAAGGGTGGTTGAGTTGGAGGGGTGTTGGAGGTGCTGCCTATCCAGCCTGGCTGGGACATCTGTGCATTTCCCTGTCACCAGTGACCAAGTGCAGGAGGTTGTGCCTAAAAAGCAACTCAAAGTCAATGTCTTTTTTCCAGCCAGGAGCTGCTGCTTTAATTTAATCCTTGTCTGTGTCAAGACAGATAAGTGTAGGAGATTAGGTGAGAAGAGCTCATGTAAAATCCTACATGCCCTAACTGGGAGCTTATACATCCTGTAAGAGGGAGCCATGGGCAAATGTTAAGCATGATAGTCATCGTGGGGAACGTGAATTTTAGAAAATGAGTCCAAGAATGTGGAGGATGATGGGGGAAGGATGGAGCTCAAGGTGGGGAAGACCAGTGACAAAAAAGATGGGGAACCAAATTAAAGTAGCAGCTCCTAGATGGAAAAAGGGCATTGATTGTGAGTTAGTTATGGACACAACTTCCTGCACCTGTCACTAGTCAGAAGGAGACATGCAGAAGATGCTCCAGCCAGGCTGGGTGGATGGTAGTGCTATCCACTGGAATCTGGACCACAGGATGAGGAGTGGTCCCAGAATGGGGATGAAGAAGAGTTTGGTTTTTAATCCACTTGGGACATGAAGTAATGGACACAGATATAACATGATCGAAAGAGTCCCTGATAGAGCACACTGTTTTCCGACTACACAGGAGGTGGCAAAAAGTTAGCATGCTCCCAACTGAAAGGTTTTGTGGTATCACTTTCCAGAATCCATATGTATATGTGTCACTCAGGGAGCATTCCTATGCTTTATGATAGAAGTGCAGATGTAACTGCCTACAAGGACGATCCTCAAGCCAGGGTCCCATGCCTGTGGGATCTTCCCCTGTTAGATCCTTAAAGAGGCAGAACTATTGCATGTGTAGCATGAGAGAGAAACCCAATTTAAAATCATCTATAAATGCACTTTTTTTTTTTTTTTTTGAGACGGAGTTTCGCTCTTGTTACCCAGGCTGGAGTGCAATGGCGTGATGTCGGCTCACCACAAACTCTGCCTCCTGGGTTCAGGCAATTCTCCTGCTTCAGCCTCCCGAGTAGCTGGGATTACAGGCACACGCCACAATGCCCAGTTAATTTTTTGTATTTTTAGTAGAGACGGGGTTTCACCATGTTGACCAGGATGGTCTCGATCTCTTGACCTTGTGATTCACCCGCCTCGCCTCCCAAAGTGCTGGGATTACAGGCTTGAGCCACTGCGCCCGGCCTTAAATGCACTTGTTAAAAGATAAACTTAGGCACATTAAAATTTGACTGAGTTTATTTGAGCATCCAGCAATTCAAGAGTTGGGCAGCATCAAACACAAGTGGTTGAGTGCACCACTGAAGGAGTGGGAAAGGAAGTGTTTATCGAGGCAAGACAAAAGAAATGTAATTGGTTAAAGTGGAAAGTCCCTAGTTAGAACTTGGTGGATGGTTTCTGATTGGTTCAACTTCAACTTCATTTTACTGTTTACATTGAGTTGGGTTTCGGGTTTGCTTAAATAGGACCCCAAGGCTCTGGAATTGTCTCTGTCCGATGTGCTTCCAATTAATTATTGTAGAACACTGAAGATCTCAATCTAAATGCTATTTTCTCTAGTAGGTTTGCCCTATGATTTTCCCCAGGATAGGACGGTCCTCCTATCCTGCCTTCCCAAAACTATGTATTTCTCTTCACGGCACTTTTAGCAGCTGTTATTTTCACATTCCTATGTGTGTGTTTACCTGATTGATGGCTGGATCCCTCACTACAAAGTGGAGCTGAAAACAAATGCAACACTGCTGATGTTTACTGATGAGTTTCTGGAGCCTGATACAGTGCCAGGGATGTAGATGGAACCTGGTCAGCGACTGTTGAGGGAATGACTGACGGGCGGATGATCCCTTCATTGTACTTTGTGATGAGGAGCCCGGGCTCCCCTCTCAGAAATGCTATTGGCTTTGCAAGTCTACTGTGGTTTTGTTTATTCTTTTCCAGGGAGTCGGAGGCAGAGGTCTGGTATCTGATCTCAACAGGGCTCACTGGTATGTATATGGATTCACTGGGAGCTGGCTGAACTAGGCTGAATTGGCTGGGTTCAAAATGGGTTTATATCCCCTATCTTCAAAACCATGCCATAATACCCAGAGGCAAATTATCTCATGGGGTGGAATTTTCTAGAACCATGAAGTTTTTGACGAGGTGCCATATTGCTTCAAAATTATTCAACATGCACTGTTTCCAATGAAGAATGCTAAGACCACGTGTTTCCGGAGCACATGTGGACTGGGTTTAGGAACTCATTAGTATGTGCTCATCTGACCTGTTTGGATTTAACAACTCCTTCATCAACAGTGGCCTGATCTACTCTGCCAAGTCAACTTCTAAATGACACACATTTTTGCAAGAAAATGTTTACTTTTGAGATTGCTTTTTTTTTTTTTATCCTGGTTTCTGTATAAAATCATTTAATGTTCTGCTGTGTTTTTTATTCAGAAAAACTAATACTTGTTTTTCCGTTGCTAAGAACATCCCTGGTTAACCAGCTGTCATTCCCATGGTGGCAAGCTTTGCCCAAGCCTGGGAATAGTATCGGGACATCTGAAACCCCAGTGAAAAAGAATACGTAAAATACATTCAGCTCTACAAGATGCAACCTTTAAAACATGACTGCACAGTAGAATCTTATGGTACCAAATATCTGTTGAAAATATAAGTAGAGGATAGAGATCAAGAGTATAGGCAGGGTTAGGCCCTAAAAATATAGGCCAGATTGCCTATGTTCAAATTCCAAGTTGATTTCTTACTTTTCTTTGTAACCTTGGGTAATTCTCATAACCTTTCTAAGGCTTAGTTTCATTAGTAACAAGTTAATAATTAGCGTAAGAACCTACAATTAGGAATTATCTCATATATTTAAGATTTCCTGAACTTCTAGACAAAGTATGAGTTTGTTCCTTACCATCCCTTGCTGTTAGGTGTACCTACGTGACTTACTTTGGTCAAGGAAACTTGAGCATAAGTGAAAGGTGTGGCTTTCTGGCGGAAGTTTTGAGAGTCAGCATTCAAATTCCCATGCCTCCTTTCTCTCTCCCATAATAACTGGGAACCTCTCTATGGCGGTTCTCCATCAGTCTGGGTTCTGAAGTGAGAAAGAGGTGGAGCCCAAAACCCCTGCTGATTCATGATGAACAGGCAGCACAAGCAAGAGCTCAGCCAATGCTTATTTAAGCCCTTGAGATTTGGGGGCCATTGATTGTTGCAGCATAGCCTGGCTCATACTGACTCTGGCCATACAAACTCCTACAAAGACTTAATGAAGTCATGTATCAAAGAGCATCGAAAGTGTATATCTCAGGGATTGGTACATAGTAAGTGCCCCATCTGTAAATATTAGTTGCCATTGTTGTTGCTCCTCATTCCTCATGAAAATGCTTTGAAAAACTCAATTTTTTTTTCCTTTTGTGTGACAAAGAATAATTTACCCCATTCTGTCATTTGTTTTTCGCTGCACTTTGATTCTCCCTGAGAGGGCAAAGATGAGCCATATACACAGTGAAATCTTCTGCACATTGAATCAAGTTTCTCCTCCACTTGAGACATTTCTCTTCTTTCTGTCACTTCTATGGGTGCTTAACTTTGCTTAACGCCCACTTCTTTGAGGAAGTTAGCTCTCTCAGCCTGGCTGCTCAAATGATAGCCTTGCTATTGATCAGTTGCGCCTTGGCTCATGACAGCTCCAGGTTGAAGCCACAGGGAAGGGCCCTACCTTTTTTGGTTTGAAAGACTGCAGTTACCACCTGTAGAAATAAGGACGCAAGGAAGCAGAAAGACAGTTACAGGGCTACTGTGCACAGTCAGAAGAGATTCAATGGGGTCTAGGCTTTGAAGCCAAGACAGGACCCTTATGGCTTAGTTCTCTGATGCTTGTCAAATGGTGGCTCTAGGAGGATACTACATACTTAGTGACTCAGTGACATAGGGCAGCAGTGTCCAATGCAATTCTCTGCTGTGATGGAAATTTAATTTATTTGTGCTGATCAAGATGGTAGCTACATGTGCCACTACTGAGCACTTAAAATGTAGTCAGTGTGACCAAGGAACCGAATTTTTAGTTTCACTTAATTCTAGCTAATTTAAATTTCACGTAAGCAGCCACACGTGCCTAGCGGCTACCCTCTTGGACAGCACAGACCAAGTGAATGCACAGTCTGGTGCACTGTAGCCACTCAGTGATGACCAGGTACTTCCATACTTCTTTTATTTTGCTTCTGCAAGTCCTGTGCATAAAGATTCTTCTTTGGTTGCTTCAGACCTCACAGGCTCTGCCACAGGAGAAATGCTTTCCAAAGAGAAAAAACTCCCTGGCCAGACACTAGACCAGACCAATCCGTGATGCTGTATGTCATCACATACTCCATTTGCTCAACGAGTGACAAGTGCAGAAAGATCCTGGCTGAACAGCTCCCTGAGGGCCTGCTCAGAGGCTGGAGGCTTCCCCATCTGCATGCTGCTCCCTGCTCTCCAGAAAGGCAGGAAGAAAGGATCTTTGGCTCCAGAATGACGCACAGAGATTGCACAGACTGGGAATTACTTGGAGGGCCACGGTGGTTTCCATCGTGTCTGGGAGCTGATGCTTTCATCTCACCGAAGATTTCTACATTAAAGTGCCTGAATGAGCCACATCCTCGGTTCTTGAGGCTCCAGGTTCTGTCTGCTTGAAATCATCCATAAAAGAAGGAAAGGCAGGGAGTTAGCCACAGAGGGTAGACAGTACCTAATTTTGAACAATCAGGAATAGATCTGAGGCCCTTTTTAGAGCTCATGTTCCATGGGTCTAGGGCTGGGTATTTTACAGAGTGATCCATCTGATTTGCAGTGGGTTTTAGTACATGACTAGGAGGAAAGTGATCTTGGTCGGTTTTCACAAAAAGGACACAGAATATCTGTGAAGTGTCTACTGTGCATAATGTTACTGAAAACCTGACACCCTTTCTCAGAGTAAACGCTAACGCCCTTTCCAAACAGCTTTCAAGTCCCCACCAATAGGACCCCTGTCGCTCTTTGGCTTCATCTTCAACTCCTGTCTCCTTCACTCTGCTCAGTGACAATGGCTAGTTTAGGTTTCTGGAATGTGTTGCTTAAACTCCTGCCTCGGGACCATTGCAGGTGCTCTTCCCTCTGATATCACATAACTGACTCTTCACATCATTAGTCTTTGCTCAAAGGTCAGCTTCCTGTTCAAGCCTTCCTTGACCTCTAGTTCCGATTTAAAATTGGAACCCTTCACTTCTGACTTCTTGTCTCTTTCTCCTGCTTACATTTCTTCATTTGAAATAAAACTTTTTTATATGCCATACACTGTTTTGCTGTTGTTTGCCTGTCTCCTCCTACCAGGGAACAGTCCATGAGGGCAAGGACCTCTATATGCTTTGTTCTCTGTTTCGTTCTCAGCTCTTAGAACAGTGTACAGACAGCAAAAGCCCAAGAAATGTTTGTTGAATGAATGAATTCTCTTTCATTTAACCCTCACTATCAACGCTTCACCATCAGCTTTGCAAATGAGGCAACAAGAATTTAGAAAAGTTAGCCACCCTGAGTTTTGCAGCCAGTAAGTAGAAAAGCTGCATTCATTAAAGATCCATTAGATGCTTTGGGAGCCTTCCTTATGTGCTGGGAACTGGGTTACAGGAAGAACAACATGGGCAGGATCTCTGTCTGCAAGGAACTCACATTCTAGTGATCCCAGTGATTCTCCAGAGTCAGCTTCAAGCCTGTCTCATCCCAAAGCCCTTATTTTTCTATTACCTGACACTATCTTCCATGTTTAGAGAAACATTACTGCATCCTAGAAAACTAGTTCTGCTCTGCTCTTTGAGGATAGGAGGATCCTCTGATTTCACGTATCCTGAGAAAGGCGTGGATTCTCATGATGCTTAGCTCATCTGTTTGTTTACAAATATTTCTTTATTTTTTCTGCCAAGACTTGGGAGTTTGTGTGGATGGAAGCAACTTTGGGGAAACTGTGATGTGGTTTCTCACAAACATTTGTAAAAGGATTCAGTCAGAAAGCAGCCCAATGTCTACGGCCAGAGGGAAAACTGAGGAATCTCAGCCACTGCTAATGCTTCCACCCTCCATGATGGGTTCAAGGCTTGGCATGCAGTGGTCTTCTGGCCAATCTCAAATCATGAAAACTTTGCACAAGAGCAGACGGCTGTGACCTGAGCCCAGGTAGAGTGAAGGCATAACTGGAAAGGGGACTGAAATTAAACCAAACCCCAGGTTTCCAAATTCTCAAGGATGTCTCTCCCCACAGAGGGCCTCTCTCAACCTGCTGTAGCTGTCCCTTTCTTGGCACTCACTAGAAATGTCATGGAGCTGACTCAACCACGAGCCTGAAATAAAATGCCAATAAGAGGACCTTGACTCACTCACATGACTAGTTACTGGGTCAACCCAAGTAGGCATAAGATGTTTGTCTTCTCTAAAAGTTTCCTTCCCCAGGCCAAGCATGGTGGCTCACACCTGTAATCGCAGCACTTTGGGAGGCTCAGGCGGGAGGATCATGAGGTCAAGAGATCAAGACCATCCTGGCTAACACGGTGAAACCTCGTCTCTACTAAAAATACAAAAAAACAAGCCAGGCATAGTGGTAGGTGCCCATGGTCCCAGCTACTCAGGAGGCTGAGGCAGGAGAATTGCTTGAACCCAGGAGGCGGAGGTTGCGGTGAGCCAAGATCATGCCACTGCACTCCAGCCTCAGTGACAGAGTGAAACTCTGTCTCAAAAACAAAAACAAAAACAAAAATTTTATTCCCCAGGTGGTTAACTGGCAAAGGTATACCTGGAGAGATTCTAGGTGGTAAAAGCAGTAGCCTTAAGAATTTTTCTTGGGGCTGGGAACAGGTGGAGAAATGACAGTGAAAGGTAATTGGTTTTTGAGTTCTTCTCTGCACTGAAATTGGAGATTATCTTCTGCTAGTTACAGTGGGCAAGGAAAGAGAAGCAGCAAGCTGGTATCATAGGCCAAAATCCCTTAATACACCCCCAAAATCTGGAGCACTTGGTGTGATGGGTGGTCCTTTGCCTGTGAAACCTCTGGACACACAGAGGTTCTTACTAGATCTCAACCTGCCTGCAGTTAAGCTTACTCAAAGGCAACCAAACCATTCTTTTGACTCTTGCAAGGGCACACATCTGTCCTCTCTGAAGGTATGAGCACATATAAGGAGCAAAACTGAAATGGGACCAGTGTGTTTGCAGAGGCACAGAAAAGCAGTGTCATGTCTGCAGGGTCCTAGGGTACAGAGAGGTCATTCTCCATCCCTTCCACTTGATCATCTCATATGTGATCTGTCAGTGAGCTCTGATTGTTGATTTACTGTTTCCAAAGCATATATCAGATCCACCACTTTCCTCCGTCTCTGTTGTTACCCCCTCATTCTCTTGCCTGCATAACTGAAATAAGCTCCAGAATTCATCTCCCAATTTCACCCCCGCCCCCACCCTCCCTCTTCATAATTCAGTGTCTATGTAGTGACCGTGGTTATCTTTCTTCAGCACATTCACCGAGCCACACCTTCCCTGCATCTTCTGTGGCTTCTCATTTGCTCTGGGTATTACTGCTATGTAACAATCCACCTCAAGACTTGGTGGCTTAGAAGAACCACCATTTTATTGTAGCTCTCAATTAGTGGGTTAAGAATTCAGGCATGGCTCAGCTGGCTGGTTTTCTTGCTTCACTCAACATTGACTGAAGACACTTAGGGGTAGTCAGCTGGTGGATGATAGGCTTGGAGGGCCCAAGACGGGTTCATTCACATTTTTTTTTTTGGTGTTTTGGTGGCAGTGCCTGGGGGGCTGGGCTCACATGGAATTGTTGACTGTTGCCTCTTTAACATTATGGTCTCAAGGTAGTTGGTCTTCTTGCACAGAGGCTCCCAGAAGTAGTATTTCAAAATAAGGAGAAAATGACACTCCCTTGAGGTCAGAATGGAAACTGGCTTAGCATCACCTCTGCCATATTGTACTGGTCAAAGGAGTCAGAGAGCTTCCCAGATTCAAGAGAGAGAGACACAGACGCCTCCTCTCAATGGAATGTGTGTCTAGAAATATATGCTCATCTTCACCTTGCCACACTCTTGCTCTCAGAAAGATATCCACTTTCTTGACTGAGTAATAAAGCCCTTCTGATCCATTCCCTGACTTCCTTTCCTTCTTACACATTGCCTTCTAGTCACAGTGGACTCCTTTCTGCTCAAAACAAAACCAAGCCTTTTCTTCCCATCTCAGAGGCTTCACATATGCTGTTCCCTCTCTATGAAATGACTTTCCCTAAAAACCCTTCCTATGGTTGGTTTCTCCTCATCATTTGGGCCTCAGCTCCTATCTCCCTCTATGCTAATTACCCCAGTAGCATGTTCCCCAGGAAACCCCTGTGCTTGGCTCACCACTGTTCAGACCAGAATGTTCTAAAATGTCAACAGCTTCCCTTTAGAGATTGAAAGAAAGAACCAGTATGCGGCTCTGGGGAGGTAGAACATATCCTGATCTTGGACAGAGAGGAATTTACTCTCCCAAGCTTCACTTTTTCTCATCTGTTAAATGTGGATAAGTAACATTCACCTTAAAGTGTGACCATAAAGAAGAAAATGAGATTGCACACAGGTAAGCCATGTGGAATCACTGGACATGGTGAAGTTTCAATAAATACGGGTTAAAATCGAGTTTTTTTTTTTTAACCTTAAGTGTAAGGCCAGTTTCCGGCTATAATTTCCTTGTTACTAGACATTCTGCTTTGGCCTCTGGGTTCCAGATGGTTTTTTTGTTTAATCTGAGAGCAGTAATCTCTGCCAGCCCAGGTCACAGAATTAGTAGCAGGCAATTCCTTGAGCAGAGGGTGAGCATGGGGGAACTTTTGCTCAAAGCAAACAAGCTTAGGAGCTGTAGGCAAGAACATGTAACAGGCAAGAAAGATTTTTAAAATAATAGACGTTAGAAAATGAATCCAAACGAGAAATATACCCACTGAATAGGGATAAGTAATGTCTATCATGGACCGTGATATATGTCTGCTCAGAGACTAGCTCGACAAAAGGCCAAATTTTCTTAAAAGCATGTTAAAATATTAATAGATATCTGAAAGAGTTCTCTTGCAACTGCTGCCGGTCTTTGGAAAGATTACATCAGACTGGAAAAACCTAGGAGAGACGCTGTAATGTCTTAGCCGTGGTGACCTACTGGGTCATCTTAGAACCCACTTCAACGAGGCAGGCTGTGGTCTGGCGGGCGAGCCCCCGGCAGGCTCCATCTGTGTGAATCAGAGTTACTGAGAAATTTCATGTTTGACCTCAGGAGCTGTGATTCACTCTCTCCAGCGGGTTCTGTGATACTTTACGTGGCCTACAAAAGCCTATCTGGTTCAGCTCCAACCTCCCCTGCTGGCTTCTCCCGCCTGGCACCCTCTCAGCTCCAGACCCACTGACTTTCCTTTCAAACACTTATACTTTCCTATGTCCCACCCACGGCAGGACCTTCAGCCTCTTTCTAGAATATTCTTTCTAGAGCCTCTTTGTAACATTTGCTTCTTTCTAGAACATTCTTTCCTCCCCTCTTAGCTCCCTTTGTTATCTCTTACCTATCTAGATCTCTGCTAAAGAGTCCTTCTCTCTATAGCAGCTCCAGGCATGTCCTGTAAAATATATGCAGGACGTTGGTTGTCTCCCTGTTGTTCTTTTCATGTTAGCTGTTCTGAAACAACAGGAGTGATTATAGGATGTCTCTAGCCCTTCTTATAAACTCTGTAAGGGTAGGATTTGCATCTCTTTTCCCTCACCATTGCCTTAATAGCACCTAGTAGCATAGGGAACTGCTATGGTTTGGATGTTTGTCCTCTCCAAAACTCATATTGAAGTTTAATCCCCAATGTAGTATTTACAGGTGGAACCTTTAAGTGGTGGTTGGGTCAAGAGGGTTCTGTCCTCTTAAATGAATTAATTCATTCATGGATTAATGGGTTACCATGGGAGTGGGTCTGGTAGCTTTTTTTTTTTTTTTTTTGAGATGGAGTCTCCCTCTGTCACCCAGGCTGGAGTGCAGTGAAGTGATCTCAGCTCACAGCAACCTCCCTCTACTGGGTTGAATTGATTCTCCTGCCTCAGCCTCCTGAGTAGCTGGGATTACAGGCATGTGCCACCATACCTGGGTAATTTTTGTATTTTTAGTAGAGATGGGGTTTCACCATGTTGGCCAGGCTGGCCTAAAACTCCCGACCTCAGGTGATTTGCCTGCCTCAGCCTCCCAAAGTGCTAGGATTATAGGCGTGAGTCACCGTGCCTGGCCTGGTAGCTTTATAAGAGGAAGAGAGACCTGAACTAGCCCATTTAGTCCCCTTGTCATGTGATGCGCTGAGCTGCCCCACACTCTACAGAGAAGTTCCAGAAGCAAGAAGGCCTTTGCCAGATGCAGCCCTTGACCTTGGTCTTCTCAGACTTCATAACTGTAGGAAATAAATTCCTTTTAAAATAAATTACCCCATTTCAGGTGTCCTTCTATATGCAACATAAAATAGACTAAGGTGGGAACAAATAAATAACTGGGTAAATTAATAAATAGAAAAACATTGTGCCAACAGCAAGAGAAGTCCGTTAATCCTCATGATCCTGAGAGCTGGGATGACTTATTAACCTCATCAGTGTGGCCTGACACTAAAATCCCCAGTCTCCTCTGCCTTGTCAGTAAAAACACATGAAGTAAACACACACGTGCACACGCACACACACGCGCACACACACAAGTGTAGAAGATGCCCTGGGCTCTTTGGCCCAAAGGCAATCCCAGTTGGTGCTTACCTAACTTATGCCCCCATTTGTGTCTTTGAGAATTCTTTTTCCACCAATTGTCATCATGTCTTTCCTGCATAAACCTGTTGGAATTAACTGCCATTTTCCTCTCAGTTGCCCGAGCTCAGAATCTCAGTGTTATTCTTGGCTGTTCCCTCTGCTCTCACCTACTGCAGCCAACTGGTCAATGAGGTCTGTAGAATTTTCCTCCCAGCCTCCCTGCCATTTGCTCTTTCTTCTCCAAGCTTCACCTCTGCTTTTGTTCCCTCCCCTACGTTTCTCTCCTGGATTGCTGCAATTGCTGCAACACAACGGCCTCATTTCTTCATCTAACATACTTCTTACAAGAACCCCTTTTTTTGTATCCTTTTCCAGTGACACCTGGTAATATTTCCAAGTTATAAAGCATCCATTCAGCAAGAATTTATTGATGAGGCTATTATAGGACAGCCACAGTGAAGGCACTGGGGATATAAGGCTGCTTGCAGTCTCCCAGGGGAGACAGGTGTGTAACCAAGGACAGAATTCTAGGGGGAAGAGAGTGATGGGTCTCATAGAGAAATGAGCAAGCTGAGTGGCATGGGAGGGAAGAGGTAATTTATTTTCTCTCTTTCTTCCTCTTTTATTTCCTCTCTGACTTTGTCTTTCACAGTGTTTCATTCATTCAGAAAACAGAGTCCAAAGACCAGACAGACAAGATACGTTAGACAGTCCGGGTGGGGTACCAAAATGAACTCGATATAGGATCACCTTCTAAAGGACTGACTTAGTTTGCATGTGTGCATATAGTGTTGTATATACAAGCTCACCTATGTCCACACTTGTGCATAAAGTATTAGTTCCTCCATGGCCAGGCTTACCTTCTTACTCTCAGTTTGTAACATGGGCCTGAGACGGAGTAAGCTCTTGGTGATCATTTGCAGAATGGATAGATGAAAGAATGAATAAATGACTACACAAGGTAAAGGAATCATGGAAAAAGTGGATGAGTATATTCAGAAGAATCAATCTCTTTCAGCAAGAGAGGTTTGATGCCTCAAGTTGAATAGAAAATTTCCTGTGATTCACAGGGAGGGATCTTTAGAGTGCTGCCTACATAAGGGGGTTCAAGGCACTGATTCTGTCCAGTTAATAAGAGAGAATCCCTCCTCCTCTCCTAAAGCTCCACATTCTTGTTCTTCATCATGCCTATCTCAGATGCCCACATAGTTCATACACAGATCTCACTTCCCATAAGAGAGAGCAGCTCACTCCACATTGACTTGTTCTTGATGTTCTTTCCCAGAGGGCATGGTGATGATGAAGGTTATGATGGTGGTGATGATGATACATTAATGATGATGGTAATGATGATGATGACGATATATTAAATGATAATGTAATAATGATGATGAAGATGATAATGGTAGCTGGCATTTAATGTACATCCCAGGCACTGCCCTGGGCACCTGACCCAGACAACCTAGTCAAAATGTATTCTTAGCATCACATCACACACAGACTCACTGAAGTTCACAGACAAAAATGTGCTGTAGTTTATACCCAGTAAAATATTCGCCCCTTTCTCTGCTCTGCTGCATTTTGGCAAATACCAGTTCACTCCCTTGTGGTTTCCAGCCTCCGAACCCAGGAAGCACACCATCATGGTGGGGAATAAAGGACTTCATACATGATTATGTAAACGTGGAGAGAATCAGAACATGTCAAACACCACCCTGGAGTTGGGATGAGGAGAAGCCTTCACAACGGAAAACAAATCAACCTTACAGTTCATTTTCTGTATCTTGAGAAACTCATCAACAGACTTCTTTCAAAATATTGATATAACCTAGGAGAATGGTGAGACAACAATTATTCTAAGTATTTTTTGGTGAGAAAAAAAGCAAAAAAAAAAAAAAAAAAAAAAAAACTCACCAGAAAAAGATAATGTTACTTCTTTGTATGTATTAAGGATCTAATTTTAGTTTTATGAGTTTAGTTGGTTTTATTTTTTCTGTTTACTTGTTTTCTTTACTTTTATTCTAAGTTTTCTTAATATTGTTACACAAAAACAAGTTGCTTCTGTCATAATCTGAATTTCTGGAATGTTCTTGTTTTTCTCCAGTCGTCTCTGCTTTTCCCTTTAACAAACGGAGTTTTATTATTTTTAAAATGTATGTATTTTTATTGCAAAAGTTATTATACTATGACCCAGCGATTCCACCCCTAGATATAAGCCCCCATAGAGAGACACTCACATGTTTGTCTAAAGTCATGTACAAGAACATTGCAATGGTATGGCAACTGAAAGAGCCTCCAAACGGAAAAGCCCATCGAGCACACAATGCTATAATCACAAATGGAATACTACACAGCAATGCCAGTGACTCCCTATACAACAGCATTGATGAATCTCAAAAGCACGATGTTGAGAGAAAAACAGAAACAAAAAAATAAGTAATTCATTCTGGATTCTATTCTTATAAAAATTAAAACCAAGCTTGGCAAAATGAAGCTGTTCTGTTTCTTGATCTGGGGCATGTAAGGTGCATTCACACTATTAAAATTTATCAAACTTTATTTATGATTTAAGCATTTTTCTGTATATGTTACACTGCAATAACAATGTTCATAAAAAATAATCACACATTATTAAAAATAGAGATATTGATGAGAATGAGGGAATAAATGTTTATCCATAATCTGACCATTTGGAGATGACCATTGTAAATATTTATCTTCCAAGTGTCTTTATGTTTTTGAAATGTCTCTGTCTTGTAACCATGTGATCTCAGTTATTGAATAACAGTCAATCAGGTGAGTATATGCTAATGATTTATCTCTTTTCTTCTTGTTGGGCATTTAGATTACTGTAACTGGCATAAATACTGACAAAATGAACAGCTTTTTCTTACAAGAAATTTCCTGAATTAACATGATTTCTTCAACTTCGAGTCTCAGAAATGAAGTTACGGGATCAACTGGTATATGTTTTTAGGTGCTATTTATAAACATCAATACCTGTTTTAATTTGGATTAGAGTAAAATTAAAGTGGGACCTTCTCTCAGGAACATTATTCTGGTTTTGTCCCATTGAATAAACTTTCTCTTTGCCAGAAAGCATAAGCTTTTTCGAGATCAAGCGTCAGTTCATCACAAACCGTAACTATTGGCAGCGATTTTAAGATCATTTGGGTAAGATCTCTGAATCACAGACGCTGGCACAAGAATGTTCTCCCTTTTGGTAAAGATAAACAGCTCTCATCTTGCCTGCCAACTCTAATAGAGCGGTTGTGTCTGTCCAGAGAACTGTGTGGAGAAGAACTCTGAGTGTCCTGATCCATTAGTAATGCCTGCCAAGGTGTGGAAATGGCAGCACTGGCATGTTGGCTTGGGTGTGCCAGTCCTCTTTTAGGGTATGACAGTCTGGTGTGCAGATGAGTTTTGTTGTCGCATGTATGCTTGAGTTACCAATGTGGAACGGCCTTGTAAAAGTATTTCTAAGATCTGGGCAGGGTCAGAGGATGTAGGAGCAGAAGTAGTATGGCTCTTGATCTGGTATAAATGCATACACACACACACACACACACACACACACACACACACACACACACACACACACACAAACTAGCGGGAATTATTTTAAACATAAGTAGACTAGCTCAAGTCAGGTAATCCTATATGAAACTGTGTTACAATTTCTCTGGCTTTAGTTAAACTTTATCAAGGGTTAGCATCTTTTTACTAAGTAAACTATGTATCTTGGGCTTAAGGAACAGGTCACTAAGTGAAACGAAGCCATCCCAGGGCCTGAGGTTTGGTCTTTCTGCTTCACTTTTTGAGGAGTGGGAGTGTGATGCAAGGAAGGGCAGTGTCCGTGGGTTTCAGGGTGTATGACAGACACAGCTGTAACTCAAGACCAGCTGCTCCAAGCTGTACACCTGTGGGCTTCAGGAGGCTTTTGTACTAACAGCTAGAAGGTGGCTCTGTGAGGACCCAGCAAACGAGAAGACCAAGATTGTTTGAGCTCACACACCTCCCTGGAACACAGTTTCTCTGAGTCCACAATGGAGCAGTTCACAAAATCCCCCCGATTTGGGGGAGAGTCAAAAGAAAACTAAGACACAGTTCTGCTCTCAGATCCAGGGAACACGTGCACTCCCTTCTCAGGCAAACGGTAGGTTTGCCATGGAACCCCTAAATGTGTACAGTACTTTCTAAATGTACATCTCCTTGGACCAACTAAACATTTTATTTTCTCACTATTTAATCATTGTGTTGAGTCATGGCTACCACCTTTCAATAAATCACAGTTTCATATTGGCCAAATGCAATTTGGGTTTTTCTGATAGACCTTCCTTTGGAGCCTAAGTGATATATACTCATAGAATAGCTGCAGGATGGGCGTGGTGGCTCATGCCTGCAATCAGACTAGCACTTTGGGAGGCCGAGGCAGGCAGATCACGAGATCAAGAGATCGAGGCCATCCTGGCCAACATGGGGAAATCCTGTCTCTACTAAAAATACAAATATTAACTGGGCATGGTGGTGGGCACCTGTGGTCCCAGCTACTCAAGAGGCTGAGGCAGCAGATTCACTTGAACCCAGGAGGTAGAGGTTGTAGTGAGACAAGACCATGCCACTGCACTCCAGTTTGGTGACTGAGTGAGACTCTGTATCAAAAAAAAAAAAAAAAAGAATAGCAGCTGCTTGTTTACTATAAATCCTCAGTTTCTTCATATATAACACAAAATAATACCACCTACCTGGAGGGCAGTTGTATCCAGGGGGCCAATAACTACAACAGTAATAATTAACAATAGTAGCAGCATGTGCTGGATGCTTCTTAGGTCCAGGAATCATGCTAACCATTAGCTTATTCCATTCTTCCAATACCGCATGAGGGATTGTTATCTTTATTTTACAGTGGAAAAGTGAAAACTCAGAAGGATTAAGTAATCTTCTCACAGCTACCTGCCCAGTTAGACAATTTCTCATCTTTGCATTAACTGCTGGGATAGATACTGTGCATTGGCATGGTTTGTGATGCACGCATCTTTAGTAGTATGCCTGGAACTGAATAAAGGCTCACTATACCCTCTCTGACAATGATCAGTAGTACCACTGCTACAGAATTTGCTCTTCATAGTGTCAGCTCTGTTATACAGGTGAGAAGACTGAGGCCATAGAGCTAGAATAATAAATGGCAGAACACCTCAATTCCGGTCCAAAGGTACACACCTACCAGCCAGTGGCCCTGCAGCTTTCGTATTACTCTGAATCTTTAATTGTCTGTGGGGTGACTTCTTTGGAGGCACCTAAGAAGTTGTCTGCCAAATCTGGGATGGCCAGGGGTAGCCTTCAGACTGGCAATTGTATCAGCTGAAATATGATTGGAAGTATCTGGGAATGAAGTCTCTCCCCCAAAGCCTCCCGTACCTGGGATCAGAGCTGCAATCCTGGTAGTCCTTTGACCTGAAGGGCTAACAGGGGCACCTTTGCTCTGGCCTCCCTGAGCAGAATGAACGGCACATATGCATGCTAACCTTTGCATTCATCAGCCAGCAGCTGCAGCTACAGATCAATGACAAGCAGAAATTACGTACATTCAACTGCGTGTGCCTGCTCTCCCTACAAATCATGTGACTTCCTATTAACAGTATCTCTCCTCTTACCAAACCGATATTTCCTGTAAAGGGTTTAGACTAATTGTGGTTTTAACAAGGGTCACATTATGCATTTCTGTGAGAGCCAACGACCGTAGGTCAGACAGTCAGACGGTCAGTCTGGAAAACAGATCCATACTCTGAATCTCTAAGGTTGATGCGAAACCCAGATAAGTGCGTTTGTGTTGTGGAAGTTACCCTGGGAAAATAGAAGAGAGAAAAAATGAACTCTAGAGAGAAGTGACTAACTGGCTAATGAGGATGCCTGAAAGTAAGAGCGCCGGGGTTCTCCCTGGTGTTTATTTTGGGGAAGCAACCTATGAAGATTAGAGCCCTAGACTCTGCTACATGAGACTCCCCCCATTCCTGGCCCTGGGAGGGTCGGCAGGTATTTAATGGCTGTCACTCCATCTGGGGGCCCACGTTCCACTTTTGTGGTTACAGTGTGAACCACGTGGCTGCTAATGGCATGCTTCTCTTGGAGAGATTCCGTCTCGGTTCCACTATTTCTCAATGGCTTGGAAGCCTGCAATCATTTTGCTTTGACAAAGACAGAGGTTGCCTTGGAGAACACACTGGCCCTGATTGGCTTGTTACTCCACAGAGTGGATATGCTGTGATTGAACTCAGCGCTCTTGAACTCAACCTGCGCCTTGAAAAACAAAATGAAGATGAGAGAAAGGTCTGAACTTCCCCGCTGAACCCACATCTGGCTCAACAGCCCCCTTTTCCTGTTAAGATGTCAAATGTGATATGACAGGGTACCATTTATCACTTAGACATCCTCTGCAGCTTCTCTTTCCTTTCCCCTGTCTCTTCCACTTACTTTAGGTCAAACTGAGACATTCCTTACAGAGGAGCTTTCAACTTAGGTGACACTTTCCTGATTCTGAATCTTGTTCCAAAATGCCACAAGCAAAGTCGCCAGCCTAGAATATCAACGTGTCAGAGGGTTTTCATTTTTTTTTAGACACAACTCAATCATTTTTCTTGTAGCTCATCTAGGAATTTCACCTGATAAATTAGTGTCTAATCCTACTAGGGAAATTCAAAACCACCACCGTGCAAAACTACAATTCTCTTCCTTCTGATCCTTTGACTGATTTATGGACAATACATATGCATAGATTTTATATCAGATCTGCCCCATAGAACTTTCTGCAAGGATGGAGAAGTTCCCTAGCTGGGCTGTCCAGAATGGTAACCACTGGACACACATGGCTAATGAGCACTTGAAATGTGACAATTGCCACTGAGGAATGAATTTCTAACTGTGCTAATTTTAACTAATTTAAATTTGAAGTTAAATTTAGCCACACCCTATACAAATAATGTACAGTAGAGACTGGCACACATGATCAGACCCTGAACTCAGCTATTGATGAAAAAGTGGTAATATTGTTTTTTCAAAACTGAAATTATCCATTCCACTGTTTCCTCCATCTCTAAACACTAGTAATGTGTCTAGAAGCAGCATTTGACCTTTTGTTGATCTAAGCATCTTATCTCAGAAAAATCTGACATTGAAGAAAATAAAAATGTACATTTGTTCATAAAATGGTGCATTTGTGTTGAGGTTTGGAGCAAGACGGACAGCAAGAAAAGAACTGCTCTAGTGCCTGCATTTGGTGATGGAAGTAAGTGGGCGAGAGAGAGTGGGAACGCTTTGCAAAATAGTGCTAATGAGATGAAATTTGGCCTTTCAGGCCCAGATCTGTGCTCTAACATTCATTCATTCATTCATTCATTCATTCATTCAATATTTGCTAAGTCTTTACCACACAGCATGTATACTATTTCAGTTGCTTCATCCATAAATAGGGAAGAGGAATAGATAATGACTAAATAGATCGTTTTTGTGGTACATTTGACAAAATGTAAACCACCAGAGACATCTGAACCATTGGCAATACTGGCATTTTCTTTAGTCTTGAACAGAAAGAAATATTCAGACTGGAAAGGTACTTACACTGCAATCAAAACCCAGGAGTGGAGGCAGGGTGAAGACGAGAGATGCAGAGACAATTAACCAGTTTAAATGATTGTTCAGATGGTTCGACTTCATGTGCCTGGATAAATAGCAGCCTGGCATCATGAAAAGATTCACAGGGGAAAACTCAAGAAATCAGGAAAGAAAGAAAGAAAGAAAAGCAGATTTGTAAATGTCTTGGTTTAAAAAAAAAGTGAAGGACAGGTTTCAGAATCTACATGACGGTAAACTTCATATCGGCACAATTTAAGAATGGATTCTCACTGAGTTGGTTTTGAAAAGGCAAAGGAGAAATCTGGTATCTCAGGGAAATGAAGGTATGCAGGTACAAGTATGTTTCAATCTCAGGAAGGCATGGGATGCCTTGCCTCAATTATCAGCAGACTTGTAGCTACTTAACCTTTTCAAGGAGGCGTCCTGCATTATTTTTATTATTTTTTGATTTCAAGAGAAGTTGCTGTAGGTATCACAGCACCCTGTAAGTATCATTATTTTGATGCTCTCAAAGGACTTACAGATGTGCTCACTAAACCTACAGTTGGTATGAGAAAAGTGGGAAGGCTATCAGAATTCAAAAAGATAGCTTAAAAGAATGAACTAGTCATCAAGGCGAAATCTATTTAATACATTTGTCAAGTCCTGTATTCGATTGCAAACTTTTTCCCTCAAAAGAATAAGATATAGAAAGTCCTGCCTGAAAAGCCACTTGTGAAAAAGTCCCAAAGGTATGGGGTTGCCATGAGCACAAGACAGCAAAACAATGTATGATGTTACCAAATCTTCACCCAATTTGGGTTCAGATCAAGGGCGAGGGGGGCTCCTCCTGGGTTGTGCAATTGAGATGAGGGTGTCTAGAACAGGAAGGGAGTCAGGAAAGTATTCTATTTAAGCATTCTTTGAAAAAAGTGACGGCCGGGGGTGGTGGCTATGCCAGTAATCTCACCACTTTGGGAGGCTGAGTCGGTTGGATCACCTGAGGTCAAAAGTTTGAGATCAGCCTGGCCAACATGGTGAAACCCCATCTCTATTAAAAATACAACAAATTAGCTAGGCGTGGTGGTGGACACCTGTAATCCCAGCTACTTAGGAGGCTGAGGCAGGAGAGTGGCTTGAGCCCAGGAGGCAGAGGTTGCAGTGAGCCATGATCACGCCATAAAGTGAGAATGCTCACCTTGGAGAAGTGAAGATTCAGGAATTACACGAATACTGTCTTTCCAGAGTTGACGAGTTGTTTGTCAATGACGGTAGCTTGTGCAACTAAAATTCTAAGACAAATTGTACCTGATGCACCAGGGCAGAGGAAATATTTGAAGAAGACACTAAGGTCATGTTTGAACAACATGGTCTGGCTATGAATTGCTGGGAACACACCTTGGAGACAGGATCAGGAAAGGTCTTCAGAGAATAGCCATACCCACAGGTTGGTGACTTTTGCATGTACCTGCCTAGAGAGATTGCTAGGCATATGTGGATTTTTTTTCAATATCTTTATTTAAAATGATTTATGCCAATAAACATACTGAGATGAAATAATGATCATGTCACTTGTTCACAAAAAGGATAATAAGATATTAATATACAGCCCAAATAAATTCAGCTCCCTTTGAGGGAAATAGCTAACTTGCCAATATGTATGAATCAATTTAACTTATAAAGGGAACAGAGTTTCTCATTGGGTTACACTGAGAATAGTGATTAACAGACTGCCAATTCTAATATGAATTTTGTCTCTGCCCGAGTGAGGGTTTAAAATTCACTTCATTTTTTATGCATAAAATTATGCTACTTTTTTTCCATTTTAAACTCTGCCTGTTCTCTATGTAAGAAAAAAAATGAGGAAAGGGTTCAAAGTGGAATTAAAGTCTAAACCTTCCCTTTTAACATAAGCAAGCATGTGTCTACTTGTGGCTTTGAATAATAAGATTACACTTTACACTTTGTGTTCTTAATTTGGTTTTAAAAGTTTGTTAATTTACTTAATGGCTGTTTCCTGGCCAGGCATGGGTTGCTCATGCCTGTAATCCCAGCACTTTGGGAGGCTGAGGCAGGTGGATCACTTACAGTCAGGAGGTCAAGACCAGCCTGGCAACAAGGTGAAACCCTGTCTCTACTAAAAATACAAACATTAGCTGAGTGTGTTAGCACATGCCCATAATCCTAGCTACTAGAGAGGCTGAGGCAGGAGAATGGCTTGAACATGTTTCTGGAGGTTGGAGGTTGTAATGAGCCTAGATCATGCCACTGCACTCCAGGCTGGACAATGGAGCGAGACTCTGTCTTAAAAAAAAAAAAAAATTACTTCATAGTCATTTCCTGATCACCTACTAGGTACCTGGCACTTTCATAGACTCTGAGGGATGGAAACCATGAGCCTGTCCTCAGAGCTTAGAGCTTAAGAGAAGAAAGAAAATAATAAAGTAGATAAATAGGTGTATAATCAGCAATCCACAACATTTTAGGCACCAGGGACCAGTTTCATGGAAGATAATTTTTCCATGGGTTGTTGAGGGCATGGTTTTGGAATGATTCAAGTGCATTACATTTATCATGCACTTTATTTCTGTTACTATTACACTGTAATACATAATAAAACAAGGATACAACTCGCCATAATGTAGACTCAGTAGGAGGCTTGAACTTGTTTTCCTGCAACTAGATGGTTCCATCTCAGGGTGATGGAAGACACTGACAGATCATCAGACATTAGATTTTCATAAGGAGCATGAACTGAGATCCCTCACATGGGCAGTTCACAGTAAGGTTCATGCTTCTATGAGAATCTAATTCTGTGGCTGATCTGACAGGAGGCAGAGCTCAGGAGGAAACGGGAGTGATGGGGAGTGGTTGTAAACACAGATGAAGCTGTGCTCACCCACCCACAGCTCACCTCCTGCCGTGCGGCCTGGTTCACAACAGGCCATTAACCAGTAGCAGTCCATCACTCGGTAGTTGGAGACTCCCGTATAAGATTATATACACATGTATTATTTATAAGATCTAAGATATTTAATCACAGACTGTAAATCATGATGATGTAAAGGAGTAGGGACAGGAAACAAAATGATGAGCAGGACAGACTCAATGATGAGGTCATGGATGCCTCTGAGAAGGTGAGAGAGGGTGAGACCCAATGGACAAGCCTCAAGCCATCTTCAGAACCAAAAGAGGACAGGGTTTCAACCACAGAGATGATTATGTTATCCTAAGAGCCTAATTTGTTGATATTATAAACCACATTGTATTAAAAAGGAAACTGAGGCACTTCTTTGAAATCTTACGTTAACTACTGTAAAAGCTCACCTTGCTTTAGAATTGGTTATACATTCAGCCATTGAGTTGCTTAACAATTTATACCCCAAGGTTTCCAATATAGACTTTCCCAGAATAAGTGTCTGCTCAAAAAAGTTGCACCATCACACCTGGTGTTTTTGGTTTCGTTATCATCTTTCATTAAAATAAGCAAATCCTCCACTAAACCTTTCAGAAGCCAGCAGCAGCACGCAGTGGTAGCAGAACTCCCTTTTTTCTACGTCCTATTGAACAATGGCACCCTCCATGAACAGGTCGTGGATGCTACTAAGCATTTGCATTTGGTTGCTCATCCCATCTCCACTGGTTTAACCCTCTCCACCAGCATGTCTAAGAGATTAAAAAGTCATTTCAATGCACAAAGGGCCTAGGGAGGCTCTGTTTCTGATACCTATTTATATCCTTACTAGCTAGATGGGAATCCATCCTTAATATCCCAACATCCACTACTAAAGGAGAGAAAAAGCACCAGGTCAAAGCATGAGTCCCACTGGGAAGTTATTAGTGTCATCTTGGTATTACTCTAAGTTTGGTTCACCATTCTACACGAATAGTCAAAGCTTGTTGGGTAAGGCAGTGGTGACCAGTGCTCTCTGTTCTGAAGCTGTGTGTGTGTGTGCGTGTGTGTGTGCACAACCTTTATTACAAGGATGTAATAATGGCTACTTACTGATCACCTGTATCTGCCTAGACCTCAGAGGAGGGCAGTATGCTCAAATAGGATAACAGGAACAAACTGCAGTTCTAATGTTTATATCGAGAATATCTGAGCTTCATTTCCAGTAAGTGCTACTTTCAAGTAATTCTGGTAACCTAAATAACACCATATACTTAAAATAAAATTAAAGAATTAGAAAAGACGAACTTCGTCATGTGAGGATTCCAATCAATGGAGTAACTTTTTATTAATTAAACTCATTGAGGGCAGAAGTTTTATTCAGTGACTCCCCAGCATAGTTAACTGAGTTCATAGTAGGTTATAAATAAATAATAGATAGGAATAAGTTCTTTGTGAATGGGGAAAAGCACAGTGAGCTTGTACCTGTGGTGAGATTCCTGTCTCAAACCTTCCACTGAGTTTTCTTTAGAGTTCATTTTGGACTCAGGGCTAATTTACAGTGTCCACTCTCCTAGTTTCAGTGATTTCTCCTTTCTCAATGCTTAAGTGGTATGCAGGATCTATGAAGAATTAAAATAAATAGATGCATAGTTATGTTTATTTATAATGCATTAAAACTTGGCTACATCCATTTGTCCGGGTTATGTGTGCTGGTGTGGTCTGTGGATAAACAGCATGCGTTTAATAACCTTTGTAGAAAGTTCATATTTCTGGGCTCTTCAGATTTCTACAATATAGTAAAACTAAATCATGTAGATGTTTAAAAAGCCAAATGTCTGCTCTTAGATGGATTTCCTACCATAGGACCTGTCTGCAAGTGAGGATTCTTAGAGCAAATGTTCTTGCCACTATATGTAGCCCACTGGATACTTTCTTTAACACACAGAGGTCATTTTGCTATTTTTTTTCTTTTTTCTTGGGTATGTATTAACTGTATTAAAAACAAGCAACTCTGGGCCATCTGCTTAGCAAGAGCAGTGTTCGCTGTCTCTCTCCACAAGCCTTTGCTTGTTTTTCCTTATCAAGAAATAAGAGCCAATAAAATGGCCTAAAAATATTAAGTCATTTCAAAAATGACTGACATTTGCTGATCTCTATAGGACACAAAAATATACAAGAAAATTTAGACTATCTTGAAGAAAAAGCAGGGGGAATACAGGGTCTATGTTAGCACCACTGAATAAGCATCTTTTATACACGTTCTCATGTCCATTTCACAGGTGAAAAAAACTGAGACCCAGAGGAGTGAAGTGACTTGCTCAGCAGTACCCAACTAAGTAATCATAAAGCTGGAATTCAGCTAGCTTGACTTGCAGCTCATGCCTTTCCCAAGTGCCATGATTGAGACTGGGTTTATTACCTGTCTTACTAGTGTCCTGTAAGGACACCCTTATGACTTGTTTCCAGGGCGTGAAATATGAAAGTATTCTAGAAACAATAATTCACTGCAGAAAACTGATCCCACTGGAGACAGTAGCATTTGTCTGGTTGTGGGTGCGGCACGTGGGGCGGGAGTGGGTGGCAAACATTTGAACAGACTCAGCCAACTGCTTCCCAGCCTCCTATTTTCAAAACGGCCAATGGTCAGACCCCACTCAACTGCTTTCTCACCACTGTGGGGCTGCAGAGTCTCTCCCATTGGCTGAAGATGAGTCTTCTTTTAGGTTTGCACTTTGTTTCTGTCTTGGCTAAAGGAGTACAGCGTTTTTCTTTTTTAATTCTGGGAAAACAGGACGGCCCTTCCCACACTTGTCTGTCCTGTTTGTCATCGAATCCTAATCCTTAGATCATTTTTCTTATCTTTTTTACAGAAAAATCTTCACATGGCATGTGTGAGAGTCTGTGCGTATGTGCCTGGACCTGTATGTTGGTGATGGTGTGGGTGAGTGTATCCCCAAGTCTGGGGGTGACGTCGTAGGAGCTGTAGCACTCCAAATGGCCTTGGTGAATCTGAACGGCTCTCCTTGAAAGCCGGGTTTATTTTGGCAATACTGCTTTTCTCCCCAGTTACCCCGACCTCCCATATTACTGTCTGTGGATTATTTATTTATTTTTTGAGAGAGAGAGAGAGAGAGAGAGAGAGAGAGAGAGAGAGAGAGAGAGAGAGAGAGAGAGAGAGAAGGGGAGAGAGAGAGAGAGAGAAAGAGAGAGAGACAGAGAGGTGTTTAGGCATGGGCTGGAGGAGATAAGTGATATGGTCAAATCACTCCTGCCAAAGCTTGAAATTCCTGACCACTTTAACAGCTCCGACTGACCTCTAAATGAAATGCCACCTTTGGTTATTAACATGTCTCTCTCTACTTTTATGATTTTTCGGAACATAATTTGTCACAGGTTTTATCTGCACAGAGCAAGCTTTAAGCTTTTAAAAATGTGAGTTATCTTTCTACAACTGCTAACAATTACACATCACGGAACAGACTGCTCTGAAAACCAATCATGAAAAACCCGGCTTGGAGGCGCATTCAGCCTCGGAGTGTGCCTTTAGCACTCTGAATTAGAGATTTCTGAACTCTTGCCATGGAGCTGCCCAGGCACAGGAACTGGGAACCAGAAACTAAACTTAGAAATGGCTTTTGAGATCTGAGAGATAAGATAGGGTGGAGAAATTAATTGTCCTTGTTCTGTATGATAATCTGATAACCAGGCCCCAGGGCTGGTCGGAGTTTGAGCATGCTACGTGAGGTCTTTTCTGCTGGGAAAGGGTTTGCTCACACCTGGGGGTTGGACCATGCTGTCTCTCAAAGGCCATCTGCTTGCCCTGAGATGCTTATCAGAGGATTTCTAGGCTACTGTCTCTCAGCTCTCCAGTCCTGGATTTATTTCGGGACAGAAGTGTATTTTCCTGATGCCTGCTCTGGCTTCCATCACACTGCCAGGGTCCACCATTGCCTTTCCACCACTTGCTGTTATCTGTGGGCTAACTGAAGGGAAGCATCTTGTTCCATCAACACAGCACATTGCTCAGAACACAGAATCTGGAGCCAGACAACTCGAGTTCCAATCCTAGCCCTGAAACCCAGGGCTCTAAGATGGTGAGCAAACGTTTCAACCTGTGCACCTCAGTTTCCTCATCTGTACAATGGGATTCATAATGACATACTTCTCAACTATGCTTACAGCATTAATAAGCAATGGAGATGATTTAGAAGAATGTTCAATTACCTGGTTATTTTATTATGTTAGATTTTGTTGGGGGGGGTGCTTTTCTCTCTAGCTGCTTGCAAAGAGCTAAGGTATATGAGGCCCGAACACAGGGACACAATAGACTCCCAAAGGAGTGCTGCTTGCCATTTCTATTAAGGTAGAAAGGCTTTATTTCATGGCAGTCAAGATTATAATAAAGAGTTGGCAAGAAATGGTGTAAAAATGAGGGGCTGACTTTTCAAATAGGAGACTGGAAGAAACATCTGTGGTTAGACCACGAAGACAAGTAGAGCAGATAGTAAAATCGAGGCACCCTGGATATGAGCTCAGGTCCCCCCAGGTCAGCTCTCCCCGCTGAAACCTAGGCGGGCAACCGCCTCCAGTAGGGGCTTGGTGAAGGCTGAGAGGAAGAACACAATGGAAAAGCAGCTATGTCAGGCTTTCTTCCTCCTTGCCAAAGCAGATCATCTGCTACCAGAGGGGCTGGTGGCAAAGCAAATGAGTCCCCTGGTTCCCAGGAAGGGGGTGGGGGGGAAGGGAGGGAGAGAGAAGGAGGATGGGGGGGAGGAGGAGGAGAAAAGGGGGAGTGGAGCAGGGAGAGGAGAGAGGGAAGGAAGGGGAGAGAGAGTAAGGAAAGAGGAACAGAGAGAAGGATGAGAAGGAGGACAGAGAAGAGAGGAGAGAGAAGAGGTGGAGAGAAAGAAAAGAGAAAGAAGGAGAGAGAGAGAAAGGAGGAGAGGAAAAAGAAGAGAGAGGGAAGTGAGGGGAAGAGAGAGTAAAGGAAAGAGAGGGAAGAGAGGAGAGAGGAAAAAGAACACAAAAGAAGGAGGGGGAGAGGAGAAGGAGGGGGAGAGGAGAAAGAGAAAAGAGGAGGAGGAGGAGGAGAGAAGGAAGTAGGGGGAGAGAGACAGAGAAGGAAGGAGACAAACATTCTCTTTGCTCCAGGAGGAGGAGGAGCGGAGAGGAGAGAGACGGAAGGAGGGAGGGAGGGAGGGAGGGAGGGAGGGAGAGAGAGAGATGATAGAGAACGAAAGGGAAGGGAAGAGAAAGAGAAAACGAGAAGGAAAAGGAGAGGAGAAAGAGAAGAGGAGGAGGAGGGGGAGGAGGAAAGGGAGCGGTGAGACAAGGAGGGAGGGAGGGAGAGGGGGCGAGAGACAGAAACGAAAGCCAGTAAACAGGAGAGAAGATGAATACAGGTAAAACCACTGTAATAGGCCGAGTTTCCACACATTATCTTATTTTTATATTTTACTTCAGTATTTTTAATTTATATATATTTATATAGAATTTTATTTATACATTTCTATTTACTTACATATTTTAATAATTTTATTATAATAAGATTTCATAATGTATTATCTTATTTAAGCCATTAGTCAGCCACAGCAATGCCTAAGATGTTTACTGATGAGGTTTTACAAATGAAGGTGGATTCAAATTTGATAGGAGGAAGGTGAGACACAGAGCGAACGTGAAACTCACCCCACACCGCCATGCTGAGTAGGGAGCCCAGCTGGACCAAGCTCAAGTCCACCTAGCTGTCCCACAGCCCCCCCACCTCTGGCCTGTGAGAACCCTAAGTTGCCTGAACACCTCTTAGGTGCCAAACTCAAGAGACGCCTGTGAAAATCCATTGCCACATGGCCTGTGGCTGGGGGTTTCTCTGCTTCCCCGACAGCTGAGCAAATGGAGACACCCCCGTCATGGTGGACTCCTTCCAGGCCTTGGCACTCCTGCCTCCCGCTCTTCACAGAACAATTAAAAGACTCTCTTCCAGGAAGTTATTTTTTTTCTCCTTTCCAGGACCACTGTCTGGGCCCCAGGGGTAAAACATTCCCTTTGCTCCCGTCTCCCTGGCAGGAAATCTATGCAGAGAGGATGTTGATTATACTCTTCAGCACTTATTTCCTTTACATTATTTTGATTCCGTTATTTCTCATTATACTCCCAATATGTTTTGGCAGCCTGAGTTTGCAGATGGGGGAACAAACAAAGGCTTCCACGGTCCCTGGGCTGTACCTACAGACTTGATTCCAAAGGGATTTCTTGGAGGGTTGGCTATTCTTCTGCAGGGTGGGACCAGTGGCTGGTGCTAATTTCCATGGCTGGCAAATAGCCAGGACTGGTCAGCCTTCCTGAGTGACAGGATTCCTGGGCAAAGTTTGCAGGAGTTGGGATCTTGAGGCCCCTCTGCCTCATTTGATTGACTTAAGACCTCATACCTGAGTGTCTCTTTAAAGAGAGGATAATGCGGAAGACCTCGGGGCCTTGCCCTCTGCTCTTTCATTTCATGATGGACCTTCTGCCTGACTAGACCTCAGGGTGGGGCCTGCTTCAGTGCCTGGCCCTCCTCACTCTCTTTTAGGGGAATTAAGTGGCTCCAGCCCCTGGGTGCAGAAAGCTTCCTTCTCTCCAACCTAGGGATGTAGATCAAGATCAAGGATGATTCCAAAAAGGTGGTCCATGCAGAGGCAACCTTGTGACCTCAGACATCGATGCTTGGCCGGCCAGCTCCTCTCTTTCCTGGGCATCTAAGCTTGGACATTCAGAGGCTGAGTCAGCAGTTGGCAGGATCTAGAGTCAAATGGGGTGTTTATGGAGGGGCTGACAAATGCTGGGCCAAGCGAACCTCTGGGCATGCAAAAGCAATAAGCAAACAGAAGGAGGTGGTTGACGGTGATGAAGTTAACTATGGTAGCCGAGTTGTATGCCTTTGAGTATTTACATGTGCCTGGTGCAGTGCGAAGCACATTCTATGTATTGCCTCATTTTACCCTCCCCAGACACAATGAAGAAGGTTTTACAAAGCACCCTGTTTCACAGGAGAGGAAACAAACCCTTTAGCACGTGCATTTTCTTCCAAAGCTCACGTTCTTCCCCATCTTGCTCTGTGTGGTTGCCCATGGGCTTCTCAGCAAGGAGAGCAAAATGAAGCGAGAGTCCAGAGGGAAGAAGAGACATCACAGCTGGTGACGGAGAAGGCCTGGCTCAGAGCTGCTGCGGACACGTCCAGGTCTAGATTCGGTCTGGGACAGAGAACAGCTTCCTTTCCTTCTGGCGGTACCTTGATTGCATCTCTATTCCTGGCAGCGAGGAGTCAGACTGGAAGTCTTCCTTTCAGAGCCTGTTTAAAAGTGTTTTCTGCTGGGAGGCTCCCCCGGACTTCCTCCTTGTTGCAGAGGCCAAATTGGTTCCTGCCTCCCCTGGGCCTCCCAGGAAGTCAGCTCATAGATCTTTTACTGCCTGTATCTCATTACATTTTGATTATTTGTTTTCCCAACTAGATGGGGCACGTATTCTTCTCTGTCTTCCCAACTTGATGGGTGTCCTACAACCTCTCTGAGGCTCAGTCCCTCATCTTTAAAATGGATCAATAACAGTACTTTCTTCTAAGGAGTTTGGAGGATTTGGGCAGGAGAATGCATAGAGAGCAGAGATTCACCAGCTTGGCTGAGCACTGGAGTCACGGGGGTACCTTTAAGACACACGGACGCCTGCCTCCCATACTGAGACACTCCATCTCTAATTTATTAGGTCTCGGGAACAACCCCGGCAGCATGTTTTTAAAGCCTCAGGGTGATTCTCATGTGCAGCTGAGTTTGGGACCCACTGGCATAAAGTATTGAACACACATTGTAAGTGCAGCAGAGCATCAGCTCCCAGGAGGCCACGGCCCTGGCTATACTCCACAGTGGTCAAGAGCGTGTGGACTCCAGGCCAGCTCTATAGCACAGAACATATAGCACAGAGCTGAATATATAGTAGATGCTTATTAAATGCTTACTAAATTCATCCATTCCTCCAGTGAATATATATTGTGCTAGGAATTGTTCCAGATCAGGAACCTACCCCAGGCAGAGACAACAGCAAAACCAAGGGCGTGGAGGTGTGATCACAGCCCAGGATGGAGGTCCCAGAGGTGGACACTGGGACATGGGTTTGGGGATGAGGTTGAAGGGGCAGCTTAGGCCCGAGCCTGCGCCTGTCCAGAGCCTGGAGGCAAACCACAGAGCTGGATTGTATTCTGAGGGCAACAGAAAGGGTTATCTCCAGGTGGGTGGCACCATCCCAAAGCGAGGCAGCAGAGGTCTGCTAAGATGGAAGATGGGGTACCAGCTTGAAGAGGCTTTTGTCCAGATTCATGTCTACTAGAACCTCAGAACATAAACTGATTTGGAAATGGGCTCTTTGGAGTTGTAGTGAGTCAGGTGAGATCATCACGGAGGAGGGTGTGTCCTAATCCCAACACAGAAGTCATGGTAAGGAGACACTTAGGGGTGGGAATGCCATGTGACAGGAGGCAGAGGTCGGAGCATTGCATCTATAAGCCAAGGAACACCGGTGCTCGCCACCTGCCAGCCTAAGCCAGGAGACAGTCAGGGAACAGAATCTCTTTCCTGGAGTTCCTTCAGCGCCTCCAAAACACAACCAGCTCTGCCAACGCACCACGATTTTGGACTTCTGTTTCCCTAAACTGCGAGAGAATAAATGTGTGTTGTAAGCTGCCCACAGAGTTTCTGGTCACTTACTACAGCAGTGAGAGGAAACTCAACAGTAGGGGGAGGTGGGCTGGGGAGGACAAAAGAAAATCAGACCTGGTGGGAAATGCCCTCGGTGGTGCTTGGAGACTGAAGAATTGCCTCAGTCCCAGTTTTCCAACAGGAAGCTTTTCCTCCTCACTGTCATGGTGTCTTGGAGATACTGGTCATTTTCCTACTTAGGTATAACAGATTAAGATGAAATGGGCTGGGCTCTGTGGCTCATGCCTGTAATCCCAGTACTTTGGGAGGCCAAGGAGGGCGGATCACAAGGTCAAGAGATTGAGACCATCCTGGCCAACATGGTGAAATCCCATCTTTACTAAAAATACAAAAATCAGCTGGGCGTGGTGGCGTGGTGGCACACATCTGTAGTCCCAGCTACTTGGGAGGCTGCAGCAGGAGAATCGCTTGAACCCAGGAGGTGGAGGTTGCAATAAGCCAAGATTGCACCACTGCACTCCAGCCTGATGACAGAGCAAGACTTCATCTCACAATAAACAAACAAATACATAAATAAAAATAAAATAGGAAATGGCCCAAATCCCCTATGCAGAGGGGATCTTAAGCATGGCTCTGGGAACCTGGGCCACTGCAGAAAAGGGTGTTTTTCCTGCAGGACAGGCATCCTGAGACACAGGTGAGGGGTGAGGGTGCCAGGAGGTCACACTACCAGAGGCTTGCAGGCAGAAGTCCTCCTTGACATACCCCAGTTCCACATGGATCAAGCCCTGTGAGTCGCGGCAGCTTTTAAAGAAAACACATAGGTTTAAGTGGATGCAATTAGAGGATTAACACTCCAGAAGAAAAAAGGGGATGCTCACAGCAAAACGAGTTTTGCTTTCATGGTTGTTCAAAGAAGTGGAAACCACAAGATAAGAAAAAGCTTGATTCAATTTTTATATGTCCCCAAGGCACAATGCACTCTTCTGGAAAAAGCCTCTTTGACCCACTAACAATATCCCACTAGGAGGGCACTTTGTGGTTATATACGAGGGTCCTAGAATGTTCTGATTCAATTCCCAACTTGATGGGTGTCACATGACCTCGCTGAGGCTCAAGTCCCTCATCTTTAAAATGGGTCAATAATAATACTTCCTTCACAAGGGGTTTGGAGGGTCTTGGCGGGAGAATGCATGGAGAGCAATCATTCTCTAACTGGGCTGCACACCGGAGTCGCTGGAGCATTTTTAAACACACCGACGCCTGCGTCCCATGCCCAGACACTCCACTTTGTTAGTTCTGGGGTACAATGCAGGTAGCCGGTTTTTGAAGCTCCTAGGGTGATTCAAATTTGCAGCTGAGTTTAGGAACCACTGGCATAAAGTATTTAACACACATTGTAAGCAACCCAGAATACCAGTTTTTAGGAGGTCATGCCCCTAAGCTGTACTCTGCAGTGGTCATGGGCCTGCGCACTCCAGGCCAGTTGGCCTTGCACGAGTATCTACCATGCTGTGACCCTGTGGCTGCACAAGTCACTTATTACCTTCTCTGAAGTCTGTTGACTTATCTGTAAAATGGGACTACAATGCCTACCTTATCCAGGTCAGCTGCCAGGATTAAGTGAGCCAGCCAACGGATGGAAGACATTTATGGAATGTCCTGGCACACAGTGTAGACTAAATACAACCCACTGTTTGAATGAATCATTGCTTTGATTTGAATCCTTTTGCAATCTGTGTCTTCTACAACCATGGGGTCACACAGACTGAGTCTTTCCCATGAATCTTGCCCAAGGGAAAAAAAAGAAGAAAAAAGCATGGGATCTCATCAATGTGTGGAGAGTTAAATGCAGATTAATGCTGCTTTGTTCTTTAAATAGCGCGGAGCACATGTCTTACTCTGTGTTTATCTGCCTGTCAAAATCAATGGTGTAAATAATGAAGTTGTGTGATATTTGAATATTTCTACTGCTCATTTTTTTATTCTAATTAAAGCCAGAATGTTCTTTTTTAGAAATCAGTATGAATAATAAAAACCCAGCTACCTGCCTCTAACATTATAGTTTTCATTAAATTTTTTTTTTTTTTACAAAAGCAAAGAAGTGTGTGATGATGACTGGCTGGATGTAAGTGACTGGTTGCATAGATGATGGACCAACTCCTGGAATTCCTGGCATCTAGGGCTTGCTAGTTCCCTGCCCTTCCTGGACCCTGTATTATCAGTGCTCTGCAGGGCACGGCTGTGGGCACTGATAAGAGGCATTTCTCTACTTGGGACCAGCCTGGCTCCAAGGGTTGATACCACCTCCCAGGTGAGGAAAGGCATCCTTAAGACCCCAGGAAGTTAGGAGAACCCGAGGCACCTCCGGCCATACCCCAGCCAGGGTGCTGCTGATTCTATAAACTACCTAACCAAGGTGATGAACAGGCCTGATTCTGGAAATAAAGATGTATCACTTTTCTATTGCTGCTGTAATAAATTACCATGAACTTAGTCACTAAAACCAACATAAATTTATTATCTCACAGTTCTGGAGATCAGAAGTCTGACATGGGTCTCACTAGGCTAACATTAAGTTGTCTTCAGGTCTGCATTCCTTCTGGAAGCTCTCCTGGGGAATGTTTCCCTGCCTTTTTTAATTCCTGGAGGCTGCCTGTGTCCCTTGGCTTGTGGCCCCTCGCTCCATCTTCAAATCGCATCACTCCAACCTCTGCTTCTATTGACTGCCACATCTCCTCTCTCTTTGACCCTCCTGCCGCTTTCTTATAAGGACACTCATGATGACACTAGGCCCACCAAGATAATCCAGGATAATCTCCCCAACTCAAGGTCAACTGATTAGAGACCTTAATGCCATTGCCATCTGCAATTTAATTAATTGTGGTGTAGAAATTAAATTTACTAATTTACTGAATTTTCCTATACCATATTCATTAACATAGCATATCCTCATTCATATTTGCATACTCCTCAGGGATTAGGTCAGAGATATCTTTTAGGATGTGGGGCAGCGATGGGAGCGTTATCCGGCCTGCTGCAGAAGAGGAATGAGAAGAAGGAGAGAGATAATATTCCCTCCTAGGACTCATGGAACCAGGTAACAGAGTCGAAGCGTCCTAGAGACAGAAGTCTGATGGTATCAACATCACAGGCTTGTGGTTGAATTGTGTGTGTGTGTGTGTGTTGCACGCCACATTGACACAAGGCCCTCTGGGGTCCCTATCTTGGACTTGACCCTCCACCCATAATGCATAGCACGTCTCCCACATCAGCCTGACCCGTCAGCTAGGCCCCTCTGTCTGGCATTCTCTTTCTCACTTTTTGCATAACTCCGACTCAATGCCAAGACTAGGTTCTGATGCTCTCCCATATTGAGCTGGGCCAGACAAGCCCCTGCCCCAGTGCAGGCTTGTTTCAAGGAATACATCCTAGCTCCATGGCTCCCTGAAAGAACACGTGCCTGGTTCCACTCTGATTGCCTGTGATGCTGTCTGTCTCCCTTACTGGACTGTGGGCTCTGAAGGGGCTGTGAGAGACTGATCCGCCTCTCAAGTCCTCAGCACTCAGCATTGTGCCTATGACAAGCACTCGGTAGACTCACAAGCACTGACCTGGTCAGATCTCTGTGACATGGAGAGTTAGTACTCCATGGGCTTTGGAATGGACACACCTACCCTTGAATTCCTACTCTAGCCTTGAATAATTATAGGAATATTTCCAAGTTACTTGTCTTCTTGGAACCTCAGGTTTCATATCTATCAAATGAGAATAAAGATATTATGGACTATCATGAGGAGGAGGTGAAAACATTCTTTATAAAGTTCTCTTGACAAAGGAAGTATATATTAAGCACTCAATTATTATTACATCGTTATCATCACACGTCTTGGAAGGAAGGCGCACTGCTCACCCTTTGTTAGTTAAAGATAGTTTAGCAGGGTGGGCTGGAAAAGCATTCCCAAACTGTGACTGCCAAGTAGAGCTTAGGTTCCCGTAATTTAGATGATAATACTGAGGCCTAACATCGTGGCTTCAGCCTCGCCAGAGAGCAAAGAAAAGTGTACCAAATTCCTTGGGTTACTTTCCATTTTTCACCTATTTTTATAAAACCAGCAGCTTGTCTCTGATATGGCCCAGCCAGGGAGAGTTGTCTTTGAGGGATAGAGGAGGGTAGAAAGAGCCAGTGATACAGTTTCCAGAGCCCTTGAGCTAAGAAGCATACTGAGATGAAGATATCAATAGCATAGGAAGGTATGGCCATGCACCTGCTGTCTTATCTGGATATCAGGTAGCAGGGGATTACCAAAGCAGGGTGAACATTCACCCCAGTTTGCCCATGATAGTGCCAACGTATGCCTGTGTCCTTACTTAATTATTCATAGTTTCAATTTTTCATCTCTAAAGGATCCTAGTTGGACAATAAATTACACAGCCACCCCAGGTGAAGCTCACCTAAGCTAGTACCTGCCCAAATATAAACTTAACACTGGCAAAGACATCATAACCAAGACCACCATTTCAACTAAAACCGTAACCGTGAACAGTAGCAGCAGTACCCGGCACAGGTCTACAGCAGCGCTCTCACCAGCGCTCTTCTGCCTCCGGGGAGAACTAACAATATCTACAGACACTTTTGGTTGCTGCAGGAGAGGGTGGTTGCTACTGGCATCTAGTGGGTAGAGGCCAGGGAGGTGGTGAAACATCCTACAATCCACAGGGAAGCCCCCACCACAAAGCATGATTTCTCCCAAAATGTCAGCAGAGCCACAGTCGGGAGGCCCTGGGCTAGAGAACATCGCTTTGTGGTTTGGGGTGGTGGGGAAAGGATCTCAGATCAACTGTTTATTTTCCAATTCTGATGACAAGTTTCGCTAGCTGAGTGACTTTGGACCATTCCTTAACATCCCTCAAAACAGGCTCTTCATCCCATGGAGTAAGGAGAATCCCAAGCCCACAAGGTCTTAGGAGGATTTAGCAAACTATGCCATGCTAGGCTCACAGCGCAGTGCCTGCCCCGGTTAACTGCTACACACCCAAGTTGGAGTTTATACTTCTGGGGCGCTATTTGCCAATATTTGCCATTCATTATGTCACTTGTCTCCCAGGCTCCTCGGCTCTAACATGGGGAGAAGAATACCTCCCTCACAGGTTTCCCTGGAGGTGAAAGAGGGAACCTGTGTTTAGGTATCTCACGATAGGGCTCTGACTATTCCAGACCACTCTGCAAAGTAAACAGGTCAAACGTTATCTCTGCCTGCAATGCAATTTGATGGAGACCCTGTAACCGGAGGCGGGAGCCAGGAGTCCTGGCGCCCAGTGTCTTGGCCTTGACCATCATATTTGTGAAACTCTGGCGGTCGACTTTCAACCTTTTATTATTGGGAATGAATGCTGAGAAACGGGCTGGGGTATCTTCCAGGGAAGGAGGAACTACCGCTCCAAGCCCAGTCATGTCCAAAGTCTGGGCCGCTGATCTGCCTGTCACAGGGAGAGGCATGATAAACACAGCACGCTCACACATACACAGGCGTCCAGCCCTGGGGCCACAGACTCTGTCTGTTGATAAGGAGTCTTGGCCCTGTTTTCAAGAATCTCACCAGGAAGTGGTGAGGTCGGCTCCCTTGGGGCCTTGGACCTTGCCCTACACAATCTCCCGAGGTCCTGCTTTGCCTGGGACACGGCTTGCCGCTGGGTCCTCACTCCTGGCCAGAGACCCCTTTGCTCCACTTCCTGTTCTCCCACGGCGTGGATTTATTTAAGCAGAGTGCATTTGTTGATTTCCTTTTTCACTCCCCAAACTACCTGTAGTGGTTAAGTCTGTTTCAAACAGATTCTGAGTTAATTTTTTGTTGAACACCTACTGGATACCAGGCACTGACTTGCCATTCCCTCATGGAACTCTCTAACTCTCTCCCAGACCCCACGAAGGGTCATCCGTTGCCAACTCCAAAAAAGGAAACGCAGCTCAGAGATGTTAAGTAAGTTGCCCCGAGTCCCACAGTCTCCAGGTGGGAGAACTGGCATTTAAACCGGGGTCTACTGACAAGGCACTTCGTATATTTCACTAAAGCAGGGAGAGCCCCTCCCTTTAAACCGTTGCTCCTTCTACAAAATAAGCCAGTCTGGGAGATTAAATTAATTGGTGGAAATGTACACACGAACTTTAGGAAGAGAAATAATGTCAGGGTAGCACCCTGGCATTCTAGCATGTACCATACAAAATAATAATAATACTAGTAATCATCACCATCAACCGTGAAATCTGTGGGCTGTGTGGTATGCAGAATCTGGAGACCAGGAGGGAAGCAAAGCAATTAGTGGCTATAACACAAGAAAGAGAAGACAGATTCTAGCACAAGATCTGCTGAGACAGCAGCTGGGAGATGAAATGGGTGTTCCCAAGTAGAAAGGGGTTTAGCCAGGGTCACTGATGGTGGTTGGCTGCTGCTTCCTGAGACTCCCCTGGCTCCAGGCCTGTCGCATGCCCCTGCCATCAGTCAGCTCATTTAATCTTCACAAAATGCTCGAAAATGGGATGTTATCATTTTCCCCATTTTACAGATGAGGACATTGAGGCCAAGAGAGATTAAATGAAGTGCCCAAAGTCACACAGTTACTAAGTGGCGAGAAACATGGACTATGCAGTCAGAAGAACGGGAGTTTAAATTCAGACTCTGTCATTCCCTAGCTGTCTGAGGCTAGCCGCTTAAACTAGCAGAATTGCTTTATTTTTCTGAGCCTCTGTTGACCTACCCATAAAATATGGAGTGTGGGTTGGGCGTGGAGGCTCATGCCTGTAATCCCAGCACTTTGGGAGCCGAGGCAGGTGGATCAGGAGGTCAAGAGATAGAGAGACCATTATGGCCAACACAGTGAAACCCTGTCTCTACTAAAAATGCAAAAATTAGCTGGGCGTGGTAGCACACACCTGTAGTCCCAGCTACTTGGGAGGCTGGGGCAGGAGAATCACTTGAATCAGGCAGGCAGAGGTTGCAGTGAGCTGAAATGGTACCACTGCACTCCAGCCTGGTGACAGAGAGAGACTCCATCTCAAAATAAATAAATAAATTGGAGCACGTTGAAGCTGTCCTCTCTTCATGAGACCTTTAGGAAGCAAGCCAGGATTAAATAAGATGATGAGCTTTTGCTTGACACAGTGTCTGAAGGATGGAGACAATGGGTAAAAAAGGCTGTCACTCAGGGTTTAAACCTAGGTGTGTGTGTGAGAGAGAGAGAAGGAGACAGATTCTGCTGGCCTGGAAACGGGGAAGAGTAAGGCCCCTGCTCTTTGAATTCTGTGTCAGACAGTTCAGGCTCACATCGAACCCTTTCAGAAGCTGAGCATTCTCCCAGGGGCCTCTCACACCTCTAGGTCCAGGTGGCCACAGGGCACATTTCTGGAAAACCCTGGGCCTGTGGGCGTGCCAGGCGAGAGGTGGGGTGCTGTGTGGGGACTGGCCCGCCTCCAGGAGCACGGCTGGCGCCCAGGCTGAGGCCAGACCCAGGCCAAGGTCGGCCAGCGCGGCTCCAGGGGAAAGGTTGGGGGTGTCGGGGGTGGGGTTGGATAAAGGCCAAAGGGCCCAACTGCTCAGCAGGGCAGGTTTCCGGAGCCCTGTGACTGGCACCAGACCAAGGAGGACAGGGATTCTTTGGCAATAAGGCTAGATTAAAACACCCCTTCCACCTGGTCCATGGAAGCTCTCACTTCTGAAACTGCCCATGCCTGGGCGTCCATGGGAAGAGTTCCAAGGAGTCGGGGAGGGAATATCTCAACCCACATCCTTCAAATGAGCCAGAGATCACGAATGGGGCTGAGCTGGGTGCGTGTGGAGGGTGTGGAGCCTTGGCATTCCTTGCCTACTCATGATGATCCTGTTCTGGGATGGGGAGGCCCTGGGCCCTGGTGCTGAGCAGTCCTGGGTGAAATCTCGCCTCTCTCAGAATGGATTTCAGCACTTTGATGTGGTAGGGGACTTCACCTGAACATCAGCTCTCTCATCTGTGAAACGGGAGTAACTGTGGTAAGTGGCTCATGGCATTGCTGCATAAAAATCAGCACCTTCTGACATGTTCGCTCGATGCACCATGTTTCCTAGTGTATCCATGTTTCCCCCTAAAGTGATTCCCCCTCAAAGCAAGGACTCTGTCCCATTCAGCTCCTGATTTTCAGTAGCTAAGAAAAGCTCTGGAGCGGGGTTGGGGCTCAGTGTGTGCTGAGCAAATGTATGGGAAGAAATCACATGCTCTCAACTGCGATATCAACCTAACAGGTGGAGAAGAAAGACAGCGCAGCGTGCCCAGGACAGCCCCAAACACAGAAGGCTCTCAGCATCAGGACTGCTCCAGCATCCAGGGCAGTGGAGTGAGGGCTTGTCTCTGACTTCCCTGCCTCTGCGCATGCCCAGTGCCAGGAACACCCTCTCTGGTCAGTGCTCACCCTCATCTTTGCCTCCCTTAATGCCACCCTTTAGGCTGCAGCCCACATTCAAGCTCTGCTAGGAGCCTTGTCTGACCCACGAGGCTGGTTGGGCTCCTGTTCACCTCTGGAGTCTAGCAAGGCTTGTACCATATTGAGATTATTTAACCTCATCTCCTATATAGACCGTGAAAACTTGAGGGCAGGGATATTGTCCTAACACAGGAAAAACACTTGATAAATGTTTCTGAACAAAACAGTACATAAGAGTGTGACTCAACAACCAAATGTCACCACAGACATCACAGGGGCAGCACTTCGAGGGTCAGATGGATTTCACAGAGAGCCTTTCTTTGTGGCAGGGACCCCTGGGGAGGGTGAGAGGCACGTCTTCCTTCCACGGTGCTTCTCTCCTGTAAAAGTTGAGAGTTTGGGCAAAGTGGAGGTAGGAAAGTAATGAAAACAAACTCACTTCTGTCCATGCAGTGTGGACCCTGCATCCCCGCAAACTTCTAAAAACATTTGAAACTTGAAGAAATGCTGTGAAATGCTTTCTACCTTGATCTGTTCCATTTTTAACCAGAACATACCAGTGAAGATGTCTGATTTGTAGAAGCTCTTGACATGCGTTTTAGTGTCTGGGTTTGTTTTTACAGCATTTTCCCCTTGAGGAGCTGGAGGACGGTTGCACCAAGGAGGGACTGATTCTTCACAAGTGTCCCGAGACGTGCACTCTGCGTCCAGCATGGGGTCCCGCAGAGTCCGTGAATGATGCACGTTGAAATGAAAAGTGCTGCAATCTCTCCATTTTTTTAAACTCTCTTTTTCTTTTTTAGCAGGCTGAACGCTATTTATTCTTAACTATGAGTGAGACGAGGATGTCTTTCCAGTGGATGACAGCAGTCACAAACTGAATTTGTGAAACCCAAAAAGGGAAGTCTCAGATTTACACAGACGTGTAAACTCAGCTTCCCGGTTTTCAGCACCATTGAGGGGTGGCAGCTTGTGAAGCAGCAATCTCCAAACCCATCTTTTTCCCCATTACAAACGGCACCCCTCCTTCTCCTGTCTCTTCTCCCTGGACATTTACAAATTCACTCACTCAGTCCCTCATTCTCTCCTTCAACATGAACTTAGGAGGTATGTACAGATTGCGGGTTCTGTTGGTTCGTACTTAACCACAAAGGTGCCACTGGGCACTGGATGACGAGATATTGAGTCCCACTTCCCTGCTCCACTGTTCCTTCTTCAGCGTGGGTGACACTCTGGACTCAAAGGTCTCAAATACTCCCAGATGCAGCAGTATGGCAGTAAATCCATGTCCTCTAGGGATCCATCAGCACTCTGAGGGATTTATCCTAGGACCCCAGGGGAAGGGGTAAAGGCCAAAGGATGGAGGGGCCATTCAGAGATACTACCCTTTGGGATGTCTCCCTATGTTCTCATGAAGTCTGAGCAAGAGGTTCTGGGACCTACACAGGGATATCATTTCACCCTCTGGGTGAAGAAATTCACTGATCTGCAGCCTCATAGAAACAAAGTCTCAAATGGTCTAAGAAATCCCAGTACTTTGGGAAGCCGAGGTGGGTGGATCATGAAGTCAGGAGTTTGAGACCAGCCTGGCCAACATGGTAAAACAGCATCCACCATGTAAACAACTAAAAATTCAAAAATTAGCCAGGAGTGATGGGACGTGCCTTTAGTCCTAACTGCTTGTGAGGCTGAGGCAGGAGAATTGTTTGAACCTGGGAGATGGAGGTTGCAATGAGCTGAGACCACGCCATTGCACTCCAGCCTTGTTGACAGAGTGAGACTCCATCTCCAGAAAACAAACAAACAAAAAAGCACAAGCGAAGGACTCCCAGAAACTTGGAAAACAATAGGCTGTACTATAGACTCCTATTAGTTGAGGAAGTAATTTACCATCTGAGCAGACAATGCCACTGGACAACTTCCATTGTCTATTTAAACATGGGGCACAGAAGTCATTCCTTCCTCCCTGCTTTCTTGTCCCAGGGAGGAAAGCACGGCTTTGACCCACATCGTTTATCCCTTCAGTTCCCCTCAGTGCAAGATACACAGTAAAGTTGATTTTTCCAAACAGCAAAACATTTAAGTCCTGTAGAAAGACTTCACATGTTCACAGACATCTAAGTTATGACCTTAACTGTAGTAAAAAGATCCACCCTTGAGGTTATCAATGATCGTAACTTATAGTTACTGGGCTCTTGCATTATCTTATTCAGTCTTCAACACGGTGCAAAGAGAAGTGGGAGGTGCTGCCCTCATTTTGGAGAGGAAGAACTTGGGACTTTAAGTAGCGGATTCTGTCGCTCATCCATCTCATTTCCTCCCAGGCCTTTCCATTTCAATGCACACCATTCACACTTCCAACTGCCAGCATCATCAGGATCTCTCTGCCCACGGTTTCTTTGACTGCAGAAGCCCACTCTGCTCATGGGCATAGCAGTCCAGAAGCCACAGAGTAGCCCTCAGCCAATGGCTGACCAGGGTTGGTGTATAAATACCCCAGCTCCCTCACCCTTAGGTGGGAAGACTCTGAGGCTCAGGCTCTATGTTGCCCCCAAGAGGTCCCCAGTGGGATTACTTCCAGCTGCCCACAGTGACCCATCCATGGCCTCTGGCTCTTCCCTGCTGTTCTCCCTACACTCCTGCAACTACTTCCCAGGATATCCTTCCGAGCAAATTACTTGCCTTCACATCCTGTCTCAGGGTCTGTTTTAGGCAGTAGCCAAATCAAGACAGAGTGGTCCAGCAACTCCCCAAGGAGCACAGGATTTAGATGGTGTCTTGGTCTCTTCGGGCTGCTACACCAGGGTATCATAGACTGGGTGGCTTATTTATTAATAAACAGAAACTTATTTATCTCGGTTCTAGAGGCTAGGAAGTCTAAGATCAAGGAGCTGACAGATTTGGTGTCTGGTGACATTGAATTTGGGCTGGCTTCCTGGTTCGCCTTCATAATTGGTGCCTTCCAGCCATGTTCTAACAGGGCAAAAGGAGCAACCTCCCCAGGGCCTCTTTTGTAAGGCCACAGATTCTATACAGGAGGGCCCCACCCTCATAATCTGATCACCTCTCATAGGTCCTACCTCCAAACACCATCACATTGGGGTTAGGATTTCAACGTATGGATTTGGGGGGAGTGGGGCATCAACATTCTATCTCTAAAAGGTGTCAGAGCTGAGATTTGACTCTAGCTTCCCATGACCCCAAAGCCTGTGTTTTCAACCATAAAACAGACGCATTCCCTTGCAATACTCCAGATCTCTTTCTGTACATGTGCCCAAGAAGGGCAGAGCTGCCCCCTGCCCTTCTTGGGACAGAGGAAGAAAGAAGGCCAGTGGACCTGATGAGACTCGTCCCACATTCAAGAGCCAGTACGGGCTGGGCACAGGCTCTCCTAACTCCTTGTCTGACGCTCTCAGCAAACTGAACAGGCCGACCTCTGGAGCTACCAGGACAGCAGGCTGCTGGCCCATCACACCCAGCCGGAAGAGAAGCACCTAACTTCTCCCGATTTGCTCAGCCCACTTCCAGCATGTGCTAATATGCGAGGGTGGCACCAGGGAGGGTGTCGTCTGGCAGCGCTATCCTTCATGTGGAACATTAAGCTGAGGTCCTGCACAATCCTGAGCATTAACCATCCCCTGGTACCCATGAAGAAGAGCTACGGGTTTTATTAACCTCGTGTCCTGGACGCGCCGCACAAGGAGTGCCGTCATTAACCCACCTCCAGACAGGGGATGGGGCCTCTTTGCTAGCTCTGTTCCAAGCACACAGGCGCTACGAAATGCCATCAATAATTTAAGGAAACTACCAAAACGTGACTATAAAGGATATAACTTCACCTCTAGGATGGAGATCCATAAAGGTTTTGTGATAGTAAAAACTCTGCTTTGTTCTGTTATAAGCCCTTTGAAAGTTTCTGTCCCTCCCTCCCTCTTTCCCTCTCTTTCTGTATGTGTGTTTTGCGGTGGGGGTGAAGTCCTGTCATCGTGTTCCTGCAATTGGGATTTAGCTGAACTCACGGTTTAATTATTCCTAACATCGTGGCCACCGTACGACCCATTAACAGCAGCTTGGCCTGCGTTAGGAAGTCCCCCCGGTAATCTCAGAAACACATCCTACCTCTCACTTTTTTTTCTCCATGTCAGAGATTTTTTTCTCTACTTCCAGATGTATGGCTTCATTATAAAAATGGAACAAGCACAAGAGCACCCCTCCGTCCTGACACAAGTTGAATTTAAACAGATCCAGTCGAGCCTCCCCACGAAGCCTGGTTGCTCACGGCTTCGCTTCATGAATGTCTCAGTTCCTAGGCTGGTTGATCCACTTTTAATTTGCATCCTTTATGCAAGCTTACAATTTGCAGCTGACAGACAAGGAAAGGGGAGGGTTATTTCAGGGCAAGGAATGAGGATCCAGGATCCTAGGAGAGGAAACTCCCTCTCAGAGGGAGACAGACCTTCATGACAATTTTATACATGAAGAGGCAGGTGCCATAAGAGAATGAGTAATTAACTACATGTATATGGCTTTTTCCTTTCCAAAAAAACCCCGAAGGGGTGGTGGAGGAATGGTTAAAAGCATGTGCTTTAGGTTTGGAAGAACTGGGCTAACATCGTGGCTTCTCTTTTCTTTCTTTTTTTTTTCTTTTGGAGACAGAGTCTCCCTCTTGTTCCAAGGCTGGAGTGCAATGGCACGATTACAGCTCACTGCAACCTCCGCCTCCCTGGTTCCAGCAATTCTCCTTCCTCAGCCTCTTGAGTAGCTGGGATTACAGGTGTACGCCACCACGCCTGGCTAATTTTTGTAGTTTTACTAGAGCCGAGGTTCCACCATGTTGGTCAGGCTGGTCTCGAACTCCTGACCTCAGGGGATCCGCCTGCCTCAGCCTCCCAAAGTGCTGGGATTACAGGAGTGAGCCACCGCACCCAGCCACATTGTGGCTTTTCTACTTACTATCTCACTGAGTTTTAATAGGTTGCTTAAATTCACTGCACTTCAGTTTCCTTCTCTGTAATGGGAACTAATGATCTATCACAAAACTTCTTCCTTCCTTCCTTTTCTCATTCTTTCATCCTTTTCTTTTTTCACTTCTTTAATCTGTTTCCCCCTCCTTCCCTCCATTCTTTTCTCTCTCCTTCTCTCCCCTCTCAAATAACATTAAACACTTACTGTATTCCAGAAATGAAACTAGGTGTGAAAGATACAGAAAGGAATAAGAGGAATCCCTGCCTCCAAAGGCTTCATTCCAGCTTTGTTGAGAAATCAGATGAGGTATCATATAAGAAGCAGTGCTCACGTTAAAGAGTTATAGAAAAAAGAATATTTTTATTACAACTGTAAGGTACGTATTTTTTACTTTTTTTTTTTAAATTAGGATTGCACACAGACCAGAGTTTTCAAATTGCATGTGCCTCTACCTACTGTAAGGGGTGGGTGGGCAAGTTGCATAGACTGCAGTGTGAGCAGTGCCTGGAGTTGTGTAGCAGGCTGGCATTGGAAGGAAGGGCAAATAAAAGGTGTCCACGTTCTCCTCCTCACTCTCAACTGAACAGAAACTCTTTTTAGATGCTTTATAAATGGGGCTTGTATTATAGCGATCCACTTCAAAGAAAAAAAAAATTACAACGTTTAGAATCTACTGATCTTGGGTTCAACAAATGCCATTTCGCGGAATCAGTGACCCAAAGAGTCATATGGAAAGGAAGTTGCTGTTTTCTTCTTTTCCAAGAAATCTGTACAAGACTCCCAGATAGCTCTGTCCTTATTCTGCGCACTCCGGACATTTTCAATCAAAGGCTGAGAGGCATCTGTGCTTCCGAGCCTGCCAGGTGCTTGTGAACCTTGCATAGCCCACTGGAGCTGAGTTCAGCTTGCTCAGTAACTTGGCTCCAGCATTTCCCATGACAGGTACCCGTGTCTTAACACAACAACTGCTGGGCTGTCTCTGCAGGCCTGAAGCCCCCGCCGCCCCAGGAGGAGTGATTTGATTTACACAGAGTATTAATAACCCTCAGCAAACCCCAGCTCACCAAATCCATCTGTAGCTCCTGGCACTGTATAAACAGTGACATGCAATTGCCCAGAGGGTCTGCTGCAGCAAAACTTGGGGAGGAAGAAGAGGGTGTGAACAGGGACAGGAGAACAAACATGGAAGGCCGTCCCCTACTCTATAGAGACCAGATTAGTGCTGTTCAATGAAACTTCCTGCTAAAATGAAAATGTTCTGTATCCGCACTAATCCCATAGCCACGAGCCAAATGTGGTGACTGAACCCCTGAAGTGTGGCGAGTACAACCCCCAAACTACATTTTAAAATTTTATTTTATTGTAACTTAAAATTGTTAAAGTGAACTAAATATGACCTGAGAAGGACTCCCTACTTCTGTGTTTGAGTCCTTATGGACAAATCGCAACCTAGCTTAATAGGTAGACAAGGATGAAAACCTAACTTAGGAGTATGTGCTGTAACAGCAACTGAGTCTTGGCCAATCCCAGCAGCTGTACTTCAGCAACTCATCCACTGCTGAGTGTTCAAACTGTGTTCAGAAAAGGCAAACACTGAGCTGTAACCAATCCAGCCGCTCTGTGCCTCACTTACAATTTCTGTACGTCACTTCCCCTTTTTTGTCTAAAAATCTTCTTCCATCAAGCGGCTGCATTGGAATCTCTGTGAATCTGCTGTGATTCTGGGAGATATCAGACTTGCGAATCCTTCATTGCGCAATTAAACTCCTTTACATTTAATTGGGCTGAAGATTTTCTTCTATCAGAGTTAAATAGCCACGTGCTGTTAGTGCTCATCATATTGAACTGAGCAACTGCGAACACACTGCGAGTGTCTATGAGTAAATCAGCCCATTGCAGAAGATCATTTCCTAGTTCAATTCACCATGTGGTCAACAGAGAATTAGTGCATCTTCAGTATGACTTGTGCCCTGTGCTAGATACAGATGTGTAAGGAAATGTAAAGTCACACAGGTCCCTGGTCTGAAAGAGCTGCTCACATTCTGTTGAGAAAGTCAGCTGTGTCAACCAGTAACATGCATGGCTGTGACATGGGGTGCAGACAAAGAGGAAAGAGTACAGCAAATGCAGGAAGGCAGCCTGGAGGAGGCAGCATTTGACCTGCTCATATAAGGTTAAAGAGTTGTTCATCTTGAAGAGAAAGAAAAGTGCCTGAACAAAAGCTTGAAACCATGATGTCACCATAGATGGCAGAGGACTTGTAGGGGCCGGGGTTTCGGTGTGAATTGGGCCTCAGTGGAGGCAGAGAGGCCAGAGATAACCCTTTGCATAGACATGGAGACTCAACAATGAAGGACCTTAAATGATGTCCAAGGGAGTTGGGACCTGATCTGAATTTAGATTCCCTCGACTTTTCCTTAGATACTGGTCTGAGAGACCTTAAATGCCCTCGTAGCTCCATCCACCTTTCCTTCCTCCAAGACCAGCCTGAGTGCCACCTTCTGCAGAGACTTCCTTTGATCTTGCCTTTACATACCAAGCCCTCCCTTCTCCCACGGTGGTTTCAACTCCAACGTCTCTACTGGGTGACTTTCCACCATGCCCTTGGTTTTGTTTGCCTTGCAGCTTTCTCACAAGACCTTAAAGTCTTGGGGGCTGGGACCTCACCTTTCTCATTGCTTTTTGTCCCTCAGCATTCAAGAGCATGATAGGTGCTCAGTAAAGAACCTCCTTGGTTAATTAATTGGGTTTTCTATGTCACATCTGTGTTGACTTGGGCATGAACATCATCTAAATAATTCTAATTCTTGTATTATAAATGCTTGAGTTGTCTGCCCCATATCTATCCTCTGCACCTTTTATTTTGTGTAACCAACTTCAGTGTCATTCAAAGAAGCCTCTGACGTCTGCATGACAATGAACATTGGGGAAAGCCCTGGAAATTTTTACAGGGCAGAAGATGAGAGCTCTGCAGGGGTCTGTTTGGGCTTCTTTTTATCGAAGTCTGGAGACTTCTGCCCTGAGTGATGGAGGCTACCTATAAATTGAGGTGAATCATCTCTATTACTAGTCATTACAAGACTTAACTGCGTGATGTCAGACATCTGGTCAACTCCAAATATTATCTTTATTTCCTGAATTACTTTGCGCAACTTTTTTTTAAATTATACTTTAAGTTCTGTGGTACATGTACAGATCATGCAGGATTGTTACATAGGCATACATGTATCATGGTGGTTTGCTGCAACCATCGCCCCGTCATCTACAGTAGGTATTTCTCCTAATGTTATCCCTCCCCAATCATCCCATCCCCTGCTATTCCTCCCCTGGCTCCCCCAACCCCCAACAGGCCTCGGTGTGTGATGCTCCCTTCCCCGTGTCCATGTGTTCTCGTTCATGTCCTTTGCAGGAACATGAAGCTGGAAACCATTGTTCTTGGCAAATTTCGTGCCACTTTCTAGACCCACCAGGATTCGGGTTCCCCCAGGGCTTTTTGTCTTGCTGCTGTTCCTGCATGTTATGCCTTTACCCACAGAGCGATTCCTCTTCCAAATCTCTACTCAGATCTTCAGGCTGTCTTCCTCAACCACCCCGGCAGCCTTTGCACTCCCTTCTGCGTTTCTCCCACACCCTTCAATAAAGCGCATCTAGTAGGGTCACTAGAGGGTGAGATGAGACGGTGCCTGGATGGTACGAAAGCTCCGTAGGTGTCAGTCACCGCTGACACTTGCTGTTGTTACGATAATGACTCACTTCGTGCTACACCTTGCTTCCCTTGTGCAGACTGAGCACCTACTACAGGCCAGGCACAGAGTGAGTGTTTTCTAAATGAGTGAAATATATCAGGACGGTCTCTGATGAATGAGCGAGGCCTTACCCTTCACAAATCTGTGATCGGGGTAATTTAGAAACAAAACGTACAATATTGTTAGAGATAGTGAACCTTAAGCTTCTCTTCAAAGAATCAGGATGTCAGTATGTTCGGCTTTCTTATTCTTTAATTCTTCATTTTAAAGTCTAACTTCCTTGTAGTTTCAGTAAACAACCTTCTCCACCAGTTCTAATCAGTAGTTCACATCTGTTACCCCATCCCCTGTTCCATCCTGACTCATTCTGATCACCTGATTTGACCCCTGGTTACCTGCTCTGACCTGCCCGTAACCGTCCTTCCTGCCAAACTACCCACCCCCCCACTCCAGCTTGTACCCCTGCTCCCTTTAAAATAGCCAATCAGAATTAGACTAGACTATGTGGTCTAACCCTAGCCAATAAGGGAACGAGACAGCAGTAGGGGTGACCTCTGTCAGGAATAAGCATCCCTTCCCCTTCCTCATCCAGGTGTATGCTTGCTATATTTCACCTGTGAGCCACACCGTTCTGTAGAACTAAATTGCCTCTCTGAGGAAATTTATATTCGATTGCTACTTCTTCTGCAGCACTGAAAATTTTACATATAAAAATCCGACACAGATGAGCCTTCGGGGAGGCTAGTGTCAAGAGTGCAAGTTCACAAAGGTGAGATACAGTGTTAGGAGAAGGAGCCAGCTGACACCCTAGAGGGGATGGTCCTGGTGATACCAGGTACGTGCAGGTGGCAGTAAGCCACCACATGGAGGTGCTGGGAAAGGGCCCTGTTGGTTCAGGGTCCTCATATCTTTCTTTCCTCCACGTGAGTAGTACATGGCCCTCCCTGACAGGCATGGTTTAAGATCCCAGCCCTATGGCTTGAATATTCTATCAAATATCTAAATCAAAATTTCTCCACCTGGGCACTACTGACATTTGGACTGGGTCACTCTTTGACTTTCTGTAGTAGGGGCTGTCCTATGTATTGCAGGATACCAAATAGCATTCTTGGCCTTCACCCTCTTGGCCACCGCACCTCCCTCTCCTGTTGCAGCAATCGCACCCAGTTTAGAAGCACTACTTCAGGCTGAGCCTTGGTTTTCTCAGCTATGAAATGGGGATAACAGTTCCTGGAGATAGGCCACAGCAGTCGTTGTTAAGATCAATGGAAGTTAACATTTATGAAAGGGTCCTAGTCCAGAGCTTAACAGCTGTGCTGAAGGACAGAGGAAAGACGACCCTCCCCCATTCACACTCGGTGAGTTCTGGGAGGCGGACTAGAGATAATAGGGGAGGAGGTGATCCATCAGTGCTTGTCCTGAAATCCCACAAGAGTCAGCAGCTTGGGCTTTGCCTTGCCCAGTAGGTATGTAAATAGGGGATTATCAGGGTCAGCATCTGTGAGAGTTAAAGCAGGAAGTCCTTACAGCTTCCTGTAAAAACACAAGTGACAAACTTGGATAAACAGTAAGTAGAGAAAAAAAAATTCCTCTATCACTGCCAGCCCCCAAGAAGCCTCTCTCTCTCTTTTTCTTTCTCATAAACTCATACACAATTCCCACAACAAGATGGGACATAAAATGGTTGTTAAGAGCTTCCATTATGGAGTCAGATCTGTGCTCCAGTTCCCGCTCTGCTACTTGTGAGCTGTGTGATTTTGATCCAGTTACTTTACCTCTCTGAGCTACAGCTTTCTCTCTTTTAGCAGGGATAAAAATGAGACATACTTCATAGAGTTATTATGAACATTAAATAAAATAACATGTCAATAACGTATGTATTTCACACACAGGTAATGTCCACTGTGGGATCAGGTGCCTGAAACCCAGGAAATACTCAAGTCATATTGGTAATTTCTCTCTTAGTAGTAATATGGTCAACAATCTTTCCCAAGAGGCAACCCCGCCCTGCCAGGGGAAGGGCAGTTTTGGAGAGTAAAGCACATTATTATAACACATCACCCATTGGAGAAGAATGATCAGCAAAAGTAGGCCAGATCCGGGGGGAGTCAGTGGGTATGATGGGATGGAAAGAAGATGAACTTTGGGGTCGACACACCTCAGTTCAGATCCTGGCCCCATCACTAGCTGGACAAATGCCCTCAGCTATCTGAGCTCACAAATCCATCCTTTCTATACCCTTTATGTCACTGCCTAGGCTAGCACTGCCTTTACCAGCTCTGTGGTTGAGGGCGTTCACTTACACATTCTCTTACTTATCCACTTAGCAAACACTGGCTGAGCTCTTGTTCTGTGCCAGACACTAAACCAAGAGTGAGAGTATCTCAGTCCATTTTGTGTTGCTACAAAGGAGTACCTGAGTCTGGGCAATTCACAAAGAAAAGAGATTTATGGCCAGGTGCGGTGGCTCACACCTGTAATTTCAGCACTTTGAGAGGCCGAGGTGAGTGGATCATGAGGTCAGGAGATCGAGACCATCTTGGCCAACATGGTGAAACCGGGTCTCTCCCAAAAATACAAAAATTAGCTGGGTGTGATGACACATGTCTGTAATCCCAGCTACTTGAGAGAACTGTTTGAACCCAGGACGCAGAGATTGCAGTGAGCTGAGATGGTGCCACTGCACTCCAGCCTGGCGGCAGAGCGAGACTCCGTCTCAAAAAAGAGATTTATTTGGTGCAGAGTTCTCAAGCTATACAAGAAGCATGGTGCCAGCATCTGCTCATGGAAGAAGGCAAGGGCCTCAGGAATCTTTTGCTCATGGCGGAAGGCAAGAGGAGCCAGCAAGGCACATGGCAAGAGAGGGAGCCAGAGAGAAGGGAAGATGCCAGGTTGTTTTTAACAATCAATCAGATTGCATGTACACTAACAGAGTGAGAGCTCACTCATTACTGTGAGGAAGGCATGAAGCCATCCGTCAGGGATCTGCTCCCATGACCCAAACACCTCTCACCAGGCTGCACCCACAACACTGGGGGGGTCACATTTCAGCATGAGAGTTAGAGAGGACAAATATCCGAACTATATCAGTGGGATACAGAGGTAAATAAGACAGGGACCGATGCTCAAGGAGCTTAAAAGCTAGAAGGAAAACCAAAGTCTCAAAGAGATGGTTTGGGTAAAGACAAGTCATAGGTAAAGACGCAGTTGGAAGTCAAGATCAAAATGCAGGTTTATTAATCAGGATAAACTGTGTTAGATTACGTCATAAAAAGTAACCTCCAAATCTCAAGAACCTAAAGATGCACATGCACATGACATCCACTGCAGGGTCAGGTCACTCCAGAACTCCAATTCATGTGTTGTCTTAACCTTCTAAACTGTTCAAATTGTATGGTATTTCCATGTCATGGGATGTCCCCAGTCACTGAAGCAGGGGAAGAGAGACCATAGGAAATCCTGCACCAGCTCTTGAATGCTTCTCTCCAGAGGTGACATGTTTATTTCACTTTGTATTTCACTGAACAAAACAATTCACATGCCCAGGCTTAACCTCAAAGGACTGTGTCTCCTGAAGGAAGGGAGAACTAGGAATCTTTGAGAGAAGCTCTAACATTGACCTCAATCACAGACAAGCTCACCCAAACCCTGAGGTCTACACGGCAGGAATGTTGTTACTTCATTAGCACATAGCAAAGTGCCGGGCACAGAATACAAGTCAACACATTTTGAGAGACAGACAGATGGATGGAAGGAAGGAAGGGAGGAAGGAAGGAAGGAAGGGAGGGAGGGAGGGAGGGAGGGAGGGAGAGAGGGAAGGAAAGAACAAGATAGGAAGGAAGGAAAAGGAAGGGATGGAGGAAGGAAGAAAGGAAGGAAGGAAAAAAAGGAAGGAGGGAGGGAAGAAGGGAGGGAAGAAAGGAAGGGAAAAGGAAGGGAGGGAAGGAGGGAAGAAAAGAAAGGAAAGAGAAAAGGAACAAAAGAAAAAGGAAGGAAGGAAGGAGAGAGCAATAGAGGGAGGGAATGAGGCAAGGAAGGAAGGAAGGAAGGAAGGAAGGAAAATTACTGTGTGGCTCAGGACTCCAGCTGTTGAAAAACCCCTCTGCTATCCGGGAATAGAGCTGCGTTGGGGTAAAAGTCCCCTTAAACTAGGAATGGCTCAGGTTGTGAGTGAGGCTGGCCTAGATGCTGCCTTGCTCATTGTGGTCAGCATTCAAAGCCTGGATCACTTTTCCTTCTGCAGCTACAATGCAGCTTATGTCCTATGGTCACCTTGGGGCCACTGACAGCTCTGCTCTCTTTCTAAGCCTCCACCCCCTCTTTCTGCTTGTGCCATATTAGAAAGGGCAAGAGCTGTAGAGTCAGTTAGACCTGGGTTTAATCCTGGGCCCTCCCTTTCTACTGTGTGCCTTTGGGCTAGTTATTTAACATCCTGAGCCTCGGTTTCCTTGTCTATAAAGCAATGGCATCTCTTAAGTCACAAACCTTGTGACTAATGTCTTCCCTCTCCTCTCCAGGGGCCATACCCTTGCATCCCTTGGTGTATTATATTATGGTCCTTGGAATGTCCCTCACCATAAAAATCTGAACTTCCTACGAAGCATCCCTCTTGGGTCAGGCCTTCCCTACCTCCTTTCAGCAAAGCGCTGTGTCTGCCTGTGCCCGAACACAGCACCCGTCTCCTACCAGCAGCACTGACAGAGGGCATGTGCCCAGCTTGAGAGGGCGGGGGCTGCAGGTGCCGTGTGTGCCCCTGAGCTGCCACAGCACAGGGTGGAAGCGGCTGGTCGCTCACTGCTATTAGTTACACACGGACACCACCAGGAGATGGCTGAGCCGCAGTAGCACCACTGCCTCTGATGCTGCGGTGGTCTGATGGAGTTCTTGGGGATTCAGGGACCTGAATTAGATTATCCCATTCATTCATTTAGCCATGAGTTATTGGGCAGCATCTCTGCGACAGGCCCCATGTCAACATGCTGGGGACACAGTGACGGGTATGCTAAGTAGGCTTTATTTTTACAAATTCTTCGAAATATAGCTGCTTCTGTTTCTCTTCACAGTGATACACTACATTTGCAAGAATAAAAAGAAGGAAGTGGTTTATGGTTAAATTGCAAAAAAAAAAAAAAAAAAAAAAAAAAAGATCAGCCATTTATTGTGACTTTCACAGAATTGTATATTTTTAAAGCTCAAAGTTTTAAATATCCAGGCAGGAGTGTCCCTTCCCCCACTCCAGTTTTATAGATGAAGAAATAGAAGAAGAGAAGTGAGAACTGACTCAGCGCAGAGCTCCGGATGGTCAATTTAACACCAGTTCTGTCCACGGCCGAGAAATGGGATTGGGATTAGAAGACCGTACTGATCAGAGAGCATTCTACAGCCTGAATCACACCGCTACTCTCTCCCTGGAGAAAGTTGGGGAAGTCACTTGGTTGTTTTTTGGCTATTTCTCCATGGATAAAGGAGAGACAATGAAGCGTTACGTCGTTTTGTTTTAGGAGGATTGTAGCCGGCCTCTTGTTTTGGACTCATGAAGTATTACAATGGTGACTGGGACAGCAATCGTAATTATTCTTATTTGCACACCAGCCCACCAGCTTTATATTCACAGAGAGAAACACAGAGTCCAGGCAAACACCATGTTTCCAGAATGCCAGAATTCCCGAGACACGCCACAAGCCGGACTCACAGACAGAAAGGGTATTTTTTATGCCTTCTTTTACCAAAAGTTGTTAAGTCAGAGGCACGCCATTCTCATTTTCCTATGAGGTTGAGGAGGTGCCTGCAGCCGACCCCTTCCAGCAGACTCAGGCATTCACAGAACCTAATTCTTTAATGGACTCTGGGTGCATTTCGTGCTTGCATCTTGAGGTCGTTAAAAAGCCTGTGGTGAATTACACTGACATAAACCTTTTATAGAAACAATCAAATATCACTTGGTAAAATAATTAGCATCAGAATAGCACAAAGTCAGTCTGTCTGCAACTTGGTGCCAAATATTAAAAGAGCTCCTGCCAGTATCTATCCCGTTCTATGTTGGGGGTGGAGGGGATTTGTCTTCTCCCTCTCACAGCCAGTTTCCAGGGGTGACCCAAAGGTTCAAGTCATGCTGTTTGGATGTGTGATGTTAGTATGAGCTGGGGGACTGGTGGTCCTCAAAGTGGGCTTTCTGCACAGGATCATGGCACAGGGGACAGGCAACTGAAGGAGGGAGGGCTGGAGGGAGCAGAGGTTTGGGGGAGGGGGTCCCCAGCCCTACCGCGCCTGCCTGGCCCACTTCCCTTTCTTCGAGCTCTACGGTCCTCCCTCCCCTCCCCACACTGCCTCTAACTTCCTGCCTGGCTTTCGGAGTGTTTTCTCTTGTTGACCAAATATCAGGAGCTTAGTTTTGTTTATGACTTTTGGATAAAATATCTCAGGAAAGGAGTGTCCCCTCTTGGGTCCAGATAAGATGCTGCTGGAGAGCTCCACACGACGCGGCACACGTTACTTTCCACGATAACGCATCCGTGTTTTGGCCTGGAAATGGGAATTCTTAGAAATGATAAATTGCAGGGGTCCTCTGCTTCACCCCGGAGAGTTTCCAGCCTCGACCGGCCTCTGTGTGGGTCTGGCCCTGTCCAAGAGGCTAAAGATAATCAAATTGTTGAACTAAAAAGAAAAAGAAAGTCCTTGACCCTTTTCTCCATCTCATGTGTGCAACTGGCCTAAGGAAGAAAACAGACCTATTTTCATGGCCAGCCTGAAGCGGGTGATTCCCTCTCATTGTGTGTTCAGAACACAGGCTCCAGGCCGGCTGGGCTTGAGAGACCACCTTCTCGTGTCTCCTTTAATTTAGCTGATAGATATGAAAACGAGTTGCGTTTGAAAAATAAATAGGCATTTCTCATTAGCTGGGCACAGTTTTCGGGCCGGGGCCTCGCCGTCAGCTGGGAGCAGCTCCAGAGAAAACAAGAGCGCCTGTTCAGCCACACAAAGCCTGAATACCTGTGTCCTACGTTGAGGCTGGGGGTGATTATTCACTCACTCTGTTGTGACAGACAGAAAGGGAATTTAGCAAACCACAAAATTTCCTAATTAGTGCGCTGGGAATTCTTCCGATGGTAATTTGGAACAAAGGGGAGCAGCCCCATGGTGAGGGGGCAAAGCAAAGGGAAAAAAATAAAATAAAGACGGGAGCCATGGGGAAGGGCAGGACGCATGCTCACTCTAGGTATGGAAAGCAGTTCTAGAAGTTTTCCTTATGCAACAGAATTTTTTTTTTCTTCCCCAGAAGCTGCTGTTCACATATGGCAACACGATCCCTGGGGGACGGCTACCATATGTAAGGACACGAGGTTTCATGACTTATTGTCGCTAAGATTTATGGAGATGATATATGATAAGCAATTTTTCATTATCTCATATCAGGAGCAAATGCAGAGAGATGCAGGCCCCTCACCACATCGTTGGGTGGAGCTGTGGGACCCAACTGGGGGCCCCACACAAACTCCGGCCCCTGCTCCTCCACGCGGGGCTGCCGCCTTTCCCATAATACAAGAACAGCCTGTGGTACCAGCAGCAACAATTTATTTGATTAAAATGGGCTACTCTGGAGCCATTTTACAGTATGTTAATGAGTGCTATATCATAGACATTTATTAAATTAGATCTCATAAATGTCAGCAACATTTGCACAGGAAATGCACCAGTCTAAATGTGGACCAAATTCAGAATTAATATTCCCCCTCAGGAGAACGGTCGTTTCTGCCAGGGTGAAGGTATGCTGGCGAGGTAAGGACAATTGTGGGGTGCGCAGGAGTTCAATGTTAGCACCGACCAAACACAGCAGTTTTGGCTCCTGGCAGCCTCCGACAGAGGGAGGATTTAAGGAGGCCGAAGGGAAGGAAATGACAGAACTCAATACTTCCTTGGAACGAGCTTCAGGCTTTGGTGTCACAATATTTCACCTTTTCCTTACGTTAGACTCAGCACAAATGCTCAGAGATTGAGAAAACAGGACACAAGAGGAAGTGGAAGTTTCTGCAAGAAGCATCCTGGGTTTGGAGATCGGTGATTCTGTCCTGAGTGGCCTGAGTGTGTCCAGGCCAGTGGAAAGGCAGGGAGGTATTGATGAGCCCGTTTCAGACTTCCAGGCTTAGCCGCACTGAGTCGGGAAACACTCTCATGTCTGGTAGGCTCTTACCTTCTATGTCTGTTCTGGAAACACAAGATCTGACCCGTTCCTCTTTGAAGAAACAGACAAAATGAGAACAGCCCGACTCAGATGAATTTCTGAAGCCAGGGAGATTTTCATGACAGATGCCACAATTCAGAGCTCACCTTGGCATCAGTAAGAAATCATCTTCATATACCTAATCAAGAATGCAGGAAGCTTTAGGGACACCAGGGTGGCAATGTCACAGCATCACCATTATCTGTCCATCTAGTAACCAACCTTACTTTGCAATCTTTGTTTTCTTTGGCCATTCACGATCCATGGCATTTTAAATCTCCTGGAAAAAAAAAATTGTTTTCCACTCACACTTTTCACGGAGAGCCCTGGAGTATAACTGGCAAATTCAGACAGTTTTTCAGAGGGTAACATATGTTTTTTTTTTGTTTTCTTAAACCCATTTGACAATTATCCTGCATCTTCTTCAAGTACACATAAGGCAACAGTAACTGTGCCTAGCACCTATAAAACTGCAGGAATCCAATAACATGCCTATGGATTTGGGAGACAGAGTAATACTTTGTGTTCATTCTGACAGAGGCACTTGGAAAAAAGAAAATCAATAAGATTGATCCCTCAGATGTGCATCAGTGTTCTTGGATGGCGAACAAAGTGTGTGTCACTATGTATGTGATTTTGTGGGCACGGGGCCACCAAAGGACAGGGCACCCACTTCAGGTGGCAGCAACAGCAAACAAACAAAAAAATGTGTGAACACGGTCACGTTTCTGAACGCAGTGGCCATGTGCTGACACACCCTTCCCATGCAAAGAAACAAGATCAGGAGACGTGGCTTCTTGGTTTTTATTTTTTTTATAATTAGGTTCACAGCAAAATTGAACAACAAAAGAGTGATTTTTCAGGTCCCCCTGCCCCTGCCCCCACCATGGCCTCCCCACTGATGACATCCTGTACCAGAGTGGTTCATTTGTTACCATGAACAAACCTTAATTGCCATGTTATTACCACCCAAAGTTTCACTAGGGTTCACTTTAGGTGTTGTTCAGCAGTGCCCCCTTATCCAAGGCCTCTTCCCAAGGTTGCAGTCACCCAAGGTGAACCGTGGCCCACAAATAAGTGAGTGTAGAACAATAAGTTATTTTGAGGCTGGGCATGGTGGCTCATGCCTGTAACCCTAGCATTTTGGGAGGTCAAGACAGGCAGATCACTTGAGGTCAGGAGTTCAAAACCAGCCTGGCCAACAAGGAGAAACCCCTGTTGTCTGAAGTAAAAATACAAAAATTAGTTGGGCATGATGGCAGGCACCTGTAATCCCAGCTACTTGGGAGGCTGAGGCATGAGAATTGCTGGTACCTGGGAAGCAGAGGTTGCAGTGAGCCGAGATCACAGCACTTCACTCCAGCCTGGCTGACAAGAGCAAGATTCTGTCTCAAAACAAACAAACAAAACAAAACAAAACACAAAAAACAATGAAAAAAATATTTTGAGAGAGAGAGAGAGGACGAGAGGCCACATTCACATAATTTTTAATGACAGTATGTTGTTATAACTGTCCTCTTTTATTTTATTTATTTATTTTTGAGGCAGAGTCTCGCTCTGTTACCAGGTGCCAGGCTGGAGTGCAGTGGCATGATCTCGGCTCTCTGCTTCCCGGGTTCAAGCAATTCTCCTGCCTCAGCCTCCCGAGTAGTTGGGACCACAGGTGCACGCCACCACACCCAGCTAATTTTTATATTTTAATAGAGATGGGGTTTCACCATGCCGGCCAGGATTGTCTCGATCTCTTGACCTGGTGATCCGCCCACCTCAGCCTCCCAAAGTTGGCTGAGCCACCACACCCAGCCAACTGTCATATTCTGTTATTAGCTGCTGTTGTTAATCTCTTACTCTACCTAATTTGCAAATTAAACTTTATCATAGGTTTGTACATACAGAAGAAAACATAACAAATGCTGCATTTGTTATTGTCCATGGTTTCAGGCATCCGATGCAGGTTTCAGAACGTATTCCCTTGTGGCTAAGGGACGGCGCTGTGCAATCTATGGGTCTGACAGATGTACGCTGACATGCATCCACTATTCTAGTACCACACAGAGCTGTGTTCCTGCCCTGAAAACCCTCCGTGCTCTGCCGGTTCAGCCCTCCCTCCCTGCTAGCACCTGGCAATCACTGATCTTTTCACTATCTCTGTAGTTTTGGCTTTTCCAGAATGTTATGTAGCTGGACTCGTGCAGTACGTACCCTTTGCAGACTGCCTTTCACTTAGTAATATGCATTCGTTTCCTCTACTTTTGGCTTTTATAGATGGGAAGACAGAAACCTCTAAAGGGGAAATGATAGGCATTCCAGACCAGGCCAGAGAAAAGGGAAAGACGGTTAGCACATGAAGAAAAGTGTTTTTGTTTTTTTTTTTGAGACAGCCTCTGGCTCTGTTACCCAGGCTGGAATATGATGGCATAATTGTTGGCCATTGGAATCTTGAGCTTCTGGGCTCAAGTATACTCCCGTCTCAGCCTCTTCAGTAGTTGAATTCTTTTTTTTTTTTTTTTGAGACAGAGTCTTGCTCTGCCCTCCAGGCTGGAGTACAGTGGCACAATCTCAGCTCACTGCAGCCTCCACCTCCTGGATTCCAGCCATTCTCCTGCCTCAGCCTCCCGGGTAGCTGGGGTTACAGGCATGCACCACTACACCTGGCTAATTTTTGTATTTTTACCATGTTGGGTTTTACCATGTTGGCCAGGCTGGTCTCAAACTCCTGGCCTCAGGTGATCTGCCCACCTCGGCCTCACAAAGTGCTGGGATTACAGGCATGAGCCACTGTGCTGGCCTTGAGTAGTGAATTATTAGTGAGAGCATGATAAAGTAGAGTCCCTGTCTATTCTACACCGAGAACAGAGAATTCTAGAAAAATGAAGCCTGGGCTGATGAGTTATTTTGTGTTGCTCTGCTTTATTTTGTTTTCCTAACCACTCATTCTAAGAATCTTATTCAGCATATTTCATAGTTGTGAAGAATTAGCTTGAAAAGAAGTGATTTAGTTAATGACGCCAGTGACGTGACTTTTTCTTTCCACGTGGGCCAGAGGTTTTCTTCTCTTTTTATTAGTGCTCCAGTAAAATGAAATTCAAAGAAAGTGTGGACACATTTCATTGACATGGATTCTTTTTAGGGTCCTGGGGACTCCATAGTCTTGTGTCCCCAACTGACAAACCTGATTCCCACCTCAACCATTTACTGCCTCTGAGACCTTGAGCCAGTCCTAGAGATTCAGTGAGCCTCTTTCTCCACATCTTTAAAGTGAGGATCCAGCTTCCTCCATGCGCTTCTGTGGTTTAACAGAGTGTAAGCAGCTGGGCTGTCCCTGGTACACACTTGGCACTCCATAGTTGCCAGTTTTATTCATATTCTCATCCCTTTGGGGCACATTTAGCTTTTGGGTGACTATGATTTAAAAGTCATTCATTCACTCATCCAACAAATATTTCTTCAAGACCTATTATGTTCCAGGATCCTTGCTACTAGGTTGATGTAAAAGCAATTGAAGTTTTTGCCATTAAAAATAATAACACAGTTACTTTTGTGTTAATCTTATGAACACTCAGCATATGTGGAGGAATAAAAGAGGTAAGTTCTCTGCTCTCATAGCAAAACAGATACTGCTCAGGTAATCTAATAAGATAATTTCAGATAAGAAGAAAATAAGACAGCTAGAGTGACAGAGTGCCTGGAAGAAGAAGCCAATCAAATAGAGTAGGCCGCAAAGGAAGCTTTGAGGACGTGATGTCTGCAATGAAAAGCAAGAAGTAGCCAACCAGGTAAAGATCGAGAGGGAGGGGATTCTAAGGCAGGGTTGCCAAGTAAAATACAGAGCATCCAGTTAAGTGTAATGTGCATCTGAGCAATGTGTTTTGGGATAAGCATATCCCAAACATTGCATAGGATGTACCTATACTACAAGAATTATTAGTTAATTATTATTTGTTTATCTGAAATTCAAATGTAACTGGGTGGCCTGTATTTTTATTTGCTGAATCTGGTGAACCTGTTCTAGGGAGAGGGCTCAGCAAGGACAAAGGAGAGGAGGTGGGGATGAACTTGGCTTGTCTGGAGAGCAGCCAGGAGGCTAGCATGTCCAAGGTGTGGAAGATGTGATGTGTTGTCAGCCCCTCCTATAAGGGCCGTGAAGGCCATGGTGAGGAGTTTGAGCAAATCAAACCCAATGGCTTATGTGCTCCATCCACGAATTATCCAGATCATGAACGGCAGCAAGACCTACCCCAGGAGTTGGTGAACTACAGCCTGTGGGCCATTTCCGGCCCACCACCTGTTTTTGTAAATAAAGTTTTATTCGAATACAGTCACACTCACTGGTTCACATAATGGCTATACATATATATTATGCTTTCATGCTATAATAGCAGAATTAAGCAGTTTCAACAGAGACAGCATGTCCCATAAAACCTAAAATATTTGCTATAGCCAAGGTGCACCAACCTCTGAATCACAACCTGCCCAGCAATCAAAGCGCAAGAGCTCCCGGGAACCAGCGATTTAACTGTATTGTTTTCATTTCCCGACCTGCTTTTCACTCACCTAACCTCCATCTTTCTATTTTGTGATTCATATTCAATCAAAAACTAAATTATTAGATAGATGCTTAAAAACAGGCATCTTCAGGTTCTTGAGTCTGGTACTAAAATGGAAAGACAACTAATTTGTTTCTACCATGAGGGTGCTAACAGGGTTAAGATTTGTTAGCCTGCTACAGCGCAATAATAAATGAAGACATTTCTTATTTCATAGGCTTTCACCCATTAAGACTATGACTTTCTCTGCTAAGAGGTACAGATAAGACATCAACATGTGCTGCTAGGTATTTATAGTTTACACAAAACCCATGATTGTCAAGGCAGGGCTCATGCAAAATTACCTGGCTGCAAGAGCTGGTTCTGGAAGGAAAGGCCAAGATTTTGCAAACACCCTGTTTGTCTGAAGGAAAATAAAATAATAATAAAGCTTCGATGAGATGTTGAAAAATCATGCATTCAGAAGTTACTGCTGAGAAGCAGAAACAAGGTGGTATGGTAGAAGCCACAGACTAGAATTCGAATTCGAATTCGAATTCAATACCACCAGCCAGCTTGAGAAAGCTTGGTAGCCTAAGTCTGCGTTTCTTTCTCCATCAAATGAAAATAGTCCTCTCTGGGGTTGCATGATGGCTTCTGTGAACCTAGGCACTTTACCTTTGTGATCCCCCTCCTCGATTTAAAAAAAAAAATTAGAAGTTGTATTTTATGATTGCATAGGTACAAAAATGGATATAATCTAGGCTGAATTATATTTATTTTTTTCTGATTTTATTTTATTTTTTTGACACGGAGTCTCTCACTTTTGCCCAGGATGTAGTGCAATGGCGCGATCTCAGCGCACCGCAATCTCTGCCTCCTGGGCTCAAGCAATTCTCCTGCCTCAGCCTCCTGAGTAGCTGGAACTACAGGCTTCCGCCACCACACTCAGCTAATTTTTTTTGTATTTTTAGTAGAGACGGGTTTCACCATGTTGGCCAGGATGGTCTCAATCTCCTGACCTCGTGATCCACCTACCTTGGCCTCCCAATGTGCTGGGATTACAGGCGAAAGCCACTGTGCCCGGTCTTTTCTGATTTTAAAGGAAATTAAAATGTTTCCATGTTTCTGTAGGGCCCCTGAATGTGTCCTGAGACCCGAGCACTGTGTTTACTGTGACTGCTGGATCCTACTGACCTCCATGGTTGCTGGGAGACTACTGGAAAAATGGCGTTTAAAAAAAAACAACAAAAACCCTGCCGCATGACAAGCTCCGCATGGCTGTTGTTGCTTTTACTGATATGCCATGTTTCAAAAACCAGAACATTCCACGTTGTAGCCAATTTGTTGAATGGATGCAAAATATAACATACCCTTATCCAAGTCCCAATATCCACATATTTTCATTATAAAAAATAAGAAGAATATAGATGAACACAGGAGAAAATACAAATTACTCATCCCATGCCACCACGCAGAAAGTACGCTGCTTACCCTTGAACGTATACGCAGATACTCTTTGCTTAGAGAAGTTGATTTATTTTTTTGTTTTACTAGCACAGGAACACACTCTACACAATTTTTACGGTAGCCTTTTCCCCATATACCCAAAGATGATGAATACTTTTCATGAAATTGATCATTCTGATATATTTAATGATATTATAATATTCCATAGTGCACATGTCTTTCTATCTATTTATATGATCTCTTCTCATAGGACATTCACATCTATTTGATTAATTTGTTTATTTGCTAGACAATGTTGGGATGGAGGTTCCCATGACTACATCTTTGCCTATCACTCCATGATGTCTTTTTTTCATTTTTAAAATGAAATTTCCATGGCCTCCATGCTATCTGGAGTGTGGTGTCTGTAAAAAAAAGATCTTACTACATTGTTTTGATCAAAACATCCACAAAAATAAAATGCACAATTTGTGGCCTAGGAACTCTAGCAAACTCAGTCTTTGGGGCAGGAGGTTTCTCTGTCTTGGGATGGGAACTGACTGGAAAAACTGAGCAAGGTTCTTCCATCTGTTCTCACTTGAGTTTATAACATAGTTGCTAGGAAAATTAGTTAATACCCAAATAATGGATTAGTTATTTGCCACCACCAAAAACAAAAACAAAAACAAAAACAAAAAACAAAGAAAACAAACAAACACCACCATTAATTTGTATGTGAAGCATCGACTTAGAATCTTAATGTTGCTCCTGACTTTGCTGTAGGTGTGAAATCTGTGATGCTACATCCCGATTCTACCACATATGAACTGGGAATGCTGCACAAAGTCTGTGTGCAATGTTTCTTCTCTGTAAAACCGGAAAAGTAATACCTGCAGTCCACAGGATTGGAAGGGCTGAGTTAGATAGGAATATAGCTAGCACAGTGCTAGGTACAGAGTAAGCGGGAAAAAAAAGAAATTAGTCCCTGTCTCCATGGTTCAGTAGAAGAATCATTTGTAAAGACTTCCCCATCAACCTGAATATAAATTAGATGATTTGATAAAAAGCTGCTGCTACTCATTCGTCAGGAGGGAAACCTAAAGACCAGGTGATTACTTCAATGTGTCCATACTTTGCAATCTTTTTATATTTTTTCTTTGTGCATTGGAAGAGATATTCTGTTGAATGTGAAATGTAAAGACAGGCACAGGAAGAGAGGTTGCCTTAAGATTGAGGCTCTATTAATTAGCGGCAGCTACCATTTTTGTGCATTCACTGAATTTCAGGAGAGTCATCTTTCTTACAGGATGCTACAGAATGGGTCTTGTTATACTCTTTTAACAAACAAGGAAATGAAGGCTGAGAAAGGCTAAATAACCTGCTTTATATCACACAGCCAATAAATGACAGAGGCAGGATGAGAATCCATGTCCATCCCTCCACGTGAAGTGCTTTCTGAGTTCTTGCTGTGTAACTTAGGACTGTGGTCAGTTTCCCTCCTACCATTGATATACTTCTAGATACTCCCAAATTCTTCTAGATATTTCTAGGTACTGCCCATCTTCTAGCCCTGTGCTGTTCCATGCAGTAGCCATGAGCCAGCGTGGCTATTGAGCACTGGAAACATAACTAGTGCCATTGAGGAATGAAATATTTTATTTTACATAATTTTATAATTAATTTAAATTTAAAAACCAATACTCAATTTAGTTATTGGCCAACTTTTAAACTTGCCTGGAACAAGCTGGGTGGGTGAATCTTCTTTTTCGGCTGTAAATATGACATTTACCATGTCATGAGCTACACCTTGACCTAACGTATTATGTGTATACCTGTGCTTACTCTACAATCTTTTTATGATTTGCTGAAGATGGGGGTATATAGGCTGGGGGCAAGAGGTGGCGAGGTGCATCGGGGTTTATCCATTATAGACCAGGCTCCTCTAGAGGGGTATAAAGCATCCGCTGAATTCCTTAAGTTCTTAGTCGTAGTATTCTGGCGAATGATTTTGTGATGTAACTATTAGAGTTTAGGGGTAAGCATAGTGGGGTTTCTAATCCCAGGTTGGGTCTTAGCTATTGTGTCTTCAGGGTATTAATGTCACTTTCATACAGATCAAGAAGCTCTGATAAAATTTTAACATCTTCATTGAAATGGAAAATACATGCTGGATCCGGAAGACTTAGTAGGAAGAAACAACGTAAAATATCTGCTTCATATTTTTTTCTGTTGATTACATGAGATGATAATACCTTAGATACACGGGATCAAATAGAATCATGAATTCTGCCTCTTTTTACTTTTCTTTTTTTGTTCATTGTTGAATGTGGCTAACAGAACTGTTATCATTATGTAAGAGTATTTGTTATCTTACATAGCTCAGCCTCTATTCCCTCATACTGTTAGTTTCTTACTAAAAAGGATCCAGCCCTACCACATGCTCAGTTTACCTGTACCAGGTGAGACTCTGCAGCCAGCTACAGAGTAACGTGTGTGACCCAGGCCTGACTCACCAGAACACAAATTCCCCAAGCCAACGTTGGTGAGTCCCCTAAGCCAGCCTAGCTATTCAGCCATTGTTCCATCCTCACGGCCACAGAGATTGATTCAGAGAAGGACATATGACTTAGGTTAATTTAGGCAAGATGAATTCATAAACTCAGATGGAAGGTTCAGACAAAGGGTGCTTTCTCCCTCTGGGTCTGTTAGCAGGAAGGCTGGTGTGAGCCAGAGTGCTGGAGGCCAACACATAGGGCGTATAATAAAATCCTACAATGAAGCTGACAAAAAATAGGCAGGGCTGAGAGACACAGGAAAACAGTTCTGATGGCATTGTTTATGTGCCTGGATCAAGCCACACCTGAAGCCAGCTACATCTGGATTGCTGATTTGCAAGAGTCACTAAATTACTTTGTTTCTGGCTCCAGTCAAACTGAATTGTATTTCCCCTGCTGCACCAAATGTCCAGAGTGATGCTCCCACTCCTAATTTGTTGTGAGGACCACACACGATAATGACTAGGAAACTCTTATGAAATGATACACTTTTACACAGGTCAACTATCACTGTGGTGTTGGAAAAGGAAAAATAAATGCAAGGAGAAGGCAAAATGTACAAATGCCACAATCAATCATCCAGAGGCAAGTCAGAGCCCGTGTTTACAAAGAGCCTGGTTCAGATCATTTAGAGGTATCTCCTTTGGCTGCCACCAAGTGCACTTTGCTTGTCTACCTTCCGTGTCCTGGGCTGCCCCAAACATGCTGCTACATCCACAGGGCTTGAACAGCCCCACTCATCAGTGATGTCTACCCAGTTCTTTAAGCACACAATTCTGTTGTTACTTATTCATTTGACTTATGTATTTATTTGGAGTAGTGATGTCAGCTCGCGACTTGGGACTATGTTTGGAGGAAAACTGGCATGCACTGACAGCTGGGCCCAGCTCTCTTTGGTTTGGCCACTTCTTTCTCAGGGTGCAGAGCAGGGAATGCAACTTCCCTCACCATGAAGGCCCTCTCGAATCTCTCTCTCCATTTTCTCCTCTTCCACTTTCTGCCTCTCCTTTAAGGATCTGCTTGGCTGAAAAGCCTTTCCTGTTAGCCCCCTTCTGACTCAGCATTCCCCTCTGAATTCCTCATTCTAGCCTCCATGACACCTAGATGTAATTTGCCTCCTTGTTGCTCTAGCTGGCTTTCCGTTAGATCACAGACAGCCTCCTCGTGGGAAGGAATCTGATTTTAACCAGCTCTGTGCCTCCAGGACTTAGCCTTCAATGGCTGGAACCTAGGGGATGCTTAATATATATCAAATGAATAAATGAATGGAATGTGAACGAATGAGTAAGTGAAGAAGGGACAGCCTTGATGGCTCATAGCTTCTAACTTGCCTCAAAGCTTTTCTGTTGTAAAGCAACTTCCAAGAGACTCTATTGATGTTTAAAAAACAGGGCTCTAAGTGAAATAGATGGAATGTCTTTCAGCTACCCTCACTTCCTCCACCTGGATCCAAAGACCTAGGGGTTCCCAGTCTCCCGACGAGTCCTGTAGAAGGCACTGAGCATCCCAGGCAAGGGCCCAGCTTCTGAGGTCTCAGTCCTGGGGGGTGACAAGCATGTGCTGGTGGTTAAGTCCCTTTCCTGCAGCCAACTCTAGCTGACCCCCAGCTCACCACCCAGCTGTGTCAAGGACAATGTTGCACAGGTGTCCTGTTGCTCCCTTGGAGTCCCCGAAGTGGGATTTTCCTTTCAATTTTGGGGGAGGAGACACACACAGAAAGAGAATCTTCCTTCTTCCTAAAGATGATGGAAGGCATTGGGTGCAGTGGCTAACACCTGCAATCCCAGCACTTTGGGAGGCTGAGGCAGGTGAATCACTTGAGGTCAGGAGTTTGAGACCAGTCTAAGCAACATAGTGACAACCTGTCTCTACAAAAAATACACACACAAAAAAAATTATCCAGGCGTGGTGTGTGCCTGTAGTTTCAGCTACTTGGGAGGCTGAGGTGGGAAGCTGGTTTGAGCCCAGGAGGTTGAGGCTGCAGTGAGCGGAGATTGCAGCACTGCACATCAGGCCAGGAGAGAAAGTGAGACCCTGTCTCAGATAAAAAAATTAATTAATGAAGGGAGAGGTCCAACCTTGGTGTTACCAGAGGCCAATGGAACAGCTGCAATTAGAAAATCTCTGGTGATGGACAGGGCAACGGAGACTCCACCGAAGGGCTGAATAAGTCACTCTGGGAACAGTTCATTTCAAGTCCATCCTTGGACAACAACGAGGCTAGGATGTGCTGTAAGCAATGCGGATGTCTTTAAACGCTGATTGGAGATAATCACGTTGGGAGCAGGGACTTTAACAAGCTTTGTTTAGGCACATCAGTGGGAGGGCTATCTTGAGGACCGACTCCAGAATGTTTGTTTCCCAGAATTAAGAAACTCTGAGCTTCACTCTAGACTGGCCCATCTCTGGGCAAGTTCAGATTATTCCGTAATAAGTCAATACAAATACCCTGCCCTGCCTGTGGGTCTGCTACCTGCTGGCAGAGAAAGAACAGGCTGGGGCTGCAGCCACGAAGCAGGGACCCGATGGAGGGAGAGTTTCTGCTCTTTTGTGTGCTGCCTCTTTCTCTCTCAGCTTCATCTGCGCAGTGTTTTCTGTCCCTTGGCAGGGGACCTCCCCTCTGAGGAGCGCTGTGCCGCCCTCGCCTGACGCCACAAGATTAAGCAATTTGCTTTTAATTAGGACTGCAGTCATTTCCAAAGGAAGCAGCAGAGAGAGGGAGGCAGGCTGGCTCTTTACAGTTGACATGGATTCGCTGTGCACGGTGAATTCAAACCCCACTGTGAGCAGCAGAGTTGAGCTCCTTGTCCCTGGTTTCCTGGGCTCTTCCCCAGGGTGTGCAAGCCTCCACTCCCATGCACCAGTGAACAGAGGCATTAGAGGGAGTTGCTGGAAAAGGAAAAAAACAGAACCCCTGGATCCCTTGGCTCTGGTGCTGAAATCCTATCCAGACAGTTTACTGGACCTGTGATTTCTGCAGTTGCCTGGTGCTGTGGTCTATGCACCATTCAAATACTTTTCCCTCCAGCCTAACCCCCCGCCCCCCCGAAAGGTGTTGCCATAATTTGTAGCTCTTGCTGGATGAATCTAAACAGCTTTCTGGGGGCTGGGGGTGGGGCAAAGAGAGGAAAAAGGGGAGGAATACAGGCTGCGTGACATCTATCCCACCGACATCTTCCACCCTGGAGTTCTGGGCTGGGGACCAAAAGTTTTTGCCGCGCTCTGGTTCCAGGCCAGGCATCCAGCCCGGGGCCCCTTCATTCTGGAAGGCAAAACCGGAGCCTCAACCCAGCCTGCCGCTTCAGCTCTCCACTCACTGCTCCCTCCTCCCGCTATCCTCACATTTTATGACGATAATTGGAAAGGAAAGAAAGGTAGCGCTTTGTTTACAATGCAATTAACATCTGAATAATTTACTAGGAAATAAGCTGGAGCTATATTGAGCACGTAGAGCCTGTTCCCTTTAGAAAGCCAGCTTGAAGTCCTCAGGGCAGGACTGTATCTGCACCTTCCCCGCTGGGCTGAGCAGGGTCTTCCTGTCAAGACAACCAGCCACCGCAGGTGTCAACACCCCGGACTCTTTTGACAAACCCCAACTGGAAATTTTCTCCAAAAGACACACTCCCTGATTTAGGCTGTCACTCCACAGAACTGTTTCTGCTCTCAGCCCTGGTTGCCTCCTCATTCCTGGCCCATTTCCCTCTCCCTACCTAGGGCAACTCACTTCCAGCTGGCCCCTCTGCCCAGCACACTGCAGGCACAGAGCACATTTGCAGGAAATGTTTGCTGAATTGGGAAAATGAGAGGCCCAGGCCTGGTGTTGGTGGAGAGGACGCCTGGCAGGGGAGAGGGTGCCTTCTGTGTCAAGAGCACCCGGCTAGGCCAGCAGCTGGCGTCAATTTGTGCTGCTTCTCCATCACGGCGAACACGGCACCCAGACCCTGTCCAGCTCTTACACACATAGCTTCTCCGTGTTTTGCCGTCTGCCCTTGGCCTCAGCACCCTTTCCTTCTCTCTGCTGTCAAACATTTTAGGAAAGTAAATAACATTTTGCATTTTAATTGTATCCATGAACTTGGGTTAGGGCAGTGGGAGGTTCTTAGTGGGAACAGGGTGGCAGGGAGGAGACTGCCCTCTTTTCTACTAGCTCTGGACAACGTGGCTGAAATCCATGTAGGAGGATACTCTGTCACTTTGTGTGACATCTTGGGGACCTGCAAATCGCTTTTCTTTAAAACAGAATGGGGCAAAGAGAGCTACCACTGCCTCCACATCAGGATACACAGCTTGGAGATTCATGTGCAGGCTGCATTTCCATCCTCACCTGATCCCTCAAGCAAGCATTTTTGTGCAGTGAACAATCTACTCAACCATACACAGCAACCTGTGTACCTACTAAAGGAAGGCAGCGCGGGGATGAGCCCCACGTCCTGAATTCTAATACTCAGGCTGCTGAGGACAGTAGAGTAAGGGCCATGAAGCCTGAAACCTGGATTTGAACTTCACTTAGTCCATACACTAACCAAGTAACATTAAGCGAGTTATTTAACTTCTCAGCACCTCAGTTTTCTCATCAGTATAGTGGGCTTGAAATAGGTCTTAATATCACACATACACACAGTGTACATCTTATTACGTATTTAAATAGTCTCAGGTGCTTTACTCATTGGTAAGTTTGAGCAAATAATTTCATTTCTTTGGGTCTCAGTTTCTCTGTATTCCAAGAAGGATTTTATTCACAGTACCATTTGAAAGTTACAATTGGAGACATATACCTAAATCTGTGATCACCGAGTCCTCCCTCCCTGATGAATGCTAACTTGTGTTTTCTGACTTGAAGGCACCACTTTGGTAAACCTCCACCGTGTTTCATCTGCATCACTAGCAGAGCCATTTGAAAAGATCGGCACTCTTCTGCACAGAGAAACATGATTTTCTGGTTCTAGTTTTTGTGGAAAGGGATCCTTAGAGGGAATCACAGAACCACATGGCGAGTAGATGCTGAGCAGGACTTTGTTTCCATAGCAAGTGTTATGAGTTGAATTGCCACCTTTCCCTCATATGCTGTGTTAAAGACCAAGCTTCCAGTTCCCCCAAATCCATGGGAATATGTTCCAAGATCTGCCCTGGATGCCTGAAACTTACAGATATTTCCAAACCCTGTGATATGGTTTGGCTGTGTCCCTACCCAAAATCTCATCCTAAATTATAATCCCCATTATCCCCAGGAGTCAAGGGTGGGACCAGGTGTAGGTAATTGGACCATGGGGGTGGTTTCCTCCATGCTGTTCACTTGATAATGAGTGATTTCTCACGAGATCTGATGGTTTTAGAAGCATCTGCCATTTCCCTTGCTGGCACTCATTCTCTCTCCTGCTGCCCTGTGAAGAGGTACCTTCTGCCATGACTGTAAGTTTCCTGAGGCCTCCCTAGCCATAAGGATATGTGAGCCTATTAAAAGTCTTTTCTATTACTCAGTCTCAAGTATTTCCTTATAGCAATGTGAGAATGTACTAATACACCCTATATATACACGTACTATGTTTTATCCTAGACATACCTATGATAAGATTTAATTTACAAATTAGGCACAGAGGTAGATGAACACCATCCATTATAAATAGAACAATGACAACAATATACTTAAATACAAGTTATAGGAATGTGGTTTCTCTCTCTCTCTCTCTCTCTTTCAAAATACTTTGTGACCACAGCCACTGAAATGGTAGAAAACAAACCTTCCGATAAGTGAGGGGACCACTGTATTTCAGAGCATGAGCTTGTTTGGAAATAGGACCTAGGATCACCGTGGAAGTAATTAGTTAAGACGAGGTTGCACTGGAGTAGAGTGGCTCCTAATCCAACACAATGTCCTCATAAAAAGTGAAAATTGCACGCGTGCACGCGCGCACACACACACACACACACACCATGGAACATTATGTGAATGTGGAGGCAGAGATCAGGTGATGCATGTACAAGCCAAGGAATGTCAAAGATGGCAGCAAACTACCAGAAGCTGGGAGGGCATCCTGGAACAGTCTCTCCCTCATGTCCCCCGAAGGAACCAGCTCTGTCAGCACAGTGATCTTGGACTGCTGGCCTCCAAAAGCATAAGACAATACATTTCTATTATATAAGCTACCCAGTTTGCAATATTTTCTTATGCCAGCCTAGCAGACTAATACATCGTGTAAGATAGCTCTTTCTTCAGGTATCTGAAGCCCACAGTACATTCACGTTATGTGATTCAAATCTGGGTCTCCGTAAAGCTATAGAATCCCACATATCATGGTCCCTCTGCAATAGTTCCTGAATTCTGAAAGCTGTACATCTTAAATCTTTCATTGCCAGAGGGTGACTGTCATTACTTATACTCCTTTTTCCCCACAAAGAATTCAAACTAGCTTAAAGGAAATACATAATGTGAGATAGGATGACCAAAAAATATATACAATAGTATGACCAGAAAAAAAATAAAGTAAAGGACAAGATTAGTGGGAGGATGGAGTTAGTGAAGTTTCATCTTGCTGAGCAACGAACACTACATAACTGATTGTATTATCTTTTTGCCTTGGCCACCAGGGTGCTCAGAATGACATTTGTATAGCTCAACTGCTTTCACTGTTTAGAATGTGGCTCTGAGCTTCTTGCTGGTCAGTTACCATTTCCATAACAGAAGTGATGCTTTTCTAGCGTATCATCTGAAAATAATGAACATAAGAGCTAAATCTAAATCCCTTAAGGAACTTAGGAGAAAGATATAAATTTTAGACTACGACAGAAAAGCTCATACTGTGTGAAGCCGAGAGGATATGCTCAAACTTGTTACTGTTCTCGAATGGCCGACTGTCAGGAGCACACCTGGTGCCTTCTGTGTGCCGCCTGGATGATGGAGCCACATGGGAAATCAAATGCAGGGCTGGGAGTTAGGCCTGTGGTGTTTTAAAAATTGAGAAATTTTACATTTTATTAAAAATCCAGATTTTTGCTTCCTTTTTCACAAATCAGAAAGATCTGGCATGACTGGTCCCCCTGAACTCCTACAGAGCAATGATGACCTAGAGTTGTTCCTTTAGATGGAACACAGGACGAAGCCCCTACCTTTCCCTTTTCTCCTTCTGCCCGGCCCCACCACAGGTGGAGTTTGTGGCCCATGGTCTATTAGCATCCTCGGGGCAAGGTTGTGTGGTAGTGACAGTTCTCCCCATTGCTTAGGCGAAGGCCAGAGTCAAATAGGCTTTGACATGAGTGTCACTCCCTGGGTTCTGCAGTGAAACAATCCATGCAACTGCACACAAGGCCATGCAAGATGGGGTGACTTGATCAAGATCCCACAGCTAGGAAATGACAGGGCCAGAAGACTGTACTGATAAACTGATGTATGTACAGCAACTAACCGATTTGAAGTGCAGCAAAACTTACACACACACACACACACACACACACACACACACATACACACACACACACACACGGTGACATGCTCACAAATGTTTAATGATTACCTCACCATGGTGAGAGGGGGAACCTTAATCTGTAAAGTTTGCCAATTTCTAAGGTGTAAACGCTCCTGCCGTGGCTGATTTCAAGCTACCAATGTGAAGTCAACAGGCTTGCAAAACACCTGAAAATGTAACACTTGGCTCTTAGGGGCTGCTACAAGCCAGCTCCAGACTGTTGTGATGTGCGTGCTCCCATTGATTCATCAGAGACAGTCCTTAAATTTATATGTAACGTTACAGATTATGTTGTTAAAGTATACATATACACCAGGCGCGGTGGTTCACACCTGTAATCCCAGCACTTTGGGAGGCCGAGGCAGGAAGATCATGAGGTCAGGAGTTCGAGACCAGACTGGCCAACATGATGAAACCCCGTCTCTACTAAATATACAAAAAATTAGCTGGGTGTGGTGGTGTACACCTGTAATCCCAGCTACGTGGGAGGCTGAGGCAGGAGAATCGCTTGAACCTGGGAGGTGGAGGTTGCAGGGAGCCGAGATCATGCCATTGCACTCCAGCCTGGGTGACAGGGTGAGACTACGTCTCAACAACAATAAAAAAATACATATACTTTTAATGCACAATATGCATTTAATAAATAATATATAATTAAAGTAGATATCATTTTAATAAATAATATATCATTTTAATAGAGAATATAATCATTCATGCATATTTTATTTCCTATTAAAAATTATATGATAGACTAGGAAACACTATAAATATTACATTTTAAAGGGTTATAAAGAGTAGAATATTCTCAAAGTGTAGTTCCTTCCTTTGTTCACAGAGCTCAGCTTTCATGGATTAGAATCCAAGGAGAAACCCATATCGAGGTACTGGATGCTTCATTAAGGACGGAATGGATACCAGGGAGGGAATGACTTGCTAATGGTCTGCCACTGGTGATGCGATCTCTTGGGCCCGGATCCGGCTGCTTATCTGATTGGAGTGATCACGTCTGGGTCCCAGCAGAGTGTGGAGAAGCGAACTGAGTTGACACATCCCATCAACGAAGACTCTGTCCTGTCCTAGGCTGGCAGTCCTTGCTCTATGAAGTTTGTCACGCTGGGGCTCCATTTACACATATACACAGTACATCTACATCTAGGCACAGACACACATCCATCCATAAACGTACAGGTGCACACACATATACACACACACGCACACAAGCACACCTGCGACTGTGTGCACACATACACATGTATTCACAACCAGGTGTTGGCACATATCACGTGCACATATATACACAGATTCTTCTTTGGAATCTTCCTATAAATTACAATGGGGAATTGAAAGCCTTGATGTTTCCCAGATTCAAGGTCAGTGCCCTATATTTAGGAAAACAGGCACCTTCTGCTGTCAAATAGAGGCAGTCAGTAGTGAAAACTTCTTTAAAACTGCTATTCAGTGAGCTTGTATTATGTTCCCAAGACTTCACGTACATTCAGTCACTCACTCCTTACAACCAGGCCATGGGGTAGATGTTGTTTGCATCTGCATTTCCCAGGAGGAAACTGAGGCTCAGGAAGCTGAAACAGTTTGCTCAGGGTTACATGGCTGGCCAGTGGCAGTTTTAGCCTGCTCCTCTGGGCATTTCTGCTTCCTCCTCAAATTCAAGTCCCCGTGCCAGGAGTCGATGGTCTGAGAAGCCAGTCAGTCTCCCCCAGTTCACACAGAGATGTGCGTTTGTCTTGTCTATATCCTTGGTTATTTGTCAGTGTAGATTCTACACTTTGCAACTAAAAAGCTCTCACTTTAACAAAGGCTTTTTCTCCAAGGACTCAGAGAGGAGTCCGCTAAAGCATGTAACGAAAGCCTGGCCTTGAATTCATAGAGAAGGGAGCTGCTCTTTGGAAAATTCATTAGCAACAAGGGTGTAGGAGGCAAAACCCAAAAGCCCTGTGATTCTAGGCATGGAGTGGGAGAAAACTTTACCCAGTCACGTGCGAAACCCAGTATCACTTTATCAAAAGAGCGGCGAAGTCTGTAAGAAATGAGATTAATTTATTTTTATTATTTATTTGAAACAGAGTCTCACTCTGTCACCCGGGCTAGAGTGCAGTGGCATAATCTCGGCTCACTGCAATGTCTGGCTCCCAGGTTCAAGCAATTCTCCTGCCTCAAACTTCCAAGTAGCTGGGATTAAAGCTGCCCACCACCACGCCTGGCTAACTTTTGTATTTTTAGTAGAGAAGGGGTTTCACCATGTTGGCCCGACTGGTCTTGAACTCCTGACCTCAGGTGATCTGCCTGCCTCAGCCTCCCAAAGTGCTGGGATTAGAGGTGTGAGCACTGCGTCTGTCTGAGATTAATTTATTTTTAATATAGGTCCTTTTAAACAACATTTGCAAAACACCTACTATGCATCAAACATGTGCGTTAATGCTTCTCAAATAATGTCAATGACTCATTGGGATCTGGGTTGCTAATTACACAAGAAGAATGTTTCTCTTGCTTTCTTCTCATTGCCGATTAATTTATTTTTGCACCAAAGGGTAATTTCGCCTTTTATTCAGTAGACTTGACTGAAACTCACTTTCCTGGCTTTCTCTAAATTGAGTTCATTTCTAAAGGGCTTATGGGTTGCAAAAGTATTTAAAAGGGAGACACTTGGGCTAACCTTTCTCTTACGACCTGTCACGCTTTATATTTGTTGGTTTCACTGACCATCTTCCCCTAAGAAAACCTGAGGCCCTCTTGGAAACAGGGGCTTGGTCTTCACCTTGGCATCTCCAGGACTCTGCCATACCACGCAGGGCTCGGCTTCTGGAGAGTCTGCACACAGGGGCTCAGGGCTGCAACACTTAGGGCAGGCAGGGTTTTGATTGCCTTGGGTAAAGTCTTCCAAGATGCCTGTTTTGTCAATGGCTGACACTCCTTTGAAAGTGAGAGATCTATTTGTTCAGAAATCCTACACTTTAGAGTAACAAGTAGGGCTGTTTCCAGAAGTGATTTGAATACGCATGACATGGTCATATGGCCCCACACTGTTAATAACCTCAGCATCTTCCCTGGCCACTCTCAAGGCACGTATTAAAGACTAAAATGGGAGAAAGCTGTGTGTGTGTGTGTGTTTGTGCGTGTGCACGCGTGTGTGTACTTCGGTATATTTTACATACAGTAGTAAGGAAAAGAATATGCCATAAGGAAACCAAATGGAGACTTTGCCATCATTTGCCTTATGCTGACATCCCAGCTCTGCTTCTTGCAAATGACTTGTCATTCAAGATTCAATAATCCCGCCTATGAAATGGGAACATGAAGACCTACATGACAGGTATACAGGTGTAAGAAGACCCCAGGCTGCACAACCACTGTGTGGCCTGTTTGGGATTGTACAGGTGTGGGACGTAGCCACATATCTTGCTTGAAACGCATCAGGAATGTCTCAACTTCATTTAAAGTTGGGCTGATGCGACATGGCATTCCACTTTACAGGGAGGGAGACAAATGTGGCTGACGAGGTACCCAGAGCCAGCAAGGGTCATATTCCCCCCACATCATCCCCCAGGGAGGGCTGTGTGCCCCTCATTTGACAGCTGAGGAAAGGACACCTCTGAGAGCTCATGCAGGATCAGCCAGCTTCACCGTGGAGGGGACTGGCATCTGAAAACCCTGGCATTACTCTCTGCAAGCTTCCAGAGCACCACCCTCTTGGCCATGACGTTCATTAAGTTCACGAAGAGAACTAAATTGTAGACTGGCACGGGGCTCAATCCTAGCACTTCCTTTTCACTCCTTACAATAGAAACTTCTTCGTTGGCTGAGAAGGGGGTTCCCACATGCTGAGAGGTGGGCAGCCTTCCCCTTTCACCTAGAGTGGGACACAGGCCAGGCGGGAGGTTTCCGCCTCTGTGGGAGCTGCTGGCCTGGGCTTCTAGGAGGTCTGTTTGCTGCGACAGGAGTCAGCCCCAGGGCACCGGGAAGCCGGGGCTACTACTGAGCATATTTCAGGGGCTGGAATGCCATCCCTTGGAGAGCCTGTCTCTTAGAGACGCCAGGTCTGAGCAGGCTTTAGAAAACAGCAGAGGCCCCGTGGTGTTGGGGGGAGAGAGTGGGGGCAGGGGGTTCCCACACGCCAAGCTACAAGGCCCTTTGTGGGGGGTTCCCTCAGGCATTTCTAATTACAGGAGTTATTTCTGCCCCGCAGATTATGCGGTTCCTGCACTTGGCGTGAGGAATGAATCGAGTCATTATTAACTCAGCAGTGTCAGCCCTGGGACCAGAGGCACCCGTTTGGAGGCAGAGCAGTTAATACACGGGTGGATTAGGTGGCTCTTAGGCTTCGCCACAATTAGAAACTCAGGACGTTTGAAATATTAACTGGGGCATGTGGGTAAGAGACAGTGCCCGGCTTCACTGCCAAGGAGATAACAGCCTGGAGGAGGCTGCAGAGAATTATGTAAGGAACGGGGCAGTGGGAAGTGGCATTTGCCGGGGACTTATTGTGCGTCAGTGGCTCTTGCAGACATGCCTCACTTTATCTTCCCCAGAACCTTAAGGACACGATTGTTTCTTCCATTTCACAGAGGAGGGAAGGGGGCGGAGCTCAGAGAGGGCGGATCAGTTCCCTAAGTCTGCACAGCGCGGGCGTGCAGAGGCTGCCTTCTCTTGGCATAGTCCTCCATCCTCCCCTGAGCCCTGTGTGATCCCTGCCATGCCCCAGAGACATTGAGATGCTGATAAAAAGAAAGAAGTGCTAGGAAAAAACAAAACTAAAGCAATAATGATCACAGTAGCTGATATTTATCAAGCACATACTCCATGCCCGTGCCATGCCACACTTCACAGACACCTCTTTTCATCCTTGGGACTGTCCAGGGAGGCAGGTAGAATTAAATATTGTCCCCATCGTGGGAGTGACTGAGGCATCCTAAGATTAATAAATACATCAGGAGAGCCAGAATCAAGCTTGACTTCAGGTCTGTTTGCCCCCCAAGTCCATTTTATCCTGAAGACACTGTCATGTCCCCTATCTCTGAGAGGTAGAGGTGGGGACTAAGTCTGGGCTTTGCACATTCCAATCGAGGGCACTTCACTTCGCAGCCCTGCCTTGCCTTCATGCACCATTCATTTATGTATCAGGAATAAACATTTAGTAAACAGCTCTATGCATTGAGCCTGGTGCAAGCAGTGCTACACAAATCCATCTCTTTCACCATCTCCGTCATCCTATGTGGTAGGTACTTAATATTTATTAATCTCTTCTTGCTCTGGATAAGAAAACAAAGGTTCCAAGGAAGGTTATCTTGCTGCAAAAACAGCCTGCTCTGCCCCGGATGCAAGACACAAAACTATAGACCCCCACTTAGAAAGAGGTCCACGTAACACAGACCACAACAAGAGTGAGGACGGCAGATGACAAAGCCAACAGAGAACGTGCCCGAAGCACCCGCGTGGATTCCGCCTAGGAGATGCCCAGCCGTCATGGGATGGAAACAGCTGAGACAGATCACTGGGGCAACCAAAGAGACCAAGGGGTGATATATTAAACATGGAAAATAAAATGTGACCTAACCCCCTGTATCAGGGACTTGTGTGGCTGCTGTCGTTGATTTGCTTTTCTTTGTTTTGTTTTGATGGAGAGGTCTTCTGGCCACAGGCACTTCACTGAGGTCCCTATTTACAGTCTGGAGAACAGACAGGCACAGTCAGAACCAGATTCCTTTGGCTCAGTTCTATTTTCCACTTCCCTAATTATGACATTCCTTCCCTTTGGACACGGTTCAAGTTCTCCTTCCCCTCGAGTTGCACCACTACCACCTGGATGCAGGAAGGAAGCAATAGATGGCGTGTTTCTAAGAACAATAAGGAAGCAAAGCCAGAAAAGGGGGCTCTTGCTGCCCTGGCTTTGTGACGGTCTCGGGCCCCAGCACAGGCTGCCTTGAAGCACACACCATATCCACGGATCCAGAAGGTGAGCAGCCCCAGCGGAAGGGCTGTGTGAATCACCTTCGCACAGGTGTGGTGCTCAGCGCACAGTAGGTACACAGGATGTCCTGACAGAGGTGCAGGAGTACCTGGTGCAGTACAACCTCAACGAAACTCTGATGATGATAAAATATGAACACTTTAGAATGAGTTGTTGTATTTATTTATTTACTTCTGAGATGGAGTCTTGCTCTATTGCCCACGCTAGTTTGCAGTGGTGGGATCTCAGCTCACTGCAACCTCTGCCTCCTGGGTTCAAGCAATTCTGCCTCAGCCTCTTGAGTAGCAGGAACCACAGGCATCTGCCACCACACCTGGCTCATTTTCGTATTTTTAGTAGAGACGGAGTTTCACCACGCTGGTCAGGCTGATCTTGAACTCCTGACCTCAGGTGATCCACCCACCTCGGCCTCCCAAAGTGCTGGGATTATAGGTGTGAGCCACTGCACCGGGCCTGCTGTTATTTTTAACATATAAATTAAAGCAGATCTGATAGTAACCTCATGCCACTTGCCTCTTGGTCTGTTTTCTGGAATGGGAAAGACAGGAACAAGTGACCCAAAGGAAAAAGCTGTGCACGCTTCCCAGCCAAGCTGTGTCATCTGTGGGTCTTGGTAAATGCTTCATGCTGACATATTGCTATTATGCAATGATTTGGAGTTGCCATGTCCTATCACCCTCTCACGATTTGGGAGGAGGTCACTTAAAATCTGCCTCCATATGTGGTGAAACAGCTGATCTGAATGCTATGTATTAATAGAATCCCTTCCCCAGCCCTAATTACTACTACATGCCAGATGTTTTCATTCCCCATCTTAAAACAAGAGTGAGCTACTTACACCATTGCATGCAATGCTTCTGACTTACCCATCACAAGTTGAATCAGTGATTTGTGCTTTCGACATTTATGTCTAATTTCTAAATATTATGACACATTTCCCCTACGCTGGGAAGGTGCAGGGGACCTATTTTTCTCAAGCTCCTCTCTTTCATACTTAAAAATGGGGAAATAGAAGGTATAGAGCAGGGATTGTAAACTTTTTCTGTAAAGGCTCAGATAATAAATATGTTTGATTTTGCAGACTGTACCCCTCCCAAGGCAACCACTCAACTCTGCTGCTGAAGTGTAGAAGCAGCCACAGACAACATGTGCATCAATTGGCTAGCTGTATTTTAATAAAACTTTATAGATTCCCAAATTTGATAATTTTATAGTATTTTCACAGATCAAAAAATATTATGCTTTTTGTTATTGTCTTCAACCATTAAAAAATATGAAAAGTACTCTAAAGTCACAGCCATTCTAAAAAGGCAGGGGCCAGCACTGGTTGAGGAGCCACAGTTTGCTCATAGACTAGGAAAGACAGTTATACCCTTCCATAGCTAGAAGAAAGATGTTTCATCTTTCCCCGAAAGAGGTTCGCGGACTTAAATATTTGTGCTTAAATTTATGTCTACTAGGAGCCCCAGAATGTGGCCTTATTTGTAGAGTCTTCACATGTGTAATTAGTTAAGAATCTTGAGGCAAAACGATTCTGACTTTACGGTGGGCCTTAAATCCAATGATGAGGGTCTTTGTAAGAGAAAGGAGGGGGGATTCGCACACAGAGAGGCACAGAGCAAAAGGTCATGTGAAGGCCATAGGCAGGGCTTGGAGGGCAGACACAGCCAAGGGGTGCCAAAGAACACTAGCAGGACCCAGAAGCTGAGACAGAGGAATGGGATGGGCCCTCCCTTGGACCATTCACAGGGAGAGTGACCCTGCTCGCACCTGGAGTCCAGCCTTGTAACCTCCAGAATTACGAGAGAATACATTTCTGTTGTTTTAAGCCACCAGATTTGTAGGATTCTCTTAATGCAAGAGCACGAATCTAACATAGCGGATTGAAGGTGTTTTGCAGAGAAAGAGGGGGACCAAGATATCGGCAATGACATAATTCTTGAAATAAATGGGGAAGGAACCAAAAGAACTAAGCAAAAATTTTCAAAGAGCAACATAAAGAGCTGGGTCCACAGAATATTCTTTTTTTTTTTTTTTTTAATTTTAGAGACAGGCTCTCACTCTGTTGCCCAGGCTGGCATGTAGTGGCACAATCATGGCTCATTGCAGCGTCAAACTCCTGGGCTCAAGGGATCCTCCCACATTGGCCTCCCAAAGTGCTGGTATGACAGATGTGAGCCACTTCACCTGGCCGAAAATTCCTTTTTTTAATTTTAGAGACATGGTCTTTGCTCTGTTGCCTAGGCTGGAGTACAGCCGTGCAGCACAATCATGGCTCACTATAGCCTCGGACTCCTGGGTTCAAGTCATCTCCCTACCTTTGCTCCCCAAAAGATGGGGATTACAGATGTGAACTACCTCACCTGGCTGAATATTTTTTACATAAGGAATTCCATCTCCCAGTAGCCAGTGTGGCTGAAGAGAGGCCTTGGAAACACAAGCAGGTGTGAGAGACGTAAATAGGGCAGAGGAAACAGCTTGATTCCCCAAAGGGTAAACCTCACCCAACACATCTGGGAGAATCTGGTCCTGACTGTAATGGGAAATCAGACAGTGAGGGAGCTGGACACCTAATCCACACTGATTTGCAGAGGCATTTAGATACCAGCCAGCAATATGGGTGGATGAAATGTTAGTGAGTGTGTCCTTATCTTTGAAGAAATGCAGAGCAAGGACTAAGGGCAGAGGCTAATGGGTTGGGGTCACACAGGAGGGAAGTAACAGGTATAAGATCATTCTGCTGGAGAAACTTTTCAAATAAAGGTGATTCTAATGCCAGGCACTCAGGGTTAAGAAGCCTCTCTCCTTGGTATCCAAGATGACCCAGAAGCTGTCACTTTGCTTCCTTCTGAGCAAATTGTTAAATTGAGACATTGTCTTCAACTTCAGTGATGGTTGACTTCTTTGGGGAAGAAACTTCAAAGTCTCATCCCCCACTGCACCACAACCCCTGACAAAAACACATATTTCATGTTGACCACTCAGAAGATGGTCACCCTCTCCATCACCTCCAGGCCATATCTCGCAGCCCCACTAACTGGGGAACTTTCTGGCTCTGGGGACAGTCTGGCTGGATGGCTTAAGCCTGGGCTTCCCGAGGGCAGTGGCCTGTGCTGAGGGACAAGGAACTTCTCACATTGTTGGAGGGAGAATATGACTTACGATGGTTGATTTAGTAATTAATTTCAAAAACTAAAGAGGGATACACTTTCTTGTACCCAGCCGTTCTTCACCTAGGAACAAATTCTAACAAGGTAACATCAGAAACAAATTCAGAGACTGGTGTGGGCCCTGTGCAGGCCAGCCATCTGACACCCTTGATCACAAGTGACCGATGTCTGTCTGGATGATATATTTCACTTCTTCAAGCCTCAGCTTCTCATCAGTAAAACAACAATAATAATCACACCTACCTCACAGGGTTGCTTGGGGGATTAATTTAAATGAGGCAGGTAACATGGTACAAACACGTGGAATATATCCAGCAAACGGTAAAGCCACCTGTTTTTGATTTTTTAACAAAGATTTTTACCTGTGTGATAGTTTTGATTAAGAAAAAACAAACAACCAAATTGTCTAAAGAGGGAGAGAATTAATTGAACATTTATATATGTACACACACAAATATATGCGTGTGTGAAGGAATGTTAAACAGCCTGTAAACTGTATTTTGAAAGATAGTTAATCAGTAATTATATAGGGAAAACGCATGACAGAATATTGAATAGGTAAAGCAAAGTGAAAGTATGTATTATAGTAACACTCCTCTGTTATTATCATTTCGACACACACACACACACACACACACACACACACACACCCCTGCAAATAGATCCCCATAGTAAAAACAACAGGATTTACAGCAAAATGAAAATATTGATTTTGTCTAGGAGTATGGACAATGCTGAGTTTCTTCTTTATGCTTTCAATCTACTTTCAAAATCTCGTGCAATGCATATGTATTACTTTAATAACAAAAACTAAGATATTAAGAAAAAAAAACATCATGGATTTTATAATCAGGTACATTCCAAAGCATGAGTTTCTGCTTATGAATTATATAGCCTTGGGTGAGTTCTTTCACTGAATCTCAGTTTCCTTATATTTTAAAAAGAAGCAATATATTCCATCCAAGTGGAGGAATAATTGAACGCATCTTAAAGGGCCATACTGAGAATTAAATCAGACAGGATGGGACGAAGTGGCTAAGACATGGAGTAGGAGACCATGTCGTATTACTCAAGGTCAGATGATCTTTGTGAGAAGATTCAGGCCATTTTAGGAGGACATCAACATGCTTAGTGGATCACAGGAAATACTGAGACAGAGGCCTTATCCCTTGGACACTGAAGTTATAGCACTGTTTCTTGGGTGCAGGGCGCCATGGAGAAGCCACAGAATGCTGGTTTGAAGGACTTTGGAAGATTATTGCCTGGCCTATGGAATCTCCCCTTATCAAAGCAACTAGTTTCAGAGTTGATTGGAAATCCCAGATTGATTTCACTGATGAATCACATCTGTCAACTGCATTGAAGAGGATCAACATTGGGGAAAATCTGTATAAAAGAACACCCAACAGAAAGGAACAGAAAGTCTGATTTGTGTATGTGAGAGTGGAGTTAAGTTTCTTGGAAAAATTAATAATGACGATAAAAAAAAATACGCCAAAACACATACGAATCTGTTTGTATGTATCAGTTCCTGGGAGAAGCCCTGGTTGTTTAATCCATTCACTCTTTACCAGAACCCTTTTTACAAACAAAGAGACCAAGGCTTAGGAGATGTAGCATATCAAAGATACAGAGCAGGTAGATGGCTCAGATGGATTCAAAACCCTTGGAAGGCTAAGTCCAGAGCTCAGGTGCAAACCCACCATGCTCAGGCGCCCCTTCCCCACTGCACTCCACTGCCAAGAGCCACTCACAGATCCCTGCTGGATTTCAAAGCTGAATATCCTCCTTGGAGTCAGGGAAGGATGGGAAAGAGTACAGAATACTCTTTGTCGACTGATTGACAGCAAAGGACCAGTTTGCGTCAGACGCTTCCTCATCCCCCTCTCATCCAGGAGGTAGTTTTGAAATATTCCAATTCCCAGAGGCACTCTTATTATTATAATTGCTCCTAAATGTTTTGATTGTGTTGTATGATAGATGCTATTTCAGATCAGCTTTTAGCCTGATAAGACACTAATGCATGCATACATGGCCATCTTATGAGCAGACCATCCTTAATAAAAACAGTACATCAGACACTGACGCTTGTTAAAGGGGACTTAATCCCACATAGCAAGCCTTTCTTCAGACAATGACCTCTCATTAAGTGTCAGTAACCTGGCTTATGGGGTCAATGAGAAATCAAAAGAAAGAAAAGAGAGACAGAGAGAGGGAAAAAGAAGAGAGAAGGAAAGCAGGGAGGGGAGGAGGGGAAGAAAGAGAGGAAAGGAGCTGTTATTTTATCTCAGTTTCATCAGTGCAATGGGGTATGTTTCTCTAGGATATTTGCTAAGCTATGCAGGTCCTCTGGGAGAGGCACTGGCTATGGCTCACAGAGCACTGGATCAGAAAAATCCAGTGCTAGATTTCTTAGAACCTGAAATCTTGGGTTCTAAGATCAGCACCTCCAGTTACCGGTATGTGTCTCTGAGCAGTCACTTGTCCTCTGTACTTCTTCTTTAGTAAGAAAGAAGAAACCTGTCCCTGCCTTGCCTAGCTGGGGTGTCTGTGTCTCTGTGTGCCTAGAACAGCCCCCAGGTTACACCTGTGATCCTAGTGTGAGTATTAATAACATCTTTTTACCTCTAGAAGTGACCCTGTTTGGGCGATAAATTACATAATCGTCCATGTCTAACTTACAGTGTTATGATCACTAAGAAGATAAAGATCTAGAAATGCTTTTCACAAGCTAAAGCCCTTTTGTAGGCTAAAGGGACTGAAGGCCCTTCTCAATTTCTCTGAAAGCTACATTTAAGAAATCAGGCCAGGCGTCATGGCTCATTGCCTGCAATCTCTGTGCTTTGGGAGGCCAAGGTGGGAGGATTGCTTGATCCCAGAAGTTCAATATCAGCCTGGGCAGCATAATGAGACCTGTCTCTTACAAAAAAATTAGCCGAGCAAAGTGGTGAGCGCCTGTAGTCCCAGCTACTCAGGAAGTGAGTCAAGAGGATCACTTGAGCCCAGGAGTTTGAGGTTGCAGTGAGCTATAATTGTGCCACTGTACTCCAGCCTGGGCAACAGAGTGAGATGCTGTCTCAAAACAAATTAAAAACAGAAGAAAAAGTAAAAGAAACCAACATTGGTTTCACAACGGTTTTTGGTAATATAAATAAATGTTCACTATTATAAATTGAGTGTATTCAAAATGATGTAGGCAGTATGCTCACTGCACACATAAGCAAAAAATATTTCATGGAGACACACAAACTGACAACAAAGAGACTTTTAGGGGCCAATAGAGCTGGTGACTTTAAGTTGAAGCCAATGCTCACTTACTATTGTGAATACTCTAGGATCTTTAAGAATTGATGCTAAATCTACTTTGCCTAGGTGCTATAAGTGGAGCAACAATGTCTGGATAACCGCACATCTGATTGCAACATGGTTTACTGAACATTTTAAGCCCATGGTTAAGACCTACTGCTCGAAAACAAAGATTCCTTTTAAAATATTACTGCTCATTATAACAATGCACCTGGCCACCCAAGAGCTATGATGGAGATGTACAAGGAGATGAATGTTGTTTTCATGCCTGCTAACAGAACTTTCAGTCTGCAGCCCATGGACCAAGGAATAACTTTTACTTTCAAGTCTTATTGTTTAAAAAATACACTTTGTAAGGCTATTGACTGCTATAGGTAGTGATTCCTCTGGTGGATCTCAGCAAAGTAAATTGAAAACCTTCTGGAAAGGATTCACCATTCTAGATGCCATTAGGAACGTTTGCGATTCATGGGGCGAGATCAAAATATAAACATGAATAAGAGTTTGGAAGAAGTTGATTCTAATTTTCATGAATGACTGAAGACTTCCAGACTTTAACTGCAGATGTGATGGAATTAGCAAGAGGACTAGAACTAGAAATGGAGCCTGAGGGAGGCTGAGGCAGGAGAATCGCTTGAACCTGGGAGGCAGAGGTTGCAGTGAGCCAAGATCCCATCACTGGACTCCAGCTTGGCAACAGAGCAAGACTCTGTCCCCCTCCCCCTCCCCCCCAAAAAAGAAATGGAGCCAGAAGGTATGACTGAATTGCTGCAGTCTCATAATAAAACTTGAACAAATGAGGTATTTCTTCTTATGGATGAAAAGAGAAAGTGGCTTCTTGAGATGGAATCTATTCCTGATGCTATGAACATTATTGAAATGACAACGAAAAATTAGAATATTCCATATATTTAGTGGATAAAGCAGCAGCAGCATTTGAGAGGATTGATTCCAATTTTGAAAAGAATTCTGCTGTGGTTAAAATGCTATCAAATAGTGTCACATGCCACAGAGAAATTGTTCATGAAAGGAAGAGTCAATGAATGCCACAAACTTCATTGTTGTCTTATTGTAAGAAATTGCTGCAGCCATTCCAGCCTTCAGCAACCACCATCATGATAAGTCAGCAGCCATCAGCATAGAGGCAAGACCCTCCACCAGCAAAAAGAGTTGACTTGCTGAAGGCTCAGATGAATGCTAGCATTTTTTAGCAATAAAGAATTTTAAAGTAAGGTATATACCTTTTTTTTTTTTTTTTTTTTGAGACAGAGTTTCACTCTTGTTGCCCAGGCTGGAGTACAGTGGCACCATCTTGGCTCGCCTGCAGCCTCCACCTCCCAAGTTCAAGTGATTCTCCTGTCTCAGCCTCCCAAGTAGCTGGGATTACAGGTGCCCGCCACCATGCCCAGCTAATTCTTTGTATTTTACAAAATACAAAAGAAAAAGTCACCATGTTGCCCAGACTGGTCTTGAACTCCTGACCTCAGATGATCTGCCCACTTAGCCTCCCAAAGTGCCAAGATTACAGGCATGAGCCACCGTGCCCAACTGGCATACACATTTTTAAAAAACACAATGCTACTACACACTTTCTACTACAGAATAATATAAACCAGCATTCCCCAACCTGTTTGGCACCAGGGACTGGTTTTGTGGAAGATGATTTTTCCACATATCTGGCAGGGGGAGGTGGGAATGGTTTTGGGATTATTCAAGTGCATTAAATGTATTGTGTACTTTACTTCTATTGGGATTACATTGTAATATATAATGAAATAATTACACAACTCACCGTAACATAGAACAGTGGGAGCCCTGAGCCTGTCTTCCTGCAATTAGACAGTCCCATCTGTGGATGGTGGGAGGCAGTGACAGATCATCAGGCATTGGATTCTCATAAGGAGCACAGCCCAGACTCCTGGCATGCATAGTTCGCAATCGGGTTCATGCTCCTATGAGAATCTAATGGTGCTGCTGGTCTGACAGGAGGCAGCAGTAATGCAAGGGGTGAGGAGTGGCTGTAAGTACAGATCAATCTTCCTTCACTCGCCACTGCTCACCTCCTGCTGGGCAGCCCAGTCCCTAACAGGCCATAGGTCGCTTGTACTGGTGTGTGGCCCAAAGGCTGGGGAACCCTAGTATAAACATAACTTGTATATGCAGCAGAAAACCAAAAAAACTCATGTGACTCACTTTATTACTATATTTGCTTTATTGGGGTGGTCTGGAATAGAATCCACAATATCTCTGAGGTATGCTTGTTATTTTGTTTTCTCTCCTTTCTGAGTTTTGCTTACTGCCTTTCCTCATTCTAGAGAAATTAAAATACTACCTCTTTCTGCATGTGTGCAGCAAACATTTATGAAGCAATGACTCTGGGTAAGGCAGAATGTTCCAACTGCAGCCTACAGCAGGCCAGAGGAAGATGTGGACTCCAGGGAAGAATCTCCCACCAGCCTATGGAGGGATGTCCCAGAAATTGTTTTCTTCTGATGGGATTCAGTTTCTCCATATGTAAAATAGCAGTGGTTTCACTAGACGAATTCTAACCTCACTTCTGGCACTATCAAGCTATGATTTACCCAGAAAGTACAGACTCAGATCTCCCAAGGAACTCTCTAGAAGAGGTCCAAGATTAGATTTCAACCCCTTTCCCACTCCTCACCCCAGAGAATTTCAGCAGTGGCCCTGTGAGCTTATGGACTTCCAACTTTTTATGACATTCTGATCCTTTCCTTTAAGATGGGCAGAAACGTCTTTCAGAAGGGTTTGGAATTGATAGATGCCTCTACAACAATTGCTCGTCTTTCAGACATTTCTGAAAAATCTGAGGGAAACACATGTTCCTCTTTCCATAGTATTCCCTTAGTATTACGCAAGCAATGCTGAGAGTGTAACTTTTCACTCACATCAGCTCTCCTCCTAAAATCATCGTGTCATTCTCACTGAGTTAAACCCACAGTGCACCAGTAAAGTGTTGCTTAAAAACAAATACACCCACTTGCATTCTCATAGACTTACCTTTAGTACAATTTATAAAGTTGTTTTAGGTCATTTTCAGTGTTCCTTATTAGACAGAAATTGGCTTTTATTTGCTCTACTTTTTAACGGATGTTAACTTGCATGAACAGACTCCCATAAAATGTACCTGCATTGGAGAAATGTCTGTCTATCATTGTAGACTCTCAGAAAGAATTCCAAGTGTTAGACAAATTGTTTGCATTAAGCTGAAAATACTCCTTTGGGTGTGAGCTTCTAATTCATGCGTTGCTGTAAACTGATTCAAATAATAACAAGGCTTCCCTGGCCCTGGTCTGATAGTAATCTGGTGAAGAACATGCTCGATTCCTACAGAAGATATGATATTGTTATTTCTACGTCTGTCCTGAAGTCCAAACAATGCTGTCCTGTGAAAATGTAGTTTTTTAAGGCTATTATCTTGTCTGACTGTTTTATTCCTATTTTACAAAGAAAGTGTGAAATTTGACTGACATCTGGGTAGATGGAGAGTAATCAGAATTGTGGTCCATGGAGGAGTTAAGAGAGAAACCAGGAGCTGATAAAAACTGAAAACAGGAAAAAAAAAAATGCAGCCACATTTAAAATTTTTGCATTTTTTTTTTCTATTTTGGAGAAGTACCAAGCAGCACACAAGAAATTAATGAGAAACTTGATGAAATTTGTTTATTACCATAGCAGACAATGGACACTGAGGTCTCTTTTCTTCATGATAATGTTCACAGGATGTCTAGGGTTAATTTAGGTTAATCATGTCACCCAACACAAGGTAATCTCACCTGCACAGCAAAAATTCTGAAGTCTCATAAAATGTGTCTCTTTATTGTAATTATAGCAGGGTAAGCCACCTCCCCAGAAACCTGAAAGGAACAAGGCAGCTTTGCCCATGAAGAAAATGCTACCCACCACCTTCCGTTTGCTGGGCCCATCCAATTAAAACGAACACGTATTTGTTTAATCTATGCTAGGCATTGTGCTAACTCGAAAAAGGGTAAGAGAATGCTTGTAGCTATTTGATAGGCATTTATAAGTGCCTGCGTCTGCCAGCAGATGTGCCCTGCCTGTCCACAGGAGGCTAATAGGATCACAACACAATGGTAAAAGGGTGACAGAGGAGGGCTATGCAAAGGGACCCAAGACCACAAAGGAACCCAGGCTCCTCAAAGACCACTCCCCTTCCCCTTTACTAATGTCTCTGTCAGCTAAATTGTTCAAAAGAGGAAGTTGTGACCTTGCCTTCCTTAAAGCATTTCTGGCTATGTCTAAGCTCTTTCAATGTGACTTTGTGGTTCAAACTACAATCCTGAAACATAACTGCAACCCATTACTAAAAAATGCAAATGAGTTACATGTTCAGGATTAAAATGAAACATTCTTTTCTGAGTCAGCAAAAAGTTTGAAATATATACATTTAAAATATCTTTTTTTATGACAATAGTAAAATATGCTCATTGAAAAAATAAAACCCAAACAACACAGGAGGAAATAAAGTAAAAAGTAAAAATATTCCCCTTCCCCAGGGCTTCTAAAGCTGCTTTCAGAGTTCAAGGACTTTGCATTTAGACTTTTGCTATGCCTAATCAAACATGTATCTTTAAAGTTTTAAATACTTAGAAGCCATACAACTATATTCATTTCAAGCTGAGTAGAGCAAATTTACATTTACCGAGCACTACATATGTGCACAGCCTCTTAGTGCTTTGCACACATTACTTTGTATCCGTCACATTCTGCAGGAGTCGCAAAGGTTGGCCTGTGGGCCAGATCCCATCCCTCGCCTATTTTTGTAAATAAAGTTTTATTGGAACTCAGTCACATTCATTTGTTTACACATGGTCTCTGATTGCATGATGGAACTGAGAGATTGCAATAGAGACAGCATGGCCGGCAAAGCCTAAAATATTTATTCTTTTGTCCTTTACAGAAAAGAAATTGCTGACCCCTGAGAGAACAGATAATTTTATGTGGAGAAAAGGTACACTAGATGTATGCAAAACAAGCTACTAACACTGGCTAAATTATGAGCAACTCCACATTTCTTCTTCATCCATTGCTGTGCTGTCTAAATTTTTAATAATGATGCGACTATTTATTTTGTGCCTTAATTACATATGCAAGTTAAAGAAAATTCTATCTTATGAAAAAACCGATAAACTAAGGAAATTCTTTGACATTAAGACAATTTATAACTGGAATTTCCACTTTGTGTGTGCAAACACAATACTCCAAAAGACTTATTTTAAAAAAGAGTGTGAAAACACTCTGTAAGATGACTTTTTTTTTCAGTAAGATTTACCTCCTCATTTTCTCAGGGCATGTATTTTCCTGGCGATTTGAAAAATGTGGCAGACATTGCTCTTATTGACCATGCATCAGACTTGCTATTGCTTCTATCTGGGGACATAGATTTCATTTCTCAGCTTCTCTGGAGTCAGCATGGCCATATGACTGAGCCCTCATCAAAGGGATGAGGGCAAAGTGGAAGCACTCTACTTCCAGACCTGGTCCATGAAACCCTCCCTGCTCACACTTCCTCCAGTTGGCTGAAAGGGGGATTACCACCTGAGTGCACTTGGGAACCACAGAACAAAGATTAGAGAGCCATGAGATGAAAGGACCTGTGCCCCTGGATCAACACTTGGAGGAGAGCCACTCCAAAGAGAGCTGCCTGTTACGTGAGCAAGGAATAAATTTTGCATTAAGCCTTTGCGATGTGGAGGTTTATCTGTTACTTTTCCTAATGAGAGTTCACTGTATTTATGGAGCTAACTGTTGACAGATGGCTTTGGGATGGAAAAATGATATAGAAGTCCCTTCTCTAGGTCATGTCATCCAATAGCTTCTCCCTGAAATCAAAGTATTAGAAACCCTTGTCAGGCCTCTGCCTAACTGGTACTCAATCACAGTGAGTAAGTGGTAACCATAACTCCCACCCAAGCTTTTATCTGTCTCTCTTCTGAGGTCTGTACTCTAGCAGTAATGGTGTCCTTAGGGACCAACCCGATCTCTCCCCTGCCAGTATCATATTCACCATGCTTCCTGGTCAGACTCCTCCCTCTCTGCCACATGATACTGGGGTCCCTGTAACCTAAGATGGCATCCGGTTACAATTTTTAAACTTATCAATCAGGATACTTTCTCACCTACTGACTCCTATACATCATGATAGAAGATAAAGGACCATTCTTCCATCAGCAAGGAAGCAATGTAGATAAACTCCATACCATTTATAATTCATTTCACCTTCATTAAGTATTCATATACTACTTATTGGCAATCACCTAAGCATTTTATGTAATAAAAAACAGAATAGCTAGAAAAGAAACTGGGAAAGGTTGGTTTTATCAGGAGACTGGGGGAGAGGAAAATCATCGATTTGCTATATTCTTTATCCCAAACTTTTTCTTGCAGAAAGGATTTCTGGATATGTCAGTTGCAAGTGAATTAAGTAGGCATCTTGAGGGTGAATGGAATGGCATCAACGGAACATCTCTGCTATTTCCTTTCATTCATTCGGCCCATAATTATTGGAGACCAGCTTTGACAGACCCTGAGAATAAAGCAGGTATTCCTTTCTTAAAGTCTGGACATCTGAAGCAGACATATATGTGGATTAAACACACTGAACCCAGACTGAAAATACTAAACACCTACCTTGCCGCTAAAGATTAGTTTACTGGATTATCATCATCAATAATAATAATAATGGCATTAAGTCATAATATCACCATAATTAGGATAGCCAAAATGTACTGAGATGGTACAACTAGCCAACTCCTAAACAGAGAAAAGTGTTCCATGCATATCTCATTTCACTGTTACAGGAACTCTGAGATGTCATTTCTATTATTTGTTCCCATTTTAGAGATGAAGACATTGAGACTCTGAGAGATTAAACAATTGCTAAAGATAAGACAGCAATCATTGACCACGGAGAGGTGGAAGTTCATGTCAATTTGGAGCCAGAGCCCCAGCCCGTAAGCCCTCAATGCCATTGTTCTCTAAGACAGGGAAGGTGTAGAAATAAATGGTGGGGTATCAGGGTGAAGGGACGGTGAATGCCCCTGCAGAGCTGAAGGAAGTCTGTAGTAAGAGAAGACTACCAGACATCTGAGACCAGCTGTGCCTTCCTCAGGGTTTACCAGTGTTGGTCTTGATTACTTGTCTCTGACACCATTCCAACCAACCAAACTGGTAGCATAGAGAATAAATGACATTAGAAGAAGAAAAGTAAGAACCCCCAGTATACTTATTAATCTTTATGTAATATCAAAGAATTATCTCTTCATACTAATTACAGGAATCATGCAGCCCATTTCCCATAAGGGAAAATGCTCTTGGATTCAAAAGCCAAGCTTCAGAACAAATTTAGGACTGGCCAGATCCCTACACACCTGTTCTTTCAAACACCTGCCTCTCCATGAGCTGATCCTCTGAGCTTGGTGGATTCACCATGGTGACCTGGAGAGGCCAATCCCATTCATGAAATAATCTGTGGAAAATACCATCTCATCTTTCTGCCATAGCCACGATCTGAAAGGATTCCCAACACTCTCTTTGTCCATTTCCCATGTCACCTATTCCTCTTAAAGGTCAACTCACCACCATTTCCTACGTAATCATACCTAGATTATCAGCATCCTCAAAGGGAAGCCATGGTATATTCCAAGCTAGTTTCAGAAGAAAACTTAGTATATGTTAATGGCTTAAGTGGATTTCTCTTTGGGATAAGAAAAAAAATGGCCCTTTAAAAATGATGCCCTTTGATTTATTTTGTGCCATGAATTATTAGGTGCTCTGGATAAAAAATGAACTGAAACATGGCCCCTGCCCTAACCTGTACCAAATAGACTAGTACAGATATATATAGTAGATGCTATATTATCTAAGTTTTAGAGATTGAGAAGCACACAAATAGAAAGAATGAGGCATCTTAAATGCCTCTAATCTTCCAGCCAGCATGTCTCAAGAAGATATCTTCCAAATCTACCAGTAAATAACTTGTTTTTTTCCCTCCCATCTTAATGGGGTGGTTTTAATTCCCACCTGTCATAATCAAGATGTGTCAGATATATCCACATTTAAAAACTGATTTTGAATAAAGTGAGCAAAGATTAGCCCTAAAAGTATCATATTTTTAGCAATAAAAACAAATTAAGGCTGGGCGCAGGGGCTCACACCTGTAATCCCAACACTTTGGGAGGCCGTGGCAGTTGGGTCGCCTGAGTTCAGGAGTTTGAGACCAGCCTGGACAACATGGTGAAACCAGGTCTCTGATAAAAATACTGAAATTAGCCAAGTATAGTGGCACATTCCTGTAATCTCAACTATTTGGGAGGCTGAGACAGGAGAATCACTTGAACCCAGGAGACGGAGGTTGCAGTGAGCCAAGATCATGCCACTGCACTCCAGACTGGGTGACAGAGCAAGACTGTCTCAAAATAAACAAACATTAAAAAATAAATGAAAACAAATTAATGTGGACATTCCTTTGGTGAATGAGACAAATTTTATAGGGAAAAGAGGGAGTTAAATGCTGTCCATGTCTCCACCATCTACAATTTGCTTACCTACTGTCCTGGCATGGAGCACAGCTGTGTCCACACCACACAGAGCCTGCCTGCTAATATACAGTCCTGGAAAGTGTCATGTGCAGAAAACTTCCCCAAAGGATTTATGGGGAACAGTCTAATTATTCAACCCCATTCCATTCACTCCCATTATACCCCCTATTTAAAGTCGCTATGGAAAAGGCCATTTATCTCCAGGGACAAATTGTCAGAGCAGTGTTTGATGGATAGAAATATGCCCGTTCCGCTTGGTAAACAACCCGGCAAGAGGTACATGTGTCTCCTTCTCAACAGGTCCAGGGAATTAGGGCCTGAAGGATCCACATAATGCAGTGGGATCCCTTTACATTCAAGAAATGCTCCCTGGAGGACCCTGCTGGTTTGCTGAATGAGCACAGATGATTCCAGAACTCTCAACTTTACGCTCAGGGTAAGGGAGAAGGATTAGGTATTAAGTCGGCCCAACTAGAGAAAGCTGTTCTTTACAACTCTCAGCTAACAGATGACAGAAGTCTCCACTGCTGAGCAAGTGCCTTCTGCAACCCGACCCGGGTGTGCCTTCCCAGCTCTTCACACCCTAGAAACAGCCCTTTACAAGGATAGAACTCAAGTTCTGCCTCTCAATGAACTGGTCTATTCCTGAAGTTTCCTTTTCTTTTGGGGACATTTTGCTAAAAATTAAACGTTGAATATGCAACAACCCTATTTATATGCAAATACATGTGGGTCATTTGTAGCATAGAAGCATTAAATATATTTGTTTCTTCCTACAAAGCCATGTTCTTACACACACACACACACACACACACACACCTGCACACACATAGACCCTGGAGCCTACATGTTTCCTTTGGTGTGTATATAAGGACTTCTAAGAAATTTGGGTAAGTGGATCCTTGCAGGGACTCAGTGAGGATTAATTGAGGTGGTGGTCAACTATTGAAGAAAAACCCAACTCAGAATCACACATGTTGATTCATCTTATTCATTACAGTAAGGTTGAAAGGGACCATTCTCTCCAAGAAAAAAAAAAAAAAAAATCTCTCTGAAATAATTTCCAAATGAGCTCTGCAGGTATTTTCTGTGCAACAGGTATCACCTGCAATTTGCACCATAGTTTGATGTGGCTCCCCTCCCAGCATCATAGGAGAGGTAAAAGAGCAGCACCCCAAAGCCAGGCACCTCCTCAGAATTGAGTAGCACTTGGGTTTTTTTGAGCACGGTCCCATTCGGACAATGATACAACATGGAATGAAACGACTGATAATAATACTAAAAGTGTCAAGTGCAATGCTGAGAAATGTCAGTACTTTTGCATTCAACCATGTCAGCAGCAAATCCAATCTGAAATATGCTGACAATAGTGGAGCTATGAAAACCAATATACTTGATGAGCCAGTCGTCCAATAAATTATATATGTGTAGGTATACATTTGTATGTACTTCCCCCATAAGTAAGGGACGGGGGTGATGGGACTCTAAGAGAGACATGTTTGTCACAGAATCAGTTTACACCGACATTCTCTCCTCCTCAAATGAGGATTAAGCTTAATATTTTGTGATGGGACAGGCACCCCAGAGTGATCAAGGCACCCAAGAAGGTCATGGTATCTTCCATCAGGGCCTGAAATGCCATCGCCATCGGAAATCAGGACTAACATTATCCACAGCTGCCTCCCACTGTAGGAGAAAGAAGGTGACTCAGGTGTGCTCTAGAGGCCACATTATTTCTTTATCCCAAAACACTGATTGCAGTATATTTTTACAGTTTGAAAGAAACTCACAGTCTTTCTTATTCTTCCTCTAATTGCTCATTAGAGAAATTTTTTTCAATATGTTTGATCGAAAAAGAAGAAGAAAATAAAACTGTCCATCATCCCACCATCCAAAGAGTTCAACTAAGATTTTGGTATGTATAATTGTGTGTGTGCGTGTGTGTGTGTGTGTGTGTGTGTGTGCGTGTGTCTTTGCTGACTACTTGGCTAAGTAGCAGAGAGAAAGAGTGCATGGTTTCCATGTCGCTTCTCTCCCTAAAACTTCTCAGCTATAATATTGGATAGTCTAGGACCCCTGAGTTCCTTCCTCCTGTCTGGTCAGTCCTGAGGATGCACGTGTCTCTCTGGGCAGGGCTGGGAAGGATCAGTACAAGTGGAGTTTTCAGTCCCTCACTATTACCAATGGAAGACTGCTTTGCCAATGACAGAAACCATGTGGCCCTCAGAGACAGAGTGTTATTTCACGAAAGAGCATTTTTATATGTTTTAGATTATTTAACAGGATAGGAAAATATTTACAATGTGGTGAAAAACAAATCTGCAAAACAGACGCCAACTGACTTAACTATGTGAACCAAAATATCAATCATGACCAGCTCATTGAGGTGGAAGAGATCAACTCCACTCTTTCTGCATTTCCGTATTCTCCAGATTTCAACAATAAGCATGAATTATTTTTTAAATAAAAAAGTGGCAATAATGGTAAAAATAATAGGCATTTTTTTTTGTTTGTTGTTAGATTATTTGTTGTTACGCTTTGTGTGTTGGCTAAAAAAAGTATCATGAAGTATAATGTTATCCTTTGCATTTGCCAAAGGTCAAAAGGGAGAGGTAGCCCTCTCCTTCCCTGGGTCTCGTCTAGGGTTAGAGTCACGGAGATATATCTCTCCCTGAGTAAGTCTCAGTATTCAGAGATTTCTGCAGAGATGCTAAACAAGCTACAGGAAAACACAGGGAAAGATTTACTTTTAATTTGTTTTGGTTACTTAAACATATAAATTTTTTCTTTCCCAGATTTCCTGAGAAGAAAATGATGTGTGGAACATTTTAAACAGCAGTGGCCATTTACTGAGCTAAGTGCTTCACGTATGCAATCTCATGTATCTCCATTACTCAGTAAGGTAGGTATCATCCGTCTTTCAAATATTTATATGAGAAGACCAGGAGGCGTCAATCAGAGGCAGAGCTGGGGTCAACTACAATTCTGTCTGGCATAAAAGGTCATCCTCTTTACCACAATGACATACATACATAAGTAGAAGAATTTAAAAAAGATGCAAGACATCCCGATTCCATTTTGGCATTATATTCTTTCAGTCCTTTTTCCTACCTACCATGTGCCAGGCTTTCTTCTAGGGGCTAGGATGATTGCAGTGATCTTGACATCAAAAACACAGTCATTGTGGAGGCCACATGCTCTGGGCGAGTAGTATTAGGTACCAAGTACTATTTCTGGACTGTTTTTTTTTGTTCAATTATCTAGTCCTCCATCAGTACTATACTGCTTTCCTATCTTAAGCATCATAATACATTTTTAATATCTAGAAGGAAAGGTCACTTTCCATTGCTCTTTATTTCAATAAGTTCTTGCTTATTCTCACTTTTTTTTTTAAAGACAGGGTCTCATTCTAACGCCTAGGCTACAAGACAGTGGTGTGATCATGGCTCACTGTAGCCTGGACTTCCTCGGCTCAGGTGATTCTCCCACCTCAGCCTCCTGAGTAGCTGGGACTACAGGTGGGCACCACCACACCTGGCTAATTTTTGTAGAGACAGGGTTTTGCCATGTTGCCCAGGCTGGTCTTGAACTCCTGAACTAAACTGATCTGCCTACCTTGGCCTCTTAACACGCTGGGATTACAGGCATCAGCCACAGTGCCTGGTCTATTCTCATTCTTTTCACCAACATTACAAAGAACATTCTCATACATGTATCTGTGAGCACATGGATGGATTAGATTCTTAAAAATCAAGGAAGCATATTTGCTGAGTCAATGGGTGTATGCATTTAAAATGCTTATCCCTTTCACCAGGTTAACCTCCAAAGGGGTTCATTCTGCTTTTTGTCTATTTTAATATGGCTTTTTATCTTTTTATTATTGTCCCCAAATAGATCCTTGTATTCTGTGGATACTAACACTTTCATTTTCAAAAGTGTTACAAACATTTTCTGTTTGTTATTTTTATTTTGAACTTAGTTTATATATATATATTTTTTAAATGTAGAAGTTTTACAGTGTTTTGTAACTGACCTTATCGATCTATTTCTTTACTTTTTCCTGCATTGGGCTTTATGCTTAGAAAGATCCTCTACTGAGATGTAAAAGATCTCACTTTTATTTTTGTCTATAAAAGTGGTATAGGAAACAGACAAAAAATGGATAACCAATTGTCCCGACAATATGTATTAAAAAGCTCTCTTTTCTCCCCTAATTTGAAATGTTACCTTCATAATATACTAAACTCTCATGTTTAACTCCTTCCACTTAGAACTCTAGTACGCTATTTGTCCATTCTTGCAACATTATCATGTTTTTAAGGAATATATTTTCATATCCAACAGAGAAAGCCAGTAGCCTCTCTCCCTATCAAGTAGGGTTTAAAAAAATTCATTTGCTCTTCTGCATATTAATTCTTCCAGAAAATCTTTGGATTCAACTTGTCCTTTAAAAATCATTCAGAGTCTTGATGGAAATTTCTTGGAATATACAGTTTAATGTGGGCTAGGGTTATATTTTGAACCTACCGTCTAAGACCTTGTTATGTTTCTCCAAGTCTTACTTTAAAACATTAAAAAAAGTGGCCGGGCGCGGTGGCTCACGCCTGTAATCCCAGCACTTTGGGAGGCCGAGGTGGGTGGATCACGAGGTCAAGAGATCGAGACCATCCTGGACAACATGGTGAAACCCTGTCTCTACTAAAAATACAAAAAATTAGCTGGGCACGGTGGCGCGTGCCTGTAATCCCAGCTACTCAGGAGGCTGAGGCAGGAGAATTGCCTGAACCCAGGAGGCAGAGGTTGCAGTGAGCTGAGACTGCGCCACTGCACTCCAGCCTGGGTAACAAGAGAGAAACTCCATCTCAAAAAAAAAAAACAAAAAAAAACCCACACATTAAAAAAAGTATTAATATTTCTTCCACATTTCTTGCTAACCTCATCTCAAGGCATTTTAAAGTATTTCTTTTTATGGCAAGTGGCTCCTCCTTCACTCCACGACATTTCCCAATATTTTATTGTGGATCAGTAGATGATCAATTTTATAATATAAAAACATTTTATTCTTTCAATTTCTTTCTTTCTCTTTTTTCATCTCTCCAAACTTGTGGTAATCAGAGTCTCCCTGGCTGCCTTCTACTGATGGACTTATAGGCACATGGCAGAAAGGATGTGAAATTTGGCACCAAAAACACATGTATTTGTGAACTTCACGAACTTCTGGTTTGTGGTCTATAAAGTAGGCATAATAGTAATTGTTTTAGTAGCTCTTATAAACATTAGAGTTTATGTGTGTTTTGTTTATCTGTGTCAAATGTCACGCATCACTTTCTGAATGTAGATGGCTATGAAATTTTGAAAGAGTACTCAGATGATACTTTCTTAGGGGTGATATATTTAGTTAAGCAGGTGATATATTTAGTTAAGCCTCCAAATTTCAGTCAGTTAACACAATAAAATGCATTTTTTTTTTGAGACAGAGTCTCAGTCTGTCCCCAGGCTGGACTGCAGTGGCACGATCTTGTCTCACTGCAACCCCTGCCTCCCTGGTTCAAGTGATTTCCCTGCCTCTGCCTGTCAAGTAGCTGGAATTACAGTCACGTGCCACCAAACCCAGCTAATGTTTTGTGTTTTAGTAAAGATGGGGTTTCACCATGTTGGCCAGGATGATCTCTATCTCCTGACCTCCTGATTTTCCCACCTTGGCCTCCCAAAGTGCTGGGATTATAGGCGTGAGCCACCATGTCAGGCCACATTTTTTGCTTATAAACAGTCTATTGTGAGTATTTCTACTCAGCTGTCTCTCTATGGAAGCTCTCCTCCAAGGGACAACTTGGGAACTCAGTTTCCTTTACCTGGTGGCTCCATCCTCCTCCACATCCTTGGGCCATGTCAGCTCAGCCAGCAGATGGGAAAGAGAGATCATGGCAGAATGCCTAGGAGGTTCTCATGTGCCAGGCCAGGAAGGTTGTTTGTAGCCTTCCCTCTCTTCTGCTGGCTTGAGCACAGTCACATGGTGCATCTAACTACAGAGGATGCTGGGAAATGCTGCCTAGTGATGTGCCCAGGAGAAGAACTAGTTTATTAAGTAGAAAGCAATCTCTGCCATAGGTACTATTTGGAGAAAGGGGAGAGGGCACTCAAGTTCATGTGGTTACTGTTTGGAGAGAGGAGAGACACCACTTGTGCCCATTTGGTTAGTCTGAAAACAGTCCAGGAAAATGGAGAGGATCCCTAGGTAACTGAGTCCCTTCCTCCTGTGCCAGTTTTCTCCATGAACTGGGTGACGTATGGTTTCTTTTTAGCAAAACCAGCCCTACTATGATTTTTTGTATTGTTTTCTAACTCTGTCTACAAAGGTTGGAGGACAACAGGCCAGGAGCCCAGTGTATTGGTCCAGTTTATGAGAAGGCACCTGCCACCCCTTCCATGAGCCTGCCTTGCAAATGGAGTCTCCACTTTCTGCACCACCAAAGTGCTGCTGGCTCTCTCTGTTTTCCCCACCTCCTCCCACCTATCTGGGCCCATCAGCAATTCCTCCCCATGAAAATTCTCTGTCTTACTTCAGTTTTGGAAAAGTGATAATGGTAACAATAGCCACAATGGCTAACCTTTTCTGATTCCTTACATTAAACCAGGCATTGTGCAAACATACTCTGCATCTGATTCCTTACATTAAACCAGGCATTGTGCAAACATACTCTGCACCAATTTCATTTGTTCCCACCAATTCTGTGAGGGAGGCACTTTTATGAATCCTTTCTTTAGGTGAGGAATGAGTAACTTACTGAACTCAACCAGATGAGTAACCTACTGAAGTCCACCAGTTGGTAGCAGACAAGATTTGAACACCAGGAGCAATCTGCCTGCAGAGTCCTCAATATGAATGATGACACCAATGAGTTTAGAAGTACTCCCCATTGCTCTGAGTTTAATGTCTGAACTTCTTATACCACCTAGTAATTCCCTCTTGGTCTGGCTTCTGATTTCCTTTCTAGACTCGCCTTTTGCCAAGGGCGTTCACACACAAATATACACATATGCATGTGCACATACACACAAACACATTCATACACTTGCAAACATACACGTTCACACACATGTATACAAACACACACACACACACGTGTACCACAAAGGGAATTTCGTCCGCTAGGGCCATGCTAGCCTTCCACTTCCTCTCATTCCCCATGCTGTCTGGCCTCTGGACCTATAGCTGCGCACACGTATTGAACACCTACTAACTGCCAGGCACTTTGCTAGGTGCTGGGGATGTAGAAGTCAACAGGACAAATCAATAATCTGCCTTGATAAAGTTTCTATTTTATGGAGGAAATAGGTAACAAACAAATAGAAGTCTGTATTTCCGGGTACTGCTGAGCATTATGAAGTTACATGAATCAGGGTAAGGGATTAGAGAGTGGTAGAGGATGGGCCTGTTTTAATTGGGGTGTTCAGAGAAGGCCCACTCTAGGAAGCAAATACTTCAGTCAGTGGGAATCTCTCCAGTGCAATAAGAACGGTGGCCCCATAGAGCTGAGGAAGGTAGCCAAGCCCAGGCAGAAGAAAAGCAAATGCAAAGGCCTGAGGTGGAGTGACCTTGGCCTGTTGATGGAACACGGATCAGGGTCATGTAGCTGGAAAGAGGAGAGGAAAGCAGCCTGGGCAGGGTGGCTCACACCTGTAATCCTAGCACTTTGGGAGGCCAAGGCAGGTGGATCACCTGAGGTCAAGAGTTTGAGACAAGCCTGGCCAACATTGTAAAACCCCATCTCTACTAAAAAGGGAATTACAAAAAAAATACAAAAAATTAGCTAGACTGGTGGTGGGCACCTGTAATCTTAGCTACTTGGGAGGCTGAGGCAGAATTGCTTGAACTCGGGAGGCAGAGGTTGCAATGAGTGGAGAGCATGTCATTGCACTCCTGCCTGAGCAACAAGAGCAAGACTGTCTCAAAAAAAGAAAAGAAAGAAAGAAAAAAAAAGAAAGAAAAGAAAACAGCAAAGCAGAAGTGGTCAGAGATAGGCCTGGATCATACAGATCCATGAAGGCCATGGTAGGAGTTGGCCTTTCACCCCCACACACCTGGGTAGTTACTGGATGGTTTTAAACCACATAATGACATGACCTGATTTACATTTTGATAAGATCACTCTTGCTGCTCTTGTTAAATGTCAACTTACCTGATGCCCTGAAAGTTTCCCTACCAGCTCTGTTTTGAGACAGCAGGCGTAGATATCATTAACATACATTGACAATTTGATTTTAAAATTCCATGTCTCATATGAACTGTTGCAAACCCGTGCTACAGATGACATCAATATGATCCAGCCACCACAGCAAATATACTTACTAGTCTTGAGTACATTTTGGAAACTGTAAGTGAGCATTTTGTAAAAGTCTGACTAGGACTAAGTTTGGCCTCCAGTCTCTAGGTCAAGTCAAATCCTGCTGGACCTGTTTTAAGTCAGGGCGGGTGGGCACAGTGGACACTCAGATTGGCATTGGATGTGTAAATATATACATTTCTCAAAAACTTTAAGCCTCTTTTAACAAATCTCTTAAAATTTTGTTTACAACATTTATTTAAAATATGGACCGATGTTTTTTTTTTTTTTTCTTGATGTAGTAGATACCACTGCGAACTTCGAAACATGGCTTATTTCTAATTTAGTTGTTTTCTGCAGGTGTGGCATTCTTTGATGCACCATCCCACCCTGAAACAAATGCCAACTGACATTGCTTCTGTAAGGAGAGCGTTAGGAGACAAAACCCTGGAAAGAGCTGAGGCTTGCAAAAAACCCACAAAGGACGATAAAAAGGGCTTTCTGAGCTATGTTTGGAGGGAGAAGGAAAAGGAAGGGATCGGGAGCAGATGATGCAACCCAAACAGATGACACTAAGAAAGCAGAAGTTCTCCACTCTTATTTTGCTTCCACCTTCTCCCTTGAGGAACAAGGTCTTAAGGCTGGAAAGAATCAAGCAGACATTGTGCAGAACAAATTGAAACATTAATTTTGGAAAAGGAGTACAGGGCTTTTGCATACACCAAGGATAATGACTCAGACGACTCCAAGGACTAGACAGGTAAATAAAAGCATGAAGTGTGTGTAGATCTGTCTCTGTGGAGCCAACTGAGAGGACCAAGGGAGCAGGGAGCTGGGGACCTCAGCTCCTGCTCACTCTAGACTGTCACACTGGCCATGAACATACAGAGTGTTGTCTAAGAACATACGATAGACTGTCCAAAGATTGTTCAAAAAATCCAATCTTTGATTTTTTTTTTCAACATAGGTCAACACCCTGATTTCATGCTTAACCTGTCCAGATTTTTTAATGCCAGCAAGAAACTCAGAAGTTTTCAAAATGCCGTACAGACCCAAAGAACACTTGTCTGCAGAGTAGGCTCAGTCCCAGGCTGCCATTTTGGAAATTCGGCTCAAAATAAAATTCGGCTCTTCAGGGTACCTGGCAAATGATACAACTGAAGATCATGACAACTGGCAGGAGGAAACGAGCTAACCGTGGGTCAGAGGGGACTGTTGGTCAAGGTTTCTGAAGGGGTCAAAGTCGATTTCCCAAATTAGATTAGTCTCTGACCCTGATTCCGGCAAATTCCAGAACAGGTTACAGCAGATGGTAAATATGAAAAGAAAGAAAGGCATGGAACTTGGTTTCCACCATAGCTTGAGTAGGATCAAGGGCTTTTTAAAAGGGCCACTAGATTAGAAGCTCAAGATGATGTGAAAGGACCTCAAAGGAATGTGACAATATCTCAGCAACGAGAACTGTGGTTGAATATATAGTAGATTTAGATGAATTTGTAGGTGGATAGACATCCAGATCTCAAACACGTTGGTTACTGGATCAACAACCACCATGGAGAAGGTCCTGAGCAATCATTCTATGAGGGCTTAACATTTTAAGTACAGTTGTCCTTGGGTATTTCTGGGAAATTGGTTCCAGGACTCCCATCAACCCTGATGATACCAAAATCCACGGATGTTCAAATCCTTTATAGAAAATGGCAATTTGGGACCCATGGATATAGGGGCTCAACTGTATTTTCATTACCTCTTAGATGAAGAACTGATGGCAGAACAGGTCTTAAAAACATATTTGAGGGTTGGGTGTGGTGGTTCATGCCTGTAATTCCAGTATTTTGGGAAGCTGAGATTGCTTGAGCCCAGGAGTTTGAGACCAGCTTGGGCAACATAGCAAGAACTGTCTCTACTAAAAATATTTTTAAAAAAGCTAAGTATGCTGATGTGTGCCTGTAGTCCCAGCTACTTGGGAGGCTGAGCTAGGAGGATCTTTGGAGTCCCGGAGGCGGAGGTTACAGTGATCCATGATCCCATGATTGCACCACTGCACTCCAGCCTGGGTGGCAGAGTGAGACCCTGTTTCAAAAACAAACAACCAAAGGGGGGAAAAAAAGAAAGAAAAAGAAAAGAGGAGAAGAGAAAAGAAAAGAAAAGAAAAAATACATACTTGAAAACACTTATTTTTAAAAATCAGACTGATCTGTGTGTGTATGTTTCACCTTCACCATCACTAGCTTTGTGTCCTTGGCCAAATTACTTAATCTCTCTGACCTTCAATGTCCTCTCCAGCAAAGGCGGTGCTACAGTAGGGTCTGTCTCAAAAAGGTATTGTGAGGAATAAATGGACTGGTTCAGGAAAAGAGCTTAATATAGCACCTCCCTTGGGAAAAATGCTTAATATATGTCAGCAGCCTTAATGATCACTGTTATTATGATTATGATGGATATATTTACAAATATTAAATCTTTTTGCAGATCTCCTGGGCTTGGCAAACTTGTATCCCTCTGTAATTCCTTCATGGTTGAGTAAAAGAATGAATGAATGAATGAGTGAACACATGAATGAAGTTGCTATCCAGAGTGAGAATTTCAAGATAAGAAGATAAAGTAAAAGGACTGGAGAGCTTTCCTGGCTTTTAGGGATCTCCTGACAAGTCCAGCCCCACTACCTAGAACTTCTACAATCACTGATGAAACACAGGGCTATGTTCCCTGGATCAATGAGGTCTGGAATTCTTCTGGACCTCACTCCCCCTGGACTCATCCTCTCACACCTGCCTCAGCACAGGTAACTGAGGGGCACCTGGCAGGTGACACGCTCTGAAATCCATGTGAATGAAGAATGACCCATGGGTTTAAATGATGCCCATGAATGCCATCCTGAACGTGAAACTGCCTCACTCTCAGTAATGGTGTTCTTCAGTTTTCATCATGTAAGACTGGTTAGGGCTTTGTTTTCAAAGGACAAAGAAAATATTCAAGCATCTTGAGTAGGGATCCTGGGATGAAATAATAATAAGAATCCTGAATTAGATCCAGCCTCTTGCATTAATAAAGGAGATCCTGGAGGGAACGTTTGGATCTTCCTCAGGTTGGCACCTTCTGCTGCCTGATGCTGTCTACACAGCTGGTGGTCAGCAAAGGTTTTTGGAATGCATGTGCTGATTTCAAACATTCAGCACATTAAGAATGGTGTGACGTTTGACAGCAAAAGCCTTAAGAGAAGACTGTAAGTGTTTGAGTGCTTTGGAATCTCAGAAGACCACCTAATGTGGTACCTTCTATACCATAGAGAATAATGATCTTATGCAAAAGATACTGGGTATTTTAAATCCATCACTACTCATGTGCATCTTCTTCCCTCCCCCTGACACCAGACTGCTAGCTGCAGTGCCCCACATGGACATGAATCTGTGGCTTTTACCAATGTGGAAGGCGGAAGAGGGGACGATGGAGGAATCGGGTTTCCAGAGGGGAACAGAATCTTGGAGCTTGAGACCTGGCTAATTCAGTCTGCTGTTCCCACCTTCACTCCTTCCCCCTCCAAGCCATGCTCCTAAGCTGAAGCTGGAAAGATCTTTTCAACTGTAGAGTACAATTTTGTTGCCACCACTGTTTAAAACATTCTTTAGTCTTTCCATTGGGCCTTGGCTGCTGATCAAACCCATTACACTGGCCTCCAAGGGTGCCTCCCAGATTCATCCTTCCTTTTTTATTGTTCCTCCCTCCTTCACATTCCAGCTCAATTTCATCAGGGGGTCTTCTGTGACCTCCCCAGTTAAATAAAATGCCCCCATTACAGCCTCTTACTGCCTTGATTATAAGATAATCCTTGCATGTGTACCGCCTCACAGCCTTCTAGATGGGAATCTGCAAGCGCAGCTGTTTTGCTCTCCAATGGCATCGATTGAGTGCCTGTTGTATACAAGGCACTGTGCTGGGTGTTTCACAGGCATTCAACAATCTCCCTTATGGCAGGCAACGAGACTATGATTTAGGAAACCGAGGCATAGAGAAATCGAGTAACTTGCCTGGAGCCACACAGTTTGTAAGTAGGACCTGAACCCAGGTGATTTCAGAGCGTCTGCCCTTAACCTCCAAGTCAGTGGTTCTCAGAATGGGGTCCCTGGGAGCAGCAGCATCTACATTATCTGTGTCTTGATAGAAATGCACACTCTCAGGCCCCAGCCTGGACTTCATGAATCAGAAACTCTGGGGCTGGGGCCCTGTAATCTGTCCTAACAGGCCCCCGCAGGTGATGCTGATGTATGCTCATGTTTAGGAATCACTGCTCTAAGTGTTATTCCTTTCTTGTTATAGCTCTGCATCCTAGGCACTTAATAAATGTTTAAATATGGAGGGGAGGAAGGGAGAGAGGGAGAAAGAATGCAGGCAGGCAAACCTCCTCTCAAAGAATATTCTCAAGTAAGTGGATGATGCTGGGGGCGGGGGGTGGCCATGGTTTGACCATGCTTTAATCTCCAAATTGCAAAAACATTAACATTATTGATTGATCAGACATCAATCCAACAGAAATTTAATTAAATTAGAATGTGTCATGGAGCAGACCTGGCTGCATCATGCATAAATCTCAGGTAATAAGTTGACAAAGAGACAGCAGACACTGGTGCCTGGGCTGGCTGAATTTATTCTCTGCCATTTTCTCTTCCTGGGCTGCAGAGGGTCCTGCACATGCCCACAAGAAGGTACAGGTGAAATGGGGTGAGCTCCTAATTTATGACACCCACGGGGTCCCCAGCAACCCAGGCGTCCAAGAAGTGCCTTCCCCTGTGTGATTTACTGCTGCCCTGGGCCAGCCAGACGGCACTGGGGGGAATGCCCCTGCCTGCATTCAGCCCTCGGCTAAAATGCTGACCCTGCTTAGGTCTCCTGGGTGAGAGGATTAGCACTTGGGGTGTCCTCACGGCAAATGTGTCCTCTGGAGGGAGCCAAGTCCGCGGAGGGTGGGAGACCCGCTCTTGTTTGGCCCGTCTGCTCTTGCCTCAAGAATGTATTTTGGTGTCAGTGAACGGCTGCACCTGCTGTCCCAGAAACAGGTCTGGAGCAGCCCCAGCAGGCTTCAGCCTCACAGCAAACCTGGCCTTAACCTGCTCAGCCCCAGCTCACCCTGGGCAGGCAGGGGGTGTCGGCATTGAGGGGCGGTCAGAGCCGGCTAGGAAGGTGCAGACTGTGGTAACGTCGCCCCCATGGCTGGGTAGGTTCAAGTCCTTTGGGGTAGAGGAAGCGGGTGGCCGAGGACAAGATAATCCAGGGGGCAGAAAAGAAACCAGAGAAGTCAGAGAAGCTCCGAGGAGCATTATAAATCACCCAGGCTATTCTTGTCCCTGGTCAGGAAGGCTGCATGGAGGAGACCCTTCTAATGGTGATCTCTTGTACTTAATTCTCCTGCTTGCTTTGATTGCCTTCAATCAATCTCGGGCTCACACTAACTTTTTAATAGCCATCTTCCATATAAAGACTGATGTTGTTTGACAAGCAGATGTTCTGTAGAAGCTACAGGCTGTCCTTACGCTAGCAGGCATTTATTACTTAGGCACCCTTTACCCAATCACACGTCCCAAATGCCCAAGTTCCCAAATCAAGCGATCCTCTAAAGCAGAGTTGGCAAACTGCAGCCCGGCAAGCCCCATCCAGCCCACTGCCCATTTTTGCAAATAAGGTTTTATGGGAACATAGCCATGGTCGTTCATTTACATTGTGTGTGGCATCTTTCATGCCGCAATGGCAGAGTTGAGCAGTTGGGACAGGCAGTCTGGACCACAAAGCCAAAAATATTTAATATCTGTCCCTTTACAGAAAAAGCTTGCGAATTCTTACACTAAATAAATGGTGAGTGGTTAAAAACATAAGCTTAGGATTCAGACAGACCTTGTTTGATGACTAATTCTCTCACTTACTACCTGGGTGGCTTTAAGCAAGTAAAGTTACCATTCCGATTTTAATTTCCCCTCCTGTGAGTGGAGACGAGAAAATTTTCTTCGTCATTGAATAATATGAAGATGAAATAAATTACAACCTAAAAAACAGTCATTGCAGAGTCAGGTATTTTTACATACGGGGTCTCATTTGAACTCATAAATCCCCTCATGACAGGGATACATTTTGTTCCCGTCTTACAGACTTAAGTTATCTTAAGTTTTGATAAGTGAATAAGGATGGGAACATATCATCTCTTCCTTGCTCAGAAATGTGGGGGCTGCTCCTTCCTCTCGCCATCCTCCAGGCTCTCAGTCCGCGTCAGTAATTTGTAAAGAAAGACATTTCATCACAAGACCAGCACCGGCATTTTTCCGGGACGTGCTTACATTTGGAACGTGAAGAATGTCCCAATAGAACATGTGAGCGAGGGAGATAGGAACTCCGGTTCTGAGGAAGTGGGAACTTCCTTGAAATGTCCCTTTCCTTTGTCCTCTGAACCCCAACACTTGCCCTGCTTGGATCCTTGCCAATGAGGACGCCCATCCGCTTTTCCCTGGCAAAGTTGGGGGGTGGGTCCAGGGCAGGTCATGTTACCAAGCCCCCAGGGAGCTCAGCTCAGAGGGTCCAGGGAACCAGGGCTGCAACTGGGGCATAGCAGCAAGAGCTGCCCACTCCACTGCAGCTAGAGAAAGGGTTGGGGAAGCAAAGGGCCATGTACCCGTCCTCGCCACGAGTTCCTGGAGGGCAGCGTCCATGTCTTCCAATGCAAATAAAATACTATTACTAAACAGCAGTAGCCCATATTGATTCACTCAGGTTCTGTACTAAGCATATTTTATTTAATTCTCATAGCAACCCAGTGGAATGTACTGAGTGTTATTATTCTTCCCATTTACCAGCTGAGAAAACTGAGACCTAAAGAGGTTAAAGAATTGGCTTTTGGCTGGGCGAGGTGGCTCACGCCTATAATCCCAGCACTTTGGGAGGCTGAGGCGGGTGGATCACAATGTCAAGAGATCGAAACCATCCTGGCCAATGCGGTGAAACCTCCTCTCTACTAAATCATACAAAAATTCGCTGGGCATGGTGGCAAGTGCCTGTAGTCCCAGCTACTCAGGAGGCTGAGGCAGGAGAGTTGCTTGAATCTGGGGAGGCGGAGATTGCAGCGAGCCAAGATCGTGTCACTGCACTCTGGCATGGTGCCTGGCAACAGAGCAAGACTGTCTCAAAAACAACAACAACAACAAAAAAGAACTGGCTTCACGTATGATAGGAAAGACAGCTGGAGTTCCGTTGTTCAACATGACGCTGGGCCCACATAAGGCATTTCCACTGTAATCTGTTGAATGCGTGGATGGATGGGTGAATGGATGAATGAATGATAGAGGTTTAGCTGATGCCAGAACTTGTGTGTTTTGCTGCTATCTGTCACCATCTCTCATTCATCTCTGTATCCCAAGAGCCTAATGCACTGAGAGGCACTCAAATTATTTAGTTAACTGGAAAAGAATGAATAAAGTGTCTTATATAATGCATGGAAGATAGTAGGTAGCAACGAAAGCTACCATCACCATCATGTTCATATCACATCACCTCCCATCGTACTCATCACAATCATTCTTAAAGAGAAGTGCTGAATTGCCATGTCCATGCCACCTTTTTTTTTTGTTGTTGTTGAGATGGGGTCTCACTCCTTTGCCCAGGCTGGAGCGCAGTGGCACGATGTCCACTCACTGCGACCTCTGCCTCCTGGGTTCAAGTGATTCAAATGCCTCACCCTCCCAAGTAGCTGGAACCACAGGCATGCACCACACCCAGCTAATTTTTGCATTTTTAGTAGAAAAGGGGTTTCACCATGTTGTCCAGGATGGTCTGGATTTCTTGACCTCATGATCCACCCACCTTGGCCTCCCAAAGTGCTGGGATTATAGGCATGAACCACCAAGCGTGGTGCATGCCATCTTTTAGGTCCACATTTGCTGGACTTTCCTACCTGGCCTGCCTTCCTGCTGACCACTCTCATGCCTGTGGAGGGAGGAGGCATACCTGCAGGGTAGGATGGAGAGGCAGAAGGAGCAGCTTCCTGCCCTTTACAGCAGGACATCCCTGCCCATCCATCTGCTTACTCTTTTCCTTCCCCCTTATCTTACAGATCGAAAAGATCTAAGCACATCATGAAGACGGAACCCTCGACTCTAAATTCTCAGCATTCCCTGTCATTTTTTTCACACTTTCCAGATGTAAGAAACTGAGGTTTGGGCAGGGCACAGTGGCTCACGCCTATAATCTCAGCACTCTGGGAGGCCAAGGCAGTTAGATTGCTTGAGCCCGGGAGTTCAAGATCAGCCTGGGCAACATGTCTTTTGCAGAGACAGGCAAACCCCTTTCTCTACAAAAACACCCACAAAAATTAGTTGAGCATGATGGTACACACCTGTAGTTCCAGATACTAGGGCGACTGACGTAGGAGGATGGCTTGAGCCCTGGAGGCAGAGGTTGCAGTGAGCTGAGATCATGCCACTGCACTCCAGCCTGGGCATCAGTGCAAGACACTCTCAGAAACAAACAAAAAACCCAAACAAGTGAAAAACCCCTGAGGTTTGATGATGTGATACGGTTTGCCTAGGACAGCTGACAAGTGGCCATGTCAGGAAGGTCACTATATAGGTAATCCATTTTCTTCTTTACTGATATGTGTTATCAAATTTTCCATAACGAGTACAATATAAACTATTATTATTAGGAGAAAAAAAATTGTAACAGGTGATATGAGCAAAATCACTGACAACTTTGGGGAAAACGACCTTGCTAAGTGCAGACACGCTTCCTCTCTCATACATAAGACTAAGTGTAACTTGGTAGTTTGGAAAGAACCCACTGCCCCACCGCAGTTTTTCCTTGCTTCTCCCCTAATGCAGCAGGCCGTGACTTCAGCCTGACTTCTCTTTCTCTCTCTTTCCTTTGCTCTAGCATGGTTTATAAGGAGCCACCATATGTAAGCATCTAGGTCAAATCTCATAGAAATATTTAGATGATTCTAATCCCCAGTCAATCCTCAAGCAGCTCAAAGGCTGATAATGGAGAGAAGAATAAATATATTACGGGGATAAACTGACAAAATGCCATTAGAGACCCAGCAATTCCACTCCCACGAATCTACCCAAGAGCAATGAAGATGCACGTCTACACAAAGACTTCTATGTGAATTCACTCACAGAGACATTATTCATAATATACAAAAAGTAGAACTATCCCAAATGTCCATCAACCAGTAAAGGGATAAACATGATGTGTTATACCCATATAATGGAATGCTATTCCACAAGAAAAAGAACCAAATATGAATGCAAGCTACATCATGGGAAAACGTCAAAAACATATGCCAAGTGAAAAAAGCCAGACACAAAGGGCAATGCTGTATGATTCCATTTATTTAAAATGTCCACAGTAGGCAAATTTATAGAAACAGGAAGTAGATGAGTGGTCGCCTAAGGCTTGGAGGCAGAGGAGAAACCGGGAGTGAGTGTTCATGGGTATGGAGTTTCCTTCTGGGGTGGTAAAAACGTTCTAAAATTAGAGTAGGGTGATGACTGCACAGCTCTATAAATATACTAAGGCCCATTAAACTTCACACTCTAAATTGGTGAATTTTATAGTATGTGTGTAAATTGTATCTCAATAAAGTTGTTAGAAAAGAAAGAAAGGAAAAAAAAAACCCCAGCCTTGGAGAAGGAACAAGCAGTAAAAGAGTGTGAGTTCCCGTCCTGGACAGATTTGGGTAGTCAGTGATTGAACGGATGTGTACCAAGGCCTGGTACCGTATGGGCCAGCAGCCAGTGTGAAAGGAACACAATTCTGTCCTATGGTGGGAAGGACTGACCCTAAGCAAATAAAATAACACACTGCAGGTTGTGATAAGGGGAATGAAGAAAAGCACAGGGAGGGGACATGGAGTTGGGGATGCCTTTTTGTCAATGCCCGTCTGGTTGTTCACACCCCTGGCTCCGTGTGGGGACAGCCCAGACACATTCTGGGAGGAATAGCCATGGCAGTCATATCCTCTTTAGAGTGGGAGGGAATCCTCATTTCTCTTTGCAGGCCCCGGATGTCTGCATGCCCACAAAAGGAATGAATGCAGGAACCATCTCAAGATGCCAAAATCCACTGGGGCAACCCAGACATTTAACACAACAGGGATTGCTCCAAGAACTTTACTGCTTTTAACAACTCAAGGTCAGTCCTAGAGGAATGGGGCAACCGCTGGGCCTCTTGAAGCAGGAAGCACACAGTCGTAGCTGCTCGTGGGTGCAAATGACCAGTGGATGCTGCCCTTTGCAAAGAGTTGGGAAAACCATCCAAAATGCACAGCCTTCACCAAACAATGCATATAAAATAACATGGAGAGAGGACGCATCTACCAGCCTCCTACCCCCCCCGCACAATTCAGGGCGTGCAGACTTCAGCCTCTCTCCTGTGCTCGGGCACTCCAGAGCAGGCTGTGGAAAGGGCACGGGGTGAGCATGTCTTTATGACATTATTGATTTATTCTCCACCTGCAGTTAAAAACCATGCTCAGGCAGACAATAAAAATAAGTACTTAACCGTATCGCGAGCTCTGCCGACTAAAATGGATTTTACACTTAAAGATACAGCTGATCTGGGTGATGGTTTTAATGGCATTTTTGAGTTTTAAATTAAAAAAAATCAAATCTTTGGAAAAATTAAATGAGAAATCATCAGTATTGCTCTTTGTGGGATTCTTGTCATAACGTCTCGAGGCTCAGGGGACCAGGGGTTTTGGTTTATAAAGTGGTCAAGTGGGGAGGAATCACCAAAGGTAGTTTATTTAGTGCAGATGAGGATTCTCAAGTCTATAAGGAAAGGGAGAGGGCACAAGACAGAGGGAGCAGGAGAGAGGAAGATGGATAATCTCCTAGAAGGAAGGAGGCAGGGGAGAGGAAGCAATGGTGAGGAAATAGGAGAAGGAACAGAAGGAGGAGGAGGGGTAGCCTAGAATTCTTTGTGGTCTTTAAATTAAAGCTCAAGGACTACCCCCTCCTCCAAAGCTCTCTAGATGGCACAGAAGAAGATGATTCCACTGGAAACCTAAATGCATTTTGTATTTACCTCTTTGGGGGGAAATTATCCTTGCCTGATTGTACTATTACTATTTATAAAAATGCCTATCTTCCATGCTAAGGGCAGAAATCATGTCTGATGAATCCATATAATTCTATCCCTACTATGTATTAAGTGGTAAGACATGGCTGAGCAGACAGACAAACCAGCAAGGGTGGATGCTAAAATCCAAGGCAAGGGGAAGGGAATGGTGTGGGCTCAGGTGCTTTCTGCCAAGCACAGCATGCTTGCTTTCAATCCCCATAAAAGCCTGACGAGGCTGGGCTAGGAGACACGCAGAGAGAGCCTCAGACATGAAAATAAATGGGTCCAAATCACAACATTGGAATCTGTCTGTCTGATTCCTCATTCTTTTTCTTTTTTTGTCCCATCCAGATGGCACACTCCCTCTTGTTATATATTTACTTTCACTGGTGAAGGAGGAAAGCCCTGAGCATAAGCAAGACCCAGATCTACTTTCTGGAGGCATGAAGGAATCATCCAATGTCAGAAAGCCAAGGGTGAGATTCTTCCTCACCCCTATTCTAAGCCATGTCAGGAACATGTTGCCATCACTGTACCAAGAGAGATCTGAAAGCAAAGGATGTGAGTCACCATCCTCTACCTCAAATACACATTCTAGCAATTAGAAATGTGGCAATTAATCCAACAGACCTCAAAGCACCACCCATGCTCTGTGGACTGTGCTGGTAGCAGATGATGGTCATGCTGTAGACTGTGCTGGTAGCAGATGATGCTCAGGCTGCCTATCACCAAGAGTAAGGTACACATGGCCTCACCAGGCATCTTGACCAAAGAGTTTCCAGAAGCCTCCTCTCCAGGGCTTGCGCCCCTCAGTGGTGTCCCTTCTCTTTGCCTTTGTGGTATCTCACAATGAACATGGACTTGAATTTAGAAGAACCGGAAGGAAGCTAACACCTACCAATTGCCAGCATTCTGCTGGGTAAGGTCCTATGTACTTCCTAGAATTCGCTTTAAAAAAAAAATCAAGAAAAAATATATACACTATTGATTCTCAGATACACACACACACACACACACACACACACACACACGTGCAAGAAATGGGTAGAGTTGGGAAGCAAATCCAAGTCTATGACCAGGATCTTAAACAATGCATTTCACTCTTTCAAATGTCCATGTACACTTCATATATTTCCAAATGTCCGTGTACACTCACTCACACTCTCCCTCCCTCCCTCTCTCTCTGTCTGTCTGTCTGTCTGGGTGTGAGTAGGAAGGAACAGGAAAGAATTCCCTGGTGGAGATGGCAATATTTTAAGTGTTATGTGGGCTGCATCTCTTTGTCAAAATTGGGCACCTAAGAGTTGTGCATTGTAATATACACAAATTTCACCTTAAAATCTGTAAAAATGAGTAAAGACTAAGTGGGGGTGGGGAATCCAGCAAGAATGGCAGAATGACAACCACTCTCAAAGCTGTGTGATGAGTCCATGAGGGTTTCTTATACCAGTTGCAGGCAGAATCCTAACATGACGCCCGCTTGACCTGTGCTCTTGTAAAATCTCTTTCCCTGAGTGGGGTCAGGCCCTGTGAATATGATGGGATGTTATTCCTGTGATTATATTACACTAGATAGAAATGGTGCAGGGATTTTTTTCCAAATGTCATCAAGGTTTCTAAGCAGTTTGAGGTAATCAAAAGGGAGATGATCTGAGGTGGGCCTGAGCTAATTAGGTGATGGCTTGGAAGAGAATTTCAACTTCTCTGAGCTCTGAGAATCAAAGCAGCAGAAACTGTCTCTTGCTAGCCTCAAAGAATTATGCCTCCATGAGTTCTTCAGCTGGAAGGGAGTTCTGCTAATAACCACGTGAGCTTAGAAAAAGACCTGGGACCTGAGATGAGACCATCTTGATTGCAACCTTGTGAGACCCTCGGCAGCGAACTCAGGTAAGTCACACCCAAGCTCCTGACTCATGGAAACTTTGAGGTAATCAATGAGATAAGACTGTGGGATAATAGACTATGAGATAAAGAAAAGTAAGCTGCTAAATTGATGGTGATTCGCTAATAGCAATAGGCAACTGATACAATGCTTTATGTTTAAATTTTTCTGCAATAGAAAGTTGAAACAGTAAAATAAAGTGTGCATGGACATTGGAAAGAGTGAAGTGTATCGTTTAAGATCCTGGACAGAGACCTGGATTTGCCTCCCGATGCTACTCGTTTCTTGGACTGTGGTCTTGGCAAATTTATGTGTCCTCTCTCACCCTCAGAGTTTTCATCTTCCAAATGAGAGGCGAAGGAGGATTCACTCTTAAGAGAGTTGTGAGGGCAAAAAGGAGCATCTGGGTATTCAAAGTGCCTACTCCTGTTAGGCGGGAGGACAGAGTCAACTGCAGTGAGAAGGCTGACAAGATGACAGTGAGTGAGGAGACTTGGAGTCACATGATGGCAGGCTGCTGTCACCCACTTCCTGGGTTACCTTAGGCAGCGAAGCCTGTCATCTCAGTGCCTTAGTGTCTCCATCACTGACATTTTTAAAAAAATGTCATTTCTTACAAGAGCTCCCGTGTGCAGGCCTGAAGAGAGTGGCCTTAGAGAGTCACATTACCATCCATAGCCATCTTGTAGGTCTTTCTGGGCATCTTGCTCCAGAAGGTCAAGTGCCACCCACACCTGCCACAGGTGATGAGTCCCACCTGAAGGACATCAGGCGTTCCTGACAAGGCCAACAGAAGTCCCCAGAACACTCCAGGGCAAGAAGGGAACAAGGACACCACCAAAGAAACGGTTGAAAGGACCCAGAGTGGGAACTGCTGTAATTACGTTAATTTGAACTTGGCAATGGCTGAAGCTGTCAACGACACTCCTCTTCCTGGGGAAAGGGTGCCACTGGATCATTTTAATGACCACAAGAGCCTCTGTCATGCTTTGCGACCAAAATATGCCACTTCAAGAGCAGCGGGAACCTGGAGCATGGGTTTGGGGATGGGCACAGATTTGCTGAACAGAGAAATTGAAGTGGCTATTCAGTCACCCAGTGGGACAGGGTCAGCCTGATCAGCTTTGCACAGAGTGAAAAAGCCCAGTCACCCAGTGGGACAGGGTCAGCCTGTTCAGCTTTGCACAGAGTGAAAAAGTGAAAAAGCCTTCATGATCCTGGGCGTCTTGGGTCAGAAACATCATTTGCCTCATATTCTCTTCCAGCATGAGAAAACCACCTTGAAAACCTGTGTTGACAGGAGGAGAGGAACTAAATATTTATTGAGTTTGTACCACATGGCAAACATGGTCACAGTTGCCTTATGAAAGCTTAGACCCTTAATATTCCTACAACTGGTTTTGTTTCCTTAATCAACCCTGGGTTTCCCTTCACCTGAATGATCCATGTATTTGTATCTTATTTACTGTGTGCGATTTTGCAAGCTGCTTGAAATTCATTGTAGAATTAAGTGAACTTTAAGGTAATAAACACTCAGAGCTGGACATTCTTAATTCTCTTTTATAAATAAGAAGACTAAAGCTTAGAGAAAGCCTTGCCCAAGGCCTCCAGGCTACTGAGTAGTGAAGGTCGAATGTCAAACTTTGTCAACATTTCCAAGCCGCCTTCTCCGTTGTCTTGTGCTACAGGTTACAATGGCCAATACTCAGTCACAGTCAGCCTTGAGCGAGGGCTTGTGATTTGCCTTTCACATATTGCTATGTTTATGCTTTACAGGGCTGCAGAGAAAGTTTTCTACTTTCTCGTTTAACAGATGTGGCAGAGTCTCCAGGAGCTCAGGGAACTGCTCAACGTCACATGGCCAAGAGTGGTGGGACCAGAAGTGGAGTCCAGGGAGTTTGTTTCCAAAGCTTACACTCATCCATGGCTACCGGGTTCCAGCAGAGAGGAACAAACCAACACCGCCAGCCACAATCACTAGCAGGGGGATAGGTCTTAGATGTGGCTATAATGGGACCCCTATGAGAGTCTATGTTGACTCTTTATAGAATCTTGTACCATCCCAGAGAACCACCCCTGTATACCACACAGTCACTTGTGTACTGTCCCTGTGTGTCATTCCAGTGTTTTGTTCTAGTGTACCTGTATTCCTTCCCAGTGCAAAACCTGCATCTTCGTGGACCACCCCAGGGTTCATTCTAGTGTACCTGTGCATCATCCAGCACGTCTGGATGTCATCCTAGTCCACTTGGGCACAATCCCAGCAAATCTGCAGCCCATCGTACTATATCTGCATATCGTAGTGCACCTGTGCACCACACCAGCACACCTGTACACTGTCCTACCATACCTGTGTGTCACCCCAGCATACCTGTATCTCAATCTAGCACACCTGTGCACCACCCCACCATATATTTATAACATCCTAGTGTACCTGTGAACCAACCTAGCATATCTGTATAGCATCCTAGTAAACTGTGCACCACCCCAGAATACCTGTACGCCATCTTAGTGCACCTGTGCACCATCCCAGAATACCTGTACGCCATCTTAGTGCACCTGTGCACCACCCCAGAATACCTGTACGCCATCTTAGTGCACCTGGGCACCATCCCAGAATACCTGTACGCCATCTTAGTGCACCTGGGCACCACCCCAGAATACCTGTACGCCATCTTAGTGCACCTGTGCACCACCCCAGAATACCTGTACGCCATCTTAGTGCACCTGGGCACCATCCCAGAATACCTGTACGCCATCTTAGTGCACCTGGGCACCACCCCAGAATACCTGTACGCCATCTTAGTGCACCTGTGCACCACCCCAGAATACCTGTACGCCATCTTAGTGCACCTGGGCACCACCCCAGAATACCTGTACGCCATCTTAGTGCACCTGGGCACCATCCCAGAATACCTGTATAATACTCTAGTGCATCTTTGCACAACCCCGGCATACCTGTATAATATTCTAGTGCACCTTTGCACACCCCCAGCATACTTATATAATATTCTAGTGCACCTGTGCACCACCCCAGCATACCTGTATAATATTCTAGTGCACCTGTGCACCACCCCAGCATACCTGTATAATATTCTAGTGCACCTGTGCACCACCCCAGCATACCTGTATAATATTCTAGTGCACCTTTGCACAACCCCAGCATACTTATATAATATTCTAGTGCATCTTTGCACAACCCCAGCATACCTGTATAATATTCTAGTGTACCTGTGCACCATGCCAGCATACCTGTATAATATTCTAGTGCACCTTTGCACAACCCCAGCATACTTATATAATATTCTAGTGCATCTTTGCACAACCCCAGCATACCTGTATAATATTCTAGTGCACCTGTGCACACCCCCAGCATACTTATATAATATTCTAGTGCACCTGTGCACCACGCCAGCATACCTGTATAATATTCTAGTGCACCTTTGCACAACCCCAGCATACTTATATAATATTCTAGTGCATCTTTGCACAACCCCAGCATACCTGTATAATATTCTAGTGCACCTGTGCACCACCCCAGAATATCTGTATAATAGTCTAGTGCACCTGTGCACCACCCCAGCATACCTTTGTACCATTACAGCATACCTGTGTTCCATGCCACTGTAGCAGTGTATCATCTCCATGCAGGCTTCATAAAACCCATAATCATGCTTTTTGCTGGATATTTGTTTTATGAACAAGTGAATGATCAATTTCAAATGTTTGACTAAGCATCAGTTTTAAGACCTGCCTTGACCCTCCAGTTCATTTCTGTCATTCTGTACTTGAATGGAATTTGTCACGGCGGGGCCATCACTGCAAGCTTCAATAACTGCACCTGCATGGGATTGACTCCCTGCTGACAGTGGGAATCTTTTGTCTCCCTCTCTTGAGCCAAGCCAACTTGCCTGTATCTGAAGGGGAAGCAGGCCAGTTCTGCGGACCACAGTACTGAGTACTTGAAAACACATCCTACCTTGTATGCTAGGCAGAATTAGATGCTTCCCACAGGAGAGAAAGGAAGGAAAGAGACCACTGTGCGCTAAGATCGGTGGTCCGTACTGTGTATCAGTGCTTTAATTCTGTATCTTGTTGGCATTGTTGACCTCATGTTAAGGTGAGAAAACTGGTGTTTAAATAAATTGTCACTTGGGTCAAATCACAAGGTTAATTAGTGACAGGGCTGGGACTGGAACCAGGCCTTTACAGCTCAGGCGCCCAGAGTCCTACACTACTTCCAGCAGGTCTTCAATGGTCAACTGATTAGGAAATCAGCTGCTAGTGAAAAAGGATACTGGCATCTCTACAGTTGGGGGATTTCATGGACACCCATTCTACCTCTCCCTTAGGTTATGCTCCAGGGTGTAAGATTAATAGAATCTTTGGCCTGTCCCCAAATACTCCTTGACTGCTTTGTTTAGTCTGTCTGAGATACTGCCTCTCCAAACCTCTATTTCCAATACAATAAACTCATAAGTATCCACTCGTTGGAGGCAGTCTGTTGAAAACCCATGCCACACAGAAGGGACTGCTCAAATTCCCCAATTAGTAACATGCTGTTGGTTTCGATTCTTTTCCAGGTGAAACTGGGCAGGCAGAATTCTCAGCTGAAGTGAAAGACATTTTTTTTCATTCTTTTACAAAATACATTTTTAATTTGTTTGGATTTTAAAATAAAAAAAAAGCCAATTCCAAGCACACAGTGGTGTGACCCAGATTGAGATGAACAAGGGAAGAAGGAGCAAAGAAGGTAGATGAGTCTTCCTCTAAGCCTCACTCAGCTCAGGCACGTGGACATCAGCATGAAGGAGGAAAACTGTCCAGAAACCATTCCAGCTGGGCTTCCTAACATCCAAGTGATGTGCTCTATTCTGGATCTGGCATTCAGATGTTTTATCAGTTCTCACTATGAGGAGAGGGTAGAAGGGTTGGGGAGGGGTATCTATCTGAGATGGGATCTTAGGAGCCAGAGACAGAGCTGGAATTGGGCAGGGATGGCCCGGACGTATGGGGTCAGAGTACCATAACCAAAGGCTGTGACTCAGCTAACGATGCACATGGAAGGTGAGCGCAGCATAGACAACGATATGTGCATCAAACCCCATTCCCTTCCTCTGGGAAAACAGCTGGATGACATTTCCCATCATCTATTTGGATAGGACCATGGGACTGGCCTGTTCAAACTGTAATCCAGAGATGTGGACGGTGAGATGGGAGTGCAGCTGTGCTTGGTGCACATCTCTGCTCTAAGACACCATCAAAAAAGGCATCCCCAACTCCATGCTCCCTTGCTTTATTTTATTTTTCTCCATCACTCTTATCACAACCTGTAATGGGTATGTTTATTCACTTTGCATCAGTCCTTCCCACCAGAATGTAAGCTCCAGAGGACAGAATTGCATTCTGTTCCCGCTGGCTGTCAGCCCATGTGATGTCGAGCCTCGGTTCACACCTGCTCAATCACTTACCATCCAAATCCCTCCAGGACGGAAACTCACACTCCTTTACTATTTGTTCCCTCTCCACAGCAGTTTGTTTTTTCCTTTTTTAACAGCATTTTTGAGATACAACTTGTATACATATTATAAAATTCACCCATTTGAAGTGAAGTTCAATGGGCTTTAGGTTATTTATAGAGTTATGCGACCATCACTCTACTCTAAATTTAAAACATTTTTAACACCCCAAGAGCAAACCACATACCCTATGAATAGTGATTTCTCTGCCTCCAAGCCCTAGGCCACCACTCATCTACTTCTTATCTCTATAGATTTTCCTACACCCCTAGACTTTACTTCTTCCTTCCCCTAACAATCCCATCTATCTGTACATTCATCCATCCATCTGCTACCTTTTCATCTATTCAACTACTCATCAATCTATTTGCCCATCCATCAACCCAGGTATCCATTCATTCACCCATCCATCCATCCATCCATTCATCCACCAATTTATCTATCCAGCCATTCAGCCATCTACCCCTCTATCCATTCATCAATCCATCCATATACTCACTTACTCAAAAATATGCTGAGTTCCTTCTGCACCCCAGACCCAATGCTAACCCTGGCATTAGAATGGAGAACAAGGCCACCTTGAGAAGCCTCCAGCTGGGCAGGGGAGATAGTTATAGGAAGGTGTTACTTCAATAGCACATAAGACAGGCCACCATGCAAGAAGGTGTGAACTGCTCAGACTTTGAGATTATTCAGGCACAAGACTGGAGGTCAACCTGGAATCAGGAGAGCCTGCAGACAAAGGATGGACGATGAAGGCAAAACCTCCCAGGTCATGGTATGAGGCCCGCAGCGGGGTGGGGGGTGGCCATGAAAAGCAAAAGAGATGTGAAGAGTGTAACTGCAGAGGGTTGGACAAATTGGCAAGATCCTTATTAAAGAGACTCAACTGACTTCAGTTTTGAGCAGCATCTATCCTGGTTTCTAACAGCCTGTCCTCCTAATAAGGGAAGACCACAGTCATATGACAGTTTCATTTCCCTCAATACATTCTTGGCACTTCCCTTCTTGTCTTTTCCCCCTCTATCTGGGGGTTCATTTCCTTCTGTTGGGGAAGTGTGGAGTGCAAAGCTTTGGCACCACTCCGGTGTTCCAGGAGAAGGCTTACCGCCGTCTTCTGCCCCAATCTGAAACCTCTGCGAGGGTGGAGAGATTGGCAAATCAGCGACCTGGTCTTTTACAAAACCTGAGCTGGCTGCTGGGTGCCAAGTGATGCTATCAGTTGATTAAAACACAGCCTGCCAGCTTCCTGCTTGAAAAGAAGGAGCACAATCTGATGAGGAAGGCTCCAGTCCATCACAGAATGAAGAGTTCATCACCTCCATCACCACCTGCCCCTTCCCACACATCATCAAACTTTCTGTGCTCATTTCCATGCAGCAGTGAAGCACAGAGCACACTCACAGCATGGCCCTACCCAGGATGGGGTGGTGGCTGCAGGAGGTAATCACCAGGCTCCCAGTGCCCCACTGGGCAGGGCTGCCTCTAACCAGGCACCCAAGGAGGGGTTCAAGGAGAGGGAAATCTGTCAGCTTCTCACAGCAGATGCCAGACTCAGTAGGGCATACAGCATTCTCCCCTCCCTTCTCCTCCCCTCTCCTCCCCTCCTTTTCTTCCCCTCCCCTCCCTCCTCCTCCTCCTCCTCCTCCTTCCTTCCTTCCTTGCTTCCATTAATGAATAAATATGCATCAAGATCTCTGTGAACAAACACTGTATGAGTAAATAGGAATACTATGGGAGGGAAGGGACAGGACAGAATAGAACAGGGCAGCAAAGGAAAGAAAAGAAAACAAAAGGAGAGGAAGGAAGATAGGAAGGGAGGTGAAGGGAAGGCGTAAAGCCATTGCCCACACTGGCATGGAGTGGACACGCCCGTGGGGGCAGCAAGGTTAAATTTACGTGAAGTGCTAAGAGGAAGAGGTGCATGAATTAGAAGAGGGTAGAATGGGCAGGAGCAACCAGATCGTGAGGCTCCTTTGAGGAAGTAACAACTGAGAATGAAAGTAAGTATGGTTGTGTGTTCTAGCAGAGGTAGCAGCAGATGCAAAGATCTTGTTAGAAGAGAGGTTAAGGATTCATGTAGCTCACGGGACCTATGGCAGGCAGAGAGAGAGAGGGAAGGCAGGCAGGCTTTGGGGCCGGACAAGCAGCAAGGTCTTGCAGATTCTGAGAAACAATAAGGTCTCTGTTCTGTGAGCAAATGAGCAATGTGATGGTGCTCTTATTAGACAGGCAGAGTGGCGTGATCATCTTCGCCTTCTGTCCCCTTCTCTGGCTGGCTCCTGGGAGGCTAGGCAGGAATGTGAGTTCCCCCTCCTGGAAGAGTGGCCATCTTGACAAATACCAGTGGTTGTAGGGATGGAAAAAGTGTGTTAGATGGAGTGAGGGTGAGGGGTCAGGCTAGCAATAGCATTTCCGTTGACAGCTTCATCCCACTCACTCTCTCACTGCATGGTCCAGCATCCCTTGATGGGATCTATTGTTGGACATTTTTCCACCTGGAAGACGATGAATCTCTCACAGGGCTAAGTAACCTGCCCACAGCCACCTATCAAACAAACAGCAGAGCCAAGGCCACTGCCCAAGTCCCCTGAGAACCAAGTGAATCCCCTTTGGCTTCTTACTTAACTAGTGATGACGAAGCTTGTGTAACAAGGCTGCTGTAACAATGCCTCCCAACACGGACTTCATGGACCACTATCTCCCACCCAGGAGCCAGAGGGCGCAAGGGACCCAGAACATGGCGGCCAAAGAAGGAGCAGAGCCAGGATAGCTGCGGATGACCTCAGAGGTGACTCAGCTTTTCTGGCCACAGACACGTCCGCTGGGCAATCACAGAGCTGAGTCCTTACCAAGGGTCAGACAGGTTCACTTTTCATAGCCTTTGGTCCCTGCTATGGTAGGAGGGAAGGGGTCAGTCCTTCATTTTTACAATGGGTACAGGAGACAGCTTCCCTTGGAAAAGGCCCAGGGCATATTCCAGGTGGCAGCCTGGGCCAGATGGAGTTATGATGCCCCTCGCTGTCCCAGCTTTGGGCTCAGTTCTCAAAGGGCCAGGATGGAAGCTGCACATACTGGCCCTTTGGTGATGATACTCCACAGATAGAGTCAGTGGAGCAGCTGGAAGCTGGAGAAGTGGGCGTGCGTGTGTGTGTGTATGTGTGTGCATGTGTGTGAATGCATTTTAATTAAAAACTATTTAATCAGAGAAAAGACCTGAAGGTCTGGCCTCCCAGCAGCATCAAGCATGGTGCAGCTGAGTAGGATTTAGAATCACATAGATCTGGTTTTGCGCCTTGGACCTGCCATTATAAGTTCCGTGGCCCCAGGCAAGCTGCTCAACTTTCCTCAGCCTCAATTTAATATCTATAAAAATGGACATCATGCTTCTTGACCTGATTGCCTGATTAGACTTTTATGAAAATTAACCTGATAATAAGTTAGATAATTTAGCATGAGGTGTGGTATACAGTAGGCACCAGATAAAAGCCAGGTTCCTCCAGGAACAGTGAGCTCCTCTTTAAAGCCTGTGTTCAAACCCCACCTCTCCCACGATTAGCTGTGTGACTCTGGGCAAGTGTTTTGACCTCTCTGTGTCTCCATTTTCTCACCTTTAAATAGAAATAGTAATACCTACCTCATAGAGTTGTTTGAGGGGTAAATATGTTAAGACACTCAAAGTCACAGGACAGCGATTGGCACACACGAAGCACTTCTCTTTCCTTCTCTGTCACCCATTCATTGTGTGATTTTACGACCAGTTTTTGTTGTTGTTTTTTTTTTTTTTACAAAGATGCCCTGACTCTCCAAATAGGCTGAATGTTCCTTGAGCACCAGAGCTGAGGTTTATCATTCTGATAAACCTCTGCAAGCCCAGAATGTAACAACAGTCCTACAATTGTGCACTGATTATACATTGAATTTAGTTGCATTCAATCCATGAGCACAAGCTGAGCTCAATCTGAGAAAACAACAGTTTATAAGGAAAAGATTTTTTTTTTTTAATTTCTTTAAAAGATTTAGATCAGGTGATTTAAAAGCACCATTACACTTGCAATGTGTCTTCTCTGAGCAGGAAGATCTGTTGTGTCCCTCCTGAACCCTCCTTCTCTCCAAAGGACTTAATACAACTAAAAGCAGCACACAGACTCTGTGTCTTGCCAAACAGAAGTAAGCTGAAAATGGCCCATGGGCGGCCAGCGGCTGGCAGAGCGCATATGAATGAATTAGCAAATTAGCAGAAACGACTTCTGCTGAAAAACTAATAAAGCATCCATCCAATAATGGGATACAGTTTTAACTGATGGAACTCTATAAGAATCTTGCAGACGAAAAATCTGGACCACCGTGGATAGTGGGAGGAATTTTGGAAGCACTTACTGATTGCTTCAACACACATAACAGAGAAAAGGAAAGGTCAAGAGATAATAAACCTGATTACAGAGTGTCTCGCAGGACTCTCTGATAACCATCGCTTCCCTGCTCACCCATGACCTTCCCTGCTAGCTCAGGAGCCCCTTGCTCCATTTAGGGCTCATCTCCCTTGATTTTTAGAGGCGGAAGTGTAGTGATAGGTAAGAGAAACATTTGTGGTTCCCCTGGAATTCCAAATTAGTAGCTGCAGAATGAGAAAAAGAACTTCATGTAAAATAAACAACACCGACTTTTTAAAAATGGTTATTTTCACTCATCCTTGGAAAAACTTTAGAAAGTGATCTTATATTCACCCTGGTTTGTTTGCTTATTTATTTATTTAACTCTTAGGACAATCTGAGCAAATACAGACACAAGCCCCGTGTTTTTCAGAACTAAGACGTAAACATAAAAGTCTCGCTCAAAGTCTGATTTCACATCCTCCTGGCTTTCAGTCCCTAGGTTCTGGGAAATATGTTCGAGATAAAAGATTCTCCAGCGTAAGGAGGTTCGGTAGACAGTGGTGTTTGGTTATTGCTCATGCGGCCCAAGTCACATAGCTATCTTCAGAGCAGGACTTACCAGTGCCTTCAATGTGCTAGTTAATAACTGGCATTACGAATCCCCAAGATGGAGAGAGAGCATAAAATGGTTCTCAAATTCATTTGACCACCAGCTTTTCTCTGGAACATTACTTAGACGAATAATTAACTATCCTAAAAGAAATCAATCCTGTTGCTTTTCACCCTGGGAAGGATACAGCCACGTCTTAGAAATAAAGCTGATCGCAGATCATACTTATAGCTATTCCATGGCCTGGCATGTGGAGGTCTCCCTCCACCTTCCACAAGGCAGATTTTGAGTAGACTAGTTAACATATTCTAAGCAGTCCATCCTAAACATGCTGCCCAGATATGGTACAGGGTGAATCAGTGGTTTCCATTTGGTGGTGGGAGGTGGGAGAGGTTGGGGAGGCCTAAAGTTCCACTCCTTTTTGCAAAGAACATCTGTTGACATCTCCCCCAAAACATTGTTTTATATACCTTCATCAAGCCCTTTTACTTAAGTAAGTAGGAGCCACTTGGTTATAGAACCTCCAATTTTTAATGCTAAGAACATTGTCTCTAATGATGAACCAGCACCAAAAAATATATCCCATGTGACTCCAGTTTCGTGAAGTTCAACACCAGGCAAAACTAATCTACGGTGATAGTAGTCAGAGTGGTGGCTATTTCAGGGAGACATCGACTGGAAATCGGCCTGAGGGAGGAGCCCTCTTGGGTGCTGAGAATATTCTGTATTTTGATCTGAGTGCTGGATATATGGGCATAATATGTGCATATAAAAATTCATGGACCTGTTATACGCTTAAGAATTGCACATTTCACTGTATTATTTAATCTCAAAAAATTAAAAGAACTGAAATGACTGAAAAAAAAGGTGTTTTTTTTGGTTTGGGGCAATTCTGAAATGTTTTTTAAAATGAGGAAAAAGAACAGAAAGCAAAAGCCCTCTTACCCATTTGGATCCCATCCAAAGATATGAATAATTCTCATGCTCCCTTTGGGAAAAATCCTATTTTATTACCCCAGATGCAAAAGGTTAATGTGAAGGGAAGACAGAGGAAAATATGGCTCACTGTCTACACAGACCTAACGCTTCTCAACTTCGGAGAGCAGATCCTTGGTCAGGAAGGACTCTGGGTGGCTCTGGAGCACCCCAAGTTGTTGGGAATCTCCACGGTGGCTAAGAATCCCTCCCCCTTGCTCTTGATGGTAAACAGCTCTGCTTTCATGTTTGCATATGGATGAAACTTTCCAGCCTGCATTTTAAATGAGAATCTTTCCACGCAGGGGATAAGGCCCTGTGCTCACAATGCTCAGATCGAGAAGATACAAGGAAATTAGACAGCCTGTCAATCCATTTATCCGAGAGGGATGTGGTTACAAATCAGTGGGAGAAGGATTTGCATTGAGAATCGAAAAGTAGAAGTCTCAAGACTTAAAAAGTCTGTCCCTGGAGACCTGGAGTGACGCATTGGCGTGCCTGGTGCTGCCACCACGGATCACTCATCCTGCCCATTCTCATTTAGAAGAGCAGGCGGAGGCAAAGAGCACGCAGAGGGAAAGAGCTGGGCTCTCTCTGGGAACTGTCACGGGCCTGCCATCCAGGCTACCCTTTGTGAACCTGCCTTTTCCTCCAGTTAATGAAGAAAATCAAACCTTGTGAGGACTTTAGGAGACCAGCAGGGGAAAAACACCTTGCGTTGCATGTCCAGAAATGTTAGGTCCTCTTCTCTCACCCCCTTACCATCCAGGTGCAGCTGGGAGGGAAGGCTCTGGGGTGAGCCTGCCTGGGACTGGAGCTTGGTCCTGCCACCTGGTACACTGGTGACCTTGGACAAGTTCTAGAGCCCTCATAACCTTTCTATGTAAACGGAAGTCTGTCATGTTACATTCCACTAACGCCCAGGTCTACCCTGAGAATGGCATTAATAAAGCAAGGAACAGGTCAAACATGCTATCTGGATCACAGATTGTGCTCCTTACATTGTAGGATGCTAGCATTATTTTATTATTAATATTATTACTATTATTGGAGAGACTGAAGGAGCCAGTTTTCACGTTAGGCAGCTTTCAAGGGGACAATGCATCTCAGCCATATAGAAGTTAATATACCCTGTGTCTTGCTATGGCAGAGGCACCCTTAGAGAATGCAGTGCACAAAGCAGCCTTCCTACCTTTCATTCACCAGCCTTCCTAGAGCATATCACTAGGATTAATATTCCCTTGAATATCACCTCAATTAAAAAGTTAATTAAGAAGAACTGAAATGACTGAAAGGAGCCTTTAGTGTCATGCCCTAGGCAAGGATAAGGCAGGTCACCTCTCCTTCCAGACTTTGCTCCTGCCCTGTTGACCTGCCAGGGCAGAGAACATAGTGCCATGAAACCAAAGGGAGGGATGAACTACCTCAAACTACTCAACTTAATTTGTTGATGCCTAAAACTAGAGAAGCACTGGCAATGATTTGGAATCATTCATTCATTTCTATACCCATCTATCCACTTACCCATTCAGCTACTCATCCATCCATCCACCCACCCATCCACCCGTCCCCACATATCCATCCATCTATCCACACATCCATTTTCCATCCATCTATCATCCATCTATCCATCCATTTGGCCATGCATCCACTCACCCATTCACCTGCCCACCTATCCACCCATCCCCACACATCCATCTATCTACACACCCATTATCCATCCATCTATTCATCTATCTATCCATCCATTCATCCATCCATCCACCCACCCAACCCACTCATCCACCTATCAATTGACACATCCATTATCCATCCATCTATTCATTTATCTATCTATCCATTTGCCCACCCATCCACTCATCTGTCCATCCACCCACTCATCCCCACACATCCATCTATCCACACATCCATTGATCTACCCATCTATTTATCTAACTATCCATCCATTTGCCCATCTGTCTATTTATCCACCATCTATTCATCCATCCATCCATCCATTTACCCATCCATTTATTCATCCATCTACCCATTCATCTACTCATCTATCCATCCATCTAGCCATCCAACCTTTGTGTGCTGAGTATGTGTTATGCATCAGTTTCCATGATAAAGATGGGGATATAAAGCTGAGTAAGAGGAGGTGAGCCCCTGGGAGATTCTCAGAAAGAGAGCAGATGGACAATCTTACTGCATGAGGGAAGGGCAACAGTAAAGGGAGGAACTGCCCTATTGGAGAACAGAACTACCTCATTCAGTCTAAGTGATCAGAAGAAGCCCCTTAGAGGAGGAAACCTCTCAGACTTGAAGAAGAGGTAGAGAGGAGATCCAGAGAGAAAAGACAACATGGCCGAAGAAATGGCCTGAGAAGCTGAGTGTTAAACTCCCTTGCAGGGCAGAAGATGAGGGTGAAATAGAAGGCAAAGCTTCAGGGTATGGAAAGTGTTGTGCTCTGACTAAAGGCCTTGTGCTTTATCTGGTAGGAGACAGAAGGCCAGGTAGAATGTGTCTGTGTGAAACACAGCCAGCTTAGCTTTTCTGACAGTGATTCCGGCCAGGATGGAAAGAGACAAGAGTGGTCAGGGGCTGGCAATGGCCAAAACCTGAGCAGTGATGACGACCTGAAGAGAAGGGCAGGCACTCTACAAATGCTTGTGAGGTAGAGCATAAGGTAGATGGAAAAAGCCAATAAAAGATGAAAGCCAGTATCTCATAAGGAAAGACAAGTCGGTTTAGAACAGGTATGTCCACGTGTCTCCACCAATGTGTGGCAAGTTAGAGACGTCCAGGAGGCAGTTATATTTCAAATCAAAGGCAGATAGAATGAAAAGATAAAAGGGCCAAGGATGACCCATCAGGGAACCCCAATGTCAAAGCGGCAGCCATTCTGCGGGTGATCTGCCTGAACTGCTGTGCAACTTTAAAATATCCTGGACATAGGCACGGCTGGAAATCTCCCTTAGTCTTGACTGAATAACCAGCCTTTGAAATGAGGTAGAAATAAAACCATCACCCCAGAGACTGAGATGCATCAAAACTTTCTGTACCCGAGGAAACCCAAGACCTGTGTGGGCTGGGCTAGCATCCCGTGGAGATGCTGGAGAGGGGATTCCTCTGCCTGAAAGCACTAGCTGAGCTTTAAGATTCCCTGGTTTTAATTAGATAAATAAATTATGATACACTCATACAATGCAATTCACTGCAGCCTTTAAAAAAAGAATGAGACAGATCTATATGTACTGACATCAACAGATACCTCAGATATATGGTTAAATGAATATAGATATATATGCACGCACACATACATACATATACACAGACATGCAAAAATATATTATAAGACTTGGAAAAATGTATTGCAGACTGTTACAGATATCGGAAAGTGGTACAAAGTACTTTCACTCTCAAAGTTATATGCACTAAGAAATACAGATATGAGTTGGGCATGGTGGCTCAGACCTGTAATCCCAGCACTTTCTGAGGCCGAGGCAGGCAGATCATGAGGTCAGGAGTTCAAGACCATCCTGGCTAACACAGTGAAACCCTATCTCTACTAAAAATACAAAAAATTAGCCAGGCCTGGTGGCGCACGCCTGTAGTCAGAGCTACATGGGTGGCTGAGGCAGGAGAATCGCTTGAACCCAAGAGGCGAGGTTGCAATGAGCTGAGATCATGCCACTGCACTCTATCCTGGGCAACAGAGCAAAACTCCATCTCAAAACAACAAAAAAAAGGAAATACAGATGATATATTTGGTTTGTGCTGAGAACAACACTGACAATGATGCAGTGAATGTGACACGGTTGTGACATTTCTAACTGTCCAGGTCCCGCTCCCGGGCTGTCATGTTCCCCAGAAATGGGCTCTGTGATGTCAGAATGAATGGAGGAGGAAGAGGCAGGGTGATTTGCTGAGGGTGTTTGGTGGGTTACGGTCAGAAAAGACATCCAAACAGAGATAACCAAGGGAACTGCAGGCGCAAGCTGGGGACGTCAGGTTACAAATCAGAGAAAATGGTGATGAGAATCAATAAAAGCAAACATGCCACACATAGTCTGAATTCAGAATGGACAGGAATGGAAAGGGAAGGTGAGAGGGGAGGGTAAGCAGTTCCAGGCGGGACAGGGTCCTTGAGACCCAGAAGCCTGATAGCCTGTGGAGCTGACGATATGCTTTCAATACTGAGGGCTGAAAACAGCAGTGAGGGCCTGACTCAAAGGCACGTCAGTAATATTAAAAATGGGGCAAACACCAGCCTGAGCAGGCGGTTAGATGAACACAGTGACTGGGAGGTAGTAGCTGCCTCATGAAATTAATCAGATCTTAGATGTGGATAGAACCCTCGGCCTGCCAAACAAACCAGCAAACAAAACTCTTTCCCTGTGGCGTTCGATTGCATTCTTAGTACAGGTTCTTCTTCGGAGAACACAAGAAACAGGCAGAGAGCCAGCTTCGCAGTCCCGAGCCCCAATCAGTTCTGAAGTTGTCACACCACTGCCCCACTTCCCCTTAGTGAAATCAATCACTGACATCCCAGGTGGAACCTTGGTTTCCAAGCCTGGGTATCCTCTGCCTCCCGGTGGTAAATGAGCCTGGATTTGCATGCGCTGCTGCTATGCCCAGAATGCCCAGCAACTAGCATGTAACAAAATAAAAAATGTTCTGCTCCAGACAAGTAAATTAGGCTGACTGATGAACAATTTTTCTTGAGAACATCTGCTTACCTAAACCCAATAAACTAAGCCCTGAAACGTTTCCTCCTATCAGCCTTGGGATAGTGCTGGCTAGAGAGATAGGAAATGGATGATTGAGAATCTCTTCCTCTTAAAGAAATGGAGGAAAGGGGGATTTTAGTGAGTAGAATTCGGACCTCCTCCAGCTGTGAGTGCAGTCCCTCTGCCCAGCCAGACCTCCATAAACAACGTGCCTCCTCTTCCTCTTCTTTTCTACATAGCTGGAACTGACAATGAGGGCTTGAGAAACCCCAGTCCAAGCTATTAATTAATTAATTAATTAAAAGTCAAGCTCAAAACATTTTCCCCAAGTCCCCAAGACTATATTGCAAAGTTCTCTGTGGATAAAAAGAGCCTGTTTGAAAATAAAACAAAGTGCCCCCATGAGACAGAGCAGGCATGGGCATGAGAATTGAGTACCTAAGGGTCTGCTCAAGCCAACACTGCCCCAGTGGAACTCCCAGACCAGACATAAAGAATGCAGGCAGCGGGGCATTTACTAGACCCACTTGGGGCTGGGATTAGGGTGAGGTGAGTGACGCATTCATTCTGGGTGCAAGAGTTAAGGGAGCACCGAATTCAACACTATAATTAATACAAAAAATCAAAACAAATACAAAACAATCCATGATGTGCAGTGTACTAGAATTTTAAAGAAAGCCAGGATCTGACCCTTTATTTGCACAATTTACATTATTCAGCTCACCCTTATCCCTGCCCTTTTGCTCCTATTTAGCAAAAGAAATAAAAAAGATGCTTTTGATTCAGCAACCCCCCTGTCCCAGGTTCAAACCCAACAGAAATGCACAGGTAGCCGTTTCACTAAAAGACACATCCAGAAACTTATTAGGAGGTTAGTGATTGGGAGGGGTATGGAGGGCGTCTGCAGAACTGATTTTGATCCATGTCTTAACATAGGTGCTGGTTATGTGGATGTTTGCTTGCTTTTTCTTCATTCCTTCCTTCCTTCCCTCCCTCCCTCCTTCCTTTTTCCTTTCCTACTTTCCTTCCTTCCCTTTCTTCTCCTTCTTTCTTTTCTCTCTCTCGCTCCTTCCCTTCCTTTCCTTTTCTTCTTCCTTTCCTTGCTTTGTTGAGGCAGAGTCTCACTCTGTCATCCAGACTGGAGAGCAGTGGCACAGTCTCAGCTCACTGCAATCTCCATCTCAAGGGTTCAAGCAATTCTCCTGCCTGGGCCTCCTAGGTAATTGGGATTCCAGGCATGCGCCACCATGCCCAGCTAATCTCATATTTTTAATAGAGATGGGTTTCACCATATTGGCCAGGCTGGTGTTGAACTCCTGATTTCAAGTGATTCACCTGCCTTGGCCTCCCAAGTGCTGGGATTACAGGTGTGAGCCACTGTGCCCAGCCTTGGTTACGTGGATTTTCAGAAAATAAAAATCCATTAATTTGTGGTCTTTTATTTCATTAAGAAGACTAAAGATTTGGTAAAAGGGTGGAGCTAATGACTTGCTTTATGAGTAATGACTTGCTTTATGAGGTGGACATAAAGCTTGCTTTATGAGTATTTCTCATGGCAACATTTTCTTTGAGGTGGCCTGGAAAGGAGACATCAATACTTCTTGAGAAGACAAGTTCCAAAGAAAGATCTTTTCTTCCCCCAAAGCCTTATCAAGAGCGAAGAGCTGCCCCTGAGTCTCTATCCTTCGTGGGTGTGTATTCGTAAAACTGAAGTGTTTCTTTCCCCACCGACCTGAGGGCCACAATCCCTGGTTATATCAGGAGTTCCCTGAAAATTAGGCTCTTTCAAAAAACCCAGGATTTATGATCCCTGGCTCATTTCCACGGTGACAGGAAGTGGGAAATGTCTCCACTGCTTTTCCAAAGCCTTCTATCATGTTCAGCCTAACCAGGAATCCAGAGCTGGTAAACACGGCTGTACTGGTTTTCCATTGCTGCCATAACAAGTGGCCACGAACTCTGTGGTGAAAAGCAATACAGATTTATTATATTATAGTTCTGGAGGTCAGAAGTCCAATATGACTCTCAGTAAATGAATGCTAGGGGATTAGCAAGCTGTGTTTCTTTCTGGAGGTGCTGGGGGAATAACAGGTTTTGCTCATCCACCAGGTTGGCAGAATCTAGCTCCATGCAGTGGTAGGACTGAGGTCTCTGTTTCCTGGCTGGCTGTCAGTGGGAGTGGCTCTCAGTTCCCAGAGGGCTTTCTTCTCCTTGTACAAAGCTCCCTATATCTCAGAACCAGCCACAGGGACTCAAATCATCCTCATCTTCCATCTCTGGGAACACACCCAGGACAGGTTCTCCACTTTTAAGGACTCATGTGATCCAAGTGTACCCCCACCCCAGGATAATCTCCCACCTCAATCACATCTGCACAGTCCCTAGGGAGAAAACCCCCCACTATTTTTCTATATAGTACTCATACCACACTTCCGGCACCAAATGTGTGGGAGTTTTCCCATACTAACCAATGCCCCCATACTCAGCAGATACTGACCGCGTGTCCCGATAGCTGCCTGGAGTTATGAAGATTACACAGATGAAGGGCTCAGTCCCATGAGACTGATCCCATTTCAGATATCAGTCATAAGTCTGGGCCTCTGGTCCATCTGACAAACTAGTTATAAATTGGGGTTCCCAAGTCTCCCTCCTTGGGTTCTATAATTGGCTAGAATGGCTCATAAAAGTCAGGGAAATGTTTACTTACACTGAAGGGCATAAGTTAGAAACAGCCAGATGGGAGCAGGGCATAGGGAAAGGCGTGGTGAGTGGGGAAAGAGCTTCCATTTCCTCTCCAGGTGTGTCACCCTCCCAGAACCCTGATATGTTCACCAACCTAGAAGTTCTCCAAACTAGGTAGTTTAGAGTTTTTCCAGAGGCTCTCTTAGATAGGCACAATTGGCTAAATCATTGGTCGTAGGTGACTGAACTCAAAACTCTAGCTCCTGTCCTCTCCCCGGAGGTTAGGGGGCTGAAAGTTTCAGCCCTCTAATCGCACAGTAATCATCCTCCATTCTCCAAGACTCACCTCATTAGCATAAGTTCAGGTATGGTTCTATGGAGTTTATTATGAATAGAGAAATATGTGGCCAAACTAAGTGGCTCATGCCTGTAATCGCAGCATTTTGGGAGGCCGAGGTGACAGGACTGCTTGAAACCAACAGTTGGAGACTAGCCTAGACAACATAGTGAGACCCCATCCCTTAAAAAAAAAATTTTTTTTAAGGGGCATAGTGGCTTGTACCTGTAGTACCAGCTACTCAGGAAGATGAGGTAGGAGGATCACCAGAGCCCAGGAAGGCAAGGCTGGAGTGATCCCTGATCACACCACTGCACTCCAAACCAGGTGACAGAACTGTCTTAAAACATAAATAAAGATGCTCACCCTACTTCTATCACTCAGGAAGTTCTGGGAGTTTTAGAAGCTTTCATACCAGAAACCAGGGTCAGAGAACACATATATATTTCTTCTTTTGCCACAGTTTCTTTTTGCCAGGTAAGGTAACATATTCATAGGTTCCAGAGATTAGGGCATGAATATTGCTCTGTCTGTCACAACTGTTAAAATGAATCTTTTCTCCTAGTTTTTATGCTATCTCAGAATATTGATGCTCAAAATTCTCCAGCTTCCCTTGTGCTGATGAAGAAAAGGAATTAAGACTTGCATGGGACTTCTCCAAGAAGCAGGAACAATCTCTACACTGGTCCATTCATCCAACAAATATTTGAGTACCAGCCACAGGTCAAGCTTAGTTCTGGTACCATGGACACAGGGAGGAACAAATCAGAAATATCTCTGCCTTTATGGAGTTTCTATTATAGTGAAATGGAGACAACACACAAAAATTAATTAAAATAAATGGATTGATAGGCAGTTCCTAAAATGACTTCAGTCAATTTCCCCTGAATCCCTCTATGGTTGAGCCATGAGATAACCACAGTCTTGGCCACCATTTTTTTTTCTACAGCCTTGTGAAAGATTCTGAGCTAGAGGATCTAGCTAAGCCATGCCTAAGTTCCTGACACGCAAAAATTATGAGATAAAGATGTTGCTATTTTAAAGCCACTAAGTGTAGGAGTATTTATTATGCAGCAGTAGCTAACTAGTATATGTGTTACGTCAGATTAAAATAAGTCCTAATTTTTAAAAAATACAGCAGGTAAAGAGAATAGGAAATTCCAGAGAAGAATTCGGCTGGATTTGGGGAAAGAGTCATTTGGGAAGATTCCAGATGGTACTGTAACAAATATAAGACTCAAAAAGTGTTTCTAAGCAGTCATCATTTCTGAGAAGGGTGGGGTTTTCTGACATTGACTAGCAAAATCAGCAGGCTTAAAACTGTTGTACACAGTGAGTTTCAAAGACAGAACCTAAATTCTCTTACTGTACTTTATTACTCTCCCTGCATGACACTCCTCAGGTTCTGTTATCACAGCTGCTACTAGAAATTCTCTGAGTTTTATTAACAGAGCAGTTTCTTGCTGTGGTATTATATAACATACTTTGGATATCTGCCTTCAACTATATAAATTGAGAATTTCATATGGATACAGTTTTCAAAGGAGGGACTTCACATGAGGGAGTTCTTCTCTTCAAAATGCAGATGGCAGGGTCTAGAGATGCTTCAAATGCAAGCACATTTAATAAACAATGGGGCTAAGAAAATAAACACACCAGCGGAAAGAGGAGCAGAGCTTGCCCATGGCATCTAGTGTTGTTCAAATATGTAAATTCATCTCTGTAGTCAAGTATGTTTTGATTTTCTAGAATCTGATCATCCAATCATGACGAATCCCTCTGATTATTTTTTTTTTCCTTGCAAGTTACAATTTAAGGTTCTCCACAGTAGCAGTGGGCCAGAGAATATTGGTGGATGTAATTCTTGGTCTCGGTTGAGGCAGAAACTTAAGTGAGTGTAACGATTTATATGATCAAATAAAAGCTTCTGAATAATAATAATAATAAAAGCATCTTTTCTTCATCTCCCAAATCTCTTAAGTCATTTAGTGCCTCCACCAAAATGCAGTGCCAGTGACTGTGTTGAAACAGCTTAAATGGTGGCACATAAATTCTCACTCTCTTTTACAAAGGAAGTCTCAGAAATTTGCAAAGGATTAATTGATCTCCCCTTGCCTCTGAATGCTCCTATTTAAAACAAACAATAATACAGAAGAAAAAAAATCTTACTGCAAGGCTGTTTGCATTGCTATAGATAGGTGCTGGTCTCCCCTTAGAAGGCATCCTTTTTTACAAGGATGGATCAAATGCTGCCAAGTACGCCCCTCAACTCTCCTCAACCCCTCTGCCTGTCTGCTTCCTCTGCCCCTTTTAGCTGTGAGTGCCTCCCATGAGACCCAGCAGCGCTGCTATGTACAGTTGTGCTGGCTGTGCACTGCACAAGGTCACTGATCGAGGAAATAAACTAGGCCTATACCTAACTCTTTTCAAATTTGCCATGCCACAAACTCTGCCAGCAGGAAGAGATGCCTTTATCTTATTCACTCCACACACCTCATTCACCCCACACGCCTCTTGGGTCTGCAGTGACCCCAAGACCAGGAATTTAGTGAGGTCTAGACCTGGGGGTTCATCCTGGTCATTGCTTGAACCCCAGCAACCAGCACAATCCTTGGCATATAATGACCACTCAATAAATGCTTGCTCATGATTTGCTGAGTACATTAATGAAGTAATTGGAAGAGACAAGGAAGCAGAAAAAAGGAAGCCTCTGAATTTTTCCCAGCAAATCAGAGAAAGCTCAGACTGTGGTGAATATGGCACCCTGAACCCTGCAATTCCTTGCTCACCTGTCTGTTTTTTGGGTTCGTACTGACTCACGTATTTTGCTAGTCTTCTGGTGTGACCTCTCCTCTGAGCTCTCCCAGTTCTAGAGACTAGAAGGCATCAGTCTGAGAGCAACAAGATATGCACAGAGATTATAAAAATAAAGGGAGAGGAGAGGAAGAAAGTGTGACTTTCCATCCCCTCCTGCCCTTGCCCCCAGATGAAATCAGCAGTACTGCTCATCTGTAAGATGCTTTCGCAGAAATCATTAAACTGGCTTACTGAGGTGTGGCCAGGTGGAAAGGAAGTGCTGGCATCTTAGCTCCAGCACTTGGGCACATTTGCTAAGTATAACCATAGATTGTAACAACTTAGATCAAGAGGCAGCAACCTTTATTTGTAAAGGGCCATGTAGTCTCCATTATAGCTTCTCAGCTCTGATCATTGTAGCAGAGAAATGGCCATAGATAGTATGTCAAGGAGTGGGAATGGCTGGTTCCACCAACATCTTACTTATGGACACTAGAATTTGAATTTCACATAATCCGTATGTGTGATAAAGTCATATTCTTATAAGAAATTTGTTTTCAACAATTTAAAACGCAAAAGCCATTCTTAGCTTGTAGGCAACAGGAAAACAGGCTTCAGGCTAGCTCTGGCCTGTGGGCTGCACTTTGCCTGCTCCCGGTTTAGGCTGTGCTTACCCAGTGACCGACACTGTGCCAAGTTCTATACCAGACCCTTGACACAGAGGCTATTAGTACCCCCATTTCACACACAGGGACAGAAACAGAGACGTTAGGCACCTAACTGAAGTTCACATGCCTGGTCAGTGGAAGTGCTGGGATTCAAACCCATGAGTTTGTCTCCAAAGCCCTTGCACATAACATAACCCCTGTGCTACCCTAGCCCAGTATTCAAGTGCTGCTTTTTTCTCTTACAGCCCTTGGAAGTTAAGAATACTTTGGTAATTTGCTTATTCACTTGTGAATCCATCCATTCATAAAAACCTCTCCTTAGGTATGGAGTATATAGAGACACTTCTGCACCATCCTTGACTCTTAGGACAGTCTAGTGGGCAAGACAGAGGTGTAGCAAGGAATTATGGATCTCCATCTGGATGTTTTAAGACTTTACAGAGAGGAGAGTAGGAAGCACTCCCTAGATAGGCAGAGTAGCACAGACATTTCAGGGGGATTATTAATTGAAGGCTCAGAAGTATTTCAGAGCCTACTTGCTATCTCCACTGCATGAGTCATTGAAGCCAACTTGCAGTCTCCATCATGTTAGTCATCTTTGCTGCAGTGAGAACCATTCCCCAGATCTCTGTGAAGTATGATAGCAAGCATCTATTGCTAACACCCTTGTTTGAGGCTGGGCTGCATCAGCTGGTGTGACCTCTCCTCTGAGCTCTCCCAGTTCTAGAGACTAGAAGGCATCAGTCTGAGAGCAACAAGATATGCACAGAGATTATAAAAATAAAGGGAGAGGAGATGAAGAAAGTGTGACTTTCCATCCCCTCCTGCCCTTGCCCCCAGATGAAATCAGCAGTACTGCTCATCTGTAAGACGCTTTCGCAGAAATCATCATTAAACTGCTCCAAGCTGCAGGTCAGGTTGGGTCTGTTCCTTTTGGGTATCATGCTCACCACAGAATGAAGGAGTATCTGAGATACCAACATCTGGGACACAGTCATCTCATGGCGTGGTGGCAGGAGTGAGCAGAGACGTACAAACTGTCAATGACAACTCCACCTACCACAGGGAGAGGCACTGCAAAAGCACATGACATAGAAGCTGCAGTGGGTGGAATGGGGGCTTCCTGCTAGGGTCTGAATGTTTATGCTTCCCTAAAATTCACGTGTTGAAATCTAATCACCAATGTGATGCTATTAAGAGGTGGAGATTTGGGAGGTATTTAGGTCATGAGAAGGGTCATCATGAATGGGGATAGTGCCTTTATAAAAAGAGGTCCCAAAAAACTGCCTTGTCCCTCCCACCATATGAAGACACAGCGAGAAGGCACCATCTTTGAACTAGGAAGTGGTATCTAAGACACCAAACAGGCTGGCACCCTGATTATAGACTTCCCAGCTCCAGAACTGTGAGAAATAAATTTCTGTTGTTTATAAGCTACCCAGTATTTTATTTTGGCAGCCTCAAAAGACAAAGACACTTCTTCCAAAAAACATGTCCATGTCCTAATCCGTAGAATCTACAAATGAGAATCTTATCGGGTACAATTTGTGATTTAGCTACAGATCTGGAGGAGTTTGTTCTGGATTATTCAGGTTGACCGTAAATGCAGTCCCATGTATTATTGTAAGAAAGAGGCAGAGGGAGTTTAAGGGCAGACACATAGACAAGGTGACAAGAAGACAGAAGGAAGAGATACAGCAACAAGCCAAGGAATGCCAACAGAGTTGGAAGAGGCAAGGACCGCACCTTTGCTTAGAGCCTCCAGAAGATCCACGGCCTTGCGGACACCTCAGCTTGAGACTTCTGGACTCTAGAACTTTGAGAGAATAAATTACTATTGGTTTAGGTCACCCAGTTTGTAGTATTTTGTTACAACAGCCACCAGAATTTAATGCAGAAGCTAAATCTTAGAGAGAGAGAGAGAGAATAAGGAACTGAGCAATAATCCCATCTGCCCTCTCCCAGTAGGCTGCTGCCTACTAGGTGGTATATGCCTCTGGGGTTAGAGAAACCTCTGTCTGCACAGCAGCCTTCCGGGTTATGGTGACCTAGACAAAAGCCTCCACAAGACCTCTGCCTGCAGAAGGACAGACACCGTGTGTCATAGCCCAGTAGTTGCTTGTCATGGAAGTTCCCCTGCCTCCAGCCATCCTACTCCGTCTTCTCTCTAAGCCACTGTTTGTTCACACCAGGGGAGAGATTATGAGCCATCTCGCCAAGAGGCTGGGTAGCTCTAGGTAGAAAAGTACCCAAAGTTCCCTCCATTTAATCTCCCTAGGGCTCCGGACATGCTCCCTGGGAAGCGCTCTGGGACTTGTCTCTGGGAAGGTACATGACATCAGCATCATAGAGGTTTTTAACTAGAGGAGTAAAAACAGCATCAGTGGGGAAGCAAACTGACTTTCTGCTGGAAGCTTTGGGACTCATGGAGGCTTCCGTCTCTTACTCACTGGATGAGACATGTACGTAGACCTTCTCAAAGGGTGTTGGGTAGAATCTTGACCGCTGACTCAAAATACTGAAAGCCCAGTTTCTCTATTAGGGAAAATTCACTGCCATATATTTTGGTGTTGCTATATCCTGATCACGGGCTGGCTCTTGTTGCTCTAAGCAGAAAAGATCTGACCTAACACTAGTGCCTTTGTTGCCTAGGGCTTCCACAAAGGAAGCCCGTAGCAGGTGGGCTCCATCAAGAGAAATGTACTCCCTCCCAGTTCTAAAAGTCCTAAATTAAGGTGTCACCATACTCCCTCTGGAGACCCTGAGAAACCACCCCAAGTGTTCGTCCTGGCTTCTGGTGGTTGCCAGCAATCCTTGGTGTTCTTTGGTTTCTGTCTACAACGTTCTAGTATCTGCCTCCTTGAAGGATTGCCACGTCCTTCTTCTCTCTGTGTCTCTGTTGGCGTTCACTCCCCTTGTCTTTTTTAGATGGAGTCTTGTACTGCTGCCCGGACTGGAGTGCAATGGTATGATCTCAGTTCACTGCAACCTCCGCCTCCCAGGGTCAAGTGATTCTCCTGCCTCAGCCTCCCGAATAGCTGGGATTACAGGTGCCACCACGCCCGGCTAAGTTTTTGTACTTTTAGTAGAGACAGGGTTTCACTATGTTGGCTAGGCTGGTCTCGAACTCCTAACCTGGTGATCCGCCCACCTCAGCCTCCCAAAGTGCTGCTCTTCCACTTTTAAGGGAATCAGCCATTGGATTTAGAATCCATCCTAATCCAGTATAACCTCACCTTAGTTAATTTCATCTGCAATAACCGTATTTCCAAATAAATTCATATTCTGGGCTTCTGGGGGGACATAAATTATTCAGGGGGGATACCAGTCAACCCCCCAGAACAGGCAACAGGTGTTTCTGCCTTTCTATTGGCAGTGAATCCAGCAGAAGTCTTTATTTTACACCAAAATGCAGGAGGCCACATTGCATTCACAGTCTATGTTAAATTTTCCTGATTGGTAAATTTTTACTACACAAATCTCACAGAGACACCCTGATCCCCTAACTTCAATGTTGATGCTGAAATTATGCTGAGTGTCAAAATTACATCAAACAACTAAGTTATTTCCACCAGAAAAAATTTGATTATTTCACTTTGATTTACATGGCATTTTCCCCCCTCACCTAGAAAAGCTGACTTTGAAATCCCCTTCGGCACTGGACAATGAGAAGCAGGCTGTGTTTTCGATGGGAAAGAAAACTTCCATTACATTTGATACGTTTTCTCTCCTTGATTTGAATGTTATAATTGGATTGGTGAGATATTTATTAGGAACTCTGTGTTCTCCCTCCCCACCCAACTGCTTGAAGGGCACCTCTTAATTTGCTCTAGTCTTTGGACTTCTGAGAAGCGGCTGTGAGGTATTATTTCCAACAAAACTCATTTCTTTCAAACATTTATTTAAGGGTATCATTTTCTTAATAATTCTGAGGATAATTCAGAATAATTTTCACCGCCACTGCAACTTTTAACTTCAATGAATATGTGTCATCTATTTCTCCCAGCTGAGTCCCCTCTCAAGAGCCTCTTGGTGACAGCCAGAAGGACTCAGAAAGGTACGTACAGTGGAAAGAGCATGACTCCTGAGATCTGGCTACTTCCACCAGCTTCACCATTGACTAGCCAAGCAGAAGCCTGCTGGCCTGTCTACCTATGGCTAAAATAAGAGCATTAGACTTAACAAGTAGCCTCAAAACTTTTAAAGCTTCTTTAAAGAGTGTTTCACCTCACTCTTAACTTTCAGAACAACATGAAAAGCAGAATAAAGACTCATCGGACCAGGCACAGTAGGTCACACCTATAATCCCAGCATTTTGGGAGGCCAAGGTGGGTGGATGGCTTGAGCTCACAAATTTAAGACCAGTCTGGGAAATATGACTAAACCCTGTCTCTACAAAACATACAAAAATTATGTGGGCGTGGTGGTCTGTACCTATACTCTCAACTACCTAGGAGGCTGAGGTGAGAGGCTGGCTTGAGCCCAGGAGGTGGAGGTTACAGTGAGATGAGATCACACCACTGCAACCCAGCCTAGGTAATAGAATTAGACATTGTTTCTCAAAATAATAATAATAAAAAAATAAAAAAAAGACTCATTAGCTCAATCAGAGGTTGCCTGTGGAGAGTCATAGGGGACTAATTGTAAAAAAAAAAAAAAAAAAAAAAAATCTAAGGAAACCCTCTAGGGTGATGGAAATATTCTTTATCTTCTTTGACATGGCATTTACATGTGGTAATCCACTCATGAAATTCATCAAACTGTACACTGAAACTGCACACATCTTAGTATATATAATTACACCTCAATAATGCTGATTCAAAAGCTACCTGCTTATATCAAAGGAATTGGGTCAAAGTAAGTAAAAACAAGTAAAGTGTCTAACATTCTCAAGTACTAGCATTGCAGAAGAGCCTGGGGGTTCAAATTCAAGGTGTTAAGTTGTTAAGAAGGGCGGCTTAGTTTAGTGGCTGGCCACAAGTTCAGAAATCAATTATTTCTGAATTTGAATGAAGAATGCCCAAGATTTCATTAAGTTCGTCCTTTGATTCTCTTTGCTCAACAATCACCTTGTTTCTATTTTATTCACTCACTCAACACGTTTTTATTGAGTGTCTACACTGCTCCAGAAACAATGCTAAGTACTTAAATCCCGTGATATACCTGCCACAACCACAAAGCGACCGTCATTATATGACTTAAAATTTTTACTTAAAAGGACTTAGGTTTTCTAAGAGTTTATTTAAAATTTTGGTAATTAAAACAGTTTCCTACAGAATTAAAGTACATACAATTCTTAAAGACTGAGAACCTAAGCCATTACCACCCCCAGTTTAAAATCTCTTCTCTTTCCTTTGAGACACATTTCCCTACTGGACTGAAATCAGTGGCCATGCTGCCTTCATTTGATCATTTTTGTGGATTCCATTGTGGCTGGATTCTCTCACTTTGCTTTCCAGAGTGTGAACTCCTGTTCATCCTTCCTACAGAGGAATTGCTTTGCTTTCTCTTCTTGGACCAGAAAAATCACATGGTTGATAGTGCTTCCCTTTTTACTTTGGTCACCAGGAAGCTCAGAGCTAATTGTGTGGCCCAATCAGAGCAACTACACTGAATTATTTGGTCCGTGCTTCTGCCTTAGAGTTACTCCCGTCTTGACCACCTTTTATAATGTGCAATTCCATCTTTTTTTTTTTTTTGAGACGGAGTCTTGCTCTGTTGCCCAGGCTGGAGTGCAGCAGCACAATCTCAGCTCACTGCAACCTCCGCCTCCTGGGTTCAAGCGATTCTTCCGCCTCAGCCTCCTGAGTAGCTGGGATCACAGGTATGTGCTACCATGCCCAATTTTTGTATTTTTAGTAGAGACAGGGTTTCACCATGTTGACCAGGATGGTCTCGATCTCTTGACCTCGTGATCTGCTCGCCTCGGCCTCCCAAAGTGCTGGGATTACAGGCATAAGCCACCGTGCCCAGCCCCATCATTATTTTATTTTTACTTTTTGGTGATTTCTTAAGCACTGAGTAGTCACTATATCCTATAAACCACTTATAGAATTAGGCCAAATATTAATAAATAGATAAAACTATTAAATCCATAATTTCTATCTCTAACATGTTAACTGTTACATTGCAGGAGCTCAGCAAATATCCCCAAATTTCTCCCGTCCTCACAGTTTTCAAGAAAGCCTAAGTTCTTCCACTCATGTTATTTTAAATACTGCCTGTCAGAGGGTATTACCTAAAATTAAATATTCAAATGTGAATTTTCACCTCCTGTTTGGGCCATCTTGACTTTGCTGTTATGCTGTAGAGGCTGAGTTTACATATATTTAAGCCAAGATATTTGAAACCCTTTTCAGAAAGAAGGAGAACCAAACCAATAGGCCTAATAAGTCATCAGTTCCCCTCCCCTTTTGTTCCTTACAGCTAACAGCCTCCACCTGACACTCACTACGTCTCCCCACCACTCAGATAAGCATGATACAACAGAAGGAGCTCAGGCTTTGGAGCTAGTGACAATGAATTCCAGTTCAACTTCTTATCGCTGCAGAACTAGGGCGAATTATTAACTTCTTTGAGCCTGTTCTTTCTTATTTTGGAGACAAAAAACAAGTACCTTATTAGCATTACTGTGAAGATGAGATGAGAATCCCATGTAACACAGTGTGTGGCACAGAACAACTACCTAATACTTCTTACTTGAGTGGGTGGATGGATGGATGGATGGATGGATAGATAAATGGAATGGTGGATGGATGGATGGATGAATGGATGGATGGATAAATGGAATGGTGGATGGATGGTTGGATGGATAGTGGGTGGATGGATGGATGGATGGATAGGTAAATGGAATGGTGGATGGATGGATGGATGAATGGATGGATAAATAAATGGAATGGTAGATGGATGGATGGATGAATGGATGGAGGATGGATAGATGGATGGATAAATGAAAGAATGGATGTATTTATGTTTGATGGATGGATGGATGATGGATGGATAGATGATAGATAGATGGATGGATATAAAATGAAAATTGAAGTAGAGAATTTTTCTTGCTGGAGGGGATGATATGCCTTTTTCTCATGTCTTTTCCTCTGACTGCAAGGCTATGACTTTTACGAATGCCTTGAGTAAACACACACATTCACACACATACCTACACACACGCATGCACACAGTGTGGAGTTATTATTATGTTTCTCAGGGGTGTCCAATTCTGTTTCGGGGTTGCCACATTTGCCCTCCTGGACTATGAAAATCTGCAAGTACTTATAGCCCTTTTTACATTTTAGAAAAATAAAACCCAAAGGATGACTGGGAAGGCCACTGTCTTCAGCTATGTTTTCAAACACACATTTTACCTACAAGGTAAGTTGTTTTATTTACTCATTTTTAAACTAAAAATTCCAAGTAGGAGGAATACAGTTGGAAGGTATCGTTGCTTAACAAAATTTTGTAAAGCACTGACATTTTTATTTTCTGAAAAACAGCCAAAAAACATGATTCAAAGCATAATCTGGAAATCTGGATTACAGATTTCATTCTCCGTCCCAGTTCTCCTCTACAGCGCAAGGAAGTAGCAAGGGCTTTTCTGCTCCAAGGTGACAATTTGAAGGGTTTCATACATTTTGTGAGGCTGGTTTGTCCTTGTCCTTCAGTCATGCGAGAGGGGGGAAGTTTGTCAAAGGAGGAAGATTAAAATTTATAAAAAGGCCACAGAAAAGGGGACCTGTTGTTCCTAGGGGAAGAGTCCTCTGATCACCAGCATGTCCGGAAGTGCTTGCTTCCTGTCCAAACCATAGCACTAAGACAAACAGCCACTCCCAGGGCACAGGGACCAGAGACAGTGGAGGCCTCATGTCCTGAGAGGTACATCGCTGAGGGAGCCACGACTGGTCTCAGGGCCTGATGGTAAATTAGGGCTGTTAAGTATTGCCAAGGTGGCCATCAAGACAAGTAAGATGAGACCACTGGGGTCTATATCTTGCATTCCTGTGGCCAAACTATCCCTTGCAGGGCTGAAAGGCCTGAGGCCAGGAGGCCATGGGGATAGGGAGCTGGGGTGAAAATGCACTCATGAGAAAAGAAGCAAGAAATATTCACATGGCAGGTACCGGAATGTGGGAGAACTTGGGAAATGGCAGACAAAATCTGCACACCCAACACACAAGACTATTGATAGGAGGAAGAGAAAGGAAAAAAGGAAGGAAAGAAGGAAGGAAGAAGGGAGGGAGGGAAGAAAGGAAGGAAGGAAGGAAGGAAGGAAGGAAGGAGGGAGGGAGGGAGGGAGGGAGGGAGGGAGGGAGGCAGGCAGGCAGGCAGGGAGGCAGGGAGGCAGGGAGGGAGGGAGGGAGGGAGGGAGATAGAGAAGGAGCAAAAAAAGAGAAGGGGAAAGGAGAAAAGGAGGAAAGAAAGGAGGAAAAGAAGAGGGAGGGGGAAGACATCATATTTTTCCTAGGCTACAAAGAAGGATATCTCTCCTACTTAGCCGTATAATTCAATCCCCCAAAGTAAAAAATGCAGTAAGAAACTTTCTTGGAGTTGGATTAATGAGAATCTAAAGAGGTAAAATCAACTGAATATTTACTCTGTAACCAGCTACTATCCCAAGTCTGTTCTTTGAGCATTCCATTTTCAGGATATACATCTGAAATGGGTGCCTTCTGTAGCCTCGTTTTAATGCTAAGGAAACTGAGACTCAGCATTCCACTTTCAGGATATACATCTGAAATGGGTGCCTTCTGTAGCCTCATTTTAATGCTAAGGAAACTGAGACTCAGCAAAGTCCAACACCTTGGGTACCTTTGCCTTGATTTTTTATTTCCTGGGGGAAGGACCCAGACAGAGAGCAGCTCAGCCTCAGCGTCTGTTCCCATGACCAATATCTCTTAGGATCTTTGACAAGCAAAGCAGCAGCTGAAGACCCCTAGCCCAGCACCCGTAAATGGTGGCTCTTCTGCATGGGACACTGGAATCATGCATAGCAGAGAGAATGTAGGGAAGACCGGACACCAGCAAGGGCCGGAAGACACGGAGGAGGACAGTGAAGTGATGACCAAGCAGAGGGGACAGAACGGAAGGCCAGGATGAGGACCCGGAGGCAGCTGCTCACCCTTCTGGGAGGGGCCGGATGTAACTGCGTGGAGGCAACACTCCTGCTGTGTGCATGGTGCACCTAGAGGGAGGGGCATGGGTCTTTTTGAGCTGCAGAGGGTCTCGCTGATGAAATAGCAAGGGAACCAATGACACTGCCACTGAGGGAGGGAAGAAGAGGGATGGGGAGAAGACCCGAGAAGTAGCCAGATCGGAAAGAGCCCTATAGGCCATGATAAGAAATTTGGATTTTATTTTTAGTGGGATTGGACATAAATGAAGGGTTGAAACCAAAGAAATCCCAACATCAGACTTAGAAGGGTGAATAGGAACTCTTGGGTACTTTGTACTCAGTCCTTCTGTAAATCTAAGACTGCTCTAATAAATAAAATCTATAATAATATCTATCTTTCTTCCTATTGATCGACCTTTGCTGTTTGTACGTACCACTAGAGTTTTATTTGAGAGTAAACCACATGTTTAATTAACTTCTCTGTGTTTGGAAAATCTCTGCTAAGTCAACTGATAAGCACGTAAGTCCCTGCAGTCAGAGCTGCCAAATGCTCCATCTTCTTTAGTATTCATAAGCATTTTCTTCTGTTGATGTTTGTATGTTTCCATCATGAACATATATCAAATACCTCATTGTCATTACCTAAAAAAATTAGACTTGCATTTCATGAAAATCTCATTCTTTTTAAGTGGGGGAAAAGGGCCTATTTGGTGACAGCCCCAGTCCTGCGGTATGAGAAGACAGTGGGTCAGAGCAGAGCAGGAGAGATGGATTTAAGGACCAGATTTGCAGCAGAAACAAAGGCTGGAAGAACAGAGTCTTCACCATGGAGAAGGAAGAAGGCGCGGCATGGGAGCAGCCCTTGGATGGAGCAGGGAGTCATTCAGAGCAAGCCCTGAGCCACTAGGCAGGGGACAGTTCTGCCCTTCCAGATCCACTGTCCTCCCTGGCACAAATCTGCCTCACCCAGGGAGGTTGCCACAGTGTCTGGATTGGCTCAGCACCTCTGAGGACTTCTGGCTTCTTGTTGGACTTGGCCAATGGGGAGTCCTCACAGGAGGCAAGCAGCAGAGTGAAATCAGATATTAATTTCCCTGACTCCCTCCCTCCCTATAGGGTCTCCACTTTCTCCATGGGGCTCTCTCCTCCTGGGTGTGGGTCACTCCTTCCTAGCCTTGCCCCTTCATGCCTGGAGTGTAACAGCTCCTGCGGTTGCCAGCCTCAGGGTGCTGCACAGCAGTACTGCCTCTGTGTCCCTCTCCAACGCATTCTTGCACCTCCTCTTCATCAAAGATTCCTCACCTCCCCCTGCTGAATGTGCCCTTTGCAGCCAGAGCAAGAGAGGTACCATCCCACCAGAGCCCACTTTCCTACCCTATACTCACTTTAAGTAAATGACATATAGCACACACTACACAAAGGAAAATCTTGCCCCAAAACCAAAACCTCCCATGGACCTCAAAAACGTTATGGTAAGTGAAAGAAGGCACATCAGAAAAGCTATGTATTGTAGGTTTCCATTTCTCTGAAGAGTCGAGAAGAGGCAAATCCACAGAGACAGGAAGTAATGAATGGTTGCCAAGGCTGGGAGAGAGGGAATGGGGCGTGACTCTTGATGGGCACGAAGCTTGCTCTGGAAGGGGGGAAATGTTCTGGAATTAGATAGAGGTGATGGCTGCCTGACACTGAAAGTGCCAAAGGCCAACGAGTTGTATGCTTTAAACCAGATAACTGTATGTCAAGTGAATTTCACCTCAATTAAAAAATAATAAGTAAAATTCATGAGCGCTACCGCTTTACCCTTGATATGTACGTCTCTATTTGTCCCCTACGGGGCCTTCACCCTGGACACACGTGGGTTGCACTGTTGAAGGCACTTGGCTTTTTTTTTGCTGCCTTGGTGAAACAATCTCCGAGGCACGGTAGTGACAAGAGCAAACCCTTGGTGTCCTAAGCAGAAGCGGAATAAAAATAGGCCTCCCCTTTGCAAAGGGGAAGTGGAGAAACCCTCCAGGCTGTGGCTGTGATGGACAGCCAAGGGAAGTGAGGGAGGAAAGCCACAAGAAGCAGGGCACATCCCCACATCCAGTCCCGGGACGGGGAGCCTTTGTCTCTTCCCCCTCTGCTGCCAGCTTGTGCCAGAAGAGCTCAAATGTTTACACAGCTTGGCTGGCAAGCGTGTTGGCAGCAGCGCCCTTGCTGGATGGAACGCAAGGCCGTGCTGGGGCTTGGAGACCAGCTCTGATGTGGCCCTCTCCTGCCTCCCACCCACTTTCCCATTCCTGGCTGGAGAGGGCCGGGTCTGGGCCAGCCCAGGGCAGGAAAGACCTGGGGATATTGGCCAAGGCCTGCGTTACCTTGGCCTGAGTGTGTAATTCATCCGCAGTGGGGGCCCAGGGCCTGGCACGGCATTTCTCTGGGGATGTGTGCTTTTTTAGGTCTGGTTTTGATATCGCTCCACTGTCATCCACAAAAGAAGCCAACTTATTTTGTTTCTTAGGCTCTGATGAGCCTTGTCTTATCAATGCCTCTTCTGTGTCTCCTGTGAGAAGTCACTTGGCACAGAGATCTTCATCCTGAATTCGCGGAGCGCCTGGGTTGAAAGGCAACAGCAGAAAACCCCGGGGATGGCACTGACAGCTGAGGTACAGGGCCCAGTATCCTAAGTTTGCCACAGGAACCAGGGACTGCCCCTAAATCGCTTTGGACGTGGCGGAACAGTAACAAAGTCTCTGCAATCAGCTTTATAAGAAGCTCTGCCATTTACTAGCTCAGCAATCAGGACAGCTATCAAACTTTATGCCTCAGTTTCTTCCTTCATAAAATGGGTATAATAACTGTGTTTATCCTCTGCATTGACCATGAGTTAAATGCACATATAGTGCTTAGAAGCACGTCGGCCCACAGCAAAGAGCGCAATAAATATTAACTATTTTTACTGAACACACCTTCCCTCCTCTTGGCTTCTTCATTGCTCACATTCGGAAAACGAGGCCACTAGAAGAGAGACTGTTTCTTGGGAATCCTCTGATTGTAATGCTGTCTAATTCTGAGGTTTTAATGAGGTTTTCCAACTGGTCCTGGAGGTGTGGTATCTCCCAGCAGGCTGGGGACTATCTTTGACCTCTTCAGAACAGCCTCTGCTTCCTCCCAGGCCTTCCAGAGTGGAAGCAGTTTGGGTTCCAGAATGGAAGGTTCTGTTTCATTTGCACTCACCTTTAAGGCAGCTGCTGATCAAAGGGACAACAGAAAGCCACCCTGGGGTCTCCCTATTGTCACAGCCACAAGGCTTGTGACCTAAAAAAGGTCACGTGCAGTGGCTCACGCCTGTAATTCCAGCACTTCAGGAGGCTGAGGCAGGTGGATCACCTGAGGTCGGGAGCTGGAGAGCAGCCTGATCAACATGGAGAAACCCTGTCTCCTTACTAAAAGTACAAAATTAGCTGGGCATGGCGTCATATGCCTGTAATCCCAGTTATTTGGGAGGCTGAGGCAGGAGAACCGCTTGAACCTGTGAGGCAGAGGTTGCGGTAAATGGAGATCACGCCATTGGACTCCAGCCTGGACAACAAGAGCAACGTTCTGTCTCAAAAACAAAAACGGCACACAATAGGAACAGCTTCATGGGCCTGTGACCTGTGCCCTCAAAGGGGACATGGCACTGATTAAGTCCCATACACGCTGGATGCTGATGCTCTTGAAATTTTAATAATTTTGAACAAGGGGCTCCACATTCTCATTTTGTGCCAGGCCCCACACATTGGGTATCTGGCCATTTCTCCATTCAGGGGCAGTCCCCAAGGTCACCACTGTCCAAGTGTGTGCAAGTGTGCGTGTGTGTGTCTATGTGTGTGGTTGAGACAGAGAGAGATTCTTCTAAATTTTAAGTTGCTATATGTAAGGAGATGCCTGTATCAGCACCAGTTGCAGAAAAGAAGCCCAACTAATTATGAGCAGTTTCCAAACCTGGCCCCCTGCACCTAGCAGATACAGTCAACCCCACAGCAGCGGCAGCTGGGAGGCCAGAAAGCAGCAGACAAGCTGACTCATGAGAATCTCCCCGTGCACAATGCGGGGTGGTGATTTTTCTCTGCCTTACTTCTGTGTCTCTTGCAGATGATGTATGAATTGCCTTATTTACCTTTTCCCTCCAAACCTTCTCCTTTATTATTTTTATTAATGTCATGCCAACCCCGAAAAGGCGTTTCAAAAAACTAAAGAAGAAAAGATCCCCTCAACACCTCATTCTCTTAGCCAAGGGAACGTATTTTTTAAAATACTAGTGTTTGTGGGCATGTGATATAAGAGACAGATAGAAAGACGGAAAGAGAGAGAGAAATAAACAGAGACAGAGGGACCGAGTTGACTTACATGACAGTCCAAAATACGAATATAAATAGTAACAAATGCAGGTCTTTATTTCTGAAAAGGCCAGACTGCCCAGGAAAGTTTTATCATCTTTACTGACAGTAAAAACATTGCTGCATTTAACAAATTTTAATTTCAAGAATAAGGAAGATATAGAACGCATTTAGAGCCAGCAGAGAGATGTGTGCCGTGTTACATGCACAAGAAGCATCTCATCGGCTTTCCAGCAGTCTGATCCTGGCACTTACTGCCATACCTACAATACAATATATCTCTGCCATTTATTGAGTGCTCAGCGCTCAGCATTCAGCAGGCCATTGAGTCTGCAAAACTTCTTGTGAGATAGGTGAGTCCCGGCTGGGCACGGTGGCTCATGCCTATAATCTCAGCACTTTGGGAGGCCGAGGCGGGTGGATCACAAGGTCAAGAGATCGAGACCATCCTGGTCAACATGGTGAAAACCTGTCTCTACTAAAAATACAAAAATTAGCTGGGTATGGTGGCGCATGCCTGTAATCCCAGCTACTCGGGAGGCTGAGGTAGGAGAATTGCTTGAACTCAGGAGGTGGAGGTTGTAGTGAGCCGAGACCGCACCATTGCACTCCAGCCTGGGTAACAAGAGCGAAACTCCATCTAAAAAAAAAAAAAAAAAAAAAAAAAAAAGAGATAGGCGAGTCCCAACCTACAGAAGATGAAACTGAGGCTCAGAGAAAATCAATAAATGCGCCCAGGGCCACACTAGCTCACCCTAGAACCAACACTGGAATTCAGCTCCACCTAGCTTCAGAGCTCATGGTCATAAGTTCTAAATATTTGCCTCTGCTGTGGTCTGTAAACATAAGCCACCTTGATTAGCTGCGGCAAAACAGCAGCCACAGATTCACACTTGCCCAGACCGCGGCTCTGTTATCTATCCAGCTTCTCAGGGGGACAGACTTGAGAAGTGATCTCTCCAACCCGTCACTCAGTGCATGAATTTCTTCTCCAATATTCCCCGTGATGGCTTCTTTTTGATTATTCCCTGTGACAGAGAACTCACTACCTGTCAAGACAGTCTGCTTCATAATCCCACAGCTCTTTGAATAACAATGTCTACCTTTATCGTGAAAGATCTTTCCTCCTCTACCCTTGAATCTAAGCTAGAGGCACAAAAAACAGGCAAGACTTGCCCTTTGGTACAGGTTCCCGGGCCTCCCAGACTCTTCATCTTAAGGCAGAGTCCCTTTCAACTTCTCAATCGTTTCTTCACAAAGCCAATTTCCAGACCATTTCAAGCCAGCTCAGGGTACTGGTCTCTGGTTGAAGAAAATGAACCTTCCAGCTTTGTCTGTCTGCACACAGGCTTTGGGTGTGGGGGTCCAATCCTAGGCCAGCAGGACAGTGTATTCCACATTCTATGGAGCAGATGTGAGCGAAGGCTTTTGGAGTGGAAAGACAGCTTGGGTTTCAGAATCCAGGCCCATCTCCAGGTGTCCTATTAGGGGAGAAATGGTCACTCTGCTTGGACTCCCAGTTCACCATCTGAGCCGATTCTCTTCTGAGAAGAAAACTCCTTCTGCCCGGCAGTTGGGGAACTCAGTATGAATCCTAGCAAGGTGAGGGTGTGCCATTTATGAAAACAACTGTTTAATAGCTCCTAAATCATCCATATTCAAATGTGAAGAAAATAATGGCAAAAACATAATAAAGAGACAGATGTGCCCAAGTCAGGTTTTGTGGAGGGAAAGTCTGCGTTTGCTGGTACTGACTTCAGTCTTCCAACGGATGAGGATGGATGGAGGTGTGTTTCCAGGATGGGTCTCACAGGGCCCAGGGCATCCCACATATGCTCTACACCTTTACAGGCACGCACGTCCATCCGGGGGGCTGCAGATGTCAAGCAGCATGAGACAGGCTGAGCTGTAACACAGAGGGGCTGTGTTACATTCATAACCATTCATAGTGGTGTTGCTGGGAAGGGACTGCTCCTCGAGTCACATGACCACAGAGCTATGTCTGCCCAGACGGAGCGCCTTTTTATCTTTTCCCATTGTGCATAAAGCTACCTGTAAGCACCAGCAGCAATGCTGTTGAGCATGAATGCACGTGTGCATGGGGAGTGTGCAAGCACACGCTCGCACACTGGTCCTCACCAGGGTGAAGGATAGACCAGACCCCTAAAGCCTGGCCGACAGCTCCTTGCTGCAGGCATCAACACCCGGATACTGACTGTTCACCTCAGCAGTAGCTTAGAGGCACCATGTTGCAGTAGATGGAACAGGTTTTAGAGCCATGGAAACAAGATTTTGAATTCTGCAGCTGACTAGCTATGTGGCCGAAAGCATGTCACAAAACCTTGCAGAGTGTCAAGTTCCCCAACTGGAGCAGGAGAACGATGAAAAGTGAATCACCTTATGGAGCTGCCATGAGGATTTGAGATAATAGTTGTGCTAACTTCCTATGCTACTCCTGGAGGGTAGTAGACGGTCAACGAAACTGAGCATATGGGAAGTTACTGTGCAACTGAAGGAAAAATACATGGGAGGGAATCTAGCAAACTGTGAGTGGTGTTTCTGAAGTCAAACAGCTTGAGGTATGAATTCCAGTTTTCCCTTTTACCAGTTGTGGGATCTCAGGCAACTAACTTAATCTCCCTGTACCTCAGTTTTCTAATCTGTAAAATGGAAACAATAAGCTTATTGAGCTCCTGAGCTTGTTGTGGAGAATAAATGAAATAAACGATTAAAATCGCTTAGCTTAAAACCTGGTGTGTTAGACACATTCCATTTAGACAAGCTAGTATTGCTTTTCTAACCCAGTGCAGGCTATCTCTTCCACGGAGCAGGCTGTGTCCCGTGCAAACTTTCCTCGATGTGAAAACTCCAGTTTTTTCGCCACTGAGTATCTCCCGTGCAAATAAAAAGCACAACAGTAAATCCTCATCAAATCAAATAATGGAATCAATAAAAAGAATGCCTTTTCCCCACCCCGCCCCTCACCACATAGGAGGAACATTTAATATTTGTTCTCAGTGTCTGCTGTAACCTCCCTTCCTCCATATTTTAGTAAGTTTAATTTCTGAAATGTTTAACAGTTGTTTTCAGATAAATCACAGTCAAGCTATCTGGCCCAATTCATAGGACTTTTCATTGCACGGGGGAACTAAGCTCTTCCGGCTTGTTGGAGAAAAGCAAATGTGTTCTCATTGTCTATTCATAGTGGTGTTGCTGGGAAGGGACCTTGAACGTGCAGCTTGTCAGACTTCCCACTACCTGTCATTCAAATGTGTAGCAGAATTCTTTCCAAAATGGATTGCTAGTTTTTTGTTTTTTGGTGGGGGAGTGGTTTGCAGGTATGGTTTCATGAATAATAGCTTTGTAAAGATGAGCTTGACTACAAATAATATGGAAGTATTCACAGAATGGGTGCAAATATAGTATATACACTTGATTCCGAAGGGAGGCATTCCAAATTCCTTGTCGGTTGAGAACTGAAGACTGTATCAGCTTATGACCCAGAGCTTTGATTTTCCTAAGTGTTTCTCTGCATGGTACCTGCACCACCATTTTCTTCCAGCAGAATGATTGAAAATTCAGGTTAAGGTGGCAGAAAAATCAGGGTTTGAAAGTAAGATGTATAACGCCTCTGGATATTCCCTATCTACCCCTACAGACATAATCTCCATCCTTCTCTGTCCAATTCTGTACCCTGGGAGGCTGACATAGATTGCCTTTATCAATCAGGGAGGGACTCTATTGCCTTCTGGATGCTCACTGGATTTGGCCAATGAGGTTCACTGACAGGGGCTTGGAAGCCAGATAAAAGTGTGTTTGGGTGTAAATTCTGCTGGCTTCCTCTCCAATGAACTCATGGTTGCAGTAGGTATTTTTCTCTATGCAAGCCCTCTCCTTTTCCCCTAGGATCCTAGGACTCTCTCTCTCTCTCTGAGCTCTGACTTAATGTCTCCTTCATTAATTTGCCACCATTACTTTGCTCAGGTGAGCATGAAAGATGCTTCATCCTGGCTGTGAAGTCATCGTATCAATGACTTCCTCTCTTCAAGCCTCGGCCCACACCTTTGTAAAGGGGGGACAGAAAAAGTGCCTACCTCATCCATGTGTGAGGATCGAGCGAGATGACACAGGTAACATGATGTCCTGACACAGAGTTCACCGTACTCCATAAATGGCACCTGTCATTTGTCACTGTTGTCACTGTCATCCACTTAGACTTCAACACTGCTGACCCTTACGCCTAGTAGTCCTGATCATTGCCTATGCTGGCGATGACTGCTGGTCATCTAAATACAGATGGTGCCCACATTTTGATGGTTCCACTTGTGGAATTTTTGACTTTACAATGGTGTGAAAGTGGCACACATTCAGTAGAAACTGTACCTTGAGTACCCATGCAACCATTCCGCTTTTCACTTTCAGTACAATAGTCAATAAATTACGTGAGTTATTCAACACTTTATTATAAAACATGCTTTGTGTTTGATGATGTTGCCCAAGTGTAGGCTAATGTCAGTGTGCTCAGCACATTTCAACCTGGCTTGGCTAGGGTAGGATGCCCGGTACCTTAGGTGTATTAAATGCATTTTTGATGGATGACATTTTCAGGACATGGTTTATCAGTCTGTAGCCCCATTTTAAGTTGAGAAGCATCTGTATTTACAGCTCTCCTGCTCCTAGATAAGAGGCTGGGCCGTGCTTCCTGCCCTCACTACCCTTGGGCATGAATGTGTACCTGCCTTGGCCAGGCAGAGATATGAGTGGAAGTCGAAGGAGGTCTAAGAACCAGTGTTTGATTCTCACCACATTCCATCGGCCTCAGTGATCACAGAAACATGGGTTGAGATAGAACCTCCACCACATGGAGTCTGAGTCACAGTTAAAATGCACACAGCCCCTCTTGCTAACCCACGATGCACCTGTTATTGGACAAAACTTAAGCCATTTTTTTTTCTGTGACTCAGCTCAGGTAAGTGAGGACCAGAGAGATGCAGCTCCTGGCTCAGGTGGCCTTGATCCCATGATTCCAGCTTTCCAGCAATTCTCCCTAACTCCCGCCTCTACACGATTCAGGAGCTGAAAGCCAGTGAGGCAGAGCCACTGGGATCTTCCCTGAGAAGCACACAGAAGAAAGACCATCGAACAGGGCCAAACTGGGCCCATCACAGAGAAAGAGTATCCACGAGGGTCCAGCATCAGGACTTAGAGCTGTTTTTTACAATGTGACTCAAAGACTGAAATTTTAAAATACTACCTGAGGGCTGTCACCTATTCTGTTCTAAGGATGCCTGGAAGGAATATCAGCTTTACCTCGAGTTCCCATGGCAAAGGGGAATCCGCTGGGTGCCATGATAACTGACTTGCAAAGCTTCTTTCTTTAGAATTTCCTTACAACAAGGCAAAGTAAGTATTATCATGCCAGGCTACAGAGACGGTGAATGAGGCTCAGAGATGTTGAGTAAATGCCTAAAATCCCAAAGCTAGTAATAGATGAAGTGATAATTAATATAGCACATGATGATTTTAGTTGATGTTTATCAAACGTTTGCTCTGTGCTACATGTCGCTAAATCCTTTCTGTGGAGTAGCTCATCTGTGATGTGCTTATGAAATGTGCCTATGAAGATGGCGATTTTAGTATTACCATTTGGTAAATGAGAAAAGTGATTCAAGGCTGAGCATGGTGGCTTACGCCTGTAATCCCAGCACGCTGGGAGGCCAAGACGGGTGGATCAAGAGATTGAGACCATCCTGGCCAACGTGGTGAAACCCTGTTTCTACCAAAAATACAAAAATTAGCTGGGCGTGGTGGCTCGCACCTGTAGTCCCAGCTACTCAGAAGGCTGAGGCAGGAGAATTGTTTGAACTGGGGAGGGGTAGGTTGCAGTGAGCTGAGATTGTGCTACTGCACTCCAGCCTGGCGACAGAGCGAGACTCTTGTCTCAAAGAAAGAAAGAAATAAAGGAAAGTGATTCAAACCCTGGCATAATTTTCCAAGACCTTCTCCACTATCTGGTGTTTCCCAAACTGTGTACCCTGGAGCTCTGGAGGTTCTGTTGAATCTACTCAAGAATAAGGAAAGAGACAGCTAAAGTCTCATGGCCAAGTTCTTTCCTTCATCTTAAAGCAGCTAGACCTTCAATTGCACTGTTGTTGATTTTTCATACAGTTTCTTTAAACAAAATTTTGCATGGCTAGGAAAAGGGTGAGAACCTTTGAACCAGAGGCTTTCTAAGGCAGCTTCCATACTGAATCTTCTAGGATTCTCTGAATGGCACCCCCAGTTTCTTAATTTTTTTCTCCAGGGCCATAAAACACTGCTCTTTTGTCTTGGCTGTCTGTTTTAGCTATCTGGCATCAGCTGGTACCAGCCAGGTATTTATCTTTTAGTCTATACTGTAGATTCTATAACCACTGAGGTCTGAGTTCTAATCTTGGTTCCTTGGCTCTGAGCCCACCTGGGCCTGATTTCCTCTGTTAGAGGAAAAAGCCCAACAGACCAACCATTGCCACCTGGCTTCAGCCTAGCAACCCCAGATAGTACTGATGTGGGAAACATCTGGAGACAAATGATTGCCCAATAATGAGACAGATAGACATGCGGGTGGCTGGCTCACACACTTCGTCACGGTGCTGTTTCACTTAATCACATATTTATTTTCTTAACTTGGCCTGCTTCCTCAGAGTATCCTGGCAGCAAATGTATTCTAAATAATTTAAACAACAAATAGAGTTCAAATAAGTGACCATTCCAGTCTTTCAAATCCAGTTCACCCCAAGCCTTGAAGCCCCTTTTCCAGTGTGGAGTTTTGAGTGGACTGTTTAGTGTTTCTTTCTTTTTTTTTTTTTTGAGATGGAGTCTCGCCCTATTGCCCAGGCTGTAGTGCAATGTCAGGATCTTGGCTCACCACAATCTTCATCTTCTGGGTTCAAGCGATTCTCCTTCCTCAGCCTCCTGAGTCACAGGGACTACAGGCATCCACCACCATGACCAGCTAATTTTTAATAGAGACAGGATTTCACTATGTTGGCCAGGCTGGTCTTGAACTCCTGACCTCAAGTGATCCTCCTGTCTCAGCTTCCCAAAGTGCTGGGATTATAGGCGTGAGCCACCACACCTGGCCTAATTAGTCCTTAACTAGAAAGTTGGAGTTCTGAAGACACACCCACAACAGTGGACCAAGGTCAGGGTCTTTTTGCCAAGACCTACAGTTCTGCTTCTATTGTCTGGGAACTCAATAGCAGCTGCTTTCCTCAAAGCACCAAGAGCCACCATGTGTGTCCCCCTTGTGCTACCAGTTAATCATATACATGAAAATTCTCTTTCCATGATTCTGCCTTGCTCCCTGTGCTGGGTAAGATTTTGAGGCAGAAAGACATCCTGTCTCCTCTCTGGAATCTGAAATCTAAACATGATGCTCACAGGGATATGCCACCACTCTGAGTTCGCTGACTGCATGGTATTTATGAAACAAGTTTCTCCAAGGAGCTCTGAGCATTTAGAGCCTTAATCCAATTCAGCCTTACAACATTCACGATATTAAATGGCTTTTTCCCAAAGCCCCAGCAAGCAAGGCATCGTTGGATGACCTATCACCATGTGGGGGAAGAAAGTAGAGCCCTTGACTCACTTGATACCAGGCATCCTATCAAGCTTTACAGACATCAGTTTATTCCATTCTCTCAACTGCGCTATGACACAGCCCACAGTATCTCCCATTTGGCAGATGAAGAAGTAGAGACCCTGAGAGGATAGATCATTCGCCCAACGTCGCATTGCTAGAAAGAGGGAGACCTGAGGAGTCACCTGGGGAACATGACTCCAGAACCAGTGCCAGTGCATGATACTGGCAAGGACATCTTGCCTGCTCCTTGGGAAGCCGTTCGATGGCTTGCCTGGGAATTTTGGTGTCCTTCTCTGGGTATCTCGTCAGTGAGCTCCCCTGGCTGGCTGGAGAAGTCATTAACAACCCAAGCTCTGAACCTAGACAGATACATCTTGTAGAGCTCTCATGGGGAATCCTGAAAACCACCGGTAGATCTTCTCATTCAAGAGGCCATGTGGAGGAGTGGTAGGCAAACACTGGCCTCAGCCAGCTGCTTTGGATGCGATCCTAGCACCAACTCTCGCCAGCAGCCTGAATTTGGGAAAGTTACTTGGTCCCTTTGTGCCTCAGTTTCCACATCTGTGAAATGGTGATAACACTTTATATGGTAAAGTTATTGTGAGGATAAAATTAATACACTTAAAACATTAAAAACAGTGCCTGGCCTTTTCAAAAGGACATTTATGAGGCCAACGAACATATAAAAAAATGCTCATCATCACTGGTCATTAGAGAAATGCAAATCAAAACCACATTGAGATACCATCTCAAGCCAGTTAGAGTGGCGATCATTAAAAAATCTGGAGACAACGGATGCTGGAGAAGATGTGGAGAAATAGGAACACCTTTACACTGTGGGTGGGAGTGTAAATTAGTTCAACCATTGTGGAAGACAGTGTGGCGATTCCTCTAGGATCTAAAAATAGAAATTCCATTTTACCCAGCAATCCCATTACTGTGTATATACCCAGAGGATTATAAATTGTTCTATTATAAAGACACATGCACAGGTATGTTCATTGCAGCATGGTTTACAATAGCAAAGACCTGGAACCAACCCAAATGCCCATCAATGATAGACTGGACAAGGAAAATGTGGCACATATGCACAATGAAATATTATGCAGCCATAAAAAACAATGAGTTTGTGTCTTTAGCAGCAACATGGATAAATCCAGAAACCATCATTCTCAACAAACTGACACAAGAACAGAAAACCAAACACCACATGTTCTCACTCATAGGCAGATGCTGAACAATAAGAACATGTGGGCATAGGGAGGGGAGCATCACACACTGGGGCCTGTTTGGGGGTGGGGGGCTAGAGGAGGGATAGTGGGAGGCAGGGAGGTTGGGGAAATGTAACATTGGGAGAAATGCCTGATGTAGGTCATGGGGGGATGGAGACAGCAAACCACCTTGGCATGTGTGTACTGATGCAATAATACTGCTACATCTGCACATGTACCCAAGAACTTAAAGTACAATAAAAAAAAAGAAAAGAAAAGAAAGAAAACAGTACCTGGCGCATAATAAGTGCTTTATAAGTCTTAGCTAGCATTAGTAATTCTGGTACTTACACAAGAACCATAGCTCCTAGGAGTGTAAGAGCCGTATATTTATCACATGTCTTAGTGTAACAGTAACACCACTAATGCCTTGCAGGTATATTTCACTTTCCACAGCTCTTCATGCCTATTGTCTTGGTTGATCCTCATAACATCTCTGTGGCAGAGATCCTCTCCTTCATACATGGAGAACCAGAGAGGTTCAGTGACTTTTCCAAGCCTCCATACATGGAGCTGTTACTCTGAACTCATGAAACCCAAAACAACCATGTGACCTACTCAGAGCTATTCAAAGATAATGGAGCCCCATGAGAAGAGGAACAGTGCATTCCAGCTGTGAAGAAAGGCGTGGCACGCAATCGCAACTCCCAGAGGTTAGGTCAGCTCTGCCCATGATGGAGAGAGCATCTAGGGTCTGTCTCTTGCTTTGTCTAAATAGGATGCTATGGAGAATCTCTAACCCAGACCACATTTCCAGGGAGAGTTATTCCCAGGAGCCCTCAATTCCCTCCTTTGAGCACGAAGCAGCATGCTTTGGCCTCCCTTACCACTCTCTGTCCCTCCCTTTCTGCTGCAACCCAAAACCCAGTTCCTTATCGCTTGTCATCACTAACCATCCGCTGGCCCTTGGAGACCAGAAGGAACTGTAGCCCAGGTGGCCTGGCAGGAGTCCAAGCCAGGCGACACTGCTCTCGTATACCCAAATATCCTGCCTGTGGTTTTCACTGCTGTAATTGCACTGGTTTGCACTTCCTGTCCTAACTCACGGGCCGGTGTGATGCTGAGCTCCCTCTGAACCCTGTGTTTACAGCACAGGTAGCCAGCTGTGGTCCTATGACCTGTCACCATGTGGGGAAAGATAGGAGTGCCCTGGACCCTGTTGACTGCTCACTCATCCTGTCTTGGTCCTCCCGGCATAGCCACATGTCCTCCATCCGGGACAGCACATCTTTCTCAATGCAAGTCCTTCTCCCTCTGGAAGGAAACCCTATCTGTGCAGGTGGAGCTGGGCAGGAGTGGATGCTGAAGTTCTATGGGGAGATGAAACTGCAGAGTAAATACCCCAAGCATGTGCTGTCACACTTTGGGCCAAAAGGTTTGCATAGGTATTGCAAAGAGTAGGGCCTCTTCTGAGTTCTGAATCTGCATGGCTCAACCATTCAGTAGGCACCTGCTACCTCTTATTCTGACACCCCTCCTGCCAACTACTCTTGTCTTCCAGTGCCAGCTCTACCTAGCAGCTGGGGCTACGTTTTATAATTCAGATCAACTGGCATTCCTGATTTGAGCCCTTCAATCCTTCCATGAAATAAAATGGTGAAATTCTCACCATGGCCTAAGAGACCCTTCAGCGACTGGCCCAGTTTCCCTACCATGTACATTTCCCACCTCCTCTGCAGCCACGTGAGCTCCTTCTCACCACCGGGAGCTGGCCCCAGGGAACACAAAGGGCTCCGTGGTCCCTAACCTCATTCCCCACACCCTAGTCTGTGTGTGTGTGTGTGTGCGCGTGCATGCGCATGTGTGGTGTGTGGTGTGTGCGTGCGTATGTGTGTGCGTGTGTGTGTATGAGGTGTGTATGTATGTCCCATGGGGTTCTGAAATCTGGATAAGTAGTACATAAATAAATACAGCTTCTTGACCAGGCACTGTGGCTCATGCCTGTAATCCCAGCACTTTTGGAGGTCGAGGCAGGTGAATCACGAGATCAGGAAATTGAGACCATCCTGGCCAACGTGGTGAAACCCCATCTCTACTAAGAAATACAAAAAATTAGCTGGGCATGGTGGCACATGCCTGTAATCCCAGTTACTCTGAAGGTGGTGGCAGGAGAATTACTTGAACTAGGGAGTTGGAGGTCACAGTCAGCCAAGAGTGCGCCACTGCACTCCAGCCTGGTGAGAGAGTAAGACTCTGCCTCAAAAAGAAATAAGTAAATAAATATGGCTTCTCTCATTTACTGTATACTTGGTGCCCCACAACAAAATGGTGGCCGAGTTGAAATAAAATGCTGTTCCTGGCAGTGCTAGAGTAAAGGAAAAGAGCAATGACTTTGGGGCCGATCAGATCTGGTGTCTGTCCCAACCCTGTGCTTGGGTGGTCTTGGGCCATGTTCATCTACCTGCTGGAGTGTATATCTGTACCTGAAAGTAAGAGCTGGACACCCAGAGCACCCAATTGCTGAGAGGGTTGTTATTGCTCCCGATGAAGAATACCTGGCATTGGAGGAGTATTCGCCATGTGCCTGGGACTCTGCTAAGTGCTTCATCTGCTTACCCTACTTCCTTCCTACCACACTGCTAGAAGGAAGTTGTCATGATCACTATATTTTAGATGAATAAACTGAGGCTCAGAGAGTTAAGCAGCTTACCCAAGATCATTCCATTAGTAATTCTGGAGCCTGGCTAGGTTAGAATTTTTTCCTAACCACTGTATTACACTTCCCTGGAAAATTCAGTAAAATAACGAATGAAAGCAAGAATGCATCGAAAATGCTCAGACGTTGTTGAGGAGAGCAGGGAGCACAGGCAGTTAAGGTGAACCACTGTGCTCAAGTGACTGGGGACTCTAAACCCGAGCTCCACAGTAGACACTGTCCCTATTTACTTTTCATTAACAGAATCACAAAATATCACTGGATCTTAATGGCCCCCCAAGGGGGCTAATGACATGGTGGGGAATTGTCCTCAGGCTCAATCACTGTTGGTTTAATGGATGTTCCTTCAGAATAAAGAAATATAGCACATTGATCTTTAAAAAGGAAAAATAAAGATCTCTCAAATGCAGATGAGGAAAGGGAAAAGTTTGCACTCAGCATTCAGCCTCCCATTCATCCTCAGGACATGTTTCCTACAGGGTCTCTGGCTTCTTCCTGTGGTAGACTCTGGAATTCTAGGGCTCAAGGCTTCCAGCCAGTGGTTTCCCAATCACCCTGAACAAGAGCCTTCCCCTTCTACCTATTCAACATCTCTTAGGAGAAAAAAATTCTCTCACTTTCTGCAAACTCACCCCCAACAAAGTCCATGCATCAGGCAGCCCCATCTTTCCAGTACAAGAACCTCCCACTTGCTTTTGTCTCTGAGACTCAGTTTCCCCATCTATCAAATGGGGTAATACCATTGATTTCAATAGGACAGCCCATTTCATGTGGTTGCTAAATTATAACATGCTTTCTATGAGACAAAGACAACATACTAAGCACCTTAATAAATATGTCTCTATCTCACAATCCTATGTGATAGATATTAGGATCATCATCTTAATTTTCCAGAAACAATGCTGGGCTCTGGGGAAATAAAGATAAATAAAATGTAATCACTGCCTCCAAGGAGATTGACTTCTCATTAAGGAAACAGCCAGGAAAATGGTACTTGCCAGACAATGGAACCACTGTGAAGAGATGTGTGTCAGCTCAGGGTGCAGCAAGCACACAAGCAGAGAATCTGAGGTGTGCGTGGGATAGAGATAGCATCCTGGGGTGGAGAAAGAAAGCTCATGAGATTCAGAGAGGTTGAGCATCTTGCTCAAGAACACACAGCTACTTAGAGGCAGAACCTGGGTTGAGATCAAGGGGATTTTAGCCCAAACAATGGATGCTCCACTGTTGTAGTGCTGTTTGATGTCCATTGAGCTCTCCACTCCCCTGGGATAGAAGCCGTATTTCTCTTTTTACATGCATCTTCCTACCTATGTAAGGCAGTGCCTCAGTGACTCCATGACACAGAAGAGGAACCAGCCTGCAAATGGTGGCCTGTTTCTGCACCACTGCCCCAAACAGAGCTGCTAAAGGAGCTGTGTTTGCAGTGTCCTCTCCAGTTGTGTACACAAGTAGAAGGAATAACTATCAATTAAAAAAAAACTGATGCAGTTCAAAAGACATAAGAGTGACTATCTTGTGGCTGACTCAGGATAGGCATGTCAAAGGTCTTCCTAATTTTGCCCTTGATTTTTGGGAGGTTACAGTCAAGCCAGGGAGACAAACGCATGCACAGTTCATGCATCTGAAGGCCAAGCAACCCGAATGCTGCATGCAGTCCCAGTAAAGTGCTCTGGGAATACAGAGAAGCCCATGATTAAATAAAAGAGGCTTCCTGGATTGAGATCAATCCAACGGTGGCTTGCTTGCTGGGGCTTTGGGCTAGAGTCATTTAATATGGTGAATGTTGTAAGGCTGAATTGGATTAAGGCTCTAAATGCTCAGAGCTCCTTGGAGAAACTTGTTTCATAAATACCATGCAGTTGGCGAACTCAGAGTGGTGGCATATCCCTGTGAGCATCATGTTTAGATTTCAGATTCCAGAGAGGAGACAGGATGTCTTTCTGCCTCAAAATCTTACCCAGCACAGGGAGCAAGGCAGAATCATGGAAAGAGAATTTTGAGGATTTACTTCATGATACGAGCATGGGAGTCATCATACAGATTCTACCCTCAAGATATTTCTATCCTGGCATCTAATTGTTTTTCCTTCTTGAGATTTTTCTGATCCATTAGTCAGTAGTGTTCGATAGCAGATATCATCATAATATTAGAGCATAAGAATTTCCATGTGGCAAAATCAAAGGCGCATCTATTTGACTCATCTTCCAGCCATGACTATTCTCACAGGAATTCTCCGCCATAGCAAAGGAGGGCATATCCTTCTGTACCTAGTTCTCTAGGGTGAATGGAGTGGATTCTTTTCCCATTGAAGGGAGGGAGAGTACGGCGGACTTTTCTGTGCACTAGACGAGACTTCAGTATAGGAAATGAGGTTATGTTGAAGCTCTAGAAGCCTTAAAATAACTTTCACATATGTTACTTATTTCTATTTTCATAACAATCTATAAGCATGGGTTCATTCATTTATTCATTCATTCTAAAATATTTACTGCTGAATACCAACTGCGGCCAGACGCTTTGCTGAGTGATACAACTGGAGTGGTGAATGAGAGATGCTGGCTGCTTCAAGAAGACAAATGGGTACACCAAGAATTACAAGGTGAGATGAGCCGATTCTGGAGACAGTGGTCACAAAGGTGAGGAGTAGAGAGTTTAGCAAACGTTACAAGCTCCATTTTACAGAAGGGGAAGCTGAGGTGCAGAGAGGTAAAATGACTCATGCAATGCCACACATCCTTCCAGGGGTAAGCCCTAAAATCACGCACGCCATCATCCCGCAAGGCCGACGGACAGGCTCCATTTCACAGAAAGGAATTTATTAGGTCAATAACAGCCTGCATTCAATGATCACTCTTTCAATGTAGTGGCAATCTGAAAAGTTTATAGTGGCTTATTTCTTTTCTCCCCCGCTATCTTGGAATAATATAGTTGTCATGATCCTGTGATCATCGGCATGAAATGACCTCAACCCACCCAGTATAAATAGACACACACACCTCTCCTGGAGATATCTGGATTTCCCCAGATACTCACGCTTACTCAGGCCCTGGGGGATTTGAGGAGCTCTTGAAGGGACTCACTGGCATCCAACTGTGCCCATCAGCATCCCCGGTTGCTTTTCCTCTTTGATAAACCTTCTGATCCCTGTTCAGGTCAGTTTCAATGGGAGCGTAGGAGGCCTGGAAAGAGATCTAAACGACTTAACCCTTCCGCAGGGAGAGTTAATTTGCTGCATTAGCTGGGGGCTATGCGATACCTTCTTGCTCAGATTGCCTGCTCCATGCTGACCCGCTCTCTTAAGGATTACGCCTTCCTCTGGGATTGGACTTTGAGTCTGGGTTTTGTAGATGGGGATTTATTTGCAACTGGCAAATGAAACTTATCTAGCCATTAGCCTGTTGCAATTATTCCTGTCTGGTCAGCCAAATGGGAGCTCAGCACCAGATACCAAAGGTTAAGGTTGGCTATCCAACCAACATTCATCAGCGATTCTGAGGTTTCTAGGAACAGCGGTAGAACAAGAGTGTTTTAGTGTTTTACCCTTCACAGGTTCCTCCATCACTGCACTTAGCTGCATTACAATTTGTAGTTCGAGTGTGTGTTTCTTGTTTTGTTTCATTTAAAATTCTGGCTTTCATCGACAGTTACTTCTATGGAGAAACACGTTATTTTTTATTGACCAAATATAGAAATCATTCTGTTATCATCTAGCAATAAAATATGTCATTACTTTCTTTCCCCAAACTCTTTATCCCATTGGATATGGGAATTAGATAAGATTAAGTTCTTAGGCAACATCAACTTATGGGGCAGACAGATTCTGTGCTGTTCAACTGTGTCAGGACAACATTTATATCTGCTTAAATAGGAGACAATGTGGCCAGCACACACACAGAGATAGCCACGTGAGGTTTGCTTTAAGTAGAGCAGCATTAGGTTACTTTAAGGTGACAATTCCTAAATGAGAGCAAAACTGTGTAATAAGATTTAAAAAATTGGACCCATTCTTAGTCCACCAGCTCCCCAGCCAGTGACAAAATACGCCATTAGTGGCCACAGCACGATTCTGAATATATACCTTCCTTACGATTTAACGCTTTTTTTTTCCCTGTGAGCTAAAAATTACAAAGCCCCGGATTTCATCGCTCTTGCAATCTATTCTTTTCCCCTGACTTCCTGTTTTCATGAAATTTTAATCAGGCACTTAAAATAAATAGCTATGCAGAGCTTCTCTGCCTCCCCCAACGCCTGGGATGGATGTTTTGGGTAAAGTGATAGTCCAGAGACCTTGAGAACAGTGAATCCCATTCTGACTTGGCAAGACAACAGAAATTAAAACACGACTCTGTCCACAGCCATGCGCTCATAGGGGACAGAGTGGTCTCGTTCCTAGAGGATCAAACAAAGACATAGTATGTTGAACTTTTTTTCTAATTCTTCTTCCAAATATTGACAGCAATTTGATCAATTTAGAAAAGCAAGCAAAATAAGTCACAACTACATGATTCTGGGAGAGAGAAGAACAGGAGCAAGCCATGTTAAACCTTTAAGATCCTCTGCAAGTGGAAAAATTAATCATTTAATGTAGGCTGCTACTTTTTATTGCTAATGGTTTTTAGTGATGTAGATTTGAGTTCCCTTCATTTAAACAAAAACGCACTTGGTATTTAAAGCCTGCTAAGATTTTTTTTTTTTTTTTTATGTAATGATTGTATCTACAAATGACAGTCTAGAAAAAATTTAATGTATTTGTCACAAAACCATTATATTCGGGGGCAAATGTCCTTTCTAGTAGAAACTTCAGGTTTCCTGAAGGGTGCCATGTATCAAGAAAGAGGCAAGAATTCAGGAGAAAATATACAGTTGCTAACATCCCCGCTCTGTAATTCAAAGCCCTCAAAGCCTTGATAGGAGATTCTTGGAGATGTGAGGACATCAGCTTCCTTACCTTAACCTGCCAACCTTCTGTAAGGCAGATGATAAGCGGCAGGAAAGGCTCTTAGTTTACGGGTAAGAATAAAGTGAAATGATGTGAATTAACATCATCCAATTCCCACGGACCCCCATGAATGTTCTTACCTCTTGTTTCATATGTGAAGAGATTCACAGTAACCGTAGGTTCTAAGGAATGGCCCTAAGACCAGCAGTCCCCAACCTTTTTGGCACCAGGGGCTGGTTTTGTGGAAGACAACTTTCCAAGGATGGATGTTGGGGGCAGGATTTCAGGATGAAACTATGCCACCTCCGATTATCAGGCATTAGTTAGAGTCTTGTAAGCAGAGCACAACCTAGATCCCTCGCATGCACAGTTCACAATAGGGTTTGTGCGTCTATAAGAATCTGATGCCGCTGCTGATCTGATGGGAGCCAGAGCTACGGTGGGAATGCAAGTGATGGGGAGTGGCTGTATATAAAGGGGAAACTCTACTACTGCTTATGTCCTGCTGCCCAGCCTGATCCCTTACAGGTCAGTGGCTGGGGACTAGGGACAGCTTCCCTACATGGTAGGCATAGACGTGTCTCCCTGACTCTGAAGGTCTGGCACCTGGTTTTAAATATCAGGAGTTGGCTTTACAGGTTAGCAGTAAGCTGCTAAATGTTTTACATCAGGCTTTAGTGGGCAAAACGAAAAATTGTGGTAAGGGTGAAGGAAGAACCCTGATCTGTAGCATTTGCCCATTTCTGTGGGGTAAATACTCCAATCACGGACAATCTCAAGCTACTTTTGAAGTCACCAAATGTGGAGTTCAGAAGGGATGTGTGGAATACATTGGATATTAGGATACATGCAAATGTTAACAAGATAAAGACAACAGTAGCAGGTAGTAAAAGAACTACCCTCTACTTTTTATAAATAAAAATAGAAAGGGGGAATTGGGGGGCATTAATTATGTATTTTAAACAGAATTGATTGTAAGGTTATATAATTTAATTTTTCATAATGGTTCTTTTTAATAATGACTCACAGAATTGCTGAAAACTTGACAGGGGGCTCTTGGGAGCTGCTACAAACTAACTTCAGTACAACAGGGCTGTGGGGCAACCTGGCTTTAGAGCGCCATTCATTTGGAAATAGCTCTGTGTCATTTGTGGTTTAGCAAACTTGACTATTTCCAGGGACAGACCACATTTTTGGATCTGTCCTAGATTGGTCTTGGTCCCCTAAAGTTTTCCCCAAATTACAATTGACCACAAAATATCAGTGCTGCCTGTTTTCTTTGATATAGGGTTTCATCTCCTTCATTGTCTACAAATGTAGCTCTAAGCTTGTCTTCTTATCTTGCTTAAGTGAATCTAAATAACCTCAAAAAGAAAGTAATCAACTCCCCCAACAACAAAAGTCATTCAGCTTCCTGGCACCTCAAGTCAGAAGAGCTAGAAAATACTATTTTGCTTCCTATAAGCCCAGAGGATAAATTTCCACTAGAGAAAAGAAAAAGACTAAATTACTACCACATTCCTTTTCTTAGCCAACATTTGGTGACCTTACAAAATAGGAGATCTTGGTCCTTCCACCCTGACTGTGGGGGGAGGGGGGTGTCCCATCACCTTACAATCATTAAAGCCACTTCTTCGGGAAGTTTGTGAGGGTGCAGAGTGGTAATGTATATAAATTCTCACCACAGTTTAAAGAAGTGAATATTGTCAGGAAATCTGGAAGAGCTACTGAGAAAGGTGTTTTTGTAAGATGGTACCAGCGACAAGTCGGTTCAAGGCCAACAGACAAGAGCATGATGGTTTTAAAGCATGGAGTGGCCAGGCATAGTGGCTCACACCTGTAATCCAGGCACTTTGGGAGGCCAAGGTGGGCAGATCACTTGCAGCTGGGAGTTTGAAACTAGCCTGGTCAACATGGCAAAACCCCATCTCTACTATAAATACAAAAACTTAGCCAGGTGTGGTGGTGTGTATCTGTCATCCCAGCTACTTGGGAGGCTGAGGCAGGAGAATTTCTTGAACCCGGGAGGCAGAGGTTGCAGTGAGCTGAGATCGTGCCATTGTACTCCAGCCTGGGTGACAGAGCATGACTCTGTCTCAAAAAGAAAAAAAAGCATGGAGTGAATTTAAGGATTCAGTTCAAGTTGCCAGAGATCTCATATTTCAAGAGCTTCTTCTGCCCTCTTCAGTTCCTCAGCCATGTCCAATTCCAAGGTGCCTGCAGCCCTTTGTCCATTCTCATAGCAGTCCTGGCAGCAATGGTATGATTTTTGTAGAGTCACATTCATGAAGAAAAAGGCCAAGCTCATGGGGCTGGATGCATCTAGCTTCTGTGAACCGCCCACACTATCAACAGACACTGTCCCAGGGGCCAGGAAATCATCCTGCTCTTGGCAAAAAACCCCTGCCACTTGGGTAGGAACTGAGCAGAATCATCCAAGCCAAGAAAAACTGAGCAAAACATGGCTCTCTCTGTACTGAAATCCAGATTCAGCATGAAGGATCTTGGCAGAACGACAGCAAGGCTCAGGCCTGGCGAATGTCACAACTATATCTCAAATAACCCATTCTCTTAATAAAACACAGTTTGACTTAAGGCTTTGAGAGATATCAATTCAAAGGGAGGGGGGAAAAAAGGCAAGAGAGAAGCCAGTGGCAAGTTTCTTACTATATTAGTGCTATTATTGAATGCATATGCTTATATATGCATTTCTGACAGAGTAATCCAAAACCGTGAAAAGGAAGTTGGCTGTCTTTGCTTCTTTATTCACAATCACTAACTACTCAGAGAATCTCAGAAATGTGGAAATTTCTAGGAGCTGGTTACCTGCAGTAACTGTACTTTTGTCCCATCTAGGCAGCTGATGACCCAGTGCAAGATTTCCTTGTATTTGCATATTTATAAGGCCTCTTTCAGCTCTACTCTGTTCTTTGTAAGAATGGAGCTTGGTACCAGCAAAAGGAACCTGAGCTGTCAGGAGCTCCTACTTTTGTTCTTACCTATGAACTGAGTAAGCTGACCCAAGCTCTTCTCCCAGCTGAGCATACAACTACTGGAGGACTCATGGCTATATCAGTGGCCTCCTGAGGCTGACTGTGATGTGGGAAATGACAGACTGGAACTCTTGGTCCCAGAAGAAGAGATTCCAAACTCCAGCTGGTCTCTCGCTCATCAGTTACACCTTCCCATGTGCCAAAAGCCCGGGGAAGGAGATTACTTTGGAGTCAGATGGACCCAGTTTGACCCCAGTCTCCACCCCTCTCTAGCTGGAAGTTGGAAAACTGCATAGCTATTTGGAGTTTCAGTTCCTTGTGTATTAATAAACAAACAAACAGAAAAATAAAACGAAGACATCCACCATAGAGAAAGTTGGGTGGAGCATATGCCAAACTCTATGTACTATTTAGTAACTTCCCGTGAGTCCGTAATTATTTCCAAATATTTTTGATAGGAGCATTAATAATAACAATGCCAATCTTAATAATATCTCAGAGGGTGTTTTGGAAGAGTCAAGAGGAACAATACATGAATATGTGCCAGCAGGTGTTTGACATTCAATAAATGTCTGAATCTATAATGGAAAGCATGGATATGAAACCTGCAATCAATGCCATTTTAGGCCAGGTGCTGTGGCTCATGCCTGTAATTCCAGTACTTTGGGAGGCTGAGGTGGGCAGATCACTTGAGGTCAACAGCTCAAAACCAGCCGGGCCAAAGTGATGAAACCCTGTCTCTATTAAAAATACAAAAACTAGCCTGGTGTGGTGGCATGCGCCTGTAATCCCAGCTACTCAGGAGACTGAGGGACGAGAATTACTTGAATCTGGGAGGCAGAGGTTGCAGTGAGCTGAGATCACACCACTGTGGTCCAGCCTGGGCAACAAGAGCAAAACTCCATCTCAGAAACAAAATATTATTTTAACTTAATTTTGATAAAGGATGATGTATGTTTTGTTCATCAAGTGTCAGGAGCGTCATTTTTCTATCAAAGAGCTAGAATGAATATAAGCTCGCCCCAGTAGCCTCAAGTGAAGCCCAAACAAATGAATTAGCATCACTATGTGTTTTTGGAGTGAGCAACTTTGAAGACATCCCATAACAATTTCTTTTAAGGTCCTGTTTATCTTTACATTTCTTCTAGTTCCAGCTACTTGGGGGGCTGAATCAGGAGAACTGCTTAAACCCGGGAGGTGGAGGTTGCAGTGAACTGAGATTGCGCCACTGCACTCCAGCCGGGGTGACAGAGCAAGACTCCTTCTAAAAGAAAGAAAGAAAAAAAGAAAAAGGAAGAAGAGAGAGAGAGAAGGGAAAGAAAACAAATTCAGAGCACCTTGATAAATTGAAGGAAAGAGATGTTAATATTGGGAAGCACTTTTATCCCATTTAAGAAACAAAATTTAAATTCTTTTGGAAAATATGTATGGATCACACTAAATAAAAAATCAGCATAAAATATTTAAGGACATTATTAATTTTATAAAGTGTGTTTCTAGGCATTTACATAAATAGGAATCAACATATGTACTGGTGGCTCAAAATGCAGACACAATATAAAGATCAAAATGTTAAGAGGAATTTATCTAATTATTTAAAGTGTAACTGACTGCTTATTATTTTTATCTTTACGTTTTCCTGAATGTTGTAAATTTTCTCTAATGGATGACTTTTATAACAAAATGAATGACCAATTGCGGTTTATTGTCTCCTTTTAAAATCAGTCATGGATACTTCTTTGCTTAACTGTTACCCTGGAGATAGTAAAACAGTAGGTCTATGGATGGAAGGAATGGAATTGATTCCCTATGAGCCATTTCTCTGTAGCCAGAAAGGACTCTTGAGCCAGCCAAATCCTGTGTCTTTTAGGGAGATGGCCCCGGGTGGGGAGAGGCACCAACAAAAGAAAACCAGGAGACTTGCCCTAGACTTGCCTGCCAGTAAGTGTTTGAGTAATGTCACCATTCCCCAAGCTCTCATTTCCTAACCATCCTGCCTCACCAGGTGTTTGAAGTGTCAATGGTGTTAACGCATGTAGATTTAACATTCTAGATGAAAAGCAGGGAACAACATGAGACATTTATATTCATTGCTAGAGCTTTTATAAGCATCCCTTGGCCTAGGTGTTTCTAGGGGGCAAAGTCCATGTCTCCCTAACTTCATAGGATTAAATAAAAGAAAGGCAGTGGAGTGACGATGAGATAGCCTCTATCCCCTGCATCTCCTGTCTCTAAAACGAATCCCAGGAGGCATTTCCTAAGCTGGGAATTTTTAAGTTCTTGAAAGCAGCAGTCCCCAACCTTTCTGGCACCAGATACTAGTTTCAGAAAAGACAATTTTTTCCATAGACTGGGAGTGGGGTGGGGATTGTTTCTGGATGATTCAAACACATTACATTTATCGTGCATTTTATCATTATTAAATTGTAATATATAATGAAATAATTATACAACTCATCCATAATATAGAAACAACAGGAGCCCTGAGTTTGTTTTCCTGCAGCTAGATGGTCTCATCTGGTGATGGGACACAGTGACAGATCATCAGGTGTTAGATTCTCATAAGGAGCACACAACCTAGATCCCTTGTGTACGCAGTTCACAGTAGGGTTTGCACTCCCATGAGAACCTTAATGCTACCCCTGCTGTAAAAGAAGGCAGAGCTCAGGCAGTAATGTGAATGATGGAGAGTGGCTGCAAACACACACGAAGCTTCACTCACTTGCCCATCGCTCACCTTCTGCTGTTCGACCTGGTGCCTAAGAGGCCACAGACTAGTACTGGTCTGTGGCCTGAGGGTTGAGGACTCCTGCTCCAAAAGATTAGAAAATAGGCACCAGTGAGGTCTAGGAGGCACAATGTCCTGTCCTATTATCTGTGCTCAGTGGTCTGAAGGGGGAGGTATATAGGCTGGGGACTGTGGGAACCCCCTTGGAATGTGCCCCAGCATAGAGCTGCCAGAAGCAATACAGAATACTCAGTTCAGTTTGACTTGCAATAACCAATGAGAAATTGTTAGCATGACTAGGTTCCTATATTGCATGGGATTGACTTACACTAAAAATGTTTGTCATTTATCTTAAGTTCAGATTGACCTGGGCATCTTTAGATTTTATTTGCTAAGTCTGGCAAACCAACACCAGTAGCACGGTTCTCCAACTCCTTGGAGTGTGGGGAAGAAACACCACCCCTACCCTGGTTTGAGAAGAACCAAGGGAGGAGGGTCCAGACAAACGGGAAGCCCCACTCCCAAGTCCTGCGGCATCATCTGAACCCACTGGGAGACAAATCTTTCAGGCAAATGGGAGAGCTGGTTCTAGAGAAGCAGCTTAGATGAGTTTCACTACGTAAAAGAATAAAAAAGGGAAACAAACATGCTGGGAGTAAGAAACTTAACATTCAGTGCAGTTTATTTCATTCAACTGGATAGATGGCCAACCGCTCAGCAGCCAAATGGACCGTTCTCAACTCCAGAGAGCGGCCACAAATTAACTGGCCTCTATAAACTCAGACAACATTTAGCTGGTAAGAAACAGCTGAAAGAAAGTATTCTAATCAGATTATTAGGAGAAATGGGGGGGCCTCTGTCAGGCATGAAGATATGAAATGTGCATCATAAATGGCTCATGTGTGAGTGTGTGCACATGCATGCAGATACATGTGTTTATGTAGTGTCAGGCCTAGAAGATGGATAAAAATAACACAAAAGAACCACTGAGTGCCTCAGATATCTTTCAGGGAGCACATGGACCTTGTCTTGACGTCCCCAAGTGGCCAACATATCTATACGGTCAGTGCCAGCTTTGCCCAGTTAAAATAAAGAAAACAAATATCCAAATATCCAGTATCATTGCTGTGAGCTGGCCTGTGGATCTTTGCCGACATCTGACCTGCTTCACATAACCTCCTGGCCTCTAAAAATAGATATTCTGTGGTACATATAATTTTTATACGATGACTAATACAGGAATGCCCTTCGGGATAACTTAGTGTCTTAGTTTCTCTCTTTTCTCTCTATATTTATCTATGTCTTCATGGCCTCTTTAAATAAAAGTAAAACTGTAGCCATGGATCCAGAACCTTAACCAATAAATGATTTATCTATGCCTTAAAGGGCAATACTCTTTTTATCAATGTAAGAGACGCTTATATTTTTTAAAGGGGGCAGAGGGGTGGTCTTAGACCGTTTTGTATTTCTCTGCCTTTAAGTACCACTTTTCCAGATTCAAGGGTCAGTCAGAAGAGGTTTCCACTTACCCCACTCCTTTTCCGTATTATACACAACTGAGTCAAAAATAGAAAGGCAAATTCCTGGACTATAAAAAAATCCTTATATTAATATTACAGCTTGCTGCCCTAAACCCCAATAAGAAGGGCAGCATGGTCATTCACAGCCACTGGAATCTTACTCTGAATTTGGCTTTTGTCCTCTGGTTGAGAGAGAGGGAGGAAGAGAGAGGAAGAGGAGGGGAAATGGAAAGTCTGATATCTGTTCAGATCCCCTCATTGTCCATCTGGTTCATAACCCGAACTTTTGTCCAGAGGTTAGAATTCCAGAAACTGAAGGAGAAAGTCTGCTGGGGGCGGGGGGGAAATAACAGAGATCCATTCCTCACTTCCCGTCACCTTTATTTCAATACCAGTGACCTCTGTGCCACCTCCCAGCCGACAAGCTCTGCTCATGAGGATGTGGAGAGATGAATTTTCTTATCCAGTGGTGTCCTTCCTTCGGAAATAACATTCTCCCTCCTCCGTTGCCATCAAAACAATAACTGCTTAAGGTCAGTGCAGTAAGCAAGGTCGTGCCAAGATCCAGGTCACCCAGAGACAAGAGAGGGCAAGGAAAGCCTGGGAAACTCATGCCCTGGTGTTCATGCTCCCCTCCGCTCACCTGAAGACCTCACTGTCCCCATACTACAAGTTAATCTTACAAGAGCCTTTGACTGCTTCCACTGTGGACTACAATCCCTTGAGGAAAGAGATCAGAATCTACTTGCCAGTCAACAACAGGAGCAACAGAAGGCACATGCAGTCAGCCTTCCGTATTTGTGGGCTCCCATTCCACAGATCCAACCAACTGGGAATTAAAAATATTGAGAAAAATTAGGGTTTGCCAGGGTGGCTCATGTGTTGGTGATGATAACAAGAACAAAAATATCCCCTTCTTCATAAGCTTACTGCAAGGATTGGATACACGGCTCTTGGGGAACTTCTGCTTTTACATCAAAATTCTGCTCAAAGATTTTGACCCCCTTTGGTGAAACCTTCCTTGACTTTCTTAGGACAAAGCCATTTTATCAATTGTGTATTTTGAATCAGCCAGGAAAGGTGAAGCTCTGTGACCTTAACAAACTCTAACAACCCCCAGATCTTGGTGGCTTTAACCAACAGAGGTTTACTTCCTATTCACGCTAAATTTCTATTGCACGTCTCTAGGGACAGATGTAGACATTGCTTTTCACACTGTAGGGTTACTCAGGGACTGGCTGTGGATGGCGCCTCCGTTTTTCTGACAAGGAAGCTACTATCATCTTAACGCGTAGCTTCCTTGTTTTCCAAAGCAGGGGAAAGAGCTTAGGCAATCATGTACTAACTTTTCAATGCTTCCACCCAGAAATCACACTTGTCACTTCTGCTTGTTTCATGGGTCATGGCAAATTACAGTACTGTGCTGTGCAGTCAAGAGGTATGTGAAAATATCTTTGGATCCAGGAAGGAAAGGAAATATTAGAAAATATTCACACTGTTTTTCACACGTGTCTACAATTTGCATTATTCATAAAGGACTGAAGATAGTATCAAGCATTGCTTTTTTTTTTTTTTTTGAGATGGAGTTTCACTCTTGTCACCCAGGCTGGAGTATGCAGTGGTGTGATCTCAGTTCACTGCAACTTCTGCCTCCTGGGTTCAAGTGATTCTCCTGTTTCAGCCTCCTGAGTAGCTGGGACTACAGGCACATGCCACCATGCCCAGTTAAGAGACAGGGTTTCTCAATGTTGGTAAGGCTGGTCTTGAACTCCTCACCTCCCTGCCTTGTCCTCCCAAAGTGCTGGGATTACAGGTAGGAGCCACTGCGTTCGGCCTCATTGTTTCTTTAGCTCTGCTATATCCTTATGTGATACGGCCATAAGGCAAGGATAGCATTCTGTATTCATCACCCACTTATTTTCTTTTCTCCGACAGTTGGCAGTATTTACAGAACCAGATTATGTCCAATCATCTTTGGTTCTGCATACTATGAAGAGAATAGGTGCTCAATAAATACTTCCCAGACAGATAAAGAGAAAACCTTTCTCTAACTATGAGACTTCATGATCCTAGTGCTATACTCAACATGACGTAGATACCAGGCGGTGCTTACCAACACTGGTAGTCAACCTACTTTTTATAAAACTTTGGCACAGGCAGAGTCCATGAAATTTTAGAGCATGGAATTCACTGCCAACTTCTGCCAGTCAACAACAGGAGCAACAGAAGGCACATGCAGTCAGCCTTCCGTATTTGTGGGCTCCCATTCCACAGATCCAACCAACTGGGAATTAAAAATATTGAGAAAAATTAGGGTTTGCCAGGGTGGCTCATGCCTGTACTTCCAGAACTTTGGGAGGCCGAGGCAGGCAGATCACATGAGGTCAGGAGTTCGAGACTAGCTTGGTCAATATGGTGAAACCCTGCCTCTATCAAAAGTACAAAAATTAGCCAGTGTGGTGGTGCACACCTGTAGTCCCAGCTACTTGGGAGGCTGAGATAGGTGAATTGCTTGAACCTAGGAGGTAGAGGTTGGCAGTGAGCTGAGATTGCACCACAGCACTCTACCCTGGGCAACAGAGCTCTACTCTGTCTTGAAAAAAATTAAATATTGAGAAAATTTTTTAAAAAGAAACATTGCATCTGTACTAAACAGATACGGAGCTTTTTCTCCTTGTCATTATTCCCTAAATAATACAGAGTAACATTCATTTACACAGCATTTACCTTGTATTAGGTATTGTAAGTAATCTAGAGGTGATTGAAAGTACACACGAAGATGTGTGTAAGTTATATGCAAACCGTATACCATTTTATGTAAGAGACTTGAGCATTCATGGATTTTGGTATGGGAGGGGTCCAGGAACCAATTCCCTCAAAGATACTGAGGGATGACTATTTCATGATGGTGTCAGCAGAAGGACAATTTATGTATACCCTGGGCTTAGACACGTACATCAGGCATCCGTACAGAGTATGTGTCTGTGTGTGTGCCTGCACATGTACCCAGAAGCTCACCATGTCTGCACATCTGAGAGATCCTGGGAAGACTACATACTCAACTTGCCAGATCAGCACATTTTATTGAATGATAAAGTGGGTCATTTGGTGAATCTACTCTCAGCTCATATCTGCTTGGAGGTAGCACAGAGTCACACTCGAATACAGTGTATTAACCTCAAAGTTTCCTGGTCTCCTTTGCAAGGTTGCAATAAGAGTGTATCCAGATACACGTTGATACTGATGAGAGCATCATCATCATTTACCTCTAACAGTTACTAAGTATTTGCAGTCCAAGGCATTTTGATGAGTGTTTTCTGTTTACAATCATGTTTATGTCTCACAAGAATTCCGAAAGGAAGGCACTATCGCAATGCCCATTTTACAGCTGAGGGTAAAGCGACCCATTCAAAGCCACACAGCTCTACGTTGACAGGGCTGAGCATTCAAGCCTGCACTCATTCCTGTGTTCCTGACCAAACCTGGCTACAGGAGGATTTTACTCTGGCTAGAATTTCTCTCTGTAGCTCTCTTTAACCCATCAGTCTTTTCCAACTAGGAACAGGTTGCTGTTTGCTGCACAAGGACTTGAGAACAGATGGCTCCCAGAAATATTTCAGATGCCATGAGATCCACCACCTTGAAATGTCAAAACAGCAAAATTCAAACCCACGGGCCCTGGGTGCCAGTGAGACAGCTGTTATCATTTTTACCCACCAGATGAGGTCAGGGATAGAATGTGAAACCTCTGAACCTCAGAATGACGGTCACCGTTGATTGAGCGCCTTCTATATTTCAGGCCCTGAATTCCTGGCTTGATGTAGGTTCTCCTGGTATGCATGTGACATGGATACTATTTAATCCCATTTCACAGATGCGTAAACTGAATCTCCGGTGGAGAAAGTAATTTTGTCCTATAGTTAATGATCTAAACAGTCAGAATTTGAGTCTTTATCTGCCTTGCTGCAGAGTGCAGAGTATGACATCTATTCTAAAAAAAAAAAAAAAGAAGAATTCAAAGGCATTACTTTTACTTTTAATTTCAAAAACAATTTTGAAAAAGAAGAATGAGAATGAGCACTATAGCAGATAATAAATTTATCATAAAATTATTAAAGAGTTCTGTCCTATTATAATAATCAACAGATAAACAGATCAATGAAATGAAACAGTCCTGAAACCTTTCCGTGTGTGTAAAATTAAAGCACAGTGAAAGATGCATATACACACCATTAGAGAAAGGAAGGCTTTTTTGACCAACACGGCTAGAAAATTGGTGATTTATGAAAAAAATTAAGTCTGCATCTCACGTGAAATATTCAGATAAATTCTAAATGCATTGAAGATTTAAATGTCAGCTATGAAAGCCATAAAAATGAAGAAAGTATGGGGGAAATTAATTGATGTTTATGGAGAGAATCTCTTCAAACGCAGAAGCAAAGAAAGAATATTAAGCTAGAATATGTTTTATTTACAAACTAAATATTATACGTGCAAAAATATAATTATAATAAAAAGGCAAGAGATAAACATGGAAGAAGTTTTGTCACAAATATTGGACTGATACAGAAGAGATACACGGCTGGGAGAAAATGCCTGGAGTAACACAAACACCCCTGGAAAACAAGGTGAGGCAGAAAAGGAAAAGGAGCCAATTCACAGAAGGAGGAACAAAAATGGCTGCAAATAAACATACAGAAAAATGTTCAAGAGTAACAAAGGCCGGGCGTGGTGGCTCAAGCCTGTAATCCCAGCACTTTGGGAGGCCAAGGCAGGTAGATCACAAGATCAAGAGCTTGAGACCATCCTGGTCAACATGGTGAAACCCCTTCTCTACTGCAAATACAAAAAATTAGCTGGGCATGGTGGCGCGTGCCTGTAGTCCCAGCACTTTGGGAGGCCGAGGCGGGTGGATCACGAGGTCAAGAGATCAAGACCATCCTGGTCAACATGGTGAAACCCCTTCTCTACTAAAAATACAAAAAATTAGCTGGGCGTGGTGGCACGTGCCTGTAATCCCAGCTACTCAGGAGGCTGAGGCAGGAGAATTGCCTGAACCCAGGAGGCGGAGGTCGGGGTGAGCAGAGATCGCGCTTTTGCACTCCAGTCTGGGTAACAAGAGCGAAACTCTGCCTCAAAAAAAAGAAAAAGAAAAAGAAAAAAAAAAAGTAAACAAAGATGAGCACAAGGATACTGAAACAATAAGATACTACTTTGCTCGACTATTAAAGAAAGTTTTGTAAAATGGATAATTCTAATAAGGTAGTTACAGTGAAACTGGATCTCTCCTGAGGCATTTGTGGTAGTATGAACTAATTCGATCTTTCTGGAAAGCGATCTTATTGTATGCATTAAGTTTTAAAGTTAGGCTGGACCCGGTGGCTCATGTCTGTATTCCCAGCACTTTGGGAGGCCTAGGAGGGCAGATCACCTGAGTTCAGGAGTTCAAGACCAGCCTGGCCAACATGGTAAAACCCTGCCTCTACTAAAAATACAAAAATTAGCCAAGTGTGGTGGCGCACACCTATAATCCCAGCTACTAGAGGGAGCTGAGGCAGGAAAATTGCTTGAACCTGGGAGGTAGAAGTTGCAGTGAGATGAGATCTCGCCACTGCACTCCAGCTGGTTCAACAGACGGAGACTCCCTCTCACCAAAAAAAAGAAAAAAAGGTTTTAAAATTATACTATAATGAATAATTGCTTTCATTAACATTTACAATAAAGATATAATCAGAGATTCAGACTAAGATTTATAGATACTGAATATAGTGTTAACTATAACAGGAAAAATGGAGATAATCTAAATATTCAGTAATACTTTGAAGATTAAATAGTTTCATTCATAAAGTATAGTATTCTGCAACTTTGGATAACGTTAATTACACATAGCCTAGTGCTAGGTGGAAAAATGCAAGATGCATGCCTTTCTAAATATCACATGATCACAATCATGTCAAACACTTGAAAGCATGTACACATTGATAAACTATTGTGTAAACATTCTCCAAGGAAAAAATGGTGATTGTTTTCTCAGATAAAATTATGAGTGATTTTTAGCTTTTCCTTTATCCTTGACTGTATTAGATTATATATATAGCAAACATGGCCCAGTGAGTCTTTCCTGAAGCCCCCTGCTGGGAGGACTCTCCTTTGTAAGCTATTCCTGCTAAGGGGAAGGATTGAGACTGAAGCAGTAAAGTCAGTGCTGAAAGGATCCCCAAGAGGTCATCATAGGGACGTGCAGTCACCGAAGCAGGTGGAGGATTAGAGGCTGTACAGGAATGAGGTGGGATCGTCAGACAGGTTAGGCGATGAATACTCTGAGCAAAAGCTGGCCACCTGGATGGAACACAGCACCTCCTTGTAACCCCTAGGGAGGCCATCTCCAGACACATCTAGATTGCAGTTAGGGCATCCGAGCTCAGTAACTCTGCTTCCCTGAAGACCCTGAGCTCTAGTGTCACTGGCTCACAGCAGAGCCATGAGAACCAAACTAACCTGATATCCATGCTTCAACCACTCCGCCTCCCAGTGAGATCAGTTACTCTGAAGACAAGGGCATCCACACACAAAATGACACACTGGCTAGCTCAGAAGAAGCCAGCGAGAGGACTGGCTCCATCACAAGGGCTTCTACTCCCATCAGCATCCCACACTGCTTGTTTTCAATGATGCTCATTGCTGTAGTCAACTGGCTAGGAACCTCTGTGGGAAGCAAAACCACCTTGCTAGGTGTCTGCTTCCCAGAGCATGCCGGGGAGATGGCAGATGACCTTGTGAAGCTCTAATGAGGTAGACAATGTCAATAGAATTTTTCCTGGCACATGCTGGAAATAAACAATTCTGTATCCAAATATGGGCATCCAGACTCACCCTCTTCTGTGACATGTAGGAAAAACCACTATCTTGGGGTTATTTGGGAGAAGAAAAGAAGTTGGTCTGTGAAAAAACTTAGCATCTGCAGTTTACAATCTATGTTAACTATTACTATTTTTTTTTTTGAGAGGGAGCCTCGCTCTGCTGCCAGGCTGGAGTGCAACAGTCCAATGCAGCCTCCGCCTCCTGGGTTCAAGTGATTCTCCTGCCTCAGCCTCCCAAGTAGCAGGTACTATAGGCACACACCACCACGCCCTGCTCATTTTAGTATTTTTAGTAGAGATGGGGTTTCACCATGTTGGCCAGGATGGTATCGATCTCTTGACCTCGTGATCTGCACGCCTCAGCCTGCCAAAGTGCTGGGGTTACGGGCGTGAGCCATGGCAGCCAGCCAACTATTACTTCCTGCTGCTACTGTTACTTTTATCACTAATGCTATTACCACCACCACTGCTAATGCTATTACCACTAGTACTATCACTACTATTAACTACTATTGTTACAACTGCTATTTTTAGCACTACGTCACACTACCACTGTCACTACTACCATTACTACCAGTGCTGCTGCTGCCATGACAGCTGCTATACTAACATAATGGTGCTATCATGACTGCTGTTTTACCATTACTGTTAATACTGATGCTTCTTCAGCTACTATCGTACTCCAAGCAACTTCATGCGTTTACAGCAACCTCACGGTCCAGATTGAGGGGAAATCATCTTGGCTGGAATCATTCTGTCTCATCCTCTCCAGAAGTCCTCTCACAACTGTCAGACCACGCACCTGTTGGTTCAGAAAGTATTTGCAGCTGTAACCCAAACCCTTGTTGAGTGAGGCAGTCGTGCTCAGGGCTGAAGGAGCCTGCGTCAGTGTCTGTGAAGACTCTAGACACGGTAGTACCTGCTTCCCCCACAACCAGCAAACAAACAAACAAAAAATGCTGCTACACAGAAGCTCTTCTCCTTTTTAGAATGAGGAAACAGAAGCTTAGGGCAATAGGTGATACGGCCAAGTTCATACAGCTGGTAAAATTCAGGCAAAGCTCTACCATGGCCCTTGTTATCCGCTAAGCTACTAGGGTGTTTTTTGTTTTTGTTGTTTTTGAGATGGAGTCTCACTCTATTGCCCAGGCTGGAGCACAGTGGCATGATCTCAGCTCACTGCAACCTCTGTCTCTGGGTTCAAAAGATTTTCCTGCCTCCGCCTCTTGATTACAGGTGCCCACCACCACGCCTGGCATTACAGGCGCACACCAACATGCCCAGCTAATTTTTGTATTTTTAGTAGAGACATGGTTTCACCATGTTGGCCACACTGGTCTCGAACTCCTGACCTCAAACGATCCACCCTCCTCAGCCTCCCAAAGTGCTGGGATCACCGACATAAGCCACCAAGCCCTGTCACTACTAGGATTTTAAATGATTAAAAAGCAGGTTCAGATTGTGGTGTTTGCTCAGTTTCCTCAATGCATGAGATAGGTTTTGGAGTAAAAAGCTGAGCTGGTTCCTCCCAATTCTCCTGACTCCAAGCACTGTAGTCTTTGATGACAATTTCCTCCACCTGCTAATGAGAATTTGGCCACAGGTGACCATCCTCGCTGGGAAGTGGTGCTCCTAGAGCCAGTCCTGTGCAGCTCAAGAGGGGAGCAAATAGGAACTTTGGAAGGAGGAGGAAATGGGAAGGCCAAGCAAACTCCACAGAGCCTCTGGACAGGAACGCAAACAGGAAAGCGGTTCTCGGCCTGCGGTGGCCTCTCGCTAGCTAGGTCTGGTGTCCCCAAGGCCCCCCTGGAGTATGTTATTTTTGGATCACGCCACGTGGTAAGTGCCTGTTGGATTAGATAGAGTCAAGGCCGGCTTCCAGGTTGGTGTCTCCCAAGCAACAGGGGTCAGTGGACCCAGGGTCATGGTCTATGGTGGAGTTTCAAATCACTCTACCCCCATCCGCCCCCAAGACATCTCTGAGGCCCTTGGATAACAAAAGGAAGCAGGGAAAGAAAGAGGGAACTGCTCTTCCTTCCCCTCCAATCAGAACTCTCCACTCTGGGCTCAGTGGCCAGATCTGATGACCTTAGCAAAGCCATTCTTGGCCTGGAAAATCTTGCAAGCTTGGACTTTTTGGGGCTCGTGCACTGATGGGCAAACTGGGTTTCCTGGACTGGGAGGGGTTAGCTTCCTTCCCCTTTGGGACTCATACCTCAACCCCATAGCAATCCACCGAATTGCCCCTTTAAGAAAGAAATGACAAGGGGGTTGGTTTCCACATAATTTAGACTCTGGGTGGTTTTTATATCATAAGCTAGAAGATCTGTCCTGTAGTAGGAAAGAAATTATCCCATTGTGTGACCTAACAGGATTGTGCATGTGTGTGTGCATGCACACGTGTGTGTGTGCAATTGTGTTTTCTTTTTCCATCTCTCTTTCACAATCACATAAACAATAAAAATCAGTAAATGTTTAGCCTTTGAAAGGCAGAACCACATCATTTTAAACTTTGAATTTCATTGGAGAAAGTTATTCAGGTGGTAACATTACGAAGAGTGACAACACAGTAATAAAAGCAAATTCTTCTCAGGTGTTTTTACAAGGATAACAGACAAAGGTAGGTGCCATCCGTGCTACTGGGTCCGTCCATATGATTCTCCAGTATCTTGGAGACAGGCAAGAGTGGAAACAGAATGGAATGTGGAGCCAGGGAGAAGTGGGGACCAATCCCAGTCAGGCACCATGACCCTGTTCAAGGGACTTCTTCCCACTTAGCTCATATACAAAATGGGAATGGTGCCTACAGTAGAGGCTTTCTGCCAAGATGACAACAGCCACTTACCCAAACAGCATGTGGTGGACACCTAGTGGATGTTCAACCAATGCCTGGATGTTCTCAAGATGGCGGGCAGTCCCACCTTTCCGTAGCCTTCATGGACAGGAGAGAAGAGCTGTCTCAAAGTTACTTTCCTTTGTCTAAATTCGCAATATGATGCTCCTCAGCTGTGGCCAAATGTCTATGCAATGTTTACAGGTGAACAATTTACAGGCCCTCTTTTCTTGTACCGAGGTAGAGAGACAGCCCTACCATTGAATGGGGATACCCTTACGAGACAGTACCAAGAGACACCCCCAACATTGACTGTTAGACTAAAAATGGGAAAACATTTGTAAACTTAAGTTTTAAAAAAGCCACACAAGGGTATGACATAGTCAACCGTGGGGTGGAAAAGCTTGCACACAGAATCAAAGAATATACACCACAATAAGAGGCATTAACTATTAATATTTAGAGTTCAATGCAGTAGGAACTAGCTCCGTAGGGATATTCAGATTTAAATTAATTAAAATTAAATACAACTTAGCTTTCAGTTCCTCTGACACAATAGCCTCATTTCCAATGCCCAGCCATCACACATGGCAGATGGCTACTGCACTGCACAGCACAAATCTAGAATAGTCCATCAGCAGAGAAAGTTTTACTAGACACCACTGATGTAGAGATGGAGGGATTCTGAATGATTTCAAAATTTTTATTAAATGATATTCTATCATTTTTTCCTAGAAATATGTAAATGTCAACATGTAAACCAAATACTAAAATACTATTTTCTGTATTGATGTGGCACCTCACTTACATTCACGTCTGTAGATGCATTAATATTATTATCTCAGCATTACACCAAAATGGCACAACTGAAACCACAGAGGTGCTCACCTAGTAAGAGGAGAGATCGATCCTTGGATAGGACTTTCATGTTTGGCCACAGCTGAGATGAGCCTCATAGGGCCTGAGGTTGTTCTGTAGGAACTCAAGCAATCTTGGGTCAGGGACCGGTGGCTCTCTCAAGTGGTGTCCTTCACCACTTTCCCAGAAAACACCCAGCATGCATTTCTGTTGTTTGTTTTCCTTTTTTTTTTTTTAAATTGCATTTTAGGTTTTGGAGTACATGTGAAGAACACACAAGATTGTTGCATAGATACACACATGGCAGTGTGATGTGCTGCCTTCCTCCCCATCACCTATATCTGGCATTTCTCCCCATAATCTCTCCCCAACTCCCCCCCGCCGCTGTTGCTCCCCTATTCCGCCCAACAGACCCCAGTGTGTGATGCTCCCCTCTCTGTGTCCATGTGTTCTTGTTGTTCAACACACTGTTTTCCTTCTTAACTCCCAGAATATTAAATAGATGGTCTCTGAGTCTTTCCCTCCATGGTTTTAACTTCTATCCTTAAATAATGTGGCGGGAAAAACAAGTGACAAAGGGCCGAACATGCATTGCAAAGTAGACTCAATACACAAGGCACAGTTTTGGACCTGAACTTCCTGCACATCAAGCTTGGAGAAGATACCCAGCATACGTGCACTGGGTGAAAGGTGGGTAATGCAGAACTGGACACGCTACAGAATGGAGGAGGCCCATGGAAAATGCCAAGGCAAGGTTCGTTGTTCAAAAAGTAGCAAGAGAGTCCAGGGGACAGCAGAATGCGCAATCAAGTGTGGCGCCCTTTTGAGCACGAGTACAACTGCACACAGTTGTGCCAGTATGAAGCTGGCCCCCATGCAGAATTTCAGTTTTTTACAAGCCACTGGGGAAAAGAATGATTTCAGAAGAAAATCGTGGACATTGCAAAATCTACTAGTAATTTTTACAAGTATCACTGAAAACCCCCAGAAGCATCTTATTTTTTGGTCTATCTTTAATCTCAATACTTAAATTGAAAGCATTTCTATGTAAGCTATTTTAAAATGTGGATGCCCTTAGAAGCAGAGAATAGCATGGTGGTTACCGGAGCTGTGGGATGGGGTGGGCGGGGAGAGGCTGTTCAAAGAACATAGAACTTCAGTTAGATAGGAGGAATAAGTCCAAGAGATCTGTTGTACAACCTGGTGACTATAGTTAATAACAGTGTATACTTCAAACTTGCTTAGAGAGTAGATTTGAAGTGTTTTCACTACCAAAAATAAATAAACAAGCATGTGGGATAATGCATACATTAATTTGCTTGATTTACTTAATGTAATTAAATAGCTATTTCACAGTGCAAACATACTTTAAAACATTATACTGTAAACCATAAATATACACATTTTTGTCCATTAAAAATGAATAATAAAAGATATTACTACACTGGAAAAAATAAACGAAATGTGGCATGAATGTTACCAACACCATCACAAGTTTAAAGAGATGGGATGAGCCTTAAAACTTGATTTTATTGGATAAAAGACAAAAAAGTTCCATCATTGTGAGCAAAGATCTATGTCCGCCTTATAAAATAACACATCATCTTAGTTTAAACATTATTGATTAGTAATCCAAAGGAAAATCAAAATCAATAAGAGAATTTTTTTTTTCAGTGGGATATTATAGACTCCATCTTGAAACTAGTCTTAGGGAATAAGCTTTCAAATCATATAACCTAATTTATGCCACTTTTTAGGAACAGGTGACTTGGGCTGGGAGAAGTTTTGACATTTTTGAAAACGTTTTGAGTGATAAGACTGTTTGCAACGTGCAAAGCAGGAGCGTTCATCTTAATGGAAACGTCCCACAGTTACACCTATTTTATTTCATGTAAGATTATTATGGGATTATCAGGACAGAGTAACTCATTCTTTGAAGAAGAAAGAAGGTGGCTCTGAACTATCTCTTACCTGATTGATGGTATCAGGTGCAACATTGTCTAGTCAAGAGTAAGACAGGGAGTTTGCTTTCTTTTTCTGCCTCAGTTTCCTCCTATATAAATGGGAAAATAACAGCCCCTGCCTTGTGTGCACATGTGTGGCCCAAAGGCAAAAGGCACATAAACAGCTTCACCAAATAACTGACCAATTATTAATATTATTACTGAAAATTCCAGTGGGAGGATGGACTAACATGACACGTTTACGAATTGGAAACCAAGGAGGGATCTAAATACAGTGAACATCATTTTCTAAGCCAAATATTAGGATATACTACTGGGCAACTGAAAGTGTGAATTTGGGGGTGATGACAAGATGTGTTAATTCATATATATGTTGGGACGTGCTGGACATGGTCATAGGACATGAATATAAGTTTGAAGCTTTTTCTTTGAGAAGTTCCCTTCTGAACTCAGATGTATCTAGCAATGTTGGGGGAGGCAATGACAGAGATGGTGCAGGGATGGACTTGGTGATATGGAAACATCCTCTGCTCCAAACAGATACACAAATGCACACTCCTATACACCCCTACACACACTCTCACTCTTACACACATACCCATACATACTACTGTACTTACACATGCACACCCTTACATACTCCTATACACATTAGCTTACAGAAACACATATACACATGTACCCATACACATCCATATATCTACATCCCAAACCTCTAACACATGTTCACACCCACCCACACAATCAGTCCATTAAAAGATCATTTGAATGTTTAACCTATATTCTATATCTATACAAGCATCCAAATTTATACACACACACACCCCCAACCCCTGACACGTGACTTGATCTGAAAAATACAGTAAAAAAAAAAAAAAAAACAACCTTTGTGGAAACTCCTATAAGTTAGTTGTAAAGCAATTGAAATATATCCTGTGTATTACTTTATAGTTGCAAAAAAATTTCCCTCTGGAATTGATATAACCCGATTCACTGTGAAAGATTAAGATTCATCAGGTGTACCTTAGATCTGAAGTTCTAAGAATAAGAATACTTTATATATAAGCCACTTATATATAATACTTTATATATAAGTATATAAAGAATGTCATAAGAATACTTTATATATTAGCCACCATACAGCATAAATCCTAGACATCACATGAAAGTATGTCCAATACTGGATGTTTATCTACAATTTACCTTTTTTCTCCTCTAACTCCTCTGCAGCAAACTCACTGCTTTAATTTGCAAACTATCTCCATCTCTGCATCTCTCTGTGTGTGTGTGTGTGTGTGTCTGTGTGTGTCTGTGTGTGTGAATGAGAAAGAATAGTTTAAATGGTATAAGGAGGCTGTTTCCTAAATACATTTCTTATACACGGGTTCAGCAAAGAAACAGGTTCACACAGACACAGACACACACACACACACAGACACACACACACAAACTGAGATCAGTTGCTTTAATAAACATATCATGGTTTGATATAGTGGTTGTTTTCTTTTTTAGATTTGATTTATCTGTCACTTTCTTTCCAAATTTGATTTATTGGTCAATTTCTTTGCAAGATTTGATTTATTGGTCAATTTCTCTTCAAGATTTGATTAAAACACATTACATAAGTCTTTTCAGATGTATTTCTAAATATCATATATATTTCTAAGTATGGATGTTTAAAGTCTTTATTCATAAATGTACTTGACTGATGTCTGTTTTTTCATTAGTTTTTTTTAAAGCTTTAGGTAGTCATTTTTTCTGTAATTGGAATCAGCATAAACAGACCATAAAGTCCAATTGTGTAATGAATTACTCATATCTCAGATTCAGAGAGAAAAGAAGCTTAAGATATAACAACGGAAAAACAGCTTTATGTGTGGGAGAAACACATTGGTTTGTTGGTCTTCAATCTGTGGATTTAAAAGATGCACTATAAAACAATTCTACAAGAAAGGATTCTAGTGTGACTTCACTGACGACCATTAATTGGTTCATGGCTGCATAGATGACATTAATGATAAGAGTCTTGTATTGGTCTAACAACCCTTGCTTTATTTTATAGATGAATCCATGCAGCTCTGTTCCTTCTCCCTTCTTCAGAGATTCCGTACAGACTTCCCCAAGGTGGCAATACCCATTGAATACCAGCCCACCAGATACCTACCCACCATAATGTGGACTCATGATAAGACAGTACATAGGACAAGACTCTTGGCCCCAGAGAGAGTGGGAGATACACCAGAAGGTAACCTGAAGCATGGCAGAGAGGGCACGTCTTCTTGCCCTTGCTCTTTTAGCCTCTACATACACAACTACACAAATAAGAAGGATATTCACTAGCCAGTTATTGGTGCACACCTGTGGGATGATGAGACAAAACAAGACGTCATTATTCTCCCCCTTATTCCAGACAAACACTTTTCTAGCCTAGTTTCTTCATCTGTAAAACAAGGCTGGCATTACCTCCTTGAAGTGTAGTTGCAAGGATTAAATGAAATAATGTATGCAAAGTGCCGAGCCCAGGACTTGGAAGAAGGTAGCTACTGCGATCTGTCTCAAAGGATGACGGTGATGAGCAACAGGGACAACTGAAAGAGCATCCAGTGGCATGTGCTGAGCAGTCATGATGTGCCCATCATAGCGCAGAGTGCTGAGTGATGTACCAGCTCACTGAGGAGAACAGCCTTGTGATGGCAGTGCCATAGAGAATGCCTTGTTTCCAGCTGGGGAAATGACACAAGGTCAGAACAGCTAGCATCAGCTCCACGCCAGGCTGGGGTAGACCACTCTATACCATAGCCACTATACTTTAAGAAAGCCACAAGATGTTGTGTGTGAAGGCATGCTGGAGCTCTACATTCCTCCATGATTGCAGGTTATTATTGTCAAATTCAAGGTGAAGAACTTGTGTGGTTTCAGCAAGGACTAAACTGAATCAATTCTCTGCCTGGACCTTGGCATGGCCAGGGAAGTCCAGCTTCAATTACACTGGCCACATCCCCAATGTGGAAACCTCCCTTTCGGATTGACAGTCCCCTGAAAACGATCCCCTTTTGGTTCCATTTTGTCTGTCCAAAGCCTGACACCAATATGGGTCATCTTGCAGCATCTAAAACAACACCCTGGAGGGGAAGCTGAGTCTCCTCCTCCTAATGGCGCTGACGTCTACTAACCCAGAGAGTTAAAAACTATCACCCTACAGATGGAATCTATGGATGGAATGCCATTTCTATCATGTCACCTTTTAAAGTGATCATTCTGTAAATCAAGGAGGTCAAAAAGGATTCCTAAAAAGAACTGGAAAGCAGACCTCCTACATCGTTCCATTTCAGGAGTTTAAGTAGCAATTAACTGAGTTCCTACACAAGGACAATCTATCTAGCCTTGGTGGCAGCATAAACCGAGGCAGGAGAAGCTTCCTTCTGTCATGAATATTTCACTTCCATCTCTCTATTCCAGCCACACTAGCTTTTTCTTAAGCTCATACTGCTCTCTCCAAATCCTGGAAACTCTGAGCCCTTTTGTTCCCCGAGGGCTTCTGCAGAGCCCGGTATTCTGCCTGGTATTTAATAAACACCCTGGCTTGGTGAATGGGTAACCATTTATCAACATGAACTTCAACGTTAAAATGAAAGAAATGGTGTGTAGGGAGAAAAGCGGGGAGAGGTGATAATGAAGATCTTCGGGGAGGTTAGGAAAAAGGACACCCCTGCATAAAGCTTAAAGGGAAAGAAGGGAGAGAGAGAGTGAGAGGGGGAGGGGAAGGGGGGAGACAGACAGACACTCTCAACTTTTGGTCCACCATGTTTTCCAGTGGGCCAGACTAACTGACTCTATGTCACTCCCAGGTCTCTGACTCCTCCAGTTGGCAAAACCTGCAAAATCTCACACTGAAACAGCTCACCATGTGACCCACTGGAACAGACGTTCTTCAGACCACAACAGAAGCAAGCTGAGCATTATCATGCAAAAAGTAGAGAAAATGAAGTCAAAGGCCACAGGCCACACCTGGTAGACAGGATCACCCTCACACTTGTGAATAAGTAGAGCCTCACGACTGCTCACTCACTGCCTTGGCCCATCTCCCTGCCAGTTAGGGCTGAGTAGAATTTCCCCAGTTTGGGTATGGTAGGATTTTATATCATCTGAGCTGTGGCTAGAGGAAAAGTCTTCTGAAATTTCAGACACACAGAAGATTCTTTCTGTATGTAGGTTCCCTATCAAGTTACCGTAAAGGGAAGAGGAAGTCAAGAGGACCCTCCAGGGAGACTGGCACAGATGGCTCAAGAAATACCTCTCTAAACTGAGTTCTTCCCCAGAACCACTGCATATGGGACCACTGCAGACTGTTTCCACCACGGGACCGTGGTTCCTCTAGAGACCCCTGTGGCCCCAGAGACAGCAGAGATCTCCAGCATGGGGAACAGCAAACACCTACTATGCACAGCATCTTTCCAGAACCTGCACACTGGGAACTACAAAGTATTGACAGGGACTTCACGCCAGTCTCCTTCCTCCAGGAACTGCTCTGCATAAGATGACACCTCTGCCATTCAAAGATGGGGCACCCGAGGAAGGGACAACCTTAAAGGTGCTGGGTCTCCCACCAGATTCTGTAGAGTCAGACTCCCCACTGGAGTCAGACAGGACCCAGCATCAGTGCTCCTCTCCGTCAGAAAGCCAAACAACAAAAGGCACTGAGGTCTCATTTCTGGTTTTGAAACACGTTCCCCTATAGCCATTCTCTGATATGGAGTCTTTCACTTTCCTTCTTGAATTGTGTTCATGGCAGACGTGCAGGCCCTATGTTAATATCTGGAAGCAATACAGGCGTAACCAAGCTTGGGTCCTACGCTCCCCGTTTTTGGTGAGATTCCCAAACTGGCCCTAACCATTACAAGTGAGAAAGACGTGTCTCCACATGTCTCCCTTCTGTCTCCAGGACCTTTGGAAGCAGAAATTAAATCTCTCATTTCCCTGCCTGAAGCTGTACCTCCTTGAATTGTATAACTGTCTTTTAGTGACCACTTAGGTCAAATCCCCACTGTGTGTTCTTATACAGCCCAGAAGCTCAAAATTATTTATAAATTTTAATTTTTTTTTGCAGTCAAAAGAATATTTAATGGCACATGATGATTAGAGAAAGTGCAAAATTTGGTGTCCATAAATAAATGCTAAACCCATTCATTGAGCTAACATCTATGGATGCTTTTACACCATAACAGCAGAGTTGAGTAGCTGCAACAGAGACAGGAAAACCTGAAACATTTGCTCTCTGGCCCTGTATGGAAAATTTCTGCCAATCCCTAGCATTAGAGGGCTGAACTTTGCCTTCTCTAATTCTGCCTCCTGCTTCGACACAGCTGTGATGTCTTTTTGATACGTGGAGATTCTAAGGAAGATACTCCTTCAAAATGTTTGTAGGATAAAACACAAACTCAGCTTGGTATAAAGACCTGAGACCCAACCGCCCTAAGACCTACCTGCCCTCTCCAAGCAGTCATTCTGAGTGGCACCCTTCTCTTGGGACCATGGGAAATGCTGGCTGTTCTTGGAAAGAGCATCCTGCTCCCTTGTTCCTCTGAGCCTTGGCACCTGCTATTCTTTCTTCTCTCTTTTTTTCCCAGACAGGTTCTTGCTCTGTCGCCCAGACTGAAGTGCAGTTGGCCAATCATGGCTCACTGCAGCCTCGAGCTCCTGAGCTCAAGCAATCCTCCACCCTCCCCAGTAGCTGGACTACCAGTGTGCACCACCACACCCAGCTTAATTGATTGTTTGTTCTTTAGAGCCAGGGGTCTTGTTATATTTCCCCAGCTGGTCATAAACTCCTGGTCCCAAGCAGTCCCTGCATGTCAGCCTTCCAAATAGCCACAATCAAAGGTGTAAGCCACCTGTTTTCCCTTCCCTATTTATCCATCTCTGGCTACTGGGAGAATTATTTCCTAAGTCGCATTTTAAGTCTCATTTCTTTTGTAACACTTTTCTCAGTTCCTCAGATAACCAGTCCCCTCTCCCTTGGGCCCCTCTGTGTTCAGGACAGGATCTTGGTTCTTATGATTTGTCTTCACTAACCACAGCCTGCCTTGCTGGGCAGCCAGTTCTGGGTTCTCCACTCCTGGATTTGCTCCCATCAGATGATTTCTGTGGTGGCCTTTCTTTTTCTCCTGTGGTTATCTTCACAGTGCTTATCTTCAAGGCTTGTGCACAGCTGGGGCTTGGTAAATGCTGACTCATGAGGGACCAGAGCTATGGTTCTGATGCCACTGCAATCCCAGTCTACCAGACACCATTTTGCCGTATCAGTTCAACGTGGGTCAATAGCAGGAAGTTGTGACAAGGGCCTTACACTTCTCTCAGGTAAAGTTGAAGGAACATGAAAGTTTGGGATGTAGGTAAGTTGGGGTCTACATTTTCAGTCTGCGTGATCTTAGGGCCTTAATTTCCTCCCCTGCAAAATAAGTTATTAATATCCCCAACTTGGTAGAGTTGAGAGGATTAAGTGAAGAAGTAAAAATGCCTGGCACACAGTAGGTGCACAAAAAATGCCAGCTGCCATGCTGACGCTCTGCCTCTGCAACAGCTCTGGGTCTATTTTGAGGGTGGCAGCCATTCCTCAAGGCACAGTAACTCCAGGGAAGGCCTTGGCCACTGCCAACTCTCTATCACAGCAGAGAAATCTGCATTCCCAGAAGCTGGCTGAGTGGCGTCCAGTGGAGCCAGGTCTCCTGGACCCCTGGCCCAGAGACAGAGACCCATAGAGGAGGGGCTGGTGTGAGGCAGCCCCAGAGGCTCCTGGAACCTTATGCCTCTCCTGTTACAGATGCCTCCTTCTGGGGGAGGCTCAGGCAGACAGCTTGGAGTCAGCTTGTGCTCAGAAAGCACCTTTGTCAAAGAGATGCCTCAGCATATTATTTCCACAACACAGTCTGCCATCTCACCCGGAGCCTGCGCACTGGCCCGTCTGAAATCAGCCTGGTCAGAAAGCTGCCAGGTCCTAGCTCTGCTCCCAGCAATGCCAGAGACTCAAAGAAAGCCCAAGGAAAGGCTGGACATTCTCAGTGTTCTTTCCTCTGTCTTCTTGAAAGGACATCTAGCTTGGTACACAGAGAAACATCTCTTTCACCCAGTGAATAGATCTTCATTTCTTAACACTTTCACCACTACTTAAATAACCATCGGGGCTGGGTGTGGTGGCTCATGCCAATAATCATAGCACTTTGGGAGGCCGAGGAGGGTGAACCACTTGAGGTCAGGAGCTCAAGACCACTCTGGCCAACATGGTGAAACTCCATCTCTACTAAAAATACAAAAATTAGCCAGGTGTGGTGGTGCACACCTATAATCTCAGCTACCTGGGAGGCTGGGGTGGGAGAATCGCTTGAACCCGGGAGTCACAGGTTGCAATGAGCTGAGATCACGCCGCTGCACTCCATGCTAGGTAAGAGAGTGAGACTCCATCTCAAAAACAAAAACTCCAAAACAAGAATGATGGCTAAAGTATTGTTCACTTACTATGAGCCATCAACTACACAAATTGTAGTAGAAGGATTTCCTAATGAGATCCTCCGAACAATGCATGAGGTAGGAACCAAAGTCCCTATTTTACAGATGAAGAAACTGAGGATCTGAAAGACAAGTGATCAGGATGAGGGTTCCATAACCATGCCTGCTGGTCCCTAGAGTCTTTCTTCCTAATCTCCCAGATCCTCCTTCATTAAAAAGGTAGAAAAACATGGGCTACATCAGAGGTGCTGAGACAGAGAGAAAGACAACCTTAAGGGAAATTGAAGGCCAGTAGGAAAAGCTGTAAATGGAGAGTAATTGATCAGAACTCTAGGAATCTAAATGGAATTCCAGAAAAGATCATGTAACAAGACAGAAGACAGGAAGACAACACAGGTGGATGAGGACATGTGCGAAGTGAGGCCCCCTTTGTCTCTACTGGTGTGGCCCAGAGACCCCCCAACTGCACAGTCACCAGGATGCTCATGAGAAAGGGCAATCCCTGACTCCAACCTCAGTTCTAAAGGCCCAGAATTCTCAAGACGAGCCCAGAAAAATGACCTGTGGGTAACCTCCCACAAATAGGACTTTTGTACCCTAAAGTGTGAAAATCGTATGGGTATCGTGTGTGAACCCTGAGTTTCTCATGGCCTCTCTGTCCACCAGTCTCTCTGGGGCAGAAACTGACTCTTCACGATTTTTCCTGTTTCTACCATCAGAGTCCTGATACCTCCCACTACTTTCTGATTCACACGAAGTGCCCCACTCCAGGGCAGACTAGAATCTGGCTTTCTCTGAGCCTACAACCCAGAAATGTGGATGAGTTCAGTATGGTGGGAAGAACTTCTGATTAAGAGGAGATGGGATGGAAGGGAGCTGGCAGATACACTTCCTCTCTGCTCCTCCCTCTGGCAGACTGACTAAGGCCCTGTCTGGAAATGAACTGCGTCTACTACGAGCTGTGAAGCAGCGGCCAGCTTGGTACTGCATCACTTTGTATTTGCATCCATCCTCCTCTCCCTCATCTCTCTGAGCCCTAACTCACGCTGCCCTGGGACTGCACTTCTCGGTAAATAACTGCTGCTTCATGCATGCCACAGGCTCTGGTTTTTCAGCAACCTGAGCTAATACGAGAACCAGTAATCCATAGGTTACAGTTTGAAGTGTCAGGAATGCATTCAATATCATTTGATACCTGATCCCTTCTTACCTCTGAGCCATGTTGTGCTGTAAATGTTTAATAGCCAGATCTTTAACAGGGAAAAAGCCCCGATTTTTAGTATTTGCCGATTTCTGTGGTGTAAATGCTCTCACCCCAGCTGACTTTAAGCCACCAATGTGACATTATTAATTGCACAGTGGAAAGATACCTGTAATACTACACTAACATAGGTCGGGTATCCCTAATCCAGAATGATCCCAAACTGGAAGTGTTTAAGCACCGGCATGATACTCAAAGGAAACACTCATTGGAGCATTTCAGATTTCCGATTTTCAGATTAGGGATAATCAATCAATAAGTATAATACAAATATTTCAAACTCTGGAAAACTCTAAATCCAACACACTTCTGCTCTCAAGAATTTGGAATAAGGGATATGAACCTGTTAATAGTATTTCTACCAAGCAGATAACATACATATAGGTAGCTCCAAGGGCATAAACAATAAAAAATAGTAAAATCACTAGGAAGTGATGATTTTGTTTAGTACTTTCATTTATAATATATTGAGCTGTAATTTTATATATTTTAATTTTAAATAATGGCTGTTTAACAATCAGCTTGCAAAATTCCTGAAAACTTGACAGTCTGATTGTGCAAGACAGTACAAGCTGATGTCAGCATACCACTGTCTCTAAGCTTATATCATCCAGTCAATAATATCAGATACAGCTTACTTCCTCATGCCTTGAATCAGGCTACTCCATCTTTTGTGAAATGTCTTCATCTCCCTTTGAATACCCAGCAGATTCCTAGCCAGCTTTTACCACTTAGCTCAAGCTCCCTCCTCAAGGCATATCCCGAGTGTCACAAGGTTTGCCATGATCTGGTTTGGCATGTTGACTATAGATGAGAGTTGTGTTGGTCATTTTTTTCCCGAACCCGCAATTATAACTGCAAGCTGAGACATTACAGGACCTCAGCTTTAAAAAGATTGGGCCCAGGAATTTGTTGTTTACATTTTGCAACCAAATTGAATATATAATAACACAAATTGTGGGGACAAAGATTGAGCAAGAAACGTAGATCCTTGGGAATCCTAATAATGTCTCACTTTTATTCTTCATTCTAAATTAAATCCCATTAGATTCACATTTTAGCTATGTGGGTAAATTAGATAGTCTCTTAGGTAAGTTAGATAATCTATGTATACCTCAATTTATACATCTGAAAAATGGGGATAATTAGTAATGACCACACTGTAGAGTCACTGCAAGGACCTACCATATGTGAAAAGCTTTTAATACTGCTTGGCTTGAGAAATATGATCAATAAATGCTAGCTATGCTGACAATTTCTGTTATGAGTTTCTACCATCCTTGTATGCATAGAACATATAAAGCTTTAAAAAAAAAAAAAAATCGAGAGCACCTTGCTATGTTGCCCAGGCTACACTTGAACTCCTGGGCTCAAGTGACCCAAGTAGCTGTGACTACAGGCTCACACCATAGTTCCCGGCTCACGTACAAGCTCTTCTCAGCCAACACGCCTTTCAACAGACTTCAGACAGAGCCGTTTTTTTTAATTCAATTCCATTGCTGGTGCCAGCTACATCTACACTTAGGCTGCTGGGGGAGAGCTAAGAAAGACTTTCTTGCCAAGGTAATTTCCCGAAGTTTCTATTTTTGGAGGAGAAAATTAGACAATGGCCAAGATAAGCAGTTTGAGGGTGGAGGAGGAGAAAATGAGCTTCTCTTTGCCAACGGTCTTGTCACAGAATTTTCCAGGCTCTCAGGTGCAGAGGGGAAGCAAAAACTACCCTGGCCACGAGCAAGAAGAAATAGATTCCCCAGTAGAGTCAGCCCAAATACAAAGCACAAAAAGATTGCTTCGGTTGTGGGCATTTGTTCTAGTCTACAATTTATACTGCATCCCTGCCGTTTACCACTCACCTGGCCTTGGGTGTGTTATAGTCCTCGACCTAGCTTCCTTATCTGCTAAACAGAGATACTCTCAGCAGCCAACTCTCAGAGTGTTGCAAAGATTAATTGAGATGGCCTATGTCATAGCTACACATGATCAACCTCCAGTAATGATAGGTCATATCCCAAAGACAAAGGTCATGTGCAGTTTCTCAATTATTCACCTCATATGTGTTAAATGCCTACTGTATGCTGAGTGCTCTCTGATGGGCAAAGATGTAAGATGAGTAACACAGATGCATCCAAGTAACTTGAGCATTACGAAGGAGACATGTGGATGCTAAAGGTCCTTAAATCCATGGCTCAATACTTAACTGGACTCCAAGAGAAGGATTCCTGAGGGAAGTGACATTTAAGCCAAGGCCTGATGGGTGCTTCAGGGAAGAGCAGTGAATGTCTCATGCAGCCACCATGGACATGATTCGGGGGAAGCATATTGCTTTCTCTCGTGCACCCTCACATTTCAGAATGTGACACCTGTCCTGGAAACTGAGCACTGAATTGAGCAAACCAATAGGAGACCATCACAGCTGAAGCATCTCACAACTGGAGAGACTGGATCTTGGGTTGTTTTGTCAGCAAGCGGCCATTTTATTAGCATGAGGATTGTCGGAAAAGGCCAGAAAGAATGTGAAGGGAAAATGTGTCCATTTGTGATTGAACGGTGCCATGCTGAGAAAGTGAACTGGAAACTATGAACTAAAAAGAGGAAGGAAGGAAGGGAGGGAGGGAGACAAAAAGAGAGGGAGGGAAGGAAAACAGCCACTTCCATTTACCCACTGTCAAAAAGTATCATGGCTTAAAGTCACATATCCTTTGCTTTGGCTAGTTACATGGATCAGATATGTCATTTCAAATGATCATAGTCGACTCCTCTACTTCCTTGGGCTAAAATTAAAAAGTAATATTGGCACCGATTTAGATTATTGTTTATTTTCTCACTTAAGAGAGAAGGGAAGGTTGACATCAGACTTTGTGGAGATCAGCTCCATAACACAAAGAGAGGGAAGTATGAGGATAGCTGTGTCCCTGGAAGCAACACAGAATGGGGGTTTTCATTCAAAGCTGGAACTCAGTCCCACACCCTGAGGATACACCAATAAGCAATGCAAATACTCTGCGCCTTCCTAAGTCTTACCATCCAGCTGTGGTTAAGTTCAAGAGTCCAATGGCTTTCTGGGGAAGACAAAACAAACAAACAATTTTCCCTGTGGTTCTAGGATCTTCAGCCTAGTTCTCTTGTTTGATTATAATAGGGGCTCCTGATTCTTGGGAAGGTATTTGACTTTGAGAGGTGATCGCAGGCTAACCCTCATGCTTCCTTTCGCTTAAGTCAGACAAATTATTCACAGAATTTGTTTATTCTTGGCTGGGCACACGCACTTCTTTTCTGAACCAACAGAAACACCACAAAACCCCCTACCTAGGAGGTGTCTTTTCAATCTCGCCTGGTGACTATGTGTTTGGGAGCTGTTGACATTGATCTAATTGCTGTTTCGGAAACCACAGTACAGCCTGCTGAACATGAGTGTTGAGCCTGAGGATACTGGCCGTGGCTTGGGTGGGCTTAGCTAGTAACCAAGCTTGCACCATCAAGAAGACAGCTGTGGAGGCCCTCGGATTCCGGCGACTGATGGTTTGTGCACACCCTTAACACTCTTCATTAGAATGAACCACTGTTAGAAGCAGATAGCAGTCTGGTTTACCACTTGAATCATCCTGATGAACCACACTGCCAAGAATGAAAAGTCCCCAGTCATTCATGGCCCTCAGCAACGTGTATCTCTATGTAAATTCTAAAGGCATGACAACTGGTGAAGATTAAACTGGGTCTTCCAGAGGGCAAGTCTGCAAGTGGCAGGTTTCAAAAGCTACAGCGACCTCCCCAAGAGGTACACATCCCTACCTGTTGCTCTGCCTTCTATTCTACCAGTAAAGCCAGGAAACAAATATTAGGTGATTGAAAAGCTTGAGGCTTCCACGGTTTTATTGACTTGTCGCTGCAGATAAATTGACTATAATTTACTTCAAGAGTAAATTACTAGATGTTCATAAAAAAAGAGAAAAACTGCTGCACATTACTGTCCCTAATTAAGATGTTAAACATGATTCCATTTTTAAATTGGGAAAGCCAACGGAAATGAAAAATGTGGACAATGCTGTATTTCCTCTAATTTTTCTTTCCTTCCTCTTGATCCTATCGATTTACTGTTTCACTATCTGGTGGGCAGATGGGATAAAACAGAGCTCTGATGCTTGAAAGTTCTCCCATGTCACTGCGGCTTTGGTTTTATTTGATCTGTGTTGTGTTGTGTTTCTCTCCTGTGTCTATGTCACTTTTTATGAGACAGGGTCTGGCTCTCATCCAGGCTGGAGTGTGGTGACACAATCGTGGCTCACTGCAGCTGTGAACCTCTGGGACTCAAGCAATCCTACTGCTTCAGCCTCCTGAGTAGCTGGGACTACAGCATGGTGGCCCATGCCTGGATAATTATTTTTAGAAGTATTTTTGTAGAGATGGGGTCTTCCTACTTTGGCCAGGCTGATCTCAAACCTTTGTCCTCAAGCAATTCTCCTGCCTCGGCTTCCCAAAGCGGTGGGACTACAGGAGTGCGTCACCATACCTGGCAACCAACAGTAATCTTCAATTAAATTCCATGTCACATATTATTTTGGAGATATTACTGGTTAAATCATGAAATGAAAAGGATTTGAGATGAGTGGGAAGAGTCAGAAGCCTGTACAGGCTTCTACCTGGACATTTCAAACGAAGTTGAACAAATACAGTGTTGAAAAGGAAACACACAAATGAACAAAAGGTACGTTGAGAATAAAAAATAACCTGAACTATTTTGTTTTTCTCCAACTATGTGCAATTGTAGAAGGTGTTGAAGGATCCCAGGAACTATGAGCCCAAAATATGCTTCCTTGGTTTGCTGAATACTTCAAGCTAAAGGCATTCGAGAAACAGCAAATGCACAGAGGGTCTTTTTTTTTCCCTTTCTGAATCTCCCTTACCTAACTAAATGCAGATTCTCCATAAGAAACTCATTGTCATGAAAACCCTCCCGAGGAACTTTTTAATCTATCAGGGATTAACACACAATAGGAATGAACCTAGAAGTCAATGAAAGTTGGCTTCTCATCCAGAGAAGCTACTCCCTATTTTTCTGAAAGCCCATTCACCTTTTCACAATCCCTAGGTCACCTCCACTCCCCTCCCCACTTCTCCTGTGAAATGTGGATGAAAGCTTCTGGGTCACACGGGGTTCGTGGGCACACATTTATCTTTGACATGATGACCCGTGTACATTAACAGAATCTGTATGCTTTTCTCCTGTTCATCTGCCTATTGCTGGTATATTTTCAACAGATTTAAAACTGGAATCTCCATTGCCCCTACAACGTCTTGAGGAAAAGCAGAAATGGTCTTGAAAGCCAAATAAAGTTAGAAGAATTATCCACACAATTCAGAAGGAAACCCAGTGGATTGAGGAGAGAGATGATGGTGTGTTGGGATGCTTGACACAAATGACCCCCAAAGCTAGGACTAACCAAGGGCAACTATTTGCCTTCCTTTATGCAGAAAATATGTGTTGAGTACCTGAAGAGTTCAGGGAAGCCAAGAGTGGACACGACGGTGTCCCCAGTTGAACATGAGACATTTGTCTCCAGGCTCACAACCACTTATGTCCCCAGGCTCAAAACCACTGGTCAGCTATCAGCTCTTTTTGGTCTTCAGCCTTCTAGCACATTCCTTGCTCTATTTGGAAAACATGCCCCCTTTCCGTCCTTATTCCCCTAACTTCTCACGACATAATCCTGCTCATCTCTAAAAATTCAACTTAACCATCACATGCAATATTCAGACCACATCTAGTCACAACATTCTATTCTCTCTCTTTACGGTACTTGGCACAATTGTAATGAATTACTTGTTTAAAGCCCCCCCACACCAACGAATTGTGAAGCAGTACGTGGACATGGACAAGGTATGCTTTGTTCCCGTCAATAGTCCCAGCATCCCACTGCCTTGCACGTTACTTTCTTCATAGATAACGTGGCAGGTGAATGAATAAAGGGATGGAAGGATGAGGAAATGATAAGCAAGCTTCCTCACTAGCTCCAGGACCTGTGAGTCAGAGATACAGTTATTACTCTTGGGAAAAATACATTTTGCAGGCTTAAAGGCCCATTGTCTAACCAGAGCACAAAACATTTCTTTACATCATATACAGTGTGGATGTCAACTAACACCACATGTGGTCTTACAGCCTTGCCCCTGAACACAGACCTAAGAAGGCAAATTTCTCAACATCTGTAGACCTGGGACTCCAGGCTGAAGTGCCAAGCTCTCTCTAACCTTCTTTCTTAATCTCCCATGCTTTGGAGAAGGCCACCCACTCACCATAAAACTGTTGTCCAGGGCCCCAACACAGCACTGTACTCACTCCTAGGAGAACAGGTGGAAGATGGAGAGGAGACATCATCCCACCCAGGAAGTGTGTCTTGTTATGAGACCATCATACATGCTTGTCTGGATTCAGCCCCCTCCCCAGGTCCAGAAAATGGAGTGGATCTTTCCTTTTACAGATTGAAATCAAATCCAAATAAAATAAACACAAAAATCCTTCAGACTTCAATTTCAAATTCAAATGAGTCTATGGGTTAGGAGGTTCATTTGCGCCTTCTCCTGTCCATTCATCCATTCAGCAAATATCAAGTCAGTGTCACATCTAGACTTGTGCTAGGTGTTTATACTATGGAAACAGACTGCGGACCTTACGCTCAGACAGATTTATCATACAGGCTGAAGGCTGTGCCCACAAAGCCCTGGACTTTCCAGACACCAAAGCTAAATCTCAAACAGGCAGGTAAAGGTTTTCAACCAGACAACTCAAATAACTAAAAACTCTAGAGCTTAGCACACCATCTAACATGGCACCCACTGCCCATGTGTGGTTACAGAACACTTGCAATACGGCTGATGTGTCTCAGAAACTGAATTATTTTTGACTCTAACTACTTTATGTGTAAATTTAAAAACTGCAACAGTGTAAATATTTTCTTTCTGTGAAGCATATCTTTATTGTTTTGGTCAGACTCCATTTCACTTTAACGTTGTTGAACATTTAGCATCCAATTTGAGATATACATCAAATTTTAAAGACTTGGCACCAAAAAAAATTTGTGAAATATCTCAGGAATACATTTTTTGGTTATAAGTATGCATTGATACCATAATACTTTTGATTTATGGTATTTAAAATAGTATTAAAAATCCTTTTAGCTGTTTCTCTTTTTTTTTTCAAATGAGGCTATTAGAAAATTTAAGATTTAAAATTTTGAACTGGACAGCTATAGATGTCTTAATAATTAGCTAGTGCACGCGTGTGCACACACACACACACGCACACGCTGTGACCACTGAGACGTTCTCAGGGAGTTTTCATATCTGATTCCTTACACTCACCTAGCAATTCTGGTTAAGAAGTAAAAAGCCCTCTACTCCTTGTAAATTTTACTTCCAAAAGGATCATTTGAACTCCTCAGGACAGGACCACCTATGATCATTTTTGGATGTTGGAAAAGCCAGCCTCAAACTATTAGCTTAGGTTTGAAGAATATTCTTATTCTAGTCCATAATTCCATGTATTTCAAAGTCAAACTCTTCAGGCAGGTGGGATGCATTTCAAGTGGAGCAAACTCTGCTTTCAACAGATTCCCTCCCGCATGGCCACTGCCGCTCCCTGAGGCCTTGGGGGACTTCTGCTAAGTGGCTCTCACTGCATAATTAAATGCAAAGCAAGGACAGCCTCTGTCCTCTTCACCTTAGCAATTATTTTTGGTTTTGTTTCAGAAGAAGATGGAAGGAGTACTTCTTGGTCCTAGGAAGTGTGCCTGCCTTGCTGGAAGACTTCTTTTTTGCATTTTTTACCTAGAAGTTTCTTTCTTCTTTTGGTTGCAGGGGAGAAGGAAAGAATTATGGGGAATAAAAGTGAGGAATCAGTCCACAGCTGAATAAGGTCAACAGTGTCAAATGGGAACCCTGACATAAGCAAGGGGGAAGTGGCTACGAACTGCGCGCCCTGGTTTACTTAGACATAATACATCTGGGAGCCTGATAACCTCCCTGATGGAGGAAGACTTCCAGTGGGCACATCCTGAAGAAGCGCCACTGTTTAGAAGGTACTGTCACCCACAGTGCCTCCTTTTGTCCATGTGACAACCTTAGGGGCATGGAATACCCTGTGGTAGCCCGCAGTGGTCTGACCCACCCATCTTCTTTGTTAATGAAAGTCAGGATTTCGTTCAGGTCTGCCCAGACAATGTGATTCCAGGGAAACCTGGCTGCTCTCCAGCCCTGTGGAGCATGTGTGGGGTGAACCTTGACCAGTTCAATCCTGTAATGGTTCATTGCATAAGCAATGGCACCTCCACCACTGATGGAGGAATGGACCTCTGGCAACTGCAGCCTATTAACTATGTGGAGAAGCTACTTCTGTAAAACATTCCTTGCTCTCAGGAAGGAATAAAGGGCTGCACATTCCCTGCTTCTGATTTTGGGTAGGCTGGTATAGAAAACATGGTGTCTTGAACCTTAACACGTGTCTTACATCTGAAGCTTGAGAATGGTGGAGCAGGGAGAGGGCAAGAGTCCGGACCCTGACGTCATTCAGCGATGGAAACATCAGCCTTGCAACAGCACCTACACCAGGAGTTCTCCCAGGAGCTAACAAGTCCCAGGGGTGTGCACACCACTCCGAGTCAACTTTTCTACTGCCAAAGACCCAAAACACCGTTACACTCCTGTATGTTGTCTCTGCAAGCTGGGCCCATGGGGGTTGGTTGCATCTGGCCCAATTACCTGTTTCTGTGCAGGGAGAAAAAAAGCTTTACTGAAACACAGCCGGGGCATTCATTTACATACTGTCCATGGCAGAGTTGAGTAGTTGCAACAGAGATCATGTGGCCCTTGAAATTTAAATGGTTGACTACCTTGCCATTTACAGAAAAGGTCTGCTGACCTGGGTCTATGACATCGCAACTCTCCCTTCCCTTGCCTTCACTCAGTGATATAGTTTGGCTCAGTCCCACCCAAATCTCATGTTGAACTGTAGTTCCCACTATCTTCAGGTGCTGTTGGAGGTACCTGGTGGAAGGTGATTGGACTGTGGGGGTGGTTACCTCCATGCTGTTCTTGTGGTTGTGAGTTCTCATGACATCTGATGGTGTTATAAGTGGTCTTTTCCCTTTCTTCAGCACTTCTCCTTCCTGCCTTCATGTGATGAAGGATGTGTTGGCCTCCCCTTCTGCCATAATTGTAAGTTTCCTGAGGCCTCCCCAGCCATGCTAAACTCTGAGTCAATTAAATCTTTTTCCTTTATAAATTACCCAGTCCCATGAATGAGTTTGTTGGCAGCCTAAGAATGGACTAGGCTGGGCGCGGTGGCTCACGCCTGTAATCCCAGCACTTTGGGAGGCCGAGGCGTGTGGATCACGAGGTCAAGAGATTGAGACCATCCTGGTCAACATGGTGAAACCCCGTCTCTACTAAAAATACAAAAATTAACTAGGTATGGTGGCGCGCACCTGTAGTCCCAGCTACTCGGGAGGCTGAGGCAGGAGAATTGCCTGAACCCAGGAGGCAGAGGTTGCAGTGAGCCAAGATCGCGCCATTGCACTCTAGCCTGGGTAACAAGGGCGAAACTCTGTCTCAAAAAAAAAAAAAAAAAAAAAAAAAAAAAAAAAAAAAAAAGAATGAACTAACACTCTTAGCAAGCCTGAAGATGTTGAAAGCCCTAGACTGAGAACATTATTCTGAAATCTTCCTAGGCAGGCAGTATTTTCCACCATTTGATAGATGAGGAAACTGAAGTTAAGAGAGGTACAGACACTTGTGTCAAGTCACACAGCTAGAAACTGACAGGACAAGGACTGGAAGTCTGGAAGACTCCGGGCCATGCACAATTCCCCCTGCAGTGATAGACCCTGCACCGCTCCGAGCCTCCTGACTCTTAGGCCTAGGTTTGAGTATTAAAAACAAACAAAACCCAACCAGCTCACAGGTGATTCTGATGTGCAGCCAGAACAGCATCTCCCTTTTTTAAAATGCTAACACTTAATTGGTCTTTATAGATACGAGGACAGATGCAAAGACAATGTCCATATATCAAAATAGGGCAAGGTTCTGACTTTATGACACTTTGAGACCAGAGTGGGAGAGATTAATCCATTGAGTCTCGAAATAAGTCTACAATTACAAAAGGCCGTAAGAGCTGAGGGAATTGTCAGAGGGTCCTGAGCTGGTTAGGAATGGGGATTCACAGCAGGGACTTGGCACTGTACTGCAAGACCCCCAGTCCCCCCTGTTGATGGCCCATCAGATCTGTGCTAAGCTGAGAGAGTGATGGTGCTTCTGGGAAGGAAGGGCCCATGGGAGTGTCTTGCCCACCTTTCACTGCTAACCAAAGCAACCATCTCCAGAGGGTTGATCCTGGACACGTGCTGCTTTCACACTGCATCCTGGTGGCCATCTGACTCTCATGACCATGTCACAAGTGGGGGTCTCGAGGGAAGAAGCCAAGGTTCAAGAGTGAAGTGTGATGTCCCCCAGCCCTGAGCCTGAATTAGTGGATGAACCCTGAACTAGAGACTACATGGCCTGAAGCCTTCATCTCGGTAACATGTTCGGGGCCCTAAGGAACCTTCAGTTCCTGACTCCTTCCACCATTCCATGGAGCTGGGACTCTCACCAGGAGGGAAAAGCCCTTTGGAACCCTGTGCTTTGAGTTCCAAATCCTCTTTGGCTACTGACGCTTTTGAGGCTCTGATGAATGTAGGGACCCTCTTTCCAGAAAAATGGACTTGGATAGAATCCTAAATACCTCTTAGGGCATTTTATAGAGTCCTAGAAGGCAATCTTTGGGCTGTCTGGAGATGAATAAAATGCATATAAAGAAAGAATACCTAACATTAAAATGTAAATATTAGCTAGAGGGGTCACTCATTCAATCTAAGTTTTCATTACTACGATAGTTTGATTACACATAGACACACACACATCCACAGACTGTCAAATCAGCTGAGAAACAGACCTAGAGAAGCCATGCGGGAAGTGAGTTTTCATTTGTTTTATTATTTTTTTTTCTTTTTCTTTTTTTAAAAAAGTAAGTAAAAAAAAATTTCCAATGATACTAGCAACCTAGCTTTGTCTGTCTGTTTTTCCTGTCCTGATATGGGTCAAATTTAATGAGAATTACATAGAGTGAGCGCTTTGGAAAGTGAGGCATGGCCTCTCACCACTGGACCTGGTCAGGCCAACCTCCAAGTTACCCTAGAAAGAGGCTCAGGAAGCCCCACTGGAGAGATGAACAGATAAAATTTGCCCAAGGGCACACAGCCGGTAAGGCTGGGGCTGGACAAGATTCTCACTCCAATGGCAGGGCTCCTGGCCCTGTGCTAAGAGCTCCTGTTCTGCTATGCGAACCATAGCTCCTACCATCCAGGGGCTCCCTCTGCAGCTGGGGAGCCACACAGGAAACCAGCAACCTCACTCCAACATGCTTCGTCAAAGGAAGCTCTGAATACCACCATCCCACCAGAGATAAGTACAGCTGTAGAGAGATAACCATTCTAAGGGGATGATAAGATCACACAGGGCTAGGACAAGGCCCTGCTGGGCATCTCCTCCCTGCTCACCATTGCCTCCATGAGCAGCTCAGTGCTCTGCATTTCCAATAAATAAATCCCACCTAAAGGGCAACAGGCTTTCCTATGTCCGGGGAGACGTGTGCAAAGCACCCGCTGGTCCTCAGAAAGGGAATCTTCTACTCGCCAGCCAATGTCTCTTAGAGTTTTCTATTTGTTTTTATAAGGCTCTAAAGGTGAATTTTCTCCTGCGTTGGAGAGCTGGAAGTTAAGCTTAATGTACAAATCTTTATTTTCCGAAGAGGCAGGTTGGCCTTCTTGTATCGACAGACTCCAGAGCTTAGATTTATTACAGAATGGTAATCAGGCAAAAGAATAAATACACTGCATCTTTAATTCATTAATCACCTCGGAAAGCAAAATGAACTACAGTAAAGAGGACGATATGTTTTCAAATATTGGGGGTGGGTGAAGAGGGAGTCTGTTTCTCAATAAAATCCAGTTGCTAAGATCCATTTTGCATGCAGATTAGAGAAAGGGCATTTTACCTCTGCGGTTGCAGTTCAGATAGGAGATGGAAGCTCTGAAAAGGAAGTCTGGCAGGGATGGGTGTCTGTGGATGGCCCCTAATGGTCCCTGGTGTCTTCTGCTGAGTTCCTGTTATAATTCACGAGGTGAACCACAGGCTGGTCAAGAGCCCAGGTGTTGAAGTCAGACAGACCTGGGTTCAAATTCCTGTTCTATCTGGAAAATGGGAAGGCCTGAAGGGAGCCGTCCTAATTATTACCTTGAGACAGGTCCACCTCATGGTGGGGAGTCTGAAAGCTCTTTTATCTTCTCAACATTTCATTTCACCCAATTCTCATTACAGCAGGCACGGACTGAGGTAGGTAAACATTAAGCACCTGGTTCTGAAGTGGCCACATGTACCTGGGCACTGCCAGCGATGTCATGTGGTTTTTGAGTCTTGGATCTGGCCTAGAATACTAAATAGTTGCTGTACTTCTGCTGCTGACCCTGAGTCCTTGCAATCTGGAAACTAGAAATTTGCTGCCTTTCCACCCATTTAATGGACCTACCAACTGAGAAGTAGTAAGTGAGCATTTTGGACCCTTCAAGACAAACTTCAGAATCCAGGCCTGTGTAAATATCTAACAGAAATGGCAACAATAGATCATGTCGACTGAGCACTTCTATGGGCTGTATGCAGATTATCTCCTTTAATCCTGAATAAGCATTCTTCAGAGCACTTGCCCTAGTACTGTGGCCATTTTACAGATGAGAAGAACAGATCCACAGAGGTCCGGCCCCCTCATGCAAGTTGACATCACTAAACAAATCAGCTAGGAGGTTAATGGAATATTATGCAGCAATCAAAAATGATGAGTTCCTGTCCTTTGTAGGGACATGGATGAATCTGGAGAACATCATTCTCAGCAAACTGACACAAGAACAGAAAATGAAATACCACATATTCTCACTCATAGGCAGGTGAGAAAAATGAGAACACACGGACACAGGGAGGGGAACACTACACACTGAGGTCTATTGGGGGGAATGGGGAGGGACAGCAGTGGGGGGGGGGTGCTGGGGAGGGATAGCCTGGGGAGAAATGCCAAATGTGGGTGAAGGGGAAGAAGGCAGCAAACACACTGCCATGTGTGTACCTATGCAACTATCTTGCATGCTCTGCACATGTACCCCAAAACCTAAAATGCAATTAAAAAAAAAGAGAGAAAAGAAGAAGAAGAAAAAAGAATATCTACCATGTACTGAGCACTTCCTGCCTAAGGCAATATCATTGTAGGCTCTAATTCATTCTCAGCAACAATCTAGAGAGAAAGATCTCACTGTTCCCACTTTACCTAGAAAGCCAAACAGGCTCAGAGACTAAACCAGAGTTTCTCAGTCCCAGCATGATTGACATCCGGGGTTGGATAATGCTTTGTGGGAGGGTCTGCCCTGTGTGTTGTGGAATGTCTAGCCTCATCCCTCATCTCAACCTCACTGGAGGCCAGTGGCACCCCTACCTTGAGTCTTGGCAAACAAAAGTGCCTCCAAACACTGCCAAAGGTCCTTGGAGGAGCGGCATCCTCCATTTGAGACCCACTGCTTTAAACAGGTGAGTTTCTCTCAGTGAGAGCTGCAGAGCTGGGGAAGGGATGCAGTCTACAACTCCTCTATCAGATTGTTTTACAAATCGTGCTTTAGTTACTGAAGGCAGAGGTTCTCAAGTGCTCCAATGTGATTCTTGTTCCAATATCGGCTGGGAACTGGTTAGAAATGTAATTCTCAGGCCCTACCCTCAGACTGCCTGAATCAGAAACTCCAGGTGAGGCCACACCATGTGTGATTCTGATGCTCACTGAAGTTTGAGGCCCCTGTGCCTTAGAGCAGTGCTTCTTAGCCTAAGCTGCATAGTACAGTCACCCAGAGAGCCTTAAAAAAAATACTGATGCCTGGGTACCACCCCTGGGTTATTTAATTAATCTGGGCTGGGGAATAGGTATTGGGATTCTAAAAGCTTTTCAGATGATTCTCATGGGTGACCAACACTAAGAACCACCCACCTGGAGGGAGCTGTCCCCAGCTCTTAGGGAGGCAGGCATCAAAGTACAAGTTAAATTTGATGTTGACTCCATGATCCATCAGCTGGAATCTTGGACGGATGCAGCAAAGACCAGGAGGTGGGTTCCTTTGCTGTCAGCTTCAAACCACAGCCCCCAAAGTCCTGCTCCTCTCTTTGTTCCTTTTTAAAAAATCTTCCTTTATTGATTTATCTGAATTTCTTCAAATTTTTGGAAGCTATTTAGTTAGACTCTGCACCAGCTCAGAAGGTTAAGAAAGCCACTAAGATAGACAGGCTGATGCTTTTCACCCTTTTGGACATATCTGCAAGGTAAAGGATCACTGGTATGGGTGGAGATTTACCTTCTTTTCTAACACTACCAAAGCATCCTCTGGGCTCTCCCTAATCTAACCCCTTCCTCCAGCCCTGGCGTTCCAAATTGTCTTGTTATCCACCTATCTCTCCTTAGCCCTCGTCTTGCCTATCTTCTCCCAATCCTTTCAAATTCTAAAGCCATTCCCTTATTAACCTGGCCATACTCCCTCCTATCCTATTCCTTAGAGCCCTGGAGTATCCTATCCCTTCTTCCTGGGTACTCATAACGTCTCAATTTTCCAAGATCTTTCTTTGATATCTCCAACCCACAGCTATCTCTCACTTCTCAGCTTCATTTGTGCTTACCACCAGACTAGCAACAGTAGAAATACATTTGGTACTCCTCCGTTCAAGTTATTCATTCACCTTTGCATCTCAAGCAGTGGCGTGCTGCTAAATGTTTAACAACTGGCTCTCTGGGTGGGTCGGGGTGAGGAAAGGGGCTCTGATTTTACAGCATTTGCATTCCCTTCTGCAAACATTCCCACTATGGTCAATTTCATGCTACCAATGTAAAGTCCCTAGATGTGGAATTGAGAAGACACAGCAGTACAACTGGTTCTTTGGAGCACATATGCATGGGCTGTAGCATACTACTGATAGTCAATCCAGTAGACATTTACCAGGAATATGTTCTGTGTGAGTTTCTCTGCTAAATGCTGACTGTAAGGAGGAAAACAGCAGCCAGCTGGCATTGGCACTTGACAGACGCCACATGGCTCATTCATTTAACCTGTGCAAGAATTCCATCAGGTCTTCTAGCATTCTCCTCTGAAAGGGGAGAGAACCAGGCATCTACAGAGGGGCGTGACTTTCCCAAAGTCACAAAGCTAGAAAAATCTGGCACTGATGTCTGTGTAGTTTGCTCTACCCCGAGGAATCCTCACATTTCCAGTTAAAAAATAAAAAAAGTAGTCCTTTGCTACATTCAAGACTGTCTGAGCTGACGTTTTCTTAGAGAGAAACCAGTCGCTAAAAGAGAGAAGTATTTCCCATAGATGTTCAAATCGGGCTGCATAGAACCTAGAATCTCAGGGCGATGAGGGGGAGAGAGGAAGGACTAAGAACTTGGAGAATCAGCTCTACCCTCAGTGGCTTCCAATTTCTCTTTTATGTAGTGATCCCCGATAAACTTTCATTTTCCAAAATGGCTTCTTTGCAGAAACAAAACAAAGTAAGTTTGAAAATCTATGATTCATGTCAAATCCCTAAATTTATGGAGGTGGTAACTGAAGCCCAGGGAGGTTCTAGCGGTCATTTCTCTACCACTCCATAATTCTTTCTAACCTGGTGTTGTGTTAGCATACTATGAGAAGAAAGTATCTTGGAATTTTTTTTTTTTTTTTTACAAATGCACCAAAGCCAAGTCACTGTCCCATAAAATGGGAACCTGTTAATGCAAAATTTTAAGCATGCCAAAAACTGCATCCTGTTGGGCAAACGTAGTGGGTTCGAGTATCCCTATCCTCTGCTCTACTGTGTTCAGGCAGGATAGGTCTAAAAGGTTTCCAGCCTTGGTGTCACCAGCTTCTCTCAATCCAGTCAAATCCAGATTCACAAAGGAGTTCCAATTGGACCCATGTTGGAAACACTCTTCAACCACATTGAACAAAACATGTTTTACATCATTTCTTTGCAGGAAGTTTTGCCCCTGCATCCAAGACTTCCCTTAAATGCAACAAGGTCAAAAAATCAGAAGTGCAAAACCTCCCCCTTTCTTGCCAATCCCTGCCCCACTCGCTCTTCATTTCTCCTCTCCTAAGAAAAGACTATAACTGCATTGCTGTATTTTAAGATGTAACTCACAAATTAAAAACTGAAAGAAGAAACACATTTTTCTGTCAATGGCTTAAGGGGATTCCACCTCTAAGCTGTTGCTAAAGCTTTCTTAGTCTTTTTTACATTTGTAGCATTTTGGAGCAATTTGCTGGAGTCAAAGAAAGCGGTGAAATTTCCACAACCAACTTCAAAGCCCCCAAATCCTGTATCAGTGGAGGGGAGTCTGGTAGCAACACCAGAGGGGCTGTTTTTCAAAGGGGTATGTGGAGGAATGTGCAAGGCATTTTTGCCCTCCATCTGCGATTGATGTTAATGGCAGGCACGTGACCAAATCCCCATGTAGTCCTTTGAAAAAATGCCCCTCCCTTTCTTCCTCCACCACTTTTGGCTGTGACAATGCAGATGATACAGAAAAAGCCTGGAACAGAGGAACCACTGCCACAGCTCAATGAACAATACCGGCCTTAATTCAATTAATGTGCATAAGTCTCTTTTATCTGGTGGAGAGCTCAGAGCAAATTCAGGTTGATCAAGAGGAGGGGGCTGCCTGGAAGGTTTCACATCTGAGAAATGAATTCTAGGCAGAAGTGGTTTCAGAGGAGGGAAACAAGCCAACTGCCAGGGCACTAGCCACTTTAGTTCATTCCTCCCTTGAGTTTCAGCCTCCTGTTTTTAGGCCTTATTTTGGCCTGACCTTCCAATTTCTTCTTGATCTGCGCCCTGTCTACCCATCTTGGCTGGTTTCCGAGGCAATCCTTCCTCCCCACCTCACACACATAAACACACTGTTTATTCCAGCGGTATCCAAAGTGTGGTATTGAACTGAAATCCCCAAACACGAGATGTGCATAAAAAGGTATTATGTCTGTGAAGACGCTTTGCTATAAGATGTTATAAATATTAGCTGCCTAAGAGGTTACCCAATTTAAATGCTCACAACGGTGTATGGAGTCTGCTAATCATTCCAACGTTTTAGCCAAAAGAAAGTATCATTATCATTTGGTTGTGAGGAGGGTTGAACATCGTTTTATAAGGTTATTGGCCATTCATATGTACTTTTTTTCCCCAAAAACTGTCGATTCTTCTCTGGACATTTTCCTATTAGGTCATTCGTCTCCTTATGGATTTCTAAGAGCTATTTAAATTAAGGAAATTAGATTTTTTACTATCTTGTTGGTTACAATTTTCTCCACTTTGTCTTTTGATATTTGTTTTTTCGCTCTGCATAAGTTTTAAATGCTATGTAGTCAAACCTACCAAGCCTTTGCTTTACAGCATTTGAGTTTTACATCAGGCTAAAGAAAATCTTCCTTATCCCAAATTAAAATCTGAGTTACTTTTGATACTTTTTAAGCTTTTGCTTTTATACGTGGTGCTTACCATGTATAAAATTTCTCATCTCCTCTTGGACACTAAATGGTTACACCCCTCCTGTTCACCTCATAAACCCACCTTTGAAAAATGTCCCTCCCTTTCATCCCCCATATCTTCTGGAAAGCATTTATCAAACAGGTCCAGCATTTATGTTTAAACTGTCTTAATCAATAATGAATCCTGAAAGCAAGAATGGTGTTTTATTTGTTTGTATATTGCCAGCACTGTGTTCATGTTCTACTGTATAGAAAATACACAATAGATATTTGTTAAAATGAAATCTTAAAATAATTAAAGTGTAGTAACTTTGACAACACAGCAGTCAGAGGAAAAAAGACCTACTTTCCAATAGATCTCCAAAGAAGAACACTGAGAAACAGCACGAGCGCAGACTACGTTTAACAGGCTGTCCAGCAAAGGAAACTTGGTCTGCAAAAGTGACAAGGAAATGTCAGGAAAGGGGTCTTTTGAAAACCTAGAAAAAAAATTAAGAGGGTAACTTCTAATTCTGACAGATTTCAAAGATGTCATCTTCGTCATTTCAAACTTTTACCAGGCTCTTATCACCCGTTCGTTTGCTTGTTTGTGCACCTAAGTGCTTGTTCGGGTACACCCTGCTGCATTCTGGAAAGGAGCTGAGACAGCTCCTATGCGCTACTCACTGATACAGTCCTGTGTTGGACACAAGAATAAATGAGGCGTGAACTTCACGCTTCTGGAGTTTAGCATCCAGGAGGAGATCAGAAATTTAAAACATGATTGTCTTAAAAGGCAGAGTGAAGGGTGCCTTTGGAGCAGGCCCACTTTTGTGTGGCTTAATACTATGCTTTAGTGGAGAATCAACGAATCTGACAGGGTGTGATCAAGCATCTTGGTTAATTCCAGCCAGCACCATCTTCCCTTAGTCCCGTTTCTACTTTCGCCCCAATCACACACTAAGTAAGTGTCTGCTGATGAGGAGGACAAATAATATAAATAGCTCATTGGTATCTGCAGAAGTCTGTGCAAATAATTTGGGAATACCTCCATCCTTGTGACCTGATAAATACATTATTGTCTTTTCTCTGATGAATGTTTATAAAACACAGTCAAAACCATTAAAATGAACCATTCTAACAGCTGAAAATCTCGCTCTTGGTTCAGGTGTTGGCTCTGGGATAAACTGATCACTTCACTGATTCAGTTAGACCCGTGAGAGACCTCTGATCATAGTTCAACTGACCCATTCTCCTAAAGAGAAGAGTGAGACTCAGCAGGGCAATTGGGTGAATGTGACCCACCCAGGTCACATGGCTGCTTTAGCAGCCAAGTCTGGCTTCCAACTTGAGGCTTCTGGACACCAACTCCAACTCACTATCCCCGGGTACCTTACCTGACTGCCTTGGTCTTGCTTATAAAACACAGCATTGATGTTAATGAAGACTAGGAAGGACAGATGAGGCAGAGGAAATGCAAAGCAATTGTTCATCCCTTTCCATTTTAAACTGGACCTCAGAAATGCCGAATCATAAAACTCACAATAAAATATGGGAAATTCACCAGCAGCTTCTTCCCTTTCTGGGTTTCAGTAGATAACTGTGTCCTGGGGTTCTTTTACTAGGCATCCTCAATCCTACTTGTACATCAGAATCACTGGGAATTTTTTTTTTTAATACTGATGTCTGAACCCCACCGGGCCCCTAAAGGTTCTTGATTCAATTGGTCTGAGGCACAGCATGAACAGCATCAATGTTTCTAAAGCCCCACAATTCAGTCTCTAGATTGAGAGACTCTTTCATGCCCCAATCCTACTCATTCCTCTCTTCTAAAGGGGTGCAGATGAGTCTCAGTACAAGTTTCCCTCTTCCGTATTGGGAACTGGTCATTGGCCAAGCCTTACCCAATCCCATAACCCCATTATTAGAAAATCTGATGAGGCAGACAGCTGACCATAAAGACCCACCCTTAGCCACTGCTGACTGGACAAGTCAGATACATCCAACTAAGAGGAGCCAATCAGCTATCTCTTCTGACAATTCTGCATAACCCTATTTTCAGAAAATCTAATGAAGCAAGGGGGCAGAGGGCCATGAGGACTCACTCTTAGCAGCTGCTGATTGGACAAGAGATGGACACCTGACCATGAGAAGCCAATCAGCTATCTTTTCTGAGAATTGGAGCTTAGAGTCTCTAGCCAACCTCTGCAGAGTGTCTAAAAGGAAAGGGCATGCTTAGCGTGGGACCCAGATGTGATGATGGAAGTAATTTGTAGTGCAAAGCAGAGAAGGCCTGCCTGCTTTGTGGAGGTAGAACAAAGCAGATGTACAAAAAGAGAAAAGGGAGGAAAGTGGGACAAAGAGAATGAAACTTTATCCCCAAATTTTCCCCCAAACCAGCTTGTATTTTATACCCTTAATAGATACCTTTATCCTTATAATAAACGAAAAGAAAATTTAAAGCATAGTTTTTATATCCAAAGAATCCCTGATCAAGACCCTAGGAAATTAACACATTCTTATACTACCTCTGCTTTCCTTGGAAGGCTCAGTCCATCACGAACGTCTGGGCCAATTAAGACAGGGATCCTGGGTTTTCTACAAGAGCAGAGAGGCCTAAACTGGGATCCTGAAATCCCACAGGGAGCCTATGAAGGCAGTAATGACACCCAGGAGCCATTTCCATTATTAACGGGAATAATGACCTCTACCCCATTGTAATGACCTATAGGTTACCCTCATAAGGTTTTCTTATCTTCTGACTGATTATACATCAATAGAATTATATCACTGTTCTTGCTTTTCTCATTAATAAAAAAATACACAGAATGACAAATGAATTTTTCAGATAAAGGGTTTCATGGGGAGAAATTAATAAGAGTCTTTTGGTACTAACAAAAAAAGGGACCAATACTTTAGGCAACCATTTTTCAAAAGTGCCCTATACAACGAATTCCATGAGACAGTTGATTAAAAAACTGGTTCCATGTTCGTAGAAGTTTGCAAGATCTCCCCGCCGGAAGGTCATCATGCATATTAGCATATAAAGGCTCTGAGGTGGATGATAGCAAGATTAAATGTTTAACTTTCTCTAACCTTTAATTTCCTAAATTATTTGACCACAAAACTCCCTAAGCACAACTTTATTCATTTTCAGGAGTAGTGCTATTTATTTTTTTCAGAGGAGGGCAGCTATAAACTACAGTTGTAGGTTTTTCTTAGTTTTCCAATCTTGACAAATTTATTTTAAAGGGCAGGGGAAAACGTCCAATATCACAATGGCAAAGTTATTCTAAAACAAACCAAGACTTGCAAGGTGTCAAGGTCAAATTTTTATTCCATATAATATTGTCCAAGGCCAAGCATGGCAGAGTGTTTACCCTATGCCAGGTGCTTTACATACATTATCATATTTAATCCAGGTGCTTTACATACATTATCATATTTAGTCCTCTACACACACCTTTGAGGGGCTATTCCTATCTTACAGATGCAGAGAAACTGTGTGTCCTTTTTAGTGTTACTACAGATTTTGCTGCTAACTTTTTATTAAATGGGGCTTTTATTGGAGTGATTTAATGCTGATTTATCTTCACTATCCAGCAATTTCCTGAGTGCCAACAGTGCACCTGATACATTACACATTACAGGGCATTAAGGAATTGTGCCATCTATTGTTTTTTTAAATGCTCATAAAAGCACACTCTCGTTTTCAGTAGAAAAAAGCCACTCATGGCTGGGCGCAGTGGCTTACACTTCGGGAGACCAAGGCAGGCGGATCACAAGGTCAGGAGTTTGATACCAGCCTGACCGACATGGTGAAACCCCGTCTCTACTAAAAATTAAAATTAAAAAATAGGTGGGCATCGTGGTGCATGCCTGTAATCTCAGCTACTCAGGAGGCCGACGCAGGAGAATTGCCTGAACCTGGAGGCAGAGGTTACAGTGAGCCGTGATCATGCCACTGCACTCTAGCCTGGGTGACAGAGTGAGACTTTGTCTAGAAAAAAAAAAAAAAAGAAAAAGAAAGAAAGAAAAAGCCACTCATTACCTACAAATATCAAACCATGGAATCATTTGTTTTCAGAGCTGGAGAGGTCCTGGGTCAAGACCACTAGCAGTCAGAGCTCCAGCCTTGATACTAATCACATTATGTGCATTTTCTTCTGGGCCTCAGTCAACTCCACTCGGAAACAGATCACAAAGGAGAGGGCACCTGGGCTCACACCACATGTGCTGAGGTTAAACACAGGGCTGCTTAACTGAGGAGGAGTGAGGGAACCCACTGGTCGTGATAGTGTCTATCTAGAAATATCTGCAGGACTGTAGTGAACCGTCAATTCATACCTTAATTGCTTTGTGCCTGAGTCTCTTACTCCGTATAAAGGAAATTAAAATATGTGCATCTTTACTTATTGTAAGGGTCAAAGACTGCATAGCTCTGGCTTCCAGGAGACAGTGCATGGTAGCTGTTGACATCATAGCCCACGGAGGCTTTGGGTGACCTCCAAAAGGCAGGGCTGCAGGGAACGCCACTGTCTCCTGCTCCATGGAAGTTGTCTCTAACGCCTGACAAACTGGTATGGCCCTCAAGTGATCAGAAAAAATGCTACATATTAACTCTTCTTTAAATATTTAGAATTTCTGATTTTCATACTCCTCCTCCACTGTTTTAGAGAAAAATAAAAGTCTATCTAGAGTAAAATGTTGGGTTTAAATATTATGGTGCAAAGCCCCAAAAATGAAATGCTCTGACTCTTGACTGTGGATCTCCATGTGTATTTTAAAACATTTGTCAACTTTTTTTTTTTTTTTTTTACATTTTCCTCTTCATTTTGGTGATCTTTGCAGAAACTAAGCTCTGGGTAACCTCTGATTCAGTCTCTTCAATACCCTTGACATTGGTTACATATGCTGGCATTCTGGTTTCAAATTCATGTCTTTGGTACCTTTGTAAAAATACTTCCCAATTTCTGAAAATAACACATCGCTAATAAGGCTATAATAGATAGCAAATAACAAGCAGAATATCTGCTTTAAAAAGTATATATTTCAATTAACTAGATAATCTAGCATTGATTTAAAAAAATCACTTTTTTTAACCAGCATTTATAAACTCCTTGGTTAAGCATTTTATTGTATACCTATAAGGTGCTATGTGCACTGTATTGGTAATTTATATAATACATTGATTTTTATTTTATTTTATTGGCATGTTTTGGGTGTATTTGTTTAGTTTTATACCAGGGACCCACTGTGTCCCAGAGAGCCACACCACGCTCTCTTTGGTATTAATGAATCCAAAGACTAATTGCTCAGGACTCAGGTAGATGCTGATATCTATACTGATACTCATGATCAATTTCTTCCCTACTTTCACATGATATATCATTTTTCAAATATGAAGATTTTATTGTGTAGTGCTTTCTTTCTAGATAGAATTCTATAGCCCCATTCATGTCTCATATTAACAGCTTAGTATTTAAATTTGAAGAAAACACACATGGAAATATATAATGAGAAAACTACAAGACTCCCCCAATAAATAGCACTTGTCTTTCGTTTGACAAATATTAGACAAGCTTTGACACACAAAGCCTTTCAAAAAGCTATCCTTCTAAGTTCAAACCCAATGGTTCTGAGAAATAAATAATTTTAACTTGCCATTAATCACAAATTACTTTTTCTTTAAAAAAATTAATTAAACACACTACATGAAATAAATATTTCAGGTGACCGGCAGGAAAATGGGAAAATACCATGTGTTTGGAGTTTTAGTGCCCTCTGAGTACAGAAATTTATTTGCAGCAAGCAGAAAATAGACAGCAAGCATAAAAATACAGCAGAGTCCCCCTAGTAAAATTATTTATCAAGCTAACAAGGGAAGAACCCTTCTAGTAACAACAAGCCAGCCAGGAAAAGACATGGCTTTATATTTTACCTTTGGGTTAGCAAACCAGTAAAAATGCCAACTGACAAGCACTTCACATAAACATTTCTTTCTAAATGAGCTTCCTTGTTAGGGAGAAAGAAAAAAAAAGTCTTCCAAGCTAAGGAGCACTATAGCTTACAGACAGAGAATTCTACCGCACATACTGAGTCTTCAGTGCAAAAATAATACAACTGAAAAAATAAGGGAATGCGAATTATGAATGGAGTTTAAACAACAAATTAGAAGGTCATTAAAGAAAATGTGCTTATATCCCATCAATGTATCCTTATACTTGGATGTTAGAAAAAGCCACAGTTTCAGAAGATGATTTTCAGGAGTAGCTTTAACAATCAGTGAAACAAAACACATATATATTTATGTACACAGATATATAAGTACTGACATTGCCCCTACAAGCCTCATTGCTGTATTTTTTCAAATATTTATTTTATGAGCAAAACCCCAAAGTCTGTTTTTACAGTTTAGTTTACTGATACCAAACTTTGATTATAAATTACAAGTCACTTTATTGCAGCTTGCAATAGCAAAAGAAAAACAAAAAAGGGGAAGAAAAAGAAAAAGAAAAAAAAAAAAACAACCCTTGAGTCACAGTGGCCTGATCCCAATTAAATTTTAAAGAAATAGTAAAAAGATGCATTCTCAGAATAACTGCATCCTCAATAGCTCCTCAAATAACTCCTGACGAATTCACAATGAAATCACACACTAGGATCCCATCTTTCCCAAAGTGAAAATGTCATCGGTTAACCGTGGCAAACATGGGAAGGTGCCTTTTATTATTATTATCATTATTATTGTGGAAGGAAATGATGCTGAAGAGGATGGGAAACTCTGAGAGGCACTGTAACACGTTGAGTAAAGACAGAAAGAAACATCGTGCAGAACCACAAGGCAGCCCAGCCACCTCACGAATACTTGGGAAAATAAAATTTCTTAGCAACAGCAATGGCACTTTTTTCATTACTAATGTCAGTCCTATAAAACAAAATAGGAGGAAAACAGATAAAAATAATTCCTTCCTCATAGTCCCCCCATCTAGGACAGACTGACATTTCACCACAGCTCTGTAAAACCTCCCACTCTCAGGCAGAAACCAAGTTACACCCTGTATTTTCCTTCCAGGGTCAGGACTCTAACGCTAACTATAACCCTATCAGCCTGATTTGAGAACTGGGTGTATTATATAGCCACAGATCTGCGGGGATGGTTTGCAACACTGGTCACGTGCTATTTCATGATCACAGACTTTGTTCCCCTTAGATCAGGGTCTTGTTAGGATGCTACCAAGTCATCAAAGATCTGAGCAAACAGATGTAACATTCTGTTTAAATGTTACATTCTAAATAACAAGGTTCCTTGCACTGCACATGCTGACTAGAGTGCCTAGTACACATCAATGAACACCTTTATCACTGACCACTAAGCTGGGGACAAGCTGAAAAGCAGAAGTTCTGAAAGTTCTGATGCTGTGGTTCCACTGGATTAGAATGCTGAGGATACGCAGAAGCAGTACCTCTGGGAAAGAATGAGATGCCATGGGACTTTGAAGGTCTGATGAGTCTCCAGATGCTGCTTGGAGGGAGAACAGCTGGGAGCTCTCAGATCTGGGTGGCCCAGCAGCCCCAGCTCCACAGCTTACAGAAATCCTGGCCCCATCACAAATTCTCTCTCCTCCCCTGCTATGAAAGACCCACCCTCCCAAACCTCCAAATATGCTTGGTAACCTGTGTACTTTCCACTTTCTTTCTATCAGGCAATCATGAGAAACCGTTCCAGGCTTTAAAAGGAGGAAAAAAAAAATAGAAGAAAAATTAAAAAAAGAAGTCTGCAGAAAAACAATACCAAAAACAAAACAGTCTCTGAGCATCGGGACAGAACTTCAAGTATGTGCTACCCACTAGAGCAAAGAATGAGAAAGCAGTTCTTAGCTTGGGTCAAATAGGTCAACACGGGTAAAGGAATTTCTGATCTCTCTTGGCTACCCTTACTGCCCAGAGAGTGATGCCAAGCATCTCTTCCAGCAGACTCACACGCCTTCTAAAATGCAGTGCTTGATTTCAATACTATTAAATGTATAGTGAGCAACTTAAGATTTTTTTTTTTTTTAAGAATTCTAATCACTCCATTAAAAAGAGAGAGAAGAGGAAAAGAAGTAATGAAAGTTAAACAGAAAATTCCATTCTGCTATTCAAAATGTTCAGCCCAGTAAGAGCCCCTCATGTTCGATTTCTACCCCATTTCCTGTTCATCAGGAATGAACCTCATTTTAAAACATAAACAAGCCAGAGGCACACCACAGCATATAGACTCAGGCCTTTAATTAACTACCACTGGTAACAAAAGGTCTCTATTTTGATTAACTTTGCAGAAGGGGGAGTCAACCCTGGCGTTAGAATCCTTTTAAATAATTACAAACCCCAACTCAACTCTGCTGCCAGCAGCGCTCAGGAGCCAGGGAAGAAGAAAAGAAACTTTGTCTGTGGAACCCAATTTAAAGGAACAGTGACCTCAGGGTCAATTTCTTGGAGCCTTTCAGATCAATTCAATTCTCACCTCCACTGCCTACCTGCTAGCAAATGCACTTACTGTGCTTTTCAATAGACTGAGAGGACTAAAAAGAATCGTCACTAGCTGCATGTGAAAAAACCACATTATTACATGGTGCTTGCCGAGGGAAAACTGGAAAACAAAGCCCTGCTAACAAAAATCTGCCTTCGTCTCTCTTTTTGGTCCACTATGCTCACCCTACTGATGATTAAGTCATACAATATGCCCCTGGATTGTTAATTACGTGTTAATGTCATTCCTCAGGCTTACACCTGAGGTCACTGCTCTGCAGCCACCTTGTCTCTATTGACAATACCTGTAAATCTCTCAGCTGGTTGGATTTTCCCACTGAGCACCTGACACTGTGTCCTTCCATTTGGTATTAGGTCCTATCTGAAATTTTATAAGTGCTAATAACTTTACCATATTTCCTATAGATACGGAGAAGAGAGGCGTGCTGAATTTTCCCACCGGCTTACCATTGTCCTAGCATTTTCCTGATAGTGCAAACTGAAGACTAAAACTCAACCCTGCTGCTTTAGCTCATTTATTGCCGGTAATTTCATTAGGTGCCAGGAGAAGTAAAAACTGCAGACACAAAACAACAACTTTACAGTAATTTTTGGATGGAGGAAATAAAAGACTCAGCAAGCAGCAGGTGAAAGGAGTTTAAACATTGGCATCCGTGAACGGCGGCAGTAAATCTGAGATTTTGGCAGGTGACTGAATGTGTGCTTTTAGAAGGAGAGATCTACAGAAGCATCATTTTGTTTTAATTAATGAATGCTGCACTTTTCCAGAAATACCTTCTTTTTTTTTTCCTAAACGCTTAACGTTTCTTTAAGTTGGTTCCTTCAGTAGCACCCCAGAGTTGACTGAAAATAATACAAGTTTATATGGCATGATTAGGCTAGTTACGCTGCACATGCTCTGCTATAATTAATTGATTAAATCGGTTCAGTAGTGGGCCAGTGCCGGCAAAAAGAAAAACGTTAGCCAGCCTGTATGGGAAGGGGGTGCCATCGTGATTAGAGAGAAATATAATCCAAATAAACAAACCACAATAACAACAACAACAAAACAATTAGGGTAAGTCCAGATAATAAAACGCTTCAAATGAAATTGTTTAGCTTTATTTTCTCAGTGCCAGCAGATATATGATGTAATTAGCTTGAGACATACTCGTGGAATTTGGGATAGATTAGTCTCTGCTCTAAATCTGCAGCAGAGACAGCATTCCCCTTCCCTTCCCGGGGGTTCAGGATTTACTCTAAAACCTGAGTACTGAGAATCCCTCAGGGGTCAAAATCAGCCACCTGGATTTTTCAAAAAGAGGCACCAAGAAATCAGAACTCACAGTATTGGTTTTCCCACGTCTTTTGTACAGGACCACGTGGTTCACCATTTCTTAAAATACATCCCTGGGTTCTGCAAAGGAAGTTTGGTTATGGATTCTCTACTTTTATGTCTGAAAGAAATAGCTATACACCTTGTGCTAAGGCATCCACACCAACACTGAGCATCAGGAAACCACACGTGCATTTTATTTCTGGATGATTACGGGCAACACAGAAGGACAGGTACTCAAAGCAGAAACCAGACTTCTGAGTGCTTTCTAGTGTTTTCGTTTTGCTTTGTTTTCCCCCTGGTTCATAAAACCATAAAGGCTTCCTTATGTCTGACAACTGTTTGAATTCATGACATCAGATTAGGTACAGTCAGTGTAAAAGATGTCCACTCCATCCACCAATTGTAAGACTAGGGGAAAAAAAAAACAAAAAACCAATGGGTACTTAAGACCCAGGAAGTGCTGTTTATACCAGTTCCATCAGTTTCTCCCATAGGTGACAGGAAAGCTACAAATGGGCCTCTCCCCTAGGTAAGTGTCCCACCTGTTCTCCCCCGTGGTAGCTCTGTAAGGCTTGGTTGCATCCAGATGGGTCTTAGCCAATGTCAGCAGCGTCTGAAAGGGGCCGAGCATAGACATGAGCAGGCTAAGGTCTGTCCCCAACTCCCAATCAGTCTTTCAGCAGGAACATATTTTGAAGGCCTACTTTCCACTTTGGTACAAACCATGGCTAATCGTGTTGTCTCCTCGTCACAACTCAAGATAGAAGACAGCTTCAAAGGCAAATTCAAAAGCCACCCTTAGCAGGAGGTTAAAACATCATCATCATCATGTGTTTCTCTGGCAAAGCCATAACACAAAAAAAGTACATCAAAGAGCCAAACTGACTGAAAGGCATACAAGTAGGTGTGCGATTGTTGTCTATGTCACTCTTAATGTTAGAAGGCCTACGTGAAGAAGGCACAGTCTTGACGCACATGCTTGTTGACTGATTTGCATATGTTAAGCTGTAACATGCCCTAATGAAAAATGTTCATCAGGATCAAGGACTGCTACCGAAATGGAGATTGTAATCTTTCTGAGTTACCACTTGGGATGAGTATTTTGTAATATGTCCAAAACCGTAATATAATCTAGAATGCTTCTGAGAATACATAAGAGATCATTAAATGACTCCCCAAATAGCTCATGATTTAGTTTTTATATCCTAGCCTAGAAAATTGTCAGAAATAAGCCATGAAGCTATACATGGTTGAAATTAGCCAGAGAGCAGAAAAGCAAGTGGTTCATCATTTTTTACTTCCATGACTGAAATCCCTTAACCAAAGTGACGTTCTGAAAATAAACTAAGTAACTCTCCCAAGAGTACCAAGTATTGAACTTTTCATATATCAGCTTATAATATCTAATATCGCAGAGTAACTTCAAGGAATGGTCCTCCTCTTCCCCAAATTCCCCATCTGACCAAATGCCTTTCTCTTCCTTGCTCTCTCCTGTCAATCATGTTCACAGCTGAAATTTGATTTCTTTCCCACCAGTAACCTTATATGAAGTATTACCAGGGGGTAAGGACCAGTATGAACCTTGCCTTTAAAGTTCGTTAACTCTTTGCTCAAAATGGATGGTCTCAATGTCACAAAACCTGCCAGTGGACCTAGATCAGCATATTTAATAGGTGGTTTTCAAATTATAATGGTAAAGACAGACAATAAAGGAATAAAGCATTGGTACTGCGTGCACACTCAGACACACAAATTCACCCCAAAGGTATACACTGAGTTTCAATCTATGTATGGGAGCTTTTAAAGAAAATGTTAATCTCATCTAAGACTAGAAAATAAACAACAAATTTTCACCATACAGTTATTTAAAGTAAGACTCTCATGGTAGCACCGTGTAGAAGTAGCCAGATACTAGTTTTTTGTTTTTTTTTTTTTTTAAAAAATCAGGCTGTGTTTTTCCCACACTATCAGTTCACTGGATCCTTAACGCACCTCCTTCGCAAAGAGCAGCAATTTCAAAGTGTGATTTTTTGCCCCCCTCAGTTTCCCTCAAAAACCAAAAAATATGTTTCATGCAAATTTCTCAGCAAGCACAATTTTTGATTAAAAAAATAAAATGTTCCATTAGCCAATAAGAGGTGATAAGAATACATAAAACGATGACACTAAGTAATTATTGGTATAAGAGTGTTGTTTGTATATTGGTATAAGAGTCTAGTTTACCAAATGAAGAGGGTTCATGATAAAATTCATGCTGGGACACTTGTAACTGAAAACCCATTTACATAGTTCAATTCCATTATTTTAATAGATGAATGTCAGATTTCTGCTTCCCACCCATGTCCTCCTTTCCCTTCTGCCTTGTTTCGAAGTGGGGAAGCAATCCATAGTCACATTTAGACATACAAGTGGAAACATATTGTGCTCTGAAATTACACTAAAATGTCCAAAGGTGAGCATGGAGTGAATTATAAGTTACTGTAAATTTGAAATGTTCATGAGGCCCTGGTAAAACCGGCCAAGGTCAATGGATGCTAGTTTCACAGATTCTCCCAAATTTTCTGACATTTAAGTAGAAGTAGTAGGTCTTTGAGAGACACTAAACTCACATGAGATAAAGCTGAAGATCTGAGATCTACTCAAACTGGTTAAGTAACTTGACATAACACCTGTATGTACTGAAATAAATACAGAAAAAATATAATGTATGCTGCTTCTCACATAGATTGCATTATCACTCCTCTTCGGCACCTAGTGTCACCATTTACATGACATGTGAAACGCAAATACTAAAACAGGAACTTCTCAAACCTAAAAAATTACCAGCATTCCTTGTTTGCTTCCTTGCTTTCCCCTTCATAAAAAAAGAAAAAAGAAAGGAAAAAAAACTCGAGCACATGCAAATCAAAATTCAAGATGTACCTCTTTGACTTCAGGCAACTGGATATTTTCACATCACTGATGTAGAGGAGTCCCTTGGGTACCTGATTTAGTAAATATATTAAAATAAACAAAGGGTAATTAATAACCACGAAGAATGTTTCAAGAACAGTATGCTACAGGCAGCCTAACTATCTTTCAGAACGGCTGAGTTATACCAAAAGAAAGTGACTTTGTTCCATTTGCTTTTGTGTGGTGGCCTCAACCCTGCCAAGCCAGAGGAGGGGTTGACGTGGAAGGGAATGGCCTTCGAGACAAGTTCACTCCCTCTGAACTATTGCTCCCCCACTGGGAGGCTGAGATAGCCATAACCCACTGGCTGGCAGCCTAGTTCAGCTTTGAAGCTGTCCTCAGTTCAAAGGGAGCCAAGAAATTCTGGGTTCATGGCAGGGGAGGATTCGAATCATTTCTGATGGGTGTCTCTCAAGTGTTCCAGGCTGCCTGCCTCTCGGAGAACCACCCTGGCCCAGGTTCTGTGGGCGTGTGCTAGGGTTCCTTCTCTTCCATCTCCCCCACCTCCTCTGTTGCTCTGTCTATTCTGCTGGCCTCACTGACCTTAACTGCAAATGTTCTTTTAGCAAATAGAACCATTTAGATACCGCCTCTTTATTTATTAACTTCTTCCCTGTTTAAATTAGTAGCAGGGAGTGCTTAGAACGGTGATATGAAAATGAGGTTGCTTTTTTTAAAAAAAAGTCCTTTTGCTTCACAGTGAATAACAAACCACAGCAATTCAAAGTAGTTAGCTTTCTATGGTTCAAAAAAACCCTTATTGCTATTAGCTGTACTAATGTAAGTGGCAAAATAATTATCATTTACTGTACAAAGTCCAATATTTTCCAGACAGCAGTTTAATAACAAAGCAGATCTGTCATTTCTTCCTATAGTTAGTCACACCATACAAGTTCAGACTGTCAAAATATATTTAAAATCTAATTTAAAAAATCCAACATGGTCACAGAAAATCTGTGTACAATGACGGTGATAAACTAGTAAGTCAATCTAATTCTTTTTCCAACATGGATATTCAGTTATTTTTCTTTAATCCCCCCCACTTTTATTTGGATTACCTTCCAATTGGTGTGAACAAATATGCTATGCTCATGCACCTGCTGAATTCTCCAGGCTGCTGTAACGGAACATATAATCTTTCTTTGCTTACATTTTCATTCACCGTAACCCTCTAATTCCTTCAAATGCCCTTTATCTAAATGGTAAGACTATGCCCAAAGCACTTGGATAAATAAATTCTTACTCTTGTATCTGTCAAAGCTGCCCCAAATACATTGTATGCGTTCATTTGCATTTTGTGTAGAAATGCTTTTCAAATCTTAAGGTAGAAACTACTCTTCTTTACATATTAGTATACATTTTTTTGGCCAAATATATAATTTCTATGCAAAAAATAATAGCAGAGAAACAAGAAACAGATTGAAATGATAAAACCTGGAAGTGTATCAGTACCAATTATTTTCCATTTGAAGTTCAGATGATTAATCTTTAAAAAAAAAAAAACTTCCCCTATAGGATTACTTTTTCTTAATCTTTACAAACAACAGATTTTTTTAGAAATGCAAGTGAATAGAGTTTAAACGCTTAGGAGATTGTGGGGAGAATATTTTTGTAATTCCTTTGGGGCATTGCAAACATATGTTAAGCTTCGGCAAGGAATATTTACATGAGATCATATACTTGTGAAGCGTTTTTCAATTTTAGAAAATTATTACAAAGCAATAATTGGACATAGTCTTTGCAAAATGCCCCCTTTCTCTTCCTGACCGTATCATTGATAGTCTCCGTTATTTTTGGAGAAAAAGAATCAGGCCTCATTAAATGCGATATTTGGCATCTTGCCTGAAATCTCATAAAGAAGATGTCCTTTTTAGATCATTGGTGTCATTTTCCTCAAGATGACCTCTACTCTCTGGCCACCTGGGGAACCCATCCTGTTATCAAAGCATTTACTTTCAAAAGGTGGGGAGAGGGCTAGATTCTGTTTGCACGCTGAATGGAGCCCAAGAGCCATGGCAGTCTCTATGTTCTCATTACCTTCTTTCACACCAGTTACTTGAGGAAAGATAGTGGGGGAAAAGGAGGTCTCCCGTGGGGGTAAAAGAGAAGATTTTTGAGCAGGGACGCAATAAGTAATCTAAGCCAGATGTCTACCAGCACATAGCTTTTACACTCGGCTCTGTTTACCTAACAGTTGAAGGGTTCTTGAAATAGCATAGGAGCGTGCCCTGATATTCCAGGGAAGATTTTAAAAGGGCTCATTACCTGCACAGTGCAGTAAATTAACATGGGGATCCCAACCTGAAAACGTGTCACACAGAGACTGTCAGCATGTGTCTCCAGACCGCTCCGAGTCACAGAAAGTCTGGCAAAGGGAGCTTACCTTTCATATGAGAAGATTACCCTAAGACGGGAGTTTCAGGCCAGATTCTGCGCATGCCTACCAAAGGACAGATTTGACTGATGAACTCTGCCTTTTGCATCACTTTTATTTTATAAAGTGGGAACTGCAAATTTATCTTTTTCTTCTTTCTTAAATTTTGAGATGGCGTCTTACTCTTTCGCCCACACTGGAGTGCAATGGCGTAATCTCGGCTCACTGCAACCTCCACCTCCCAGGTTTAAGCGATTCTCCCATCATCCCGAGTTGCTGGGATTACAGACACCTGCTACCACGCCGGGCTAATTTTTGTATTTTTAGTAGACACGGGGTTTCACCACGTTGGCCCAGGTGGTCTCAAACTCCACCTCAGGTGATCCGCCTGCCTCAGCCTCCCACAGCTGGTAATACAGGCCCCCACCACACGGGGCCAGATTTATCTTTTAATAGCTTTCCCCCTTCCTAATGTGTTAAAGGGTCCCAGGAATAAACAAACAAATAAATAAATTGTTTAAAGGCAGATGAAAACTACATTGGAGTGAATGCCTGAAAATGGAAAGACACAACCATCACTTTTTAACAGATTTAATCTTAGAATAATTACCGAGGGTTTTTCCATCTTCTATGAAAAAAGAATTTATACAAAAAATCTGACAGTGTAAAAGCATCTCAGATACTACTTGTTTTAGTTTCAATATAGTTATCTGTGCATGAATAAATCCTTCCCTAAGAGAGGAAGAGAGTAAAAAGGATATTTATTTTTTTTTAAGGTGTAATGATAGTTGCCTAACTTAAGTATTCATACAGAGGGTCCCTCTAAGAAAAAGGCCCGGTATGGAAAGGATCCGTTCTGAAATTAGTGGTTTTAAATCCCCATGTTAATTTACTGCATGTGATGTGTCTAAAACGGTGTGAAACCCAAGAATGCAGGCAGGACACTCATCCTTGCGCTGTTGGAGCAATCCTCATAAAGTTTGCTTGACTGGCTTTGTTTTATAACGTGCATCAAACTACACCACGGAAACCCCAAACCGTATCGAGATTTCCATAAAGATTTTTAAACATGCTATCTGGATTTCTCTCTTTCCTTTCTTTTTCCCTCTTACTCTGTCTCTAACCGAAGCAGGAGGAAAAAAAAAAAAAAAAAAAAAAAAAAAGATCTGGAAAATGGGCCGGAAAACTAATAGGGTAAAAATCAAATGATCTGGAGCCCATGATCTTATTTACAGAGGGTTCCTGGGGCCGCTATCAGGTGGAGTGAGGGGGGTCTAAAGGCGAAGGGCGGAGCCTTGCGGGGCCGAGTCTTGCTCCCTCCCTCCAGGCGCCCACCCAGGAGAGCAGGGCACCGGGGACTTTGGATATCCCCGGAGCTCGCTTGCGCCAGGGCATTCCTCTTGACTTCTTAAACCAAATTTCAACACCACCCGAGCTCCTGCAGGGGTGCGGGAGCTTGGGTGGTCACGGGGCCCTGGGGCACGCTGGGTGTGGCCGTCATTGGCGCCTCCGGGCGCCGGGCTGCGTCGTGGGAATCTCCGAGGGGCGCTGCGTTGCTGGCGTCTGGGCGCAGCGGTCTCCCTGGGCTCCGCAGAGGCTGGGACTGCAGGCCTGGCCCAGGACTTCGGGACGCGGTAGCCTCAGGCAATCTTTGGGACCCGCCCCCTTTGTCTGGGCTCCCGTCCCAGCGCGCCTGCTGCACGCCCCTCGGGAGACCCCACAGGGTGGGGAGCACACCCAGCCCCACGAAGCTGCAGCCACCAGGTTCCGGCTGTGATGCCCAGGGCCACTGGGCCACTCAGAACCTGTGCGTAAAGGACTGGGCTGAGGTGTTCCGTTTGTGTCTGGGGACAGCAGGGGGAGGGGACGGGGGCACGGAGGGAGGGTTGTTACAAACTCAGCATCCTCTCTGCCTTCATCTCCTTCATTCCAGGCTTCAAGACCATTGCACCAAAAGCTCTGGCCAGCTTGAAAGATTCCAGCTGGACTTCCAGCGAAGCTCCCGGGCCTTCTCCCCATCTCTGTCTGTGTCCGCTCTTAAACTGGGGCAGAGGTGACTTACTGAGTCTCAGACCTTAGCTTCCGGCACTTGTTGGCCTGAGGACAGTGCCCTCTGGGGCTCTTACATGGCCCTGGATGACCAGCCAGGGGAGGAAAAGATGGAGAAGACACTAGGATTGGACAGGAGTCAGGTGGGACAGGTGCAGACCCTGGTGACAAGGACCTTACTGTTGTTTCTAGAACTCGTTGGGGAGCTCAGGACCTGTCAGTGGCTTGTCATTCTCCCTGCAAACACATCCTTCCTGGTGGGAGGTTCTAGGGGGATCCTCAGAATGACCTGGAGCTGAGCTCTGGCAACGGGAGGTCATAAGCCAAGGTTGGCCTCCATCAGTCTGGACCATACTCCCCCAGCCTCTGCAGGCGGTTCCCCTTCCTCTCCTCTGATCTCTGGGCCTCTTTGGGGTGCCTGTTGTCCTGAGATCCTCGGCCTGTTTTCCTTCTGCAGAATCCCTCCAACAAGGCCAGAAACCCACTTCTACAGGCCTCGAGGAGTGGATGAGGTCATATGGTGAACCAGGGCAACTATGGGCTGCAAAAAGGGAATCTGAACTCCTAACCTAATTTTTCAGGCCCGTGTTTCCTTTACAACCATTCTTGTTGGGAATTCTGGAAGAAGAGTGATTTTCACTCTTCCAACCCAGTTTCTATAAGGTTTCATGGCTTCTCCCATTCCCTTATGTAAAGAACCAACCACAAGATAAAAATGGTTGTTTGGAATCTTAGCTTGGAAACGGTCAAGGCTGGTAATCAGAATATTTAGAGTAGAGAAATTCAGAATGCAATTCACCCATTTGCAGTTCACACTCAGGCCTGGGTTGAGGGGTGAGCAGAAGGTTGAGGAGTGCAGGGAAAAATACAGAAAGCCATTTCCTCTGCTTCCACTCTTTTTTCCCAAACCTCAGCTGACACCCCTCCTTCATCCTCCTTTCTTGAATCAATGCTCCTTCTAATTGTAACTAAAGATCTAAGGTGCATCACTGCATAAGAGAGGAATGTGATTTTGCAATCCACAATTCTAATTATAGGGGAAACTTATTTAATAAAAAGGAAGGAAAAGAAAATGAATTGTGTTCAACAAGAGAAGAGGTGCCCAGGAGATGCTATGATTTGCGTAAGGAACTGTGCATTCCAATCACAGCCATGGAAAATGTGTTTCGCGAGTTTCTTAAAACTGTACGACTGATGAAAATTCATAGATTTCATTTCTACGTGTTGATTTGCTCTTCCCATCTCAGCCTTTTTCGATGGGGCAGACTTATGGAAAACACACAGAGGGCCTTCAAATTTAAACAATAAACAACTGTCATGATGTCGGAAAACTATTGCAGTGACCATTTAAACATTGGCACAACGTGTCTGGTTGGTCCAAAATGTCACCACCATCAAATCACAGACTGATGTATTTATAAATGCTCCAATGTTAAGACATTAACCATTTCCTCAAATATGTCTATTTGGGGTTGGTCCCTAAAATTGTTTTCAAAAAGGAAACCACATGAACATATTTTAAAGAAATGGACAGCCGAACCGTTTATTCCTGGCATACATGCACACTAGGGTCTGACATTAGCCATGGAGCAAGCGAAATTTAGACTGGTAACAGGGATTATTCCTGGGCCTCCTGTTTTGAAAGTTTTTTCTTGTTTCCCTCATTTCTCACCTCCTACAGATGGTGCAGGGAACAGGGAGCCCGAGACTGTATTTGCTACGCCTTCGTGCAAAGCAATTTGATTTGTTGGTTTTGTTTTGTTTTGCGCCTCTCTAAAGGGTAAAGATGCTCCCAATTTGTGGCAGGACTGTGTTTCTTTATGCCCCAACAATCATGAGACAGCCCGGGAGACTGAAATTCTCTCACCATGTCCCCTACCCCCGCTAGGGAAAAAAATTCTAGACAGAGCTGGGTTTGTTCAGGAGCTGGGGCGGAGCAATGCCTGGAGAGAATTCCCCTTTTCTGGGGCTGTTTGATGTCTGAATTTTGAAGATTTATATCAAAAGCGAGAAAAGCAGTGTTATGGGAAGGTGGGTTAAGGCACTTGCTCCGCTTTTAAGCAAATGCTTCAAAACAAACAAGTCCTGGTTAGGGTGACTGGACCTGGACCACCTCCTTTATAACTACTATATGCCCTGCCTGGACTTGGGACATCTTTTAGATTAGGGTGGGCTGAGTGAAACAGACTTCAAAGTTTCTCTTAGTTTTCCAAAAAACAAGGAAGGCACAGACCCCAAATTATTCATTCAGCAACCTGAGGAATAATCAGAGGAGGTAAAAATTGTAGCCTATCACTGCAGACAAAACTTCTCTAATAAAAAAAATAAAAAGAACTGAGACATTTCCTGAAAGAATGGGACAAAATTATTTTTGAAAAATCAAATGACAGTGAATTGTAGTGGAGAACCTTGCAAATCAGCAAGGTGAAGCTGGTAAGTCTCACTTCCTATCCCCTCTTAGTGAATGTTTATATTAGCAGTGCTAAGGAGAGGCTGGTTGTGTGTTTTACTGGCACGGAAATCAGACGGCTGAAGGTTGTCACTCATGTCCTCGTGTATTTAGACTTCCAGCCTATCTCAGTCTTTTAACTACCGGCAAGCAAAAGAAAAAAAAGAGAGGGAATCATGTGGCAATCAGACTTTTAAATATATTGATTGGCCCAGTAGCCTGGAGGAGTGTATTTCATAAAGCCAAGAGTATGTGAATACGGAAGTAATTTGGCCTAAACAAAAACAACGGCCTCAACAGCAAAAGCCTCCCAATGTACTGGGCTTGGGAACGGTTGAAAGTGTCATAGGCAACACTAGATATTTAGACTAGGACATGCTGGGAATGCAGCTACTGAGACAGCTGTGTGCCATGTTTGTGAGGGTCACCACGAGTTGCCTTCCATCCACTGCTTTTAGCAGGAAAACCGGAGATGTGGTAAAAGGGAACAGAATTATCTAGAATTGGTGGCACTAAGTAAAAATGCCTGGGGTAAAGGTACAAGGGGGAAAGATCAGAGCGGGAGCATCAGGCATTCAGTGATAGCGTTTCCCATCGGAGGGGTCCGTGTTGAAAGGCAAGCAGGTGGTTATGGCTTTGAGACAGGGAGGAAATGTCTCCATAGCAGATTTATCTGCCAGGCAAAAGTAGAACCTCTGCCTATTTGATGGTCAATATATTAACGTGTCAGATACATTGTAAAAAATTATTACATGGTTTTTGCAAAGGGAAACACGCAAGAAGTCAGGGAAATTTAAAGGAGGTGATTTTGTGAGGGCTTGAGAGCGGAAAAGAAAAGGGAGCAAAAACTCACACCACACAGCAGCAGCGGGTTGGTGGGGCGGGCAGGTGGCGGGGGGGCGTGTATTTAACTAACTTTGTATTTTGCAATACATTGTTTTCATTTACAGTTATGTCTAACAAATGATCACGTTTGACATCACTGATAAATGCAACACTGTCTATAGCCTATGAGAAAACCAGGGGGCTCCACTCCACTGAGGCCTCTGCCTACCCATTTTTTTAGAGAAGGTGAGTTGAGTATATATTTTTCTTCTCAGTAAAATTATCTGCCAGAGAAACAATGAAGCATGAAAAAGTACTATTTGGAATGTGCATGCCTATATATGCTTTTAAAATGCTAACTGTTGCATTCCAGGAAACTTTTCAATATATATCTTTGTAATTTCAGTGAATTTTTAAAACTACTATCGCGGGTTGAAAACCATTGCACCTGTCCACTTGTGCACACCATACATCGAAAAGCAGGGGTGCGCTTTTCTACGGGTCTCTATGAAACCCCCAGACAAGAGGCATAGTTAACTACTATGGAAGTTATACATTTCGTAGCCTTCTTCTCTAACACAGTGATTTTTATTTAAAAAGGAGACTAAACAGAAGTCAGGGGTAGGTGGTTCTCCATGACTGCACATAATAATAATAATTTTTTTTTAATGCACAGCTCTCACACAAATTTCATTTTGTGAACACACTGGTAAGTACACGTTGCTGGGGCTTCCAAAATGTGGCGTATCCCACTGATGGCTCCAACTTGCGAGTGGGCTCAGTTCTGTAATTGGAATGAAAGGAATTTTAACACTATTTAGACAAAGACTCAAACGCAGCGTAAAGGGGAAAGCTAAATTTCCTCATGTGATTTTTTTTTTTTTTTTTTTTTTTTAAATTTAGAGACTTGTTTGTAATGAATGGCACTTATTCAGGATTTAGGAGTTCTTTGTTAAAAAAAAAAAAAAACAAAAACCAAAAACGAACAAAAAAACATGTATTCGTGTGCCACTCCCAATATCCTTCAAAGTTTTCAGTAATCATTATTTCTAAAAATGCCTTTTACTAGAAGTCAAACTTCACTTACAAGCAGCCACTCAAACCCCATTTTTGCCAGCACCTCTGTACTTGATTTTGTAAAGTTTGGGGGCCCAAACCTGCTTATTATATTCAACTGCCTTGTAGATTCCTATCAAAATGCTTACTAGCTGCACAAGTGTATTTTTCTCCCAATCGAGGCCTCATTCATCTTAACTGCAATAACCATATCCTGAATATCACTCTTATTTTGAGAATGTGTTTGTCTAAAATCTTTCATCAGATGATTGTAAAAGTGTTCTCTCCATTTCTGCTTCTTCAGAGAGAGACTGTGTATCTCTTGTGATCAGGAAAAAAAAAAAAAAGGAAAGAAATATCTGAAGTCAAGAACACTGGTTTCAAGCACATGAGGGAAGCTTTACTATTAAGAATTTTGTTAAGCACAATTACGTGTGGATTCAGGAGCCTGTCCAAACTGGTACATAAAGGAAGGTCAAAATGTCAATGGTGTACACTGTCTTCATGTTCTATGAAAAGGAGGCAGGAAGGCCAGATGATAAACTGGCCAGAACTTAGCAGCACCAAACACAACCTGTTTTCTTCAAAATAAGGCTTTCGGTCAGAGTTGCAATATTATCTTTTTTTTTTTTTTTTTTTCATTTAAGAACTGAAAAATAAATAAATAAAACAAAACAAAAGTCATCGTGTTTGGTTATATTTTCAAAACAGGGCTGGCTTTGTCTAATGTTCTATTAGTGTGCTCGGGGAAGTTGACTGAGTGCAAACTGCATATATTTGTAATGTTAGTTTCATGAATTTGTGTCATTTAAAAATAGGTCAGTGCTTAGGAGTCCTGCTAGTGAAGGTACTTTGAGTCCTTTCAAGTGATCTTTAAGTCAGCCCCCTTACACAGCCAATTTTGGGATAAATACCAGTAAATCAAAGCACAGCCTATATTTCACACAGGTATTATTCTCTGCTTTTATTTCTGGGGACAACATGATCAGAAATCATTACCAGCTCATCTAAGCAGAGAAGTTCTCCACTGAATATTCGCGGTGAAATGTGATTTGATAACACAGTCTAAACCTGATATGTACTTGGAACTATAGAAGTAAGGGGTGGATTTTCTTTTTTCCTATTTAAGACAAATGACCTTCAATGTTAAAGAGAAAAGCAAAACAAAACAAACAACTTTGATTTGTCTAAAGAGTTTATGTTAAATCTTGTCAGGCCTTGCTAACAAGAAAATCACCGTGTGTAAGAGAAGAAGGAAAAACAATCAGCTTTAGTGAAAAGGTAAGTGTTGTTTATCTTTACCATTAAATGCATATGTGCCCAAGCCACCTCTGACGCCCGCCATGTTTGTCCGGCTCCTCTGTCTTTGGATGGGTTTGCTCCTGATCAGAAGCGTAGGGCCATGTTCAGGAAGCCTAGTTCCACTGTTTTGTTTTGTTTTGCTTTTCCCACCAAGGGTAATTATGGCTCAACTCATTTGAAAACTGAAAACTTTGGGGAGAAAAAAAAATGAGGTCATAATTTACATCTATATTAAATATTGCTAATCACTCTATAGGGCCAGCCTCCTCACACCTCAACAAACAGCCTATAATTTCACCCTGAATGACTGCCTCCCTATTCCTCCCTGAAACCTTCTGCTGGAGAAAAGGATGCATTTTACACTTTTAATGAGGTTGTTGGGCCCAGTTAAACTGTACACTAAGAAACTGAGTACAGAATCAAAAAAAAAAAAATGCTGTTTATTATTGTAGATTATTCTTTTTCTTGATATAACCAGAATTGAAAATGAAAGAAAAGCACATAGGAACATCACGCGTGGTTAGTAACTCAAGATATAAAACAATTTTGCACAGCAAAATATGTAAAAGAAAAGTAACTGACAAGATTTTTTTATATTTATTGTGGTAAGATTTACTTTTCATTTCTTTTTAAAGACAGGATGTCAGTCCCTGAAAATAACATTTACTGATTATTGCCTTTAAAACTGTGGATTTTTTTTAAATTACAGAAAATCCAGTTCTGCACCACAATACAACTGTAAAAAAATCTGCATCATCTTAAAACTGTGCAGTAATGCCATTTTTATAACTGCATAAATTTTATTAGCGTTCTAAACAGTTTTGCAAATTTTTTTGTATTATATGCTTGCAGGTTATATCTTAGTGCAATTCAGTCCCAAATACTTTAATTTTGAAAAAAAAAAAAAACATACAGTTTTTGAATGTAAAATACCCCTACAGATATAAACAGGGGCGTTTCCCCTTTTAATACTTTGGTTTTCAATACAGTCAGTGGTATAGCAAAGACTACACATACCCAACTTATATGTAAGTTGCAAGCACATGCTGTATAAGCTACTTTTTTTTAAACAGTCCCCTTGCAAACTCTACCCCCCTTAACATCACAACAGTAAACAATTTAGTGCATCAATCTTTTAAAAAATCTACAGCTAAACAGACCTAACTCTTTCAAATTTATCTATAACATTCCTTTATCTGTAGCATACATTTTAACTGGGCTAACAGATTATAAAAACTAGAATTAAATTATATACTAGAAACCATAGCATTCCACATTTGACAATGACCAAAAGCCAAAAAATAGAAAACAAAAAAATAAAACAAACCAAAAATAATGGGGCAGGTTTCTCTTTTTAAAAAGTAAATTTTAGACTGCTTTCGGCAATAGCACGATTTTAGTCCCCAAAGTGGGGCGTCGCTCTTATGAAAAAGAAAACATTAAGAGTTCTTCAGTGTTTGCCAGGTTAAATTTGTAACCCATTCGGGTATTTTTGACAAGGAATGCCTTCAGTGCACTGGGAGGCTGAAGTTCTGAGTAACTGAAAGCAGTTTTGGAGCAGATGCAAAATTTCATGGGAAGAAAGCTCTAAGGTTGCACTGTTTTGTTCTGAACTCAAAAAACTCATGAGGCAATAAAACAAAAGTATGAATGCCATGCTATAAGTCTTCGAACGTCCATTTCCAAGCCAAAAGAAAAAAAAGGAAAAAATAATTATACCATACATGTCCAGCATGCAGGCTTCTTTTTTTATTAATATAATGTCTCTTTTCCATAAAGTCTTTGAAACTGTTATAGTTCATTGTTGCTAAGACAAAGTAGCAAGCATAATAATGCATGAGATGAGAATGAGTTTTTTAAATGGCAGACTAAACTCTCAGATTTGGCACCACAAGGCCAAAACTCACAAGTCACACCCAGAAGGTTGATGCAGGCTTGACTGTGGAAGGTTCATGAGGATTTTTTTTTCTCTATTTTAGCATAACAATGCTAAAAAAAACCCGATGGAACTCGGCACGCTGCAAGTCTATAACATTTCACATTTTTTTTTTCCTTTGCAAGCTCAATCTCACATGAAGAACTCAGGAGAAGAAAAAAAACTTTGCTTTTTTTGTTTTCTCTCGAAGGAGATGGGTTGAGAGGAGTGAGGGTGGAGGTTGGAAAAAAGGTGGGCAACACAGCAAGCTCCAAAAGTAAAATAATAAAAAAAAATCCAAACAAAATAAAACACACACACACACACAGAAAATGAACACCAGCTCATGAACTGAAGGGGAAGAAGGAAAAAAAAAGTTGTGAATGATGCAGGCTTCAAAGGTGAGCAACGTTTCACATGAAGAACTCTGCTGAGATCTTTGAACATTGTGCAAGTCCCGGGGTTGGGGGTGTAAAAAAAAAACAAGCTAGCAAGTTATGGAGAATTTCAGGTTGGCAATCCATGAGCCAGACACCCATTCCCTCCCCAATTTAAAACAGCCACCGCCTCCACAAACTCGAGCAGGTGTGTGTGTGTGTGTGTGTGTGTGTGTGGGGCCAAACTCGTTCGGGGAGGGGGCGAGGTGGTGGCGAGCGTGGCTCTGGAACTAGCAAGCCCACACCCGAGCTGGACCCCCGCGGAGCGCTTATCAGGGTGGCTAGCTGGGGTCGCGTGTCAGACTCACATGAAAAACTCGGGAGAGGACGGGTTGTCGCTGCTGGAGCCGTTTTCTCGGAAGCCGCTGCTCACCAACTTCTCGTATTTCTCCTTGTACGCGTCCCTCTCGCGCACCAGCCTGGAGATCTCCTGCTTGAGGTGGTCGACTTGCTGCAGCAGCTGGTTCTTCTCCGACTCCAGGACGTGTCTCTGCTGCACCCTCTTGAAGCGGCAGGACTGGGCATAGCCGCGGTTTTTCAGGGTCCGCCTCTTCTGCTTCAGCCGGATCACCTCCTCCTTGCTGACCCCGCGCAGCTGCCGGTTCAGCTCGCGCACCGACATGGTCACCAGCTGCTCGTCGGAGAAGCGGTCGTCGAAGTGCAGGCCGCCGCCGGCGTGGTGCGGGTGCAGGGCGCCCCCCGCCCCCGCCGCGCCCCCGCCGCCGCCGCCTCCTCCTCCTCCTCCGCCGCCGCCCCCAGCGCTGGCCGGGCCGCCGCCACCGCCGCCCGCGCCCCCCGCGCCCCCGGCCGAGGCGGACGCGCTGCCCGCGGCGCCCGGCGCGCCGGCCGTCGGATGATGATGGTGGCCGGCGGCGTGGTGGTGGTGGTGGTGGTAGTGCGGGCCCGCGCCGCTCTGCGCGGCTGCCGCGGCGATCACGGCGGACACCACGGCGGCGGCGGGGCCCATCTCCTCGCCGCTGCCGCCTAGGGAGGCGCCGGCGCCGGCCCCAGCCGCCGCGGCCAGCTGCTGCGCCCCGCGCGCGTAGCCATCGAAGCCGCCCTGGAGCTGGTGGCTGTTGCTGATGAGCGCCTCGACCGCGTCCTCGGGGCTGAAGCCCAGCGCCTCAGGGTTCAGCTGCTGCGGGTAGCCGGTCATCCAGTAGTAGTCTTCCAGGTGCGCCTTCTGCTCGCTGCCCGAGCCCGGGCTGGGCGCCGAGAAGCTGGGGGAAGGGGGCACCGAGCTGCACGGCGTGCTCATGGGGGTGGAGGACAGCGAGCCCCCGGCGATGAGACGGCCGCACTGGCTGATGATGCGGTCGGTCTCCACCGGTTCCTTTTTCACTTCAAACTTCATCAGATCGAAGTCATTAACATATTCCATGGCCAAGGGACTGGTGGGCAGGTCGGAGTTGCTCATTGCCAGTTCTGATGCCATTCTCCTGCCGCCGCCGCCGCCGCCGCCGCTCCGCCAGATGGGCTGCAGGAGAGGGGCCAGCGGGCTGTGCTGGGTGGCCAGCGGGTGAGCCAGCTTGCCGGGCTGGGGCGCTTCTAGCTCGCGCGGCTGTGGCTGGCCCGAAACCTCGGAGCGCGCTCACACCCCCCCCCCCCTGCCCTGCCCGCGCCCCCCGCGCCCGCCCTCCCTCCCCTGCTCACGCCAATGTGCTCGCTCGCTCGCCCCGGCCCCTCCTCGCTCGCTCGCTCGCTCGCCTCCGTGCGCGCCTAGCCGGCGACTTCAGGCTCGGGAAGGTCCTCCGCGGGCTGCGGCGGCGGCGGCGGCGGCGGTGGCGGTGGCGGCGGCAGCGGTGGCGAAGCCGGAGGAGCCCGGCCGGGTGCGCGGCGTCCCCCGCTCGCCGCTCCGCTGCGCGCTTTGCATAAGGAAGGGCTCGCCTCGCCGGCCCGGGCTGCAGGCGGGGCGCGCGCGGCGGCCGCTCGGGGCTGGAGGCACGGCGGGCGGCAGTCCGGGCGGCGCGGGCCTTGGCACGGGGGAGTTAACACTTCATGCTTCTCGTCTCCTCTTCTGCGTGGCTCTCTTTTATTATTTTTTTTCTTTCCTCTCTCCCTCTTGCGCGCGCTCTCTCCCTCCGTGCAAAGTGCAAGGCAGAGGTGCAGCCCGGCTGGAGGAGAGGGAGGGGGGAGTTGAGTTCTTTCTTGCCTATTTTTTTTTTAAAGAAAAAAAGCAAAATAGCGAAGTCCTGGGGAAAGACGAGGCAGAGAGCAAAGGGGGGAGGGGGAGGCCAAGCCGACGAGCAGCCCGAGCTACAGCTCGAAGATGAAAAAAGATTTTAAAGCCTCTGATCCAGCAAGAAGAGTTTAAAGCAATTGCTGAGTTTTATAGCACTCGTGACGTCAGGTCCAAATGAGAAATTGACTGGCACTCCGAACCAATGGGAGGCGGCGAGAGCGGCTGCGATTAGCATAATAGTATAGAAACAAGGAAACTTTTCGGAGCTGTCAATCAGGGCCCAATCAGCTGACTGTCAGCTGGGACGGGCTGGCTTAACCCTTCCTGCGCCGCTGCCTACCCGGGAGGCAACGAGCCCTGGCGCAAAGTTTGGTGTAAGAGGGGAAGGAGTTTTTCCAGGGGGGCTTCGGGAATCCAAGCGGACCTGGGAGGAACGGTTTGCTTTTTTTTTTTTTGGAGCGCGAGGCAGGCCTGACAGCCGGAGCCCCAGCTAGCCGGGCGCTCACTCTGCTGCTATTGGCCTGACTCCCCTCCCCTGCCTGCCCTCCACCCCCAGGAGCCTCTCTGCTTCTCCTCCTCTCTCCACCTCTGGCACCCAGGTGTCTGCCAGGGGACCTTCCTTCTCTGAGCTTGGCCCTACCGGGCGCTCAAACTTGGTCCCAACTCTTTGTCCCGGTCTCGGGCGCCCGTGCGGGGAAGGGGCGGGGAAGGGATGGATGCGCCCGGCTGCTAGGGTCGGGACTTGGCGCGCGAGGCCGCCGGGTCGTGCGCCTGCCGGGAAGGCTGGGAGTCCGTGGAGAGAGAAAGCCCATGTTATCACTCTCTTTAAAAGGAGGTAAAGTAAGTTGTTGAGGGGCCATTCTTCACGGGGACTGGCTGCTCGCAGGCGTCCCTTGCCCCTGGTCGGAGCGAGCGCCTCTGCGCAAGAACTCAGAGGAAGCTCCAACTCAGGTCAGCGGGACTCAAGCCCTCCGGCTCCTAACTGGCCGGAGTTTGGCCTTTGAGACTCCAATTGCGCGCTCGCTCTCGCTCTTTTTCACACACACACACACACACACACACACACACACACACACGCTCACCAATTCCCTTACGAAATCTGACCTCTGTTTATCACGGTCAGGCGCGCCCTTTGCACTTTTAAGTTTCCTTTAATTATTTCGGAGTTGATCGTGGCGGGGAGCAAGGTGGAGAAACAATACCCCAGCCCTCAGCAGCTCCCCTCGAAGGGTTAAATTTTAAGCCGCGGTTTCTCAAACTAGCCCGGAAACCCAGAGTGGGGGCGGGGTGGGGGAGGCTGCCCCCCCCCGGTCCCCCAGTTGCAAATGCTAATAACCAATTCAGTTTTCCAGATCGATTCTGTTAAAGTTTCTGCAAAAAAAAAAAAAAAAAAAGGAAAAAAAGAAAAGAGAGAGAAGGAAACCAACAACTCTGTTTCTAAGATTTTAAAGCGATAGGCAAGTCGAAGAAGCAGAGATTTATTTGGAGAGAAAGCGCCTGAAACCGACTCAGCCTTTTGGAAGAAGAGCCCGCCCACTTGGAAGTTGGGACTGTTGATTCCTTCAGTTAGTGAAATGCATTTGGTGTTGTTAATCGTATTTACTTTACTTTATGAGAGGGGGGAGACGCTAGGAGGGTGCCTTAAAAAAAAAATTCTGAAAAGCCTGCAAAAGGATCGAAGAGTGGAAACTATTGTTGGAGCGAGTTGGTTTTTACCTCAACAGCGCCACCTTTCGGCAAAGGTCAGTTGAAATTGATCTGTGTCCAGTTTTGTCGATGAAGTGAAAAGCAGCTGGTTACCCAATGTGGGAGGAGGAAAGAGGCACAGAAAGTTAGTTTGACTGAAGTGGGAGAACCCGACCCTGTAGGAAAGGGGTCGAAGAAAGTGCTGGCAGATACAGAGACCATTTTTCCCCCTCCTCTTCTCCTTGATTGTTGACAAAGAGGTCCGGGACACAGACGCCCTCAGGGTGTAATTTCTGCCTGAGACCTTTGCAAGCGGATCCCAAGTAACAGTGCCCCAAACCCTTTAAAAGTGGCAGGATGGATTTTCAACGGGCTTTATGGCAATATCAATAGAATTAAAGTTACTTGTAATTCAGTGATAAATGAGATGTCTCTAGTAAGTAAGATTAAGTGCCGTGCTATAAAGTTGTTTATCTGAAAAGTAATTCTCAGAAAACCTGACTTCTGACACTTAGTCATATATTAAGCCAGCGTCTTGAACATTGCACTTCAGATTGGTCTTCCCCACCCCGCAGCATACTTTGCTATTTATAACGAGAACCTCAGGTGTCTCTCACCTGCTCCTTGCACCAGATTAGACCTGTGTTAATTTCTGTGATCATAGTAGCCTTCAGTTTCAGCAAACCCAGGAGACACCCCAAAAGATATGTAGGCACATTGTAATCTGGAAAGGGCAGCGCTGTTGGTATTTTTCAGACAAGTAGTTTTTCTTTTCATCGTGACTGCAGAGAAGTTGTTTATAAGGGTAGTTTTGGTTTTACAGGAGCACTTTGTTGGGTGGAATAAACTATGTCTACTACCAGTTTGTGGAAGAAAGAGTGAAGATTGTGTCAATATTTATGCAACCTAGCAGAATTCCCTTGTTTTCCTTCTGTTTAACAATATTTTACCTAGTAATGAAGTTAAGGGATTACAGTTTATGTATTTAGAGGAAAATCCAGTTTGAATTAAGTATTGTGTCATTTAACATTGTCTGTAACTATCGTTTTCTAGGTCTTTTTAAAAGTCAGTAGTCACAAATGTCTGAAGTTTATATTTTTCATGTAAAATATGAATGTATGTATATTTAGAAAGAATTTATTTTTTGTTTAGGATATATTTTTAATCATTTTGCATCATATTTCTGTTAAAAGCTGTAAGGTATGATCATTGCTTCTGAAAACAGTATTATAATGAATAATAATATTTTATAAACAAAGTTTGCTAATGACGAAGACTATGCCATATACATTGATGGCTGAGTATCTAATTATTGCATTGTTATATATCATTTCTAGAAATTAAATGCCCATGTTTGGGCAGCTAAATATATTATTATCTGAACATTTTTATGGTTTATTTATGTACACTGCTGTCAAGCCATGGTATTTTTATTTCTCTTATTGCAAGGTCTTTTATAGTCTCCCATTTTCTCTTGGAAAAAGAAAAGAGGATCAGAATTATTTTTTTAAGACGTGCAGCAGTAGTGCTCTCAGGCTTATAACTTAATTCTCATTTTTATCCTTTTTACATTATTATTTAGTGATTCACAGGGGTGTCTAAACATTTACAGTTCTCTGTTAGCAGCGTTTCTTTTATAACAATTGAGCTCTCTCATTTTAATTAGTACTATTCAGGGTTTTGATGCTGTACAATTACAGTGGGCCACGTTTCTTTAGACTTCTTTGCTAACATTGTTTGTTTCACTTCTATCCAAGCCAATCTAATCCAAATACAATGTGAACTGTGTTTTCTTACTGCTTAACATCCCCTTGCTATATATACTCTAGTAATCTCTGTAGAACAATATACAGCAATTTAGAAACCATGCATTTGTCATTATTGACCAGCTCGGACCAGTAGTATTAAAGTTTCTGAAAGCAATGAATATTTATAGAATATTTTTGAGGCGGAGGAGGGCATGGGTGGCAGCATATAGAATATTGTGACACAGGAACATCAGAAACACAACTGTAGTCTCATATCAGTACCTGCATAACAACTTCATGCAAAAATGAAAAACAAAACCCCTGTTCATATCCAAACTACAAAGATTAAAAGCTTAAAGAAATATATTTTTCCTGATTGTGAGTGATAGCAACTCAAAGATATCATGCAGGAATCAGACATACATAATCTGAATACAACAGGATACATCAGGTAAAGCATCTGAACTCTTTGTTTAGGAGCTGATTTTATGGGGCAGAACTAACCAGTGTCCACTAAATTTCACTCTGAAACCAACTAAATTGATTTGAGAAAGAGTTCTCCAGAGTAACTGGATGATAAGGCGTACGCGGTTCTTGGGTCTAGTGTTAGATAAATCCTTTTAACAGTCTTCAGTTAGCAGGGTAAGTAAATCACAAATCACTGTTAGCAGATTCATGGAAGAAAATTAATAGAATCAGAGGAGATAATCTGATAAGGGCAGAATTGCTGAGGAAATAGTCTTGCCTCATATTGGAGGATGTGAAACAACACTCTGATTACTAGGCGTCGTTATGAATAGGTGAATTATGTGCTAAATAATCATCAGAGTAATTCAGCATTTATTAATTCTTTTCTCTTTAAGCAATTCACAGTTGTAAGTTAAAGCCGCTCTCTCTTTCAAGACACATCTTTTATAATTTTTATTAGAGGTAATTTATTATTTGCATTACCTGTATTTACTTCATAATTGAACATTTTGCATTCAAATTTATGTAATGCATTATGCTTGAGAATATATTTCTGCCTGATTAGCATAAATAGTCACTTACCTCATGAATTACTAACAAAGTTTATCTTAAAATATAGGTTTTTTTATTAAGTGGAACACAAACATATGTACAATAAATTCTGATTTTCCAGTGCAGTTACAGAACAACTCATATTTGGTTATGGTGAGGCAAGGGAGAAAGCCAAATACAGACAAATGAGATGTGTAGGTTTCTTTCCAAAGGTGTCATTTAGATGGGGGCGTATGTGTACGGCGGGGTACGGGGCAACGTGAAGAAGGCTTTAGGTTTTTCATATACTGTTTGGATTGGGTGATCTTGACATGAAATGTGAATTCTGGAAAAATCTGTAATTAGTGATCTCTGCCTTTGCAAAGAACCATGATAACAAGTAAATTAGCATGGGAAGAACTGGGGGGGTCTTGTTTATCTTATGTTTGTTTCATTTATGTGCTTATTTGTTTTTGGCTCTACAGGGTTCTTCCTTGGAAAACAATACACATCACTTAATGAAATCCTTGTTTGTTTTGCGCAAGAGATGTAAGAAATCAGCTGTTTTCTTCAACGAGAATTCTGGGAAGGTGTACCAAGCCTTCTTCTCTTTCTTCACCCGACAAAGACACCCAACACAGCCTCGCAGATCAGAGGTGTTTAATACGTCGTTTTATGCACACACGATCGTGGGAGTGAAAGGGCTTCTTTGGGTTTTAGACAATAGACAGAGCTGTAAAATCATCATGGGGCCTGTTTTCCCCATTCTTGTCATTTTAAATCAACAGATTTCCCGGATTTCTTGCCCCCTCTCCCCCACTTTCCTTTGCCAGGGCACAGGTATCTCCTTCGATTTTCTCTTCCTTCAGTGAGGGTCTCCTTTGAGAATCCTTCCACGGCCATCCTTTTTTGATCCTATTCACAGCCCATACTGATGAGGGAATTTGTCTCAAAAGCATTCAACCCTTCAAAGATTTTTATCGTGGTGAACTCAGAACTGATTAACAGAAAAACAGAAATAGAAAAAGGGACCTGATGTGAGGACGATCTCTCTGCGGGTTGCCTCTTTTATGCATGATAACTCAGAGGACAGGCTCCTCATCGGTAGTGTGGTAACGTGAGCTCTGACCCTCCTTCCTAGCCCTGGGGGTGGGGTGATTCATCGCCCCTGTTCCAAAGGCATGTAGCAGCCGTTCGACCTGGGAAAGAAATGGAGTTTTAGAAAATCCAGACCAAACACAGAGACTCCAGTGATTACCAGAATGAGTATGGCAATGCAGGTGGCTTCTGAATTTCTGTTTCTGAATTTGTTTGGCTGAGAGCCCTGAGCAAAGGCATCCCTTACGGCCCTGTTTTATACCTTAGTTCTTGGTGGCATCATGGGTGTTGCTGATCTCTCCGATGTGTTTTTCTGTGCATTGAAAGCACCAGACACGCCATGTGACATCCTAGCAGAATCCCCCACCATGATGGAGTGTCCCTAGTCTGACAAAGAATTAGAAAACTGGGCTAACCTCCCCATTCACCCCAAATAAAATTAGAGTAAACTTTATAAACCTGCTAATATTTTTTACTTAATAACTTTATAAAACAGTGATATGTGCTCCTTGTTCAATATAAACATTTGAACAGGACAGTAATAGGAGGCCAGCCAATAAAAGAACTGCTATCCCTCATCTCTATCCTGGTCCCTTAACCCTGGTCTCAGTTACCATCTGTAATAGTTGGGGTACATGGGTATAGTTTTTACAGAATGGCATCAAACACGTACGTAGTTCTTTACCTTGTGCTCTCTTTAAAACATATTCACTTTAACAATCTCAGAAAGCCATTTTGGGCACTTCTCTCTTCTTTGGTAGAATTCACCTAATGGCACCTCAGACTGGGGAAGTTTGGAGATCTGAGCTTAATATCGTCCTTCTAACCAGTGTGGGAGCTTGAATCTGGTTTAGTGAGCTGGCAGCATTCAGGGACAACTTCTCCACAAGGCCCAACAGACACATTTCTTGGGGCCCACAAGACTGTTTAGGGTCCTCCAAAACGTTAAAAATTTGTAAAAATAGAAGTGAAAGGGGAATGGAGTACAGCATGGATTATGTCTGTTATACCAATGCAGTCGTAAAATATAATTTAAAAATAGTTTTCAATAGAACAAAAGGTCCACAGAAGCAAAGTGCCCAGAGCTGATAAAACTCCACACATGACTCCAACTGTATGTGCTTATCACACCTAATGACGGGGTGATCTCAGTTTTACCTCCCATTATGTCCATCTATATTCCCAGAGTTCTTGAGGTTGTCAGGAAAGCTTGTTTAACATGAAGTCGTAAGTCATACTCCCTTCTAGAACTTAGCCTTGTTTTTTTGTTGTTGTTGAGATGGAATTTCGCTCTTTTATCCCAGGCTAGAGTGCAATGGCACCATCTCGACTCACCGCAACCTCTGCCTCCCGGGTTCAAGTGGTTCTCCTGCCTCAGCCTCCCAAGTAGCTGGGATTACAGGCATGCACCACCACACCTGGCTAATTTTGTATTTTTAGTAGATACGGGGTTTCTCCATGTTGGTCAGGCTGGTCTCAAACTCCCAACCTCAGGTGATCCACCTGCCTTGGCCTCCCAAAATGCAGGGATTACAGGCATAAGCCACCATGCCCGGCTCCTTAGCCCTAATTTTATAGACTCATGAGTCCATGTATAATAAGTGCTTCCATGCCACAGAGTCTTTGGGAAGTTGGAGAGAGCCAATATGACACCCTTTCCCTGCTTTTTGTTTTTCATTCAAAATAAAGCCAGTGTCTTCAACTTTTCCACACAAGTTTCGGTTTCAAGTGCCCACTCCTTCTGGTTACTAACTCCCAGGTGGGTGCATCTGGTTCCTTCTGCCCTCTGAGGGTTCAAGTTTCAGAACGGAACCCAGATACCCAGGTGGGAGCTTTTCATCCCAGGGTGAGCACCTATGCCCCGCCTCCTTAAGCTGCAGTCTGTCTGCTCTTAATACAGCCCATAATTTCACCAGCCTCTCTGGCAGACACCTAACACTGGTGACTCATCATACGTGAACAGTGGACTCAAGCCCAGGCTTTTTTTTTCTCACATTCCCCCTCATCCTAGATTTGTATGCTTGTTTTTGAACCCAAGCACAGAAATTCATAGCAGTCCTCCATAAGTTTCATGTCTTTAGATTCAGTCCATTCTGGGCTTGTCTAAATCGCTTTGGATCTAGAATGTGCCATCAACTAGTTTTAATTTGTTTTCAGCTCAGTGCCAGTGGCACATGAAATTGATGTGTTTTTTTATGACTTAACCTCACCGGGCCAGGTCTGACATGTGCAAGTTGGGTATTGTCAGGATTAGAGATTGTGCCTCTGCAATGTCTCCTGTGGTGTGGGCCACAGAGAAGCTCATAAATGGCTGGAGCTTTTCTGAATTTCCTGCTCTCCCCGAGTTGCTGATAACGACATTGGAAGGGACAAAGCCCTGTGGCATCTCAATGGAGACTGCCTCCAAACTCCCAATGATTACACAAAGTGACCCACCTGATCATTCATGTCCCCTAATGGACATTTAAATGGACTCTGCCTAATTGGTAATTGGAGTTATTTTAAACTGAAGGACCTGATCTGGAAGTATATATATATACACCTTTCTAATCCATTTTAAAATAACTTCACTTTTGTATGGTGTAGGCAAAGCTCTCTGTTGAAGAAGACAGATTACTCAATAATTGTGTCACATTTCACACCTGCCTGTATCCTTGTCAACCTTTGCCCTGTCAAAATACATAGTAGTTGTCCAAAGTTGTGATCTCAGAGACTAATAAAAAATAGATGTAACCGAGAAAAGCTAAGCAGAAGCGTTGTGTGTATGTATGCATAACAACGTATTTGAGATCAGTTCTTTCCTCCCTGTTTTATCTCTGGTTTAGATCACCAACTTCCCTGCCATTTCCTTACACCAATTTTGAAGTCAGGGGGCTCAGAGGCATTTTCTTAAACAGAAGAGTTCAGAATTTCAGTGTCCGTCTTTGAGCTGCAGCTAGTCAGCTCCGTGATGTAAATATACAGGTTTTTGCAGTCTCCTGTGCCAGGATCCCACTTCACTCCCTTTCAGAGAAATTTGGGAATGAGAGAAGGAACCGGCCCATAAGTGATTCATGACCTGCTCTCTGTGTCCTGCCTGAGAATGCATAGCTCTGGCTGTTTCAGCAGACCCAGCCTGGGATCCTGAGGGGTTGGAAGGAGTGATGGGGATTCTTCAGGGAAGCGTCACTGACTGTTGACTTGCTAAAGCTGCTGATTAGGGACTAGGCTTGGTGGCTGTCACAATGATGTGAGCACAGGCAGTTGGGGTTGGAGAAGAGACCAGACTGGACACACAGCATCTGAGGTCAGCACTCAGGTTTCCCTCTGATTCACCCTCTGACCTCGGCAAAGCCCTTCACTCTCTTCCTTCAACTCATTTTTCAGCCTGCAAATGGACTGACCTGCGTGAAGAAGTTAAAACAAACCCACTTGCCTGAAAGGAATGTTCCTAGCCATTTGAGGCTGAATATAGAGTAGGTATAAATAGGGACCAGATTCCCACAGACAGACGGAAGCTGGCATGCTGGGCTGCCATGGAGCATTGATGGGTCATGGTAGCCACGCTGGAATATCTTCAAGGTGAAAACAACAGATACAGCAAGGCAGGGACAGAATGGCACAGCCAACCCCTCCTGCATCTCCAGGCCAGAGGATGTTGCTGTTTTAGGGATATTGTTTAGAGCCTTTGGTGGCAGTACAGTGAGGAGGACCACTGGGCAGGGAGACATACCCTGGAGGTGGCTGTTGCCAAAATGAGGATGTGAATCCTGCTCTTCCCCAAAGTGTAAGACCTTGAACAAGTTAGCTGACCTCTCTGAACCCATCTTTTTCTGGGTAACAGGTAGACAAGGATTTCGTGATCATGATGAGCGTGTAAACCAAGTGTTTGGCATGGTGCCTGCCCTGAGTGAACGCTGAAAAGAGCAGGCTCTGTTAACATGTGCCAGCGACTCTGCCCACACTCTATACACGTCATTTCACAGTATGGGGCCCAGGGCATACTAGGAACTCAAGAAATATAATAGTTTCCCCTCTTCTGTCTGTTCTGTTCCTGCCTTAAAGTTGTAGTTATCTCTTAACCTGGCCTCTTTCTCTCCATCTCTCCTAAGTCTTTGGATGATTTTGCTCCCTCTTCCCATGTTCCCTGCCCTCTGTTTTATTTCCTGGCTAATTTTGACTCCTCTTTAGGTCTTAGGTTTCCTCTTAAAAGCTTTACTTGTGTTCTCTTTGCCCACCAGCCCCCAAGGCGGTCCAGGCGCCCACTATCTCTGCTAGTCGTGTTTGAGTCCTCAGCATGCCCCACGCGTTCCCTACCTACATGTGAACTTCTTAAAGCCAGGGAATGCCACCTCTCATCTCTCCATCTCCTGTGCCTCCTACAGAGCTCAGCATACAGTAAGTGCTCAATAAAAATGTATTCAGTGAAAACCACACTGTCTGATTCCTCGCCTCTTTTTATTTTGAAGCTGGAACATACACAGAATATCCTGCCAAATGTCCCAGAAAACGTGACTTTGAAAGGCACAGGTGGCTGGCAGCCGTGTTACAACACAGCACTTCTTACCTTCGCCTCTCACTAGTCCGATTGGCGCATCCTTCAATTACCAGGACGCTTATCTTGCTCACTCATTAGCATATATTCCTTAGATGGAATTGAGTGGAAAACATGGTTGAGATACGTGAGCACTGGAACTGAAGTGGGCTGGAGTAAAATCTTGCTGGGATGGGTTTTGGATGAAGGGAGGCTTCGGAGTAAGTGCCTGAGTGTAAGTGGAGCATCCTATTCCAGCATTGTCTGCTGCTGCTAGAGAGAGCCCTCATTCAGCTTTGAGTCACACCTGCTTTCCCAGGGCTTCATGGCACACAGACACTATTTTGTAAGCTTCAGATAAGAATGCAAGGCCCACCCTCATTTCCACATGCCCAAGTCCTGCCCATTCTTCAAGGCACAGCTTTTACGTGACATGGCATTGCACCCAAAGCTCTGAGCAGAGTGTCTGGCATCTATTAGTAAAAGGTCTAAGCCCCCAAGCTCCAGCAGCCCCCCTCAGCTCCTGCCTTGCATTCCTGGATCCCCACGGTTGTTCCTAGACCTCTCTTTGGGAGCCTTGCAATGTATCCATCAGGTAGAGTATCACCTTGCTGACTGTGTGATCTTAGAAGAGTTCTTGATGTGCTTTTTGAGCGTCATTATCTTCATCTATATAATGGAATGTCAGTTCACCCTCTTTGGGTTGCAAGTGAATAAACTTTGACCTGAATTTGTTTAAGTAAAAAGAGTTCTCATTGGCTTGTATGGCCCGAAGGTCTAGCTGGGGTCAGGGGTGACATAGTGTCACTGGAACTGGCTTCCTTCCATCTGTGTGAACTCCAGACCAGGGCTCTGCATAAGACTGTGATAGTTGTAGTAGTTCCAGCCTTCAATCCTCCTTTGCTGAGTTCATGGGAGTCAGGGGCACTCACAGTTTGGGTTGCATGGGTCTAGTTCATTTGACTCCTCATATGCCCACCCCTGAGCCAACCCCTGTGGCACAGAGATGAAATATCTGATTGACTCAGACTTGGACTCAGATATGTCATGGGACAGGGGCCTGGAGCATTCTCTGAGCCTGAGTGTGATGGAAAAGCTGTCACCCAGGACGATAGTGAGGAACCCACCATGGAGTGATAGCATTACTAGTAGCCACTCAGACATGATACTCACCTGGGCCTTGCCCTAGGTTTTAACTCATCAGATTGTCGCAGCAACCCTATCAGATACTACGTGCTCCTGTTCTTTACATGTGACAGAGGATGATGCTAAGGTAACCCCTTAGTTCCCCTTAGATACTGCCTAAGAGGGCTTTTCCAAGGTCACATGGCAGGTGTGGTACAAGACATGAATCCAGGCATAGCTACAAAGTTTGCACACACAACTACTTTCCTTTAGTATGTATTGTAGGAGGGAGCCAGTCAAGAAACAGAAAAATAATAAAATAGATAAGTAACATATAATATAATAAGATATGATGTACTATGATATAGTATAGTATCATTTAATATAGTGTATTACTATGTAATATAGTAACATATATCATATATGGTATCATGGCGAACACTGGTAAATGGTCCATCTTTTTATCCATCCCTAAGACATCTGCTGTGAGTGTGTCTCAAGGAGGTGTTGAGTGGGTGTTGACCGGCCCACTAGGTGAATCATTTTATGTGCACAGTGTGAATCCTGAGATCCAAGAAGCTTGCTTCAGCAATGGCAACATCAATATGACATTCTCGTTTGTTTTGGTTTCACAAGAACAGCAAATCGTTAAAGGAGGAAGTTCAAGGAAAAATCAGGTGAACTGTAATTTCTAGACTCTGGTTCGCTGGTTTTCAGGGGTGGTGAGTGTTTAAAGCTGTTAGACTGAAACTGTGTGCTTAAGACTATCTTATTGGACAGACTTTATTGGAAAGGGCTGTTTCCAAAACCTTTCCACTGGTGGAACAGATCTGAGCATGTCTGTTTTACAGACAGGTCGAATAGGAATGAGACGGCAAATGCAGATGATACAGAGCTTTGGAACTTGGTACCCACCACCCCCTGCCCCCGGCCCTTAACCTTTTTAAAAAAATGCCCTTAATTTTTTGGGAATTTCTATAACCATCTCTAATTTGGTGTCGGCCATACACACATGCATCAGTGTGTTTGCAGGTTGTCTGTGAGTGTTGAAGCACGAAGGGCAAGCTGAGAGGTAAAGGTCTTGTGTTGTATTTGGTGATAAAACATATGTCCTCTTCTGCCTTCTTAGGGCACTGGCATTAAGGCTAGTAAATAACCTTGGCTTGCCTCGTGTCTCTCTAGCCTCCCATCTTTTGGCCGGTATTGGCTGAGGTATTTCATCAAAGAATAGGCCGGGCGCGGTGGCTCATGCCTATAATCCCAGCACTTTGGGAGGCCGAGGCAGGTGGATCACGAGGTCAAGAGATCGAGACCATCCTGGTCAACATGGTGAAACCCCGTCTCTACTAAAAATACAAAAATTAGCTGGGCATGGTGGCACGTGCCTGTAATCCCAGCTACTCAGGAGGCTGAGGCAGGAGAATTGCTTGAACCCAGGAGGTGGGGGTTGCAGTGAGCCGAGATCGCGCCATTGCACTCCGGCCTGGGTAACACCAGCGAAACTCCATCTCCAAAAAAAAAAAAAGAATAAAAACAATTATAAAACGCCCCTGAAGTTACATTCATATCTGTAATCAGAATTGCTAATCTCTCTCCTCCCTCCACCATCCTGGTGTCATCTGATTTTCATTCCCTTGAGGTGACTAAGAGTCTAGTCATTAATGTAACACCCACCAACTTTATTGGAAGTTACCGCCAGAAAGGTCTGTTTCCAAAAACCCTCTGAGCTGAAAGCAGTCGCAGTGCTGCTTCTTCCTGGCCATTGCACAAGTCTGTGCGTACTCTTTGTACTAGACTGTCTTTTTAAACCTGGGCATCAGTGTGAGGTTGCTGTCCATTTTCTACGTCGTGGGGAGGAAAGGTTTGGTTTAAAGTTGCTTGAAAGAGAAACGAGACTTCTAGAAGCTATCGCTCTTTTGCCCACAGTTCTACATTTCCGATAACGTTGGGATGATTTGGTAGTGACGTAATTGTGATGATGATGATGGTAATGACAATAACAAAACTACCAGCATCCAGGAAATGGAGGTGACAGAGGAACGATGCGGGACCTACTATGAAGGCATAATCCTGATGGATAATTTGGGAACTTCTCTAAGACAAATGTTCTGGTTTCCTCAACAAATGACCCAGATAAGGGAGGGGCAGAAGTGGGTTCTGTTGCAGATGAAAACATGCCTTCTGTTAGGTCTAAAAGGAGTGGCTTGAACCCAAGGAGGTAGCAGCAGAATGGTGGAAGAACTGGCTTGCTGGGGCAGCGGGAGGAACACGGTCCACACTGCACTTCTCACCAGGCTCAAGGGTCATCCTATCAACCCAGCCACGGTGCCTGCAGGTCTGGGCTGCCTCCGGCCTGCTGCATCCTTTCCTCCTCCCTACCTTCTCAGCCTAGCTGACTCACTTTGACAGCTGGGACCCCTCTCCTTCCTTGAGAGCCCTTCTTTGACTACTCCTTTCTAATCTAAGTGGGGTGATGTATCTCCACTCTGCTCTCAGGGCCCACTGGTATGGCACTGGTGACTGTACATTGTAATTTATATGTATTTTAATTTTTTAAAATTTGGGGAATTGTAGAGTCATGCGCAGTTGTAAGGAATAATACAGACAGATCCTGTGTATCCTCGCCCAGTCTCTCCCAGCACTGACATTTGTGAAACAAGAATACAACAGCACCACCAGGAAGCTGACACTGTTATAATGTACCCAACTTATACAGATTTCACCAGTTTGACATGCACTTATGTGTGTGTGATTTCATTCTTTGCGGTGTTATCACATGTGAGATTCCTGTGATCACAATCACCACTTCCATAGTCAAGACACACAGCATTTCCATCACAACGCTTCCTCGTCCTACCTTCTTGTCACTGTCGTCTTAATTAGCTATTTCTCTCATGATTCGGCGAGTGTTTTGAAGCAGGAGTCTTATATTTAATCTCTGTGTCTTGGTTCCGGCAAACTCAAAGCAGCACCTGGTTCCTAGGGGTCCTGTAAGTACTTATGAAATCGATTCAAATCCTAGCAGAGAAACAGAGTAGGAAATTTGGGATACTTTCTAGAAAAGTTTTGGCCAAGAGGGAGAGAGAAACATTACAAAGCACAAAGCACTAAGAAGACACAATGTTACAGGACCTTTTCCTCTACAGGACTGTGAAGATCCTGGTGACAAGTCTGGCTTTGTCTTACCTTTAAAAACTACCTATTTGTGGGATCCCCAGAGGGAACAGATTTCTGTGCAAGCAGGCACAAACACCAGACTTATTTTGTGGTCTCAGTGTGGTTCCTTTTATATCATCCTTCCCGGTATATGGGGACTTTGAGAGTTAATGCATTGGGAAATCTAGAATTCACCACATACTTTTCCTGCATGAGGCTTCACCTGGGCAGGGGTTAGCCTCATTTGTATCTGGTGGTGATTCAGGACATGGGGACATATCAGCTGTGCAGGAGAAAGTGACTTGAGCAAGCAGTTTGGGTGCTCAGAGAGAGTGTGAGGATTTTTCTTCTCTACACCATGTCACCACAGACTTGGAAGGAAGAAGGCTTTCTTTCATTGGTTCTTAGCCCCACTCCTGAATTTCATCCTACTAGTGGGAGAATTTTCAGAAAATGTTTTAGAGTGACAACGCTTTTCAAATTACCCCAAGTAATGGTCATGCTCTCATGAGACACATGAAGCCAGGCATGAGACATCACAGCCGCTAGGTTTTGATGAATGAACAAATACCAACATGTGTCAGATGATGCTGAGTTTACCTCCAAGCCCAGGTCTTGAAAGGCCAGCGACCAGCTGACCTACTATTCAGATATCAAAGTGTCATGTCAGTTCCTCACTTATTGAAAGTGTGTTATATGTCAGGCTTTGTAACAGTCTGGGGGATAAAGGGATTAAAAATCCTGTTATTCATCCATGTAGCATTCCATATGTTCATCCATCCATCCATCCATCCATCCATCCATCCATCCAGTTTTACATACACAGTCCAACAGCAATTTTTAGTCGTCTCAGAGAATATGTCAAAGGACACTAAGACAAAGGTGGCTTTTTAAGCTTCTATGCAGTACCTTCCAGACACTAACATATTTTTGCCTCTTACACACATGGATCCCTTAGAATATATATGGAATAGTCTATTGGTGACAAAAAGAACCAATGTTATTTGTTATTTTCTTCCTGCATTTAGTAAGAAACAAACAAATATCTGAACTCAAAGTTAAGCTGTCATCGTAGATATGACCCTCAACTCTCTACCATATCACAAGGTCTCACAGTGCTGGAACACATCTCACAGATAGAAGTTGGGTCAATGTTCTCATTCTCATTGGTCTCCCTGTTGTTCCAAGAGAACCAACTGATTTGCATGAAATTGAATACTCTCTTCAAGGTCTAAAGGTGTATCCTGAACCAGTTGGGGGACCCATGTGCTCACTTGAAACAACATAAACAGAACCAAAGACCACATGATTACCTCAATAGATGCAGAGAAGGTCTTTGACAAAATTCAACAGCACTTTATGCTAAACACCCTGAATAAACTAGGTATTGACGGAACGTATCTCAAAATAATAAAAGCTATTTACGACAAACCAACAGCCAATATCATACTGAATGGGCAAAAACTGGAAGCATTCCCTTTGAAATCTGGCACTAGACAAGGATGCCCTCTCTCACCGCTCCTATTCAATATAGTACTGGAAGTTCTAGCCAGAGCAATCAGGCAAGAAAAAGAAATAAAGGGTATTCAAATAGGAAAGGAGGAAGTCGAATTGTCTCTACTTGCAGACGACATGATTGTATATCTAGAAGACCCCATCATCTCAGCCCAAAATCTCCTGAAACTGATAAGCAACTTCAGCAAAGTCTCAGGATACAAAATCAATGTGCAGAAAATCACAAGCATTCCTATACACCAATAACAGACTTAAAGAGAGCCAAATCAAGAATGAACTGCCATTCACAATTGCTACAAAGAGAATAAAATACCTAGGAATACAACTAACAAGGAACGTAAAGGACCTCTTCAAGGAGAACTACAAAGCACTGCTCAAGGAAATAAGAGAGGACACAAACAGATGGAGAAACATTCCATGTTCATGGTTAGGAAGAATCAATATTGTGAAAATGGTTATACTGCCCAAAGTAATTTACAGATTCAATGCTATCCCCATCAAGCTACCAATGACCTTCTTCACTGAACTGGAAAAAACCACCTTAAACTTCATATGGAACCAAAAGAGAGCCCGCATAGCCAAGTCAATTCTAAGCAAAAAGAACAAAGCAGGAGGCATCACACTACTGGACTTCAAACTATACTACAAGGCTACAGTAATCAAAACAGCATGGTACCAAAACAGAGATATAGACCAATGGAACAGAACAGAGGCCTTGGAGGCAACACAACATATCTACAACCATCTGATCTTTGACAAACCTGACAAAAACAAGCAATGGGGAACAAAGTCCCTGTTTAATAAATGGTGTTGGGAAAACTGGCTAGCCATGTGAAGAAAGCAGAACCTGGACCCCTTCCTGACACCTTACACTAAAATTAACTCCAGAAGAATTAAAGACTTAAACATAAGACTTAACACCATAAAAACCCTAGAAGAAAATCTAGGCAAAACCATATAGGTGAAGGGGAGGAAGGCAGCAAATCACACTGCCATGTGTGTACCTATGCAACAATCTTGTATGTTCTTCACATGTACCCCAAAACCTAAAATGCAATTAAAAAAAAAAAAAACAGAGTGTGCCATGTTGAGAAGACTCTCATCATTCTGCACCATACATATCTCCTCCAGCTATGAGAAATAAAATGTGACTCGCTGGTCACCCAGTTTCTTCAAATACAGGGATATGTTATAACTGAAAGTGTCCCTGTTGCAAAATTCCTGTCTATACAGATTTTAGACAGGGTTCTTTTGGAACCAGAAATCAAGAAGGGAGAAGGCACATTGAACCAACGAAAGGGCATGAGCAAAGATTCAGGGGAAAATAAAGCCAGTGCTTAAAATTGTGCCCCTCCTGCTGTCTCCTAGGCACCGAGAGCAGGGGCACTGAGATAGGTAGGAGGAATAGTAGAACTGATCGGGGTGATGAGCTGTGTTCTGAAGTCCACTAGGATGAAGTAGATAAGGCTGGAGTTAAGTGCATTTATCCTTACATAACATACAGGGTTGAGGAATAATTCCTGCCAACATATTGAGGGATGGGGCTGTTCTTTTTTTTTGAGACAGGCTGGAGTGTAGTGACATGATCTCAGCTCACTGCAACCTCCTCCTCCCCAGACTCAAGCCATTCTCCTGCCTCAGCCTCCTGAGTAGCTGGGACTACAGGTGCACACCATCACGTCCAGCTAATTTTTGTACTTTTAGTAAAGATGGAGTTTCACCATGTTGGCCAGGATGGTCTTGATCTCTTGACCTCATGATCTGCCTGCCTCGGCCTCCCAAAGTGCTGGGATTGCAGGTATGAGCCACCGTGCCCGGCCAGATTGGGCTGTTCTTATTGTGTGAAGGGAGTCAGTGCCAAGGCCTTATCTCCATTAACCCTCTGATATTTTGAGTCTCTCTAATGAATCTAACCTTCAAAGGATTTGGGGAGAATTGTTTCAAGTCTCTAAGCTTCTCGCTTTTTATCTAGGCTACGTAAAGGAACACTGAACTTCCATCCAAAAAATCTGCAATTCTACCCATATCATTTGAAGCCATTTTTATGACCAAGCATATTGGTCATGCCTCACATGGTGCCTAGCACATGGTAGCCACCAAGTGATGTGTGTGTGTGTGTGTGTGTGTGTGTGTGTGTGTGTGTGTGTGGTGGGGGGGAGGGCAAACACACCTGCCAGAGTATCTTTCCTGATGCAGAAATATTTAGTTTCAATTAAATCATTCATCAACATGTATTTTATGGTTACAACTACTCATTATTTTATAAAGTGCTTGGAGATTTCCACTGAGAAAGAGAAAGTCTTGTCCAAGCTCTGATAGTCTTGGTAGTGCCAGGACAAGCTCTCCACATTCCTGACCTCTGCCTCTATTCTTCTATGAGAGTGCATGGCCTGTCTTCCTTATCCTCATTGGGACATAGATTACTTATATGTGAAATGGGCTCCCCATGTCTTGGGGGGTGGGAGCCCCATGACAGGCGAGATCTGTGAAGAGTCAGGCACCTGCTCTCAATAAATAGATACAGTTACTGCCATTATTACTAATCATTGGCTCACTGAGAGAATTCATAGAAATGTGTGACTTGGCTTGTTTTGCTTCTGAGAACTGGAGGTTAATGCCTGTTCCTTGCAGGAAGTTCTGTGGCTTAGAAAGAGAAAGAAAATTATATACCAAAGTGACCTTTTTCTCCAACTGTTGTGCAGTGCACAAAACTAATTAGCCAGGTTCTAATTGGGTTGAAGCCTGAGAGTAATGGGAAAAGTTGCCCAGTGAAGATGACATAGTCCACAGGGTTCCCTATTTATTCTCTCTCAGTGACTTCTGTATTAAATTTGTTCATTTCGCTGGTCACAAGATGGCATTTCAGATGGAATGGCTTGGCAGCTAGCTCCTCTCGGCCTCTAAGCCCAGCTGTGGTCTCCAGCCAGCAACCAGGAAGTTGGGAGGATGGCAGGGGAGACCATGGCTTTGAGTTCTTCGATGCACACACTCTTGTCTTTGCTTGAGCAGGAAGACAAAAGCACAGATCCAGTGTTGGGCAACCATGATGGGCCACCTGCCAAGGAGATGGGAGAACCAGGACTTGGAAAGGAGAAGCATCTGCGAAGCTTAGCCTGAAGCATGAAGCCTCCCTGGGCGTCCAGTCACCGAGGGGGCTGTGGGCTGTGGGGGAGTGTTGTGGGGTGAAGAGCCTGTGGCTCAGACCAGCATGCGGTGAGCATCCTCCCACACCAAGGAGCCAAAATGACTGCATAGTGCGAGGGCGGTGGTGCAGGCTTGGAAAACAAAACCCGCCTCCTCTCTGTCTCCCCTGATGGGAAGCCAGGGCCAGTGGAGGGGTCTGGTCCAGGGCCCAGAGCCACCAAAATCACTTGGCTCTTGAATGATCTGACTTGAGGGATAACCTAAGCCTTGTGAAATCCCAAGAGAATAACTTCAGGTTCTTTAATTCTAGTGCAGACTTTAGATGACATTGAAAGGGAAGAAAAGGAAATTATGACCCAAGTCAGTGATTGTACTTTCTAGTAGCCCCAGTGGATAGTTTATATGAGCATCCCATAAGAGGCCACTGGCATCTCAATAAAGGTAGTTAATGGTATGCATTGCTATTCAGGAACAGCCACCTTGCACCCATTTGGTAGAACCCCAAGGGTCAGAAGATGATCTACTGGACATGGCCCATCAGGATAACAGGAACTCATGGGTCCTTGAAGACAGTATCCAGCCCCCAGCATGCAATTCTCCCCTCACCTACAGAGGTCTGAGTAAGATAAAAACTTCATTTTGCAAGCTCTGTGTTTTTGTTTTGTTACTTGCAGCTAAGAGCATTCTAACTCACATGGTTTCTTCAGAGACACTTCCGTAATGTGCCTGCTTCTGAATGAACTCATGCCTCCCAAGCTATCCTTTGAATACTTCCTTTACAGAGTTTACCATTGCCTACTTGTCTTAAATCTGGCATACACCTGTGAACTCTTTGAAGACAGGGATAGTATCTTATCTTCCATTCATTCAAATCCCCAAATAAGTACATAAATGGATACATACATGTAGTCAACTACTTTGAAAATTAGTTATTGTTGTGAGTATGAGAGAGTGTGTTTCTTGGGTCCCAGAATTCAATGAGGAAGGCTGACTTCTCCAGCCTTGAAAACTCTTGTGAGAACAGAAGCATATTATTTGTCAGTATAATTTAATTATGTGAGTTAGAAGAGCATGGTACTGTCTAGGAAACTGGGTCATGTGACTCACTGTCCGAAACTGTTCGTCATACCTGGAATAGAAGTTGAGCTTCTCACTAGGATCTACAAGGTCCGGCAGGTGATCCTCTGCTTTGCCCTCCATCCTTACTATTTTTCCGTCACTCTGGTCTTCTTTGGACGTTGCCTCTTTCCTGCATTAAACCTTTGTTCATATCAGTTGTTTTCTTTCCTGTGCCTAGACTGGAACACAGCCTTTTTCAAAAAAGCTGGTTAAATGAAGGAGTGAATAAATTTAATTCAATATGCTCAATGCATATCAAGCTCAAGGTCACTGAACTGGTTCCTAGCAGAGTCCCTACCAAATTCTTCTATTGCAGGCTTGTTTTGTTTTTAATCTTCATTCTAGATGATTAGCTATTACAGACCCTCTTCTACCTCAGCAGGGCAGTTTCTAAACCTGAGCACTGTTGGCATTAAGGCTGGGCGATTCTTTGTGGTGGGGGGCTGTTCTGTGAATTGTGGGGCATTTAGCAGCATCTCTGGTCTCTACCCTGTGACTAGCAACTACTCCCCACAAGTTGTGATGACCAAAAATGTGTTTAGACATTGCCAAATGTTCTTAGGGGACAAAATCACCCAGTTGAGAACCACTGCTCTACAGCTATTGTCTTGTTCAGTGAATATTGGTGCTTGAATAGCCAAGGGTATTTTCCAGTCCCTACTCACCAGAGAGAGACTTTTGTCCCATTTCCCTTTAATAAGTGGGGAAATGAGAGCAATACTAATTTAGAAGGAATTTTAACAATATAGTTAAAAATCCGAAAGGGTTTTATGATTAATTTGCAGTTAATGAAAGTATTTAGTCTATCAGATTCCCTGTTCTTCCAGAATTTTTTTTGATGAATATGAACTTAATGAGACTCTCAACCATTCTGGGTCAGGCAGGTAGTAAGATCTTGCCCTTTAAGGAACCATTTCTTCAAAGTATTTTTCTGGGTTTTTTGGGGCATCCTTTCCCAGGATCAGAACTTCACAGTAGTCAGAGCAGCAGGAAGGGGGAACAGAAAGAGACTGTGACAAATGGGGTCCATTTCCAAGTGTTTCATGTTCATTTCAGCAGCTCGTGTACCTCTCTTCGACCAGGCTTAGGACTCAATCTGAGAAGCAGAAATGAACACAATTGCAGTGACTTTCCAAATCCAGGGTGTACCTCCTGCAGTGCTGTTTAAACTTAGGAGGTAGGGTTGGAGGCTCCATTAATAACTGCCATGAAAATAGGAGTGATCTTAGCTGGAGATGTCTAAGCTTCATCCTTTCCTCCTTGGCAGAATCAGTGAATTTGCATGAGGCATATTAAATGTTTAATTAAAACCCAATGCTAAAGCATTTTCAGGAAGTTATAAAAACCCTTTGGAGGGGGTCTAGAGTCCAGGGGTGCTTGTGAGTTTTCCAGGCACGCATCCATCCATCAGACTCCAGAGTCCACCTTAGTTCTGTTTCGCTTTGGTACCTGGGTTATTTTGCAGGTGTTAGAGCTGCTTGACATAATGGTTCGATGACATTCAGATGACTGTTAAGATTTTAAACACTGGAGCCTTTAAGGGCAGAATCACCAAACTCCCTCCAGTCAGGATTCATGCTGGTGTCCATCTCTTCTCCCCTCCCACAGTGGGAAGGGAGCTGGATGCTTAGCACAGATCCTGTGTTGGAGAAACACAAAGATCCCAAGAACAATTTGAAGCTCAAGAGGGGAAAGTGCTTAGAAATGGAATTTTGCTTTTTCGGCTCTAATTGCCAGGCAGATTGCCTGGGGTCTCGGCGTTGGATGCACTCCTGAGCAGAGAAGCCAGGCTCAGATGGCGTGCCCTCGGTGCCCTGACACTGCAGGATGAAACCTTATTTAGTAGCTGTATTAACTGAATCCTCAGTTTGTGTGGATTGATGGAATTCATATCAGAATGGCCCCTCGCTGTTGGAGATGTCCCTCAATGATTTCCTCTGCCCTCCAAAGCAGGAACTGTCATTGCTGAATGTTTTTTCTTTCTGTTTGCTTATTCATTCATACGTTCACTCCACATTCCCCTCACTCATTCCACAAAAGTCGATTAAGAACCCGCGATGGATTGTACACTGCATTTGTTCTAATAGTTGACCGTTAGAGAGCATCTACAAAATGATCACCACTGCTGTAAGCAATTTAATTACATTACCTTCTTGAATTGCCATAAGTACCCCAGAAAGTGGGAAGCAGTGTTAATCTCTCTGCTTGCTTTTCTGTTTGCTTATTTTTTCCCAGTCATCCTGGTTTCTTTCACTTCCTATTTCCTTTTGCTTTCTCTTCCCTGTATCCTTAGCTGACTGCATTTTAAAATGGCGGATGTTAGATTTTGAATGCACATTCTGGTATCTTTTCTTCTTACATTTAAAATCCAGTCCCTGACTTGGGCTCCAGCATCTGTTTGAGCCACACCCGTGGGGCTCTCTGTTGCAGCTTTGCTAGTTTTCTTCCTCTGCCTCTCATGCTTGCTCCCATCCCAGGGACTTTGCAGGTTCTCTCTACTTTCTCCCTGAATCATTTTCCTGAATCTTATTTGCACTGTTGACCCTGTTTTGGTACAGCCTTCTGAGCTAAGAATATTTTTTTTACTTGAAGTGTTGTTTTTAGAAGGAGGAGGAGAGGGAGGAAAAAAGGAGGAACAGCAGCAGCAACAAAGACTGCAAAATAAATAAGGCTTAAAATATTTGCTATTTGGTTTTTACAGAAAATGTTTGTTGTCTCAGTTGATGTCTCCATCCTGAGACTGTGAGCTCCGTAGGGAGGGATATTTCTGTCTTGCTCACCATTTTTTCCCATGTGCCTAGTGCAATGCCTAGTACATAGCAAGTACTGAATGATTTGGCCATATGGTAGAATGAATGAATGAATGAATGAATGGTTCTCATCTTCTCACCTTTAAATCTCCCAGGGCTTTGCCTCTGAAGTCTATTCGATGTTCACACCCACCTCTTAGGTGATGGACTTCTTTCTCTTCTCTTACCCAGTGATACTGCCTCACAATTCATGTGTGATCCTTCCAGTATCTCTCTCCAAATTTTCCCTCATCCGTGGCTTTCATGGTACAAAAAAAAAAAAAAAAATCAAAAATATGTTGTAAAATGTAAACCTGATTCCTCTTAAAAGCTGTAGCTCTTATCATCCTCAGGGTCAAGTCCAAACCCTCTAACATGCACAGAGGGAGGCTCACGGTCAGGTCCCACCAGTACCTCCACTGGCTCTACACTCCTGCTCTTCTGCAGCACGTGGCTCTCAGCTCCTCTAATGCTTTCAGATCCCAGGGTGGGTCTTCTTTCTCTCACTTCTGGGCATCTTCACATTGTTCCTCCTACTTGTCCTTCTGGAACCGCATTGCGCCGTGACCTCAGGAAACAGCGCAACTCTCACCTCCTCTGGGAATCTTTCTCTGACTCCTCAGGCCAACCTGGATGTGAGTCCTTTCTGCCCTGACACTTCCCTGACTTAACGTCTATCTACACACGGACAGTCCTAGGCTGTAATTACTTGTTTGAACATTTCTATCTCCCTTTGTTCCGGGAGTTTACTGAGGACAGAACGATGCCTAAATTCATCTTGTATTCTTTGCACACTTGATGGTCGGTAGCCCACATTAAACACTCAGATTGTAGCTGACAAACTGGTAAGATGAATGAATGAATGAATGATGACCAAAGTAATTTCCCTATAACAACATGGGGATGGAATCCCAGGATTTTTAAAAATTATTTTTTAAAGTCTTAAACTCATTTTGTCTTCCCAAAATCAAAACACGGTTGGCAATTTCCTTTTTAACCCATGGCTAATTTACAGAAGTGATTTTTATAAAAATGTTTTCCTTCATTTCCACTGATGGTAATGCTAAGTAGGGGGAAGGTACTCAGGTAGCAGCCATGTGGGTGGCTTTCACAGGTCCTCAGCCTTCCTTTTGACTAGCTCCAAAGCACTGTGGAAGGCTTCAGGAGTGGAAACGCTGCTGGCTCAAATTTCAAAGTTTGCTGCAAATAAATTTCAAAGTTTTTAGGAAGGTGCAACCAGTAGGAAACCCTAAAAAATTTGCCCAGTCCAGGGTGGTGCAAGCATTGTGAGCTCATTATTCATTCATTTTTCTATGTTAATTTCCAGAACTATTATCATGATATTGTTTGACCAAGAAAGAGAATCAATATTTAGCAGTCAGAGGTATCTCTGCCTGGATGCCTAGGTTGGGAATCAGTCGTGTGAGGAAGAATATTTTTCAGGCCAGTTTCTGAGCAGTTGGAGATACTGGTAAACACTTAAATGAACACCTATGGTTGCGGGGGTAGTGTGCATCAAACAGGAGCTACAAGTAGGGTGGTTGAGAGTTTCAGTGGTCTGAGATAGATGATGGCTCAGATTCAGCCTGCTAGAAACAAATTGCGTTATTTTGGACAAATGTACATACTTTCCCTGGACCTCAGCTTCTTTGTTGAAAACTCAGCTGTTGCAAATGTTTAATGAGATAATGTGCTCACTATACCCTGCACAGTACCCGGCACGCAGTAAGTGCTCTGTTTCTATCAGCTACTGTGGAAAGCAGGCTGATCTGAAGCAGGATGATTAACTTGATGTGTCAGACCCCTTAGGGTCTTCACAGGCCCCCAATGAAGCGATGTCTTGTACACACTCCTACTGCGAAGGTCTCATAAACTCCCTCAAACTCTCAAAATCATCCATGACTCAAGAAAACTTTTCTTACTGATGTAAAACAGTAAGGAGAAGAAATGCATCTGGGCCACAGAGGAGAGTTCTGTTATGGTGACAGTACCTGCTGTCCTCTCCATAACTCACAAGGCACCCGGTCAGCTAAGTTCTTTTTTTTATTATTATTTTTTAAATTTATTTTTGTTGCATTTTAGGTTTTGGGGTACATGTGCAGAATGTGCAAGATAGCTGCATAGGTACACACATGGCAGTTGTGTTTTGCTGCCTTCCTCCCCTTCACCCATATTTGCTATTTCTCCCCAGGCTAGTTCTATGATGTCTTGGGAATGCAGGACTAGATTTCGTGACAAAGGTCCCAGCTGGAGAACATAGACTTGGGGCCACAAGAGAAGAGAGGAGGAGTGTGGGAATGGAGGTGCCATCAAAGGAGAGAATTTAGAGATGATATTAAGGTCAGCAGGTTAGCAGATTGTAGTTTTCAACCTCTATGCACAGTCAAAGATATACCCGCAAAGGTAGGAAGTGACAGCAGGCACTGTAGTGGACCACACACTCTGAGTTTTCCGGAGACTAAGCAACTTTTCACGTGGTCTTCCGACAGCTGCCATTCAAGGCAATTACAGATCCCCTCCTGCCGCATCCACCCGGCTGGCTTTCTCGCTGTTTCTTCCTTGGAATCAGAAGCCATGCATCAAAGCAGGTTTTCCGGTAACCACACTGCAGCTATCCTCACCTTTTTGGGACAGATCCAAACTGCATTTTGAATAAATATTTTGCTAATGAAAAGTGACCAGGATTCTATAATTTGCCTTCTTTGGCATTTTTATAAATCAAATGTATTACTTCTTTTTCTGATTATGACAGTGCTTTTTGCTTAGTACAGAAAATTTAGAAAATACAAAAACGGATAATAAACATATGGGTGATGATAATTTGGAAACAGTGGCTGCCAATAGCATTTTCTTTCAAGTTATTTATTGGAATGCATGTAGGAACATATTTACACAAATATACAAATGTATAATTAAAAATAGTTTTAAGAGAACTGGGATCAGATTGAAGGTACTTTTTATATCCTACTTCTATATAGGATTGAATATCCTACTTTCCACTTCATAATATACCAATCCATACCTTTCTGAGTCATTGAATACTCTTTGAAAGCATGTCTTTATTGGCCACATAAAATTTAATCACATGATTATAAACATAATATATTGGATTATTTTGCTTATTTGGGGCCAATAAGATCCTTTTCAATTTTTCAGTAAGGTACCAACTGCTTTGATCCATATCCATGTACACGATTGTTGAATATCTGATCATTTCCCTAAGATAAACATAAAAACTTTGGGTTGTAGGCAAAAAGGTACAAAAATTTTATGGATTTGATAGGACAAAGTTATTTCCTAGAAAAGTTGCATCTGTTTTCTACACTGTCGCTAATGAAATGTGATGCACAGTTTTAAATAATCTACATCCATTTGAAAAATGGTGTTTCTCTTTTAACAGCATTTTAACAGCCTGCCTTGGAATTTTTTCCCTTCACAACTCTGAATTCTTGTTCAAACCCAGGGGCATCCCCCAAAAGTCTCCCAAGTAGCAAACAAGGGACTAATTAGGCAACTCTGTATACATATGTACGTTTGTTTATCTGTAAAGATAACCATATGCATGTTCGCCTAGTTACATAGTACATATGTCAAAGAACAACAAATGCCAAATCCAGTTCACTTCAAAAGAGAAGATGAAGGGCAACTTTTGGGAGTCCTGCTTAAATCATTAGTTATATAAATTAAGGACTCAGTCATAAGCTATGGTGCCTGGTCCACAGCCAAGAATAGCAGATCTTGTTTAGCTGAACCTCTTTCATAAAGAGGAAATAGAAAGAAACCTAAATGGAGTGAGGCTACACCAGATTCTGTATTGGGCTCCACTGTGTGCATCCTTTATGCCTTACAAGGTATTCTTTTCTCCAGTTCTATGCATAGAGAAGTCAGTGTCAAGGCTGATTGCCAAGGCCTGCAGCAAGGCCTCTAGGCACTGCAATTTGCAGAGAGAAGATTTGAACTCTGGTCAGCCTGCTCCAAGTCACTGTGTTTTGTCACCAGTTCCTCTAGATGCTGTCCCTAAAGCAGATCTCCACCCACAGCAGCCACCTGGACAGCACATCCTTCTGTCGGCTTTTCCTCCTTGCTCTCTCAGAATCACCACTCCTTCCCTTCTACTTCCCAGGTCAGCACCCAGATAAACTACCTGACCACAAGTGCTTATTTCAGACTTTCCTTTTGGGGTCTCCAAACTGAGACATTTACTTAAAATACCTGCATCTGCAGAAGGACCCAGTGGGTCAAGGCACTGCCCAGGTGCAGGTTTCCATTTCCTTCTTGGGCCTTCAGATTCCCCAGGGGCAATTTCACTGTGTCCTGCTGGGCTGAACCTTCCCTGGGAGCTACACCTGACTCGGAGGTTTCACCTTCCTCACAGCTGGGCCTACGCATGACCACGAGTGAGTCACAAGTGAAAAATGGAGACATCTCCCCTGGCTGCTGGGCTGTAGGTCCTCAAACCACGCTTATGTTTTTATATATGTGTTGGGATGATTCAGCGGAAACTTCTGGCCAAACGGATCACCATAGCAACTTTCAATAGACATCCAGCATGCAAATTAGAGAGTGCAAAGAGACACTTTCTCAATAGCTCCAAACCACCATCCTCTGAACCCTTCCTGGGTTGAATAATAGATACTTTGAAGGTTTAAACACAGTCAGCTTAAATGCAGGTTCAACACCTGACTGGGTCTGCTGGCATCTTCCGATGCTGAAACAAGAAAAGCAAACTGGCTTCTAAACAGGGTCTAGCAGGGAAGACATCTCAGCAGAGTTTGGGGACAGATTTACATGTGCCCTATGTCGTTCGTAAGCCTCAAGATCTTGGCCAAATTGTGAGTTTGTGGAGTGATTTGGCCATATTTGTGGCCAAATTATTCTATAAACTCTCCACTTTGTATACTTTCTTTTGCAAAGCTGAATGACTTGCATTTTCTCCTTATATGCCCCGTGCTTGCTCTTGACTTGCTTCGGATTGCACAGTCCCTGGCTTGGAATGTCCCTGTTTCTCTAAGCACAAGGGTTTTACAAAGCTCCAGGGTTCTACAAAATGGGAATAAAACTTCTTTAGGGGTACGGTGTGTCTGAAAAAATGATCAGAAAGTGTTTCACATATATTCGTCTCTCAACAAATGGCAGTTATCGCTAATACTCTCTTTGGAACTTCTGAAGCTTATTATTTTTTTTCCTTTAGGCCTCAGTCGTTTACTGAATGCCAGTTGTGTGAAAAATATGATGTGGGTATCTAGGGATACAAATGCCAACATGGCGTCTGCTCTGAAGAAGCTCCAGGAGTTGCTGAGGATGGGAAGGGGTTAGGGGTCTTCGCCATGACTGGGATAACTCAGTGGGTCTTAGCCATGACTAGGTTCTCAGAGGAGGCCTCTCACTTAAAGGAACAGTGTATAGTGCACAGATTTCAAAGTACAAAGCAAATGGAGTGTTAGGGAAGATGAAGTTATTAGAACATCTTATTCACTGTGTCAGATAGGAACACCTATGGCTACAGGCAACAATCAATTTACAGTGGCTCAAACAAAAGTTAATGTTCTCTCTCTTTCTCTCACACACAAGCACGCGCGCACACACACACACACAAATGTAGAGGCAGGTGGCTGCTTGTGATAGTTCAGTGGCTCAGTAATATAAAAGCTAGCATCTCAGCAATTCTGATGTCTTCTCCTTCTTGCTTGTCACTTTACCTGCCCAAGGTGGCTGTTAATGTTCAAGCCATCATGTCTGCATTCCAAGCAGTATTTTTTTAAAAGAGCAGAAATCGATGGTAGCATTGAAATGCTTACATCTTATCGGTGAGAACTGAGTTGCATGGCTATTCCTAGCTATAGTAGAATCTAGAAAAGTAATTTTTTTAGATGGAAATCCTTTGCCTACATCGTATGCTCCCAAATGCATGGACCTGGGGTAGATCCTGTGGATGAATAGAGAACTAGGCACAAGACATGGTTCCTGACCTAAGGAACTCCTAGCCTAGCTGAGGAGGCTGGAAGCCAATCAAACAAGAGACAAGCATGACAAATTTTAAATTGTCTTCATCTATCCTGCAATTCCTTGGACAGCCTGATAAGAAACTAGGCTTGGGCTGTCAGCTTGACTTGACCAATGACCCCTAGGAGGAAGCATGTGTGTGACCCAGATTCAAAGGGTGGGAAAGGAGCTATCCTAGGTCTTGCCTGCAGGCTTCCTGACTCTTAGTCTAGCAGTTCCCTCTTTTGCACAGCTGAGCTCTGATGCAGGGTTCAAAGGAGGTGGGTCAGTGGGGAGGGAAGCAAGGCCCTGATAAGGTTTTTGTGACCCTGTTTTTGTCTCTTTCAGGAAGAGTGTGAAGGTCATTCATGTTCTTCGGTACATTGGGTCCAAGGAGAGACATGAAGAACGACAGAGTCTACTCAATTTGGACCTCTGGAGCACCCAAGGAGAACCAAGTACCTTGTGATTCTATTTGGTTGACACATTTTGTATCATTTGTGTCCTGGCAGGAAGGAGTCCACCTGGGCAATGTGAGGAAAGTTTTGATCATGGGCATGTTCATAAAGCCCCAAGTATAAGAAAAATATAAGGGAGAGTGAGATTTGCTGGGGCTACCATTTTCAGGGCACCTGTACCACCTCCTGCTGCTGGGGAAGGTGAGGAAAGAGAGGGAGTTCAAAATTCAGAGGGTAAATGGGATGAGAGGAATTGAGAGAACAAGTGAGAGAGAAAATGACAGAGGCAAAGAGAACACTGGCTAAGTTGACAGTGCAGCCCGACCCTAGCTTCTGATCTCCTTCCAATGTCTCTTGTAGGCCTGACCCTCATGGAAACCCGGCCAGAAGGCCTGGAGAGCCCATTGATCACAAAGACCTGCCTCCCAGAGCACAGCACTGGGTGGAGAAAGGCAGAGGATCGATCCGGAGAGAGGCACAAAGAAAAAGACACTCAACACAGATTTGAGTGAGAGCAAAGAGGTTGTTAGCACACCCTCAGTCCTTTAAGCCGCTACAATATCCCCACCAGTGAATGTTCTGGAAGCTTCCATAGAGCACTTGAAAGTGGGACTTGTGCTTAGGACAAAGCCCGTTTACCATGGGTGCTCTGCCGTCCTCCTCATCCAGCTCCAGGTCTCCACTCTAGGACAATAGAAATGCACAATGTTGTATTTCTCCTTTAGTATCCTGCAGGTCATTATGCTTTGGTGATAGATACTCAGGGACCATTTTGTCACTGTATTCTTTTCATCAAGAAATGATAAAATTGAAATTGTAAGAACATACATTTCGCTAAGGGACTTGGGTTGAAAGAAGGGGCACTTTTTACACATTTTTTAAAAAAACTAATTCAAGTGTTTCCTGGTAGTGCAGCAAGGAACCACATGATTTGCAGAGAGTCAGTAGACGTTTTAAACAAAACATTCACAAGAGGGAGAAGAAAGCATATATGCATATCAATTTTATATGTATATATTATGTATGTTGATACATATGTGTGTGTTCATTTACCCACTTGCCCTAATTGACCCATCAGCTCAGTCAACACAGAGGTTACGGTAGCCACATTCACAGGGTTAATCTGTTTCTTTCACAATACCAGTGAAAAGTGATGTCAGAAGCTTCTGTGCCTTCTCCAGAGCTGCTCCTACCTTAAGGACTAGTTGTTGGTTTTTGCCGCTTGGGAAATGGGTTGTTAGGAGTGGTCAGGCACGGTTTAGCAACAGGTTCATAAAACTATTCTCAAGGTATAATGATAAAAAAAAAAATCAAAGCTTCAAGGAGGATCAGCTTTGCCTCTCCCAACTTGCCCTCACAGACATTAAAAGGGTGGGACTTTTTTGGGAGAAGGCGTTGTCTCTGGCAGGAGACACAAGCCAGCAGATAGCATCATTTGCAATATTAACATGGTGGCAGAGGGAGAGAGAGAAAGAGACCAGGTTATGAGGAGATGTTTCCAGGGTGGGACACACCAGCAAATTGAGATGGTGTTCTACAGGAGCAAGTTCATTGATCTCACAGGCATTCATTGGGCACCTTCTGCATGTCCAACTCTGCGTGGCATGGCATTTTTTGCCCTCCAGGAGGTGTCTGACAGGTGGACAGACAGACACCAGCAAATCAGAGATCCCAGTGTGAGTCATGATGTAGCCTGTGATAGAGGGAAGCACAGGACGCCCCAGAACCGGTGCCAGGTTGCATCACAGGCAGAAAGATCTGGGCTTCACATATCAGCAAAGCATCTCTCCTTCCCCCAATTCCAAATAGGTCTGTTGGCAGCAACCTAAAACACAAATCAAAGTCATCACCGTGGGAAAAGTTCAACTTCACTGGATTTTGTTTACTTGAGTCTGATATTGTTTCCATTTTTAATTACATGGAGGGTGACCATCTTTCATCTTCCAGTTCTTGGAGTCTTACTACACTAACATTTGGAAGCACAGAATCCTCTCTCCCTCCATATCTGGGGGTTTGTGGAAGACATTAGAGTGGGGGCAATACCTGAAATGTATCATGCTCCAAAGCAAGACATGCTCCAAAGGGACAGGGCATGCTGAGAGAAAGGAACAGTGACGGAGATTTCTGGATGTTAGCATCCTTGACTGACAATTCTAGGGTTTCCAAACGTCCTCTTCCCATCCAAGTGTCCATTGGGATGGGAAATGGGAGGTGACAGCTATGGGCCAGTAGTGTTTCAATTAGATGGCACCATCTTGCACTCAGCTCAAAGGTGCCTTGGAGTGGACTCTGGAAATGTACAATTATTGTTGCTGTTGCCATTCTTCTTCTTATTGATACTTATCTATTGGAATATAGAGCATCGGTGTTCCTGCTCCACATTTTGAGAGGGTGTGTGATGCTATCAGGATTCCACATTCACATACCGATTCATTCACTGAGCATTCACCCAATGCCAACTCCTAACATGGTGCCAGGTCTTGGGGCACTGCCATGCTGTAGGTGTCACCTGAACCTCAGCCTTCTCCCTCCAGAGTAAGGCACTAAGGCAGAAGAGTCTGGGGGTTACTTCTGACATGGGGCAAGACCTTGGAGAGTGAAGATGCATAGGAGAGTTTCACCGGAGATCCAGAACTCACACAGTGAAGGAATCGCAGGACTGTCCAGCTACCCAACAATAAAAATGCCCTCCGAAAACTCTCCCAAATGAATCTTACCCTGAAACCAGCACATAGTTTTTTTGCTATTTGCAAACTTGCTTTCAGGCACGTTGCTGATGGCACACCAGGAAATGCTGAGGCGTCGGGCAGGGAAATAACATTTATGGCACATCTGTTACATGCCAAATCCTGGCATTCCACATGCACAATCACCCTTCATCTTCAAAATTCTAGGTGTTGGGTGGAATTATTACCTCCTCAAGTTATAGCTGAAAAACTGACACCTAGAGGGGTTAATTCATTTCCAGGACATCGCAGAGCACACAAGAGCCTTATTAGAACTTAGTTCTGCCCCATGTTGTCTGGAGCTTTCCTTCTTCTTCTATATGATGCAAAATTGGACCAGGAAAATTGCCCTGGACTTCTGCCAGTGGAGCTCTAAGAAACCACACAGGAAATAGGGTATAGGCTACTACCATATACTAGCTGCTTTCAATGGGGTTTTAATGGCATCTATGTTATTCTCAGGAGAATTCCGAGTATACTTTTAACCAAATAGACCTCAGACTTCAACCTAGTGGGTTTGGACTTTGTAGAAAGACCTTAGGTTGGCTGGGCCAGGGGAGGTGATAACACCAGGCAGGCGGATGATGCCAGAAGAGAGCCGAGTAAATATTTGCTAAGGCAAGTCATATCTGGCAAGTCATATCTAAGGATGAGTTAGAGGATTCTAGTGGTCCAGGAACAGTGGGCTATGTGGCCAAAACATCATTACCCATTTGTGGATACCACAGATCCAACCAGATTGCCTCAGAAGGAAACCAGCCTGTGTTCAGAGTAAATAGTTAACTCTTCTGGGCTGGAAGAAATGATTATTCAAAAGTTGGTCCCCACATACAAATGCAAATGACATCCTGAGACACATGAATGCTAATTTCTCCAACGAAGTCTGTAGACAAATGCTAGTCATTAGAAACATTTCCGTGCATTTATATTAGGCTGTCCTCTAAAAGACTTTTTAGACAAATATGTCATCAAGATATTCAAAACCATGTAATCTTATCCAAAGTTTCATCTATCAACAGTACAGTCTTCATCTCTTGCAGCTGTGTGTCAGAATGCGCAGGGAGATTACTCAGCTGATGTAGCGGAGCTGGGGAGGGGCCGCAGTTTTGGGAGTCCATATAGCGCCTCAACCGGAGGGTCTGGGTTTTCAGGTGGGCCAGGCCTTTTAGCCACAGGTGAGTGATCTGAGATGGGTGAAGCATGACCTCTAATAGGTAAAGAGAAGCATCCTTCTCCTGGGCATCTCTACATCGGGCTGCCCTTGCCTATGAGTGCTACTGAGATGACAGATTAAATAAAAGCAGAGTAGCTGGGAGCTCCAGATCTTGTCTTCACTAACTTCTGCAAGGGAAAACCTCCGGCCTGTAGACTGCTCACAAGGAGGCTGGGGGTGAGGGGAGATGGTCAGACTGAAGTGACAGCACTCTCAAGCACTTAATGGGAGGGCTGAGCTTTAAGGCATTTCTCTGTGCATGCGTACTTTTCTCTCCTCTTCCCTTCTCTTCTGCCCCCTCCTCCCCTCTTCTGCTGCCTCCTCCAACCCTCTTCCCTCTGTTTCTTTTCCCTTTCCTGCTGTCCTTTCCCTCTTCTTCTTGGGGAAGTGTGTTTGTTAAAAAGGGTGCTCAGAGGAAGGCTTCATTACACCCCTGGGGATGCAAATGTTACTGTTAATTTGGTTGTTTCCTGAGTTTGGGTCACTTTATTTAGTGTGTGAATGGATGGTGGCTTTTGGCAGGAACATTTTTCTTAATTATGTGATAATATAAACCCATCAAATAACTTATTTATCTTTAACATAAATATTTATCTGCTTATTCGAACATTCATTAATCCATCTGTCCATCCATGCATCCATCCATCCATCCATCCATCCATCCATCCATCCATCCATTTATCCTCCACCTACTGATAACAGTGTCTGAAGAATGCAAGAATATATTGCATTACTATCACCCCATTTTTGTGGTTGAGGCATACAGAGGTTAAAATATTAGACCAAGACCACCCATCTAATAAGGGATGGTGCTGAGACTGACTCATCTGTTCTCTGGTTCACTCCATTTAATCCATTAACAACCATTTCTTGAATGTCTGCCTTGTATCAGTTATGATGGGAGGATAAAGTTTTCTCAGATTTGTCCCTGCTTTTGAGGAGTTCACAGTCATGAATCAGAGCCAAACACCATGACTCTGGCTATGAAGCTGGCAATGAGCTGCATGTCCTGAAAAGGTGTGGCCCAAATGCAATGGCAGCTACAAACTGGTGCAGAAATCCACCAGCTGAGGTGCCTGGAGTGGAACTGACATTGTCAGGGGTGTCCAAGAGAAATGGTTCTCACCATCCAACTTCCATGGAAACCCTACCCTAGGGGTACCTTCGGTTTACTAACACATAGCCTGTGAATCTCATTCTAATAGCTGCTGCTTTGCAAGGGGATTCAGGAAAGGACAGGCCTGGATGAGGACCTGCTCCTCTGTAGATGGGCATTGTATAGCTACACTTGGTTCTTCAGACAGTACTTCTTAGAGCTGAGGATATAATCTGCCACTGTTGGATCACTCCTACCAAGGACATGGATATCTCTAGAAAGCATCACTACATTGTGAGAGGCATTCTGAGGGAGGGAACAGTTTGTGCAAAGACACACAGACTTGAATGATGATGGCATGATAAAGTAAGCTGGCTTCTGCTCTTGAAGCACAGGTAACATATGATGGGGTGGGTAATGGAGGGCATGAGGAATATCTACATGGTTAAAATTAGGCTTCCCTTGTGAAGGGCTTTACATATCAGCTGAAGAGTTTGGAATATAAAGAGGTCATAAAGGTATTTGGGCAGGGGAAATATATAGCCAGATTAGCATTTCAGTAGGAATTCTCAGCAGTGGATGAGCAAGCTGGGAGGCAGGGGCACTACTCATTAGTTGGTTGCTCTAATATTAGAGATGAGGTCCTATCATAGACTCAAGGAGTAAGAATGTTATACAGACAGCAGATTCTCAAAAGTTTTGAAAAGTAGAATGGAGAAGATGTGTGATCGATTGGCATATCGGATAAAGAGGGAAGAGCTAAGCTCGGTTCTCAGGTTTGTAGTTTAGGAACTTGTGTGGATAGTTATTTGTCAAACCTGGTTAGGAATCATGAGAGAAGAGGCTAGCTTTGAGGAGTCTGAGATGCCCTGGGGACATTCTGGTGACATCATCTAGGAGGTAGTTGAAAATCTTCCTCTGGAGAACAGAAGATAAAGTTCTGGCTAGCAGTGGAAACTGGGCAGTCATCAGCAAACAGGTAGCATACATGCCATCAATCACAATTTCTGCACCCATAGCAGACATCGCTAATCAATCGTGGAATTTTATTGTCTCACTGTGCCTGGCTGCTTAGGCACAATGATTTAGGCCTCTGTTTCCGACAGACTGGGGCTAGCATGGACATTGAATTCTTTTTCCTGGCTATTATAGTGGCAATGACGGAAGTCACTGAGAGACTAGGAGTGCCCTATGTGGCAAGTGAAGTGCATTTAGGAGACGCAGCTGTAGCTGAAACAGTGCTGGCTATGATAAAGGATGACCTGTGTTCAAATTCCATCATCATCACTTAGGGCCGAAACTCCCTAGCTCTCATTTATTTGTAAAACATCGATAACAGAATAGTACCTCCTAAAATTTTGGGCAAGATTAGAGTCATGTAAAGTGTTTAGAACAACACAACCCATGCTAAATACTGAATAATAAGGGCAAAAGAAACTGAAAATAAAAAGGGTTTCTCAGAGACTATACAAATCTGACTTTCCTGGGACAGCTGAACTCAGATGGCCTGACTTGAAATACTTCTCATCATAGGAGGTGAGCTGGCACTGGAGAGAAGGCTAAGTTCCTCTCCCATCCTAGACTTGGTCCTCTGCACAGGAAGGTTGCAGTTTCCATGGATGTTCTGGTATCTTCTCAAACCCAAATATGGTTTGGGGTCTGAATTCATGCAATTCCACAACTTCACCTCCTAATTTTAACAGTTCCTCTGTGTGCAGTTTGGAAAAAGGGATGGACACCTTGATTCAGCATGGTGGCTGCTGGGTCTGAACTTTGCTCACCAAGAATGGCAGATGGACAGATGTTTGCTTCCACCGAGGAGGAAAATGAATAAGAGGTCAATTCCTTCGGACCAAGAGGTTGATTTTCATTTCAGGCTACCAAACACATGTTATTGTAGAGAGGCATTATGGCATGTCTAGAAAAGCATGTTACAAAAATAAATACATATAATTTATTTATTTGTCTGGTTTGCTATTTCCCAATCATTCTCCTCAATCTAAAGGAACAGTTACAGTCCTTTGGGTGTAGTATAGCATATAAAGTGTTTAAGAAAGAGCTGTCAAGTTTATGCAGCAAGTATCAAATTTATCTGTGTAAATAAATGATTATGTTTTCTAAACGGCGTCTCTGCTCAGCGAGCCTTTAATAATCTTGCCAAGAGATGGGAACCACTTTTTCTCTCTTTTTTTTTTGAGACGGAGTTTCACTCTTGTTACCCAGGCTGGAGTGCAATGGCGTGATCTTGGCTCACCACAACCTCTGCCTCCTGGGTTCAGACAATTCTCCTGCCTCAGCCTCCTGAGTAGCTGGGAAACCACTTTCTATGGGCTCCAAAGCCACAGAGTGGCTGCTCCTCTTTGAAGGTAGAGGGGATGAACTTTTTTTGTTACTTTTCCCAGCAAATGGGCATTACTCTGAATGCAAAGCATGACATGATTTCTTAGTTTGGACACAGAATTTCTGGTGACCTTGCAGGAAGGGCGCCAAACCCTCAAGTTGTGACCGATCACAACAAATGCCAAGACCCTGGCTGGCCTGTTGGTATTTCTGGAACAATCTGTGTCCTGGTGATCTCCTGTTGGGTTTGGATAGGTTTCGTTTCTCAGAACATGGAGTCAAGAACGTGTACTTAGTCTTGACTTTGAATTCTCTGCTAGCGTGTTGGTGGGTATGCGTGTGTCTGTTTGTAAGAACATGAGCACTGATGTATTTGTTTTTGTGCTTGAGAATGTGTGCATATGTTTCGGTGTGGATGGAAAGAGAAGAAAGGCCAGACAGACAAAGGTGGAGAAAGAAGAGAAAGTAAAGGAAAAAGGAGTGAAGTTCACGGTGGTCTCCTAGGCAGGGTGTTAGCAGGATTTACCCATTCTATCATTCAAAGTCCAGCACTCTGTGTCTGACACTGTTACAGGTTCTGGGAACAGAGCAGTGACCCAGGTCCACAAAGTCCCTGGTTGCATGGGGCTTTATCATCTTGTGAGGACACGATCAATACATGAGTGATTAAGTCAGGAAATTTCAGATAAATTGGCTAGTGCAATTATGGATTAAAATACTGTTTTCTTCTCAGCTGGGGTGATTTGATCACTTTCCAGAGGCAACTCCTACCTCGGAATATTCCTTCTCTGGAATGTTCATCTCTGGAATAAAATCTCTGTACAGTAAGCCTACTCTTTCTAGACAACTCCATTCCATTTAAAGTTTGTTTTCTTAAGTTCTCTTTACTTCCATGGTTCCTAATCAGGGATGATTTTGCCCCTCCAGGGAACATAGCTGACAATGTCCAGGAACACTGTGGTTTTTTGTTTTTAAATTTTTTAATGTTTTGAGACAGGATCTCACGCTATCTATCACCCCTCCTGGAGTTCAGCGGCATAATCAGGACTCATGGCAGTCTTGGCTTCCCAGGTTCAACCAGTTCTCCTGCCTCAACCTCTTAAGTAGCTGACATCACAGGCATAGGCCACCATGCCCACAGGCATAGGCACTTTTGGTTATCTAGACTGGGAGATGCTACTAGAATTCAGTGGAAGCCGTGGATGCTGCCAAACACCCCTCCTGCCCATGCACATCCTACCATGCCCATGCCAGCCCTCTTAATCAATGAATGATCAGATTCCAAACATTAACAGTGTAGAGGCCAAGAAACCCTGGTTTGCACATTTACTTTCTGTTCCCTCCACAGCGAGAAGCTACACTTTCTTGTCTCCTGTATCCACAGTAGTGACACCTTGTAGCTGTTCCATAAATATTTGCTGGCCAGTAGTGCCTAGATCAATGCTCAACACACAGGGAGTGGCATGAAATGTTTGCTGAGTGAATATATGATCAGCTCTGTGACTTGATAGCCTTGTGACCTTGTTGAGTCATCTAACATTGCTGAGCTTCTACAACAACCCCCATCACCCCCAACAAAGAATGATCAAGCTCAAATGTCAGTATTGCCAAGATTGAGAAAGTCTGACTTAAGAACCGGAGGTTGAGCTGAAACACCCATAACACCAGGGCTTGTTAGTGTGTGTTTATGTGGGCACGCGTTTGAGATTTGCCAGGAGATCAGGAACTGTTCCTTTAAGAGAAACCTTCAACACAATGATTTGTCTCTTTCCATAGGAGAACTCCCCACTCTGGACGGTGAGTTTGGATCCCACACAACCTCTTCTGGGAGCTGCGGGCAAAGGCTTTTGCCCAGTTGCTGGCAGAACCAGGGGTGTGAAAAGTCAGTATCCTTGGAAACTTGGGGCTTACCTTGGTGATTGGTATTCTCAGAAAACCTCACCTTTCCTGTCTTAGAGCATTTGTTAAAAACATATTTTCCAGACCGGGCGCAGTGGCTCATGCCTGTAGTCCCAGCACTCGGGAGGCAGAGGCGGGCAGGTCACGAGGTCAGGAGATCGGGACCATCCTGGCTAACACTGTGAAACCCCTTCTCTACTAAGAAAAATACAAAAAATTAGCCAGGCATGGTGGCACATGCCTGTAGTCCCAGCTACTCGAGAAGCTGAGGCAGGAGAATCGTTTGAACCCAGGAGGCAGAGCAGTTGCAGAGAGCCAAGATCACGCCATTGTACTCTAGCCTGGCGACAGAGCAAGACTCCGATACATACGTTTTCTAACAACATAAAGCATCGGCCTGAAATTTACTCTGCCTGTAAATTCTGCCCTCTGAAACCATCTAAACTCACTCATGAACTCCCTCTGAACAGGACAGCCGCATACTCGGTACCTGAATATGTTTACTATCAGTACTGTCTGAGGCAAGGGGTGTTGGGAAGAAAAACAGAAATGAAATATCTGGGAAATCTGAGACATTGTTTTAAAACAACAGTTTTTTAGGGTGTTTGATTTACTATTCAACTGTGCACAGCTGCTGCTCGGAAAATAGGATGCGTGCCAAGCCAAGATAGCTGGCGGAGAGGGTCGGGGAGAGGGGGAACAAAGGAATCCACAGTGTGTTTGCACACTTAACATGTTAACTTCACTCTAGAAAAATCGGCAGAGCTGACCATTCCTGGGAAGCGGTCGGCTCGTGTCATTGGGTTGCTGTTTATCTGCTGAACTGCTATTTTCCCCACTGCTGTTGTCTTCTTTGTCTTAATTAAAGAGATTTAGGGGACTGCCCTGCCCTCAAGGTGCACATTTTTAATCAGTGCTTTGACAATCACTGAGGGCAGTTTTCTTCATTTGGGCATCAAAATCTTCTACACGTTGACTTGGGATTTCTTTTTAAATTGAACTAAAATTAACATAACATAAAAGTTACCATTTTAAAGCGCACTATTCAGTGAAATTTTGAACAGTCACAATGTTGGGCCACCATCACCTCTAGTTTTCCAAAATATTTTCATCATCCCATGAGAAACTTCATACAATTTGTACATTAAGCGGTCACTCCTCATTCCTCCTTCTCCTCTGGCAACCATTCATCTGCTTTCTGTCTTTGTGGATTTACCTGTTCTGAATGTTTCTTAGAAATGGAATCATATACAGAATTTTTTTTTGAGATGGAGTTTTGCTCTTGTCATCCAGGCTGAAGTGCAATGACACAATCTTGGCTCACTGCAACCTCCTTCTCCCAGGTTCAAGTGATTCTCCTGCCTCAACCTCCAGAATAGCTGGGATTACAGGCGCCTGCTGCCACGCCCGGTGAATTTTTGTCTTTTTAGTAGAGACAAGATTTCACCATGTTGGCCAGGCTGGTCTCGAACTCCTAACCTCAGGTGATCCACTCACCTTGGCCTCTCAAAATGCTGAGATTATAGGTGTGAGCCACCACACCCGGCCATAGGGAACCTTTTGTATCTGGCTTCTTTGACTTTGCTTAACGTTTTTGAGGATCGTCTTCATGTCAGTGTTTTTTTCCTTTTCATATTTGAATAATATTCCATTGTATGGATAGACCACATTTTATTTATCCACTCATAGTTGATGATCATTTGGACTGTTTTCACTTTTCAGCTATTGCAAATAGTGGTGTCATAAATATTTTTGTACAAGTATTTGTTTGGAGACCTGTTTCCAGTTCTTTTGGATATATACCTAGAGGAGGAATGGCTGGGTCCTATGGTCATTCTGTTTAACTTCTGGAGGAATTGGCTAGTGTTGGTGTCCAATCAGCTAACAAGTCCTCCACCCAAGACAAGGTGAGAGTTAAACCTGGGGGCAAAGAGTGAGACAATGCTGGCTGTGTGCCCAGCAATAAGAAGGCCGAAGGGACTCAGAGACCTCCACAGAGCTCCTAGTTTTATAAAATGAAGAAACAGGGATTCAGAGAGGGTTAGCCACTTGCCCAAGGATATAGAGCTCAGAGGAAAGAAGTAATAAACCTTATGAGATGTGAAAATTCATCTGCCTTCTTCAACATGTGCAATGGAAGCCATTTTACCAAATTCAAAAGGCTGTTGGTTCCTCCCCAAGAAAGCAAAACTTTTCAAAAAGAAGTGCCCCCAGCTCAAGGAGAAAAATTCCTTCCCTTTTTAGGGGAGCTTATTTGATCCAAGATTGGCAACAGGCAAGGGGAGGTTTCCTGCAGCATAGGCAACAGAAGAAACAGAGATTGGCTTTCTCTGAAAGATCATTTGGTGACCTGTGTTATTGAGAATGAACCTTTCTCTAACAGTTACAAATTCATTGCCCTTGTCCATTCCCCTGGCCTAGTGTTTTCCCTTAGGGGGAAAGTAACTCCCTTTTCTTTCCATAAGATACTCTCCTTTTTAGAGAAAAAGCTGGAGCAAGAGAAGAAGCCAGCCATCTCTCAGCATTCACCATGCCTCAAATAAATTCTTATAGACTATTCGCCCAACAATTCTATGAGTTAAGTAGTGGTGTTATTTTCATTCTGATGTGGGGCCTGACATTTAGAGACTAAAAAACTTGCACAAAATTTTTTAGCCAATGGGTGGAAGAATCCAGGTTCAAACTGAGAATTTGCTGAATCTAAAATCTGTGGCATTCAGGCATTCCATCAGGCCAATTATTTATCAATCACTTCCCATTACTGACAGCTCTAGCACCTCAGGCTATGTGCTTTCCCACATGGTCTGACTTCTTCATAAAATGTTAGCTTATACAAAAGGACCTTGAGGTTCAGTGAGGTCACCCAGTCGATACTAGTTGAAGACACTTATTGTAGAGCTACCCAATTTCAAAGCCTGCTGAGTTGACAACATTACATACCATCACTTTGTCCAATACGGTGCTGGACTCATCCCAGGATCAGGGCCAGGAGAAATGGCCTCCAAGGAATTCTGCTGGTTGCGTCATAAATGTCTGACAATTTCATCTTACCCTGACTCTAGTCACTCATTGGTTGTATAGTTAGCAGATTCTCATACTAGGATGGAGGTCTTGGAGGGATATGATTTGCTAAATTGCTAATGGTTGGTGATTTTTCCTAAGATGAATTAAAGAGAAGATGTTTTTGATGGAATGGCAGTTTGTCTCAGCAAGAGCCATGGTATAGTATCTCTGTGTTAGACAGGGCATGTGTTGCCCTGTGGGCAACAGGTATGTTTGCAAACATGTATGTTGTCAAGCAGGTAGGTACAAGTTCGTGCATGTGGACTCATTTGAGTGTTTGTCCAAGTATATTTGTGAGTATGTGTATATGGGATGGGACTTCTAGGGGAAGAGAGAGTAAAAGATATCAGAAGCAGGTTCCCCACTACAACTGATTCCTGCAGGCCTTGGATTAGAAGAATTGTCTCTGGGGTCTTTTGAGGGTGGAGTGAGCCTCTGTGTGTCCACAGAGACCTTAAGCCTGGATGTAAACAACAATTTCCTTGTGCCTGTGACCTGGTTCCCTGGAAAGGGTCTCCATCTGGCCTCAGTTACTCCATGACTTGCTTGTCACTTGCAACTTCAGCCCCGTTGTAGGTGTGGAATTTGGCTGTGACCTTTCCAGCAACCCCAGAGCACTGGACCTCCAAATTCTGGAGCTTGCCTGTGAGCACCTTGACAAGCATGCGGAGTCTCTGTCTCCACTTGGAAAACCAGACTGAAATGATTTGGAACTACATTTCAACAAGCTCCATATGTGGTTCAGATGCAGATGATGTGGACGGCACTTCGAGAATCTCTGGCTTAGAGAGTGTTCAGGGACTGACTGACACGTGTCCATTCTGAGCCTCTATCTTCAAGAAGATGCTTCCAACATGCTCCATGATAGTCAGGGGGGAAGCATGTGGCCTGGAACCAGCAGTGACCTGGCTGAGTCTGAGAGTCATTTGATGTGAAAATTGGATTCTATTCCCTCTCTTTGCTGAGCAACTCAAGACACATTCCCAAATTACCTACCCATTTTGTGATAAACCCTTACCTTTCAGTAAAGTGATAGCAAATGGTTTAATTGGATGTCTCTTCTCTGAAACCCATGAACTAACAACAACAAAACATGTATTACAGACGACACTCAGCAAATCCCTTTTTTTCTGAAGATCATAGAATCCACTGAATTCAAGAATGCTTTTAGAGTTAAAATTCCATCTTGCCAAATGCAGACTATGGTCTTTTGCAGCAAGGGTTTGTAAACAAGAGTGATCTTCTTATCCATGGAAGATGACCTTTTCAACTTCTCCTGTAGAATCCACCCTGTCTGGAGAGGGTTTTTGTGGTTGTTGCTTTGTGTTTTTTGTTTTTTTGCTTCTTTTAACTTCTCTAAATAGGTGAAGGTAGGCTGGCTTAACAAAACTATTTGGCAATCCATGTCTTCATCCTTATCAACCAAATTCTGATTTCATATGACATTGGAATGTAGCCGACAGCCCCTAAAAAAGGTGTGTGTGGGAGGGGGATGGGATGGGAAACTTATTTGACAGTGTTACAAGGATTCAAGCTGGAAGCAAACATTTGACACTCCAGCCTTGGAATGCTGTAAAAATTTAATTAGGTGGATCCATTAGTCATGCCCACATGGAGGTTTCATACAGGACTTAGCAAAAATGCAGGCTACTGAAGGAAAGTTTCAGAGCTTCCTGTAAATGCCATTTTCCTCATTATTGGGAAATGAGGTCTCAGTGGGACCATTGAACCAGCTTTTGTATTTACAAAATATGGTTAGGATGAGATTAACATCATGTACTGAAGGAGTTTTTGAGTCCAAATAAGATACTACTTTTTATAAGGGAGTTGGCCCAGCCAGGCTGCCTCTGAGTCAATTGGGCTGAGAGATGGTTTTCATGCCCACTGCCTGAATTGAATTTTCAGGTTTAAACACACCTGCAATGATGCTACTTGATGGACTGTAGTGTGGGATGAGCGTGCATCTGCTCTCAAGTTGAAAATGCACAGGCAGGTTCTCTAGTTCTGAAACAGGGTGTGGGGAAGGGGTTGAATTTCAGAAAGCCAACTGTGAGGTTTCAGGGCCTGCCATACTTACAGCTTGATTTACAAGCAGGCATTTTCCGTTTACAAACACTGTTATTTTTATTTTCAGTCTCTGCTTTCTCAATGTGGTTGGAAGGAGGTGGAAGTCAGATAGTTAATACAATTAATCATGTGGTGATATCTGAAATACACTGAAAATTAACTCAAGACTTGTAGCTCTTAATGAGGTTGAATCATGGGAAATCGCCCACACGGACCATGGACAATGCTTCTTCAGAAACATTCTATGCAATTCAGTCTAATATGGTGCTCAATATTCAACTGAAAAGGAAAGGGTTTGGCATAATATTATCATCATAGAACCACAGTTCCCTAGAGATTAACTGTGGACTGTGTCTTCCTCTGTATGCATTCATTTATTTATTCATGTTATTATTTCAATAAACATGTATTTCTCAACACTCTGGATTGAAACATAAAATTTAGTAAGACACACTCCCTCCCCTAGAGGAGCTCAGAGTCTAATGGGGAACACAGACTTATAAACAAGCAACCAGAGTAGAATGCGGTAATAATTACAATGTTACTGTTTATTGAGTAACATAACATTGTGTCCCATGTAATTTACATATATTAGTTTGTATCTTTTTAAAAAACAACCCAAGACAAGATTTGTATTTTCTTTATGGATGAAGAAACTGAGAAGCAGACAAGTTTAAGCATTTTCTAGAGGCACGGTTAAAGCATGATAGAGCTGAGATTTGAGTCCATGATGGTCTAACTCCATTAAGCTATGTTGTTGTCCCACAGCCTCAGGTCTGTGCAGAGAGGACATGAAATGCTGAACAAATCAGTGAATGGAGGGCTTTGAGAGGAAGAGCCAGTAAAGTTTTGGGGGCTCCAGAGGGAAAAATGGGACCCCACAAATTCAGCAAGTGAAGTGGAGTCTTGAAGGGAAATTCCGCCAGCCAGATTGTAACTAATATTTCTTTTCCTTTTTTTTTTTGCTCTTGTTGCCCAGGCTGAAGTGCAGTGGCATGACATAGGCTCACAGCAACCTCCACCTCTTGAGTTCAAGCGATTCTCCTGCTTCAGTCTACCCAAGTAGCTGGGATTATAGGCGCACACCACTACACCCAGCTAAATTTTGTACTTTTAGTAGAGACAGGGTTTTGCCAATATTTCTTAGTCACTGCTGTTTCTAATGAAACCTTAGTTGAAGTATCTTAGTTTTACATAACAAAAGATACCTTGTCTCTAAAGATCCTTTGGCTTGGTCAATTTTTGGAATCCTCTGTTTTTCTTTAAATTTGTTGCACACATTAAGATTTCAAGAATCAGCCCATGACCCTGTCTAGATTGTTAGATGAATTACAGAACCACTTAGATATTTGTGAGCAGAGAAAGTAGGTAACTTTGAGGAACCTGAACTCAATGGGAAATTAGTGGGTATAGCAGAAAGAAGTGAGTAACTGGTACAGAGAATGCCTGTGAGCAAGGGCTGCGGATATTCGGATGAAATGCATAATCTTGTTTGTGTTCTGGATGTTCAGGGATCTGAAAAAGTCAGACTCTGAGTCTTGTCAGACTTTTCACATCTTTGACTCTATAGCTGTTTGGTGCAAAATCAGTCACTGTCTTGGTTTAAAGATCATTGTTTGGGGGAAGGAAGGGAAAGAATCTATTGTAACCCAGTTGGCCTGAGTTTCACTCTTGTATATTTCCTGAGAATTTTGTAAACTTAGGTGTATTTTTCAGACTCCAGGGGCTCATTCTGATCTCAGTCTGTCACCTACATTCGGACACATGGGACGAGGCTTCTTCAAGTAGATTTGCCAAAGCAAAGGAAGACTCCCTGTGTGACCTTACTACTTAAGATTAGTGCCTTCAATTGAGTTCCTCCTCTACACAATTCCAAGCAGTGTCTTCACAGTAAAGATAAACTGGATCTCCTCAAAAGGCAATTGTCATAATCCAGGACAAAATGACCCATTGTCCTCTGTCATTAATGCCCATCTCTGGTGAGCGAGTATTCATTCCCTCTTCCCTTCCTTCTAGGACACCCGTCCCTCTTCCCCCATTTGTGAGGTTTGCATGAGTCTGACATCCTAGAATCCTGGCTGCAGAGGTGACTCAACCCTGACCAAATACATAGTCCACAACGCTTGGACTCCGGGATAATCTGTGCACTGCCAATTCAAGCCAATGAGTCTCAAATCTAGGACTCTTTGGAACTATTTGAAAAAAGTGGCTTATTCTACAGGGAATGCTCACTGTACAAATGATTTAGGGCTGGAGTGTCCAGTAGCTTCTATATCAGGGGGATCCACAGAATGAAGGCAAACACAGAATTAAGAGAATTTTGGAGCCACAGAAGATCCTGGCAACTCAACTGATATGTCTGGATACAGCCAAGCCAAGACAGAAGTCAGTGTTGCTGTCGGACTTTTCAAAATGTGAACCAATGAATTATTTTGTTACGTTCTTAAGCCAGGTTGAATAGAGTTTCCTGTCACTTACAGCAAAGAGCCCTGATACTATCTCTATTTAGGACGCCCCAAGTTATTTTCTAGATACTGCGAACCACGTTATAAAATTCTCAGAATATACATAAAACCTATAGTGAATTTATTTTAATTTAAAAGAGAAATATATAAAGGGAATACCAACATCATTAAATCCCAAAGTCAGTAACAGGACAGAGCAACTGATTAGAATGTGGAATCATTTATTTCAAGATGGCTGATTCACTAGAGCTTCACTGCCTAATACGAGAGTTGCAAGCTGCCTGTAGCCACTGCCACATAGCACAGAAAGAGTGGAGGCTAGTCTGGATGCTCGTGTGCTGAAGATGAAAGGCACACATTAGGTTAGAACTGAATACAAAACAAGAGAGAATGTAAACCTTCATTAATAAGCTTAATATCGATCACACGTCCAAGTGGCAACATTTTGGAAGGATTCGGTTAAATGACATGCATTATTGAAATTAATTTCACTGTTTCTCTTTACATTTTGTAATATGGCTGCTAGACACCTGTTATGTTCGTCTCACCTTATTTTTCTGTTGAATAGTGCTGCACTAAAGCTGCAATTGGTACAAGATTATACTTCATGTTGAGCCCAAAGCTTTATCCCTGACGCTCCTACCCTTGCTGGCTGTCTGTGTCTTGAATGACCAGGGTCAACCTTGGAGAAGAAAAATGGAATCAAATCCATTTTTCACAGTTACAGTCCCTCAGCTGTTTAAAGGCAGCTCCCACATTCTTCCCATAACTTCTTTTTTTTTCTAGGCCAAATGCCCCACATTTTTTTCCTCTTCTCTAGACACCTTCCAGTTCACTAAGGATCCCTTAAAACGTGATGATGCTTAGCTTTCTTCCTGGCACACCAGTGTAGTCTCTTGGCATTGAGGTTCTCACCTTCTTGGACTAGGCACCATATCTCTATTAATGTGGCCTTGTTGCCATTAACATCTTTGAAAACTAAAGCACCCCCCAAGACCTCCTGAATCACAAACACTGGGGTTAAGACCCACCATCTCTGCTTTAACAAGCCCTCCAAAGATTTCTCATGTATGAATGAGCATCAGATCCACTGATTTCCACTCAAAGACTTTTAAAAGTCTTCTGCCTCCCTGCCAAGGGTTCCATGCCTTAATGGTTGGCTATTGGGGGTCACATAATGTAGAAGTTTGCATTTGCTCTTGTCAGTGCATTATAACTTTGGTCCATGGTTCTAGCTTGTATGAACCTCCTGAAATACATTTCTCCGTGTGCTGAACCAAATGCACATTGAATAATGCTGCCTTTAGCCTTTATCCACAGCACTGGTATGTATGTTAAACAACACAGACCCCAAAGCAGACTCACACTTCCCTCCTTGCCTTGGGTCTCACTGTTTCCCCTGATGTGTTTCCAAGACCCATGTCTCTCACCTTCCAAACTACTTCTTCTGCCTAGTTCTGCTAGGGCCGCTGTTTCCATTTAGATATCATTTGCACCACGAAAACTGGGTTTGGGGCTGGTCCTCCTAGTTCTCTGCTGACAACTGTCAGCGTTTGATTGATGACTCTCCTCCTCTCCAGCCATCATTACCAATTGGGGTGATTTTGGCCCCCAGGGGCATTTGACAAAAATCTGGACACGTTTTTGGTTGTCACCTCCTGGGGTGCACCACTGCCATCCAGTAGCTAGATACCAGAGAGGCTGATACACATCTCTTCAATGCCCAGAACAGGGTCCTCCAACAGAGAACGATCCAACCTGGAATATCACCAGGGCTGAGGTTGATAAACCCTGTCTTAAATTGTAAGTTCTGTCTCTTTCCATCACTGATTTTATTCCCAGCTCCAACAGAGTACATGGCTCAAAGGAGGTGCTGAATAAGTTTCTTTGTTGAATGACTAAGTGACATCTCTCTTGCTGGGAGGAAACATAAGAAAAAACTAATCAAGATTACTCACAGATTTATACTTCTGTGTCTAGGAAGTACCCTGCCTGGGGGCTGAAGGACCTGTGGAAACAGTTTTTACTGAACTGTTTATAATTAGCATATTCATTGCCAATTAATACATGTGCTTCTAAACCACTGGCCACTAAAACATTCTTGTATCTCTTCTTCGCTGAGTGCTGTTCACTTTTTACTATCTTATTGTTCTACTTATTTGCTGTCTTAATTTTTTTTTTTTTTTTTGAGACGAAGTCTCACTCCTGTCCCCTAGGCTGGTTTGCAACGGCACGATCTCGGCTCACTGTAACCTCCGCCTCCCAGGCTTAAGTGATTCTCCTGCCTCAGCCTCCCGAGTAGCTGGGATTACAGGTGCCTGCCACCACGCTCAGCTAATTTTTTGTATTTTTAGTAGGGGCAGGGTTTCACCATGTTAGCCAGGCTGGTCTCGAACTCATGACCTCAGGTGACTCGGCCGCCTCTGCCTCCCAAAGTGCTGGAATTACAGACGTGAGTCACCATGCCCAGCTGAATTTTTTTTATTTTTGTTTTTTTTTGAGACTGGGTCTTGTTCAGTCACCCAGGCTAGACTGCAGTGGCATGACCTTGGCACACTGCAATCTCTTCCTCCTGAGTTCAAGCGATTCTCCTGCCTCTTCTCCCGAGTAGCTGGGATTACAGGCACCTGCCACCACACTCAGCTAATTTTTGTATTTTTAGTAAAGATAGGGTTTTACCACGTTAGCCAGGCTGGTCTCGAACTCCTGACCTCAAGTGATCCTCCTGCCTCAGCCTCTCAAAATGCTGGGATAACAGGTGTGATAACTGTGCCTGGCATTAGTATTATTTTTATTAGCTATGTGAACTTGGACCACTTAAGTTCTCCAGGTTCAGATTCCTCAAAGTGGCATAAAGATCCATGCAGTTTCTGGAGACTTGTGATGGAGATGATGAGGATGGAGTCAGATAATATTTGTAAGTTACTGAGAGCCTCGCTTTGGCCTGTCTCTGTAGTCATGATCTCCTAAGTTACGCTTACAACCACCCTGTGAGGTCAGTAGCAAGTATAATCTTAGTATAGTAGACTATGAGTTTAAAGCTGTTAGGATAACTAGTTGGATTTGTACCCAGTTTTTCATCGATGAGTTATGTTAACTTGTGTCAATCACTAATTTTGACTGCTCTGAAGAAAGAAATTTCTCTTCTGGATAAAGCTTTTCTGGAAGCTTCTAAAATATTGCAAAGGATATTTTGCACCGAGCATTAGTATCCACATTTTTGCATTCAAATTTGACCATGACTGAGAGATTTCCAGATGAGTGCACTCACGGAGGGAAATAACACTCACTTTAAACTGATCATATTTGAACCCTTGAAGGAAGTCATCATGCATGGACACAGGAATCCTGCAGGAGGGGCAGGCTGAAAGGCTCACACTTGGACCCTTCCCCATGTTGAGTTTCTAAGCTCACTGTGTGGCACCCACATTGGCTTGGAGCCAGATGGAGGCTGCCCTGCTGCTCTTCAGGGAGAAGGGCCTGGCTGAGTGTCTCCCAGAGTAAGGCAAGGGCCTGGGAGCCAATGAGTCATTCTGTCTTGGCATCGACTCCCCAGGCTCTTGGGGGAAACAAACAGACTTTGTTGAAAGGGAGCTCTCCTGCGTATGAATGGCTGCTAGTCAATTCTTCAGAGGAGCCCTGTAACCTGTGCCTGCCGGGTCTTCGCCCCTCTTGGCCTGGAGAAACCACACTGACCTGGGGGTGGAGGGGGTGGATTTTGGAGCTCAGGCCTTTGTTATCAACATAGAACAAAGATGTCAGACTCTGGCTGGAGACAAGTTTCTTGGGGGCCCATCTGGGGTGTGAGCTTCTGACTCTCACTTCAGCTGTCTCACCAATGCTTATGTAAAAGGAGTCAGTCTTGACACCCAATTCCTGAATTCTCACTTCATTTAATTCTTCATTTAGCAGCCAGGCATCTTCTTCTTCTTCTTTTTTTTTTTTTAAGTTGGAATCTCACTTTGTTGCCCAGGCTGGAGTGCAGTGGCACAATCTTGGCTCACTGCAGTCTCTGCCTCACAGGTTCAAGTGATTCTCCTGCCTCAGCCTCCTGAGTAGCTGGGCATTTGTATATTTAGTAGGTGGGGGGTGGTTTCACCATGTTAACCAGGCTGGTTTAGAACTCGTGACCTCAAGTGATCCTCCCACCTCGGCCTCCCAAATTGCTGGGATTACACACATGAGCCACCACGCCCCGCCAGGCATCTTCTTAACATTGAAAGGACTCTCACTTCCAGGGCTTTCTTTTCTATGTTTATTCACCTTTGTCTGAGAAACTTCTCGGTGAACATGCAGATTTACAATGTGATGTTTTAGAAGATATTTTGTTTTCTCAGCAGCTGTCATGAGAATTTCTTAAGAGCAGACACCCACTCTTGGGAGAGGAGAATTTTCAAAAAGGTCTCTTTGGGAATGGGTGATGGGAACTGATCTTCCTGGGCCTGAATGTGAACAAGCCCATGGAGAGCGGGGACAGAACTGGGAGTTACTCCCGAGAGGGAAGGAAGAGGAAGATGGGAGGTGAGTGTGGGACTGAAGCTGATGGGACTCAAGAAGATTAGCCCCAGGCCCCTGTGATGTACCCCTTCCTGTGATCATGAACCTTTCAGCAAAGTCACTGAACTCAAAGTGGTTCAGACAACTGGGTTTATTTTAGAAATTCTTTTAAGTAATGGGTTTTTGTTCAGCTTGATGGGGGTGAAATTCGAAGCCACATGCAGGTGCATTGAGAGATCCAAAGCTAAGAGACATGTGAGGAAATGGAGGAATTCACAGCAATTCTGAGGACAGCTCAGGATTCTTGCAAGTCTGTGGAATTAGGGTTTGGACTAATTTTAACCAAATCTCCCAGGAGTGGGGGCATGGAGAGCATCTGAGTTACATTATTACTATCCCTCTGACAGCTCGCTGCGCTATCGCCATTTTTCTCCTTCTCTAGCAAGGATGAGGGGCTTGGTCTGCATCTGTTGAGGCTTGCTCTGACTGAGGGTATGAAATGGTCTCCAAGGAGGAGGCTATGCACCCAATATGAGGCGCAACCTTGTTTATTAGCACCTTGGAGCAGGCCAATGAACTGGGACAATGTGGTAGGCACATAGTGAGTCTTCCACTCATTAACCCAGATGGAGGTCACAGCTCCATCTTGGCTGATGCCAGGAAACAATGTGTCAAAACCTCAGGCGAAAGCACCAGGTTCCAGCTCATTGGAACCCAATTCCTAGATGAGCACAGGCAGAAGAGGACGCTGTGCTTGAATAGCCCCAGATAGGCCAAGCAGATGTTGTGGGGGACTCCTTTCTGCAGAGCTCGAGAGCTGGCTGGGCTCAGCACCCAAACAGGGCCCCTGGGAGAGTGGCTGATGAGGGCTTCACAGTGCTAAGAGCTGCCAAGTGCTTGGCTCTGCCCCCCTATCCCAGAGATGGCTTGGCCTACCGCCAGCTGAGTTTGGAAGGGAGGCATAAGGATAGGCAGTAAGTCTAACATGGGGAGCTCTTGCAAAAGACCCAGCAATGCTTTTGGATAACATCCCATTGTCACAGGCTGCAGAGACTTCAGTGGAGCTGGGTTGCGGGAGTTAGGAGCCTGGTGCAAGGAGACGCGAAGGCACTCCTTTTCTGTACCACTCCTACTCACAGGGAGGGAACTGTGTCATCCAAAACAGGTCTCTGAGCTGCCCCGCCTGCTGCGGCTGGGAGAATAATCACAGCCTCCCTCAGGCCAAACAAGTGCCTGCATGGAACCCAGACACATTCCAGAGAGAAATGAGGAGTCACTCTGTGTGCGCACGGTCAAGATGTGTGTTTGTGTGCACGTGCACTTTGGCATGGTCCATTGTGTGTGCCCTCTGTGTGTAGGTAAATGGTGTGATATATGTTCGGTATGTGTGTGTGAGTGTGAATGCGTTTAATAAGCATGTGGGGAGGTGCGCATGACTGGTATCCTGTGTGTACACATGGACAGTGAGGGTGTGCTTTTTTCATGTGCCCGTGTCTTCAATGTCCTTGGTGTGTGTTTTGTGATGGTGTGTGTGTATGTGCGCAGTGTGTACACTGAATATGCATGCTTGCATGTGTGCCCTCTGTGTGTGTGCATGCTTGTCCATGTGGCTAGTGATGTATCTGTTAGGGGCACATACATATATGTCCTTTATGTACGTGCTTCTGGATACCTCCTGTGTGTGTTTGGACTATGAATGTGTATGTATACAAGATGTGGGCCACAAATGCATGTCATCCTAGTAGGTAGGTTGTATGTGCATCCAATAGATGTGCATGTCCCAGGCGTGTATATTTGTTGCAAAATTGCTGTTATGTGCCTCATGCGCATGTTAATTTGTGTGAATGAGTGAGAGAGAAAGAGCCCAGAATCAGAAAGAATGCATATGTTGTTGCTACCGATTTGAGGCTTACTCAGCTTGTCAACCACCTTCTTAAGCTATTGGAGCACCTCAGCAGGGCACAGAGGACCTGCTCAGTCACAAGCCCTCCTGCCACTCCAATGCAGCCTTACCACCTGTCATGTCACCCTCCAACCCCTTGTTCCCTTAGTTCTAATTCTATAAAATGGCCTGAAGCTCCTTGAATGGGTGAGGTGGCTCCAGGCCTCTTGGCCCTTGTTCATGCCCTTCCTCTCCTGGAATGCTTCTTGCTTTCTCCCACCTTTTTGATACCTACCCATTGTTTAGAATTAGGCTCCAGTCTCCACACATCTGCGATGTCTCCTTGAACCTGCCATTTCCTTGTCTTTCAACACATTTTTCTCAAAGCACCCCTAACATGTGAAGGTCTTGTTTGCCTACATGTCTCTTTTCCTATCCACAGTGGTAACCACTAGGGCGAGGGCAATGCTATCATACCCCAGGGGCTCCCGCTAAGCAGGCTCTCACCGCAAATGCTGCAGCCACGTTCGACAGGCAACTTTATCCCCACCCGAGATGGTGGACGCTGCGACGCACTTAGAGACACAGAACGGCTAAGTAACTGGGCAAGAAATCAACCCCGTTTTTGACTCTGGGGCCCATGTATGATATTGTCATGCTATTCCTAGGCTGAAATGTATCCTTCTGATCAATTGATTTATTCAATAAATGTTTATTGAGCACTTGCAGTATACCAGGGGCTCTTCTAAGTGCTTGGAATATAGTTCAAAACTGTCTTCGTGGAGCTTATGTGCTAGTTCTGGTCCACTCATGGGAGGCTGGAATTGATGATGATGATGATGATGATGATGATGTGTGTGTGTGTGTGTGTGTGTGTGTGTGTGTGTGTGTGTGTGAGAGAGAGAGAGAGAGAGAGAGAGAGAGAGAAGGGAAATCCCAAGATCCAATATTATCTCAGAAAACATGTTACCTGAGAAGTCATTTGTGCAACCGCCAAACTGAGGGGAGGAGATAAGAACCCTTCTCAGAAGAGAAACTGTGGCAGTCAGAATAATGGCTCCCAAAGATGTCCACATCCTTTAGGAGGTTATGTGGCCAAGGGGAATGAAGGTAGCAGATGAGATGAAGGTTGCTAATAAGCTAACTTTAAAATAGAGAGTTTCTCCTGGGTTATCTGGTGGGCCCCATGTAATCACATGGGTTCTTAAAAATTTAAGGGAGGGTACAAGAGTCATGTGATGTGATCTGAAAAGGATTCACACACTATGGCTGACTGTGAAGATGGAGGACGAGGCTAAGAGCTAACAGGCAAATTCTAGAAACCGAAAAAGGTAAGATAGTGGCTTCTAGAGCCTCCAGAAGGTACACAGCCCTGCCAACACCCTGAGTTCAGCTCAGTAAAACCCACATGGATATTCTAACCTCCAGAATTTAAGAGCATGAATTGGGGTTGTTTCGAGCTGCTAAATTTGAAGTTAATACTTAGAGCAGCAATCAGAAAGGAATACAGGAGGCAAAGTCTCAGTTCAGGAGAAATTGGTTCTTGCATTAAAATAGGATCTAGGCTGGGCGCGGTGGCTCACGCCTATAATCCCAGCACTTTGGGAGGCTGAGGCGGGTGGATCATGAGGTCAAGAGATCGAGACCATCCTGGTTAAGAAGGTGAAACCGTGTCTCTAACACAAAAATTTTGTGTCCAGCTAACACAAAAATTAGCTGGGCCTGGTGGTGCATGCCTGTCGTCCCAGATACTCGGGAGGCTGAGGCAGGAGAATTGCTTGAACCCAGGAGACGGAGGTTGCAGTGAGCTGAGATTGTGCCATTGCACTCCAGCCTGGGTAACAACAGCGAAACTCCGTCTCAAAAAATAAAAAAATAGGATCTAGATGGGGGCTTGATGGGATAAAGGCATAATAAAAGGTGAGGTCTGTTGAACGGGAGTCATCAAGAAGCAAGCACCAGCTGAACACACTCAGGTTAACGGTCACGGGGCATGCACATTGGGACTCTGGTTGACCTCAACTGCGGTGACAGGAGCATTTCACCAGTATAGGGAGTTATTTAAAGGAACAGCATGGGATATTATTCCTGCTGTTACTTTTAGGAAAAAAGCAAAACCACCAGGGACCAACGCAACAGTCACCATGATGGAAAGATGTGTCCCACAATGTGAAGTTAACCCAGACCCAAACTCCCAGGACCCCTGCAGGCAAGGCTCTGGTGACAGTGAGGCCCAGGCCTCGTCCTGAAAGAAGGTCAGTCTGATTCCAGACAGACCCCCTCTGCTTGATCATCATCCCTGCTGCCTGAAAGCCCTGGGTGGTGACAGCCAGTCAGTTTTGGAGGCATCAATAGCCACAAAGTGAATAATTACATATTTCCCACTCAGGCTCCTAGTATGGGGCTGAGAGAAAGATCCACAAATAGGGCTGCCACTATGGAAGCTCATGAGGAAAACCGGCCTGAAGCTGAGGGACAACGAGGGGTGGGATCCATTACTGCAATTAGCTCACTATGTAAACAGCACTTAAGGGCTGTATCTGGGAGTTTGCAGTAATCCATCTGAAATAGACAACTATTTTATGCAGGGAGAAATGAGGGAAATTCTTCCCAAGCCAATTAAATAGTCTAGTCTGCAAACAGTCCTCTTCCTCCTCCTTCAAGCTCCACCTTGCCTCTCCTTCTAGTTTCTAAGCTGCCCCCTCCTCCATAACAGCTGTATCCCCTTTAATGGTGAATCAAGCACCCTAAGAACCTGGTATGTGGGAAACTTTCAGCATTGCCTGGGCTCTGTTTATCACATGCTGGGGTTTTGCTGGATTTTTTTCTTTCTTCCTCCCTGACAATTGCAATGCTCTTTGTTCTGTCTGCTGTGGATTTGGGTATTGCAGATACAAAGGGTAAGGGAGCTGTGTTTGCTGTAGAGGGAAGGTGCCTCTGCAAGGAGTTAAGAGGCTCTGGGAGATTCCTACCCAAACTTTACCCAGGTTTCTCATCCTTCTTAGGATCCGCAGATTGCCCGTTCATGTGTATCTCCTGAGTGTTTCTCCCTCTGTCTTTCTCTGTCTCTCTTGGGAATCCTGGTTGAGGTCACCATTTTATCATCAGACTGGACTCTGGGTAAAGCAATTCTGCTCAGAACTGGGAAAATTCCAATGACTAAGTTTCAGAAACTGAAGTATAGTGTATCTTTTCTAGCAACCTACTCTTGTATTTCTCCCGTTTTAGCTCTTTGGAAAGAAATAGCTAAACATTGTCATGAAGACATGTTAACCAGGTTAAAAAATATAACCTTGACATAGTGACTGCAGCAGAGCAGGGATGACTTGCTCCTTTCACTATATCTTGGTCTATGTAATTTGAGGTCATACACATTTTGTATAAAGATCTTGAAACAGAAATGAACGTCTGAATCTTGGCCAACTGTTTAGAGACTTACCGGCCTTTCCTGTAATGCCAAATGGCACAAAAAGAATGGCAAAGAAAGCACTTATGACAAACAAATACACCCCCAAACATGGCCAAAACGGTCCCCTTGGTGGGGGGCAGCGCATAATGCCTCCTAGTTGAAAACCACTTTCTTCAATGAATGAAATTTTACAACTCTACAAGTTGGGGGTTTCACCTCAGAGAGGTGCAGTGTCTTGCCAGAGACCACCCAGGTACTAAGAGTCAGGGTTCAGGCCCCTTCTGTAGCTCTGCAGCTGTGCCCTGGATTGTTTCAGAACATTCCTTGTGGCCTGCAGCAGGGGCGGACCTTCTAGGTTCTGTCTGGTGGACACAGTACAGTAGGCCTTCTTTTTCAGGGTGCAGAAGCCTTCTAGATCTGGCTGCTGCAAAATGAACAACACAGTCTCTGTTATAAAGAAAACCACAGCTTGAAAATAAAATAGTAAGGACATGGCTGATTCATCAGGGTGACTCATACCTAGGATCAAGGCGCCTCAGCTCAGCTCCCCATGGCCTGTTGTGGCTTGCGAAGGACCATAGCAACTTGAAAAGGCAGAACTTTCTCCTTGAAGGCTGGGGACAGATCCACCCAACTGGGCACTGGGTGAGCTACACGCAGCCAGCCATTGTGATATCATCATCAGGGATGCGGAATCAGATTTCAGATGGACAGCCTCGGAAGGCACTTGTAAGTTTCCGGTCGCGTCCTGGCCAGCTCAGTGCATCCCTCCATGAAGAGCTTACGGTTCTCAGGAGGAGTGGACAGTGACAGTGTGCATAGGAAGGCATGTCGGTGGTCATTTAGCAAGGTCAGAGCTGGTGGGGGAAATGGGTTTTCACATGCAGGCAGATACCAGTGATAATTATCCTGGAAAATGTGTCACATCACGCTGCAGAGTTCATCTCTTTACATATAAACTCTTGATGTCACCATGATTACATCAGGCCTCTGGGAGGTCACATGCATGGTCCTCTCTTATCTCTTGATAGATTACTCTATAGTTGTGCTCACGTCATTTTCTTGAGGATAAGAGGGTATAATGGTCTTGTTTCGTGTGCCTCACATTTCTGGTTGTGCAGTCAATCCCCCTGATCTGGCTCGCAGAGAGACTGAGTTTACAGAGACGTGGGTGAATCTCCACTACCCCCATTAGGGGTCTTTGTGCCCCTTGAGCATACGGTCGCCTGAATTCCATCCATTAGAAAAAAGAATGGGCCAATTAAGCCTGCCAGCCTAATTTTGTGCTTTCTAATTTTGCCCTTTAAATGCTTCTTAATTATCAGATGCAAAATACATTTTCAAATGCAGAGCCACTGACGGGTGTATTTTTAAACGTGCGGGGCTAAGACGGGAGTCAGTGAAGAAGTAGGCAATATTTTTAACTTGCATCATCGGGCAGGAAAAGGCCATTGTTTCTCTGATTCCCACCACTGCATTCGGAATGAAAATAACATTTATTCCATGTGTTACTGAAAGGCACGCTATTGTGTTGCTGTCACTGGAGATGCTGCTGGGTGACAGGTTCGTTGGGATGAGTTTGGACAAAGGAGGTGAGATCACAGCCTGGGACTCGTGGCTTCACGTTAAGGCATGGGGTACATGCCTCTGCAGAGGCCGGCAGAAGTCAGGGGTGATGCAGGTAGGAACTTGGAAGAGTTCTTGGTCACCACGTCACACAAGTCCTTTCTTCTCATTGTTATTTTTAATGCTTTTAATAGCTCTTAAAATTTTTGACAAAAGCATAGACCCAAATAGACAAAAGCCTTTGATTCGTGGAGCTTTTGGCCATAACTGTTTTTACTTGTCCCCAACCTCTCCTAGGAGGTATGTTAAAATTCTATTCAAAGTGAATGCTGAAAACAAAGTCATAATTACATATTATATTCCATTTAACATATCTTGCTTAGTGTGTACAGTCCATATAAACTGTATATCCCATATATTAATGTAGCATAATGCATTTCAGTGGGTCCAGCATCTAGAATAAGCACATAAAAGAGGTCAGCATCAGAGTCGGCTCCACGGAGTGGTTCCCTCTGCAAGTTTAAATTTGTTCATTTCATGAAGCCCTTTGTTTCACAGCTGGAGAATCTTCTCCCACTTCCCCTTTGGGAAAGAACAATGTAGTCTCTGCACATGAACCCACTGCTCTTTCTTGTACCCCGGGGTACATTCCAAAGGGGTGTCGACATCTCACCGCAGAGACTTAGACTGTAAGAAGGGCAACTTGCTCACAGGCCTCTATGCCGGCAGAGCTTTCTGGAAGCCACTGGATCCTGTCTGAAATCCCTTCTAATTAGGTACAATAAAACAGATCACACAAATGTTCACAGAAGCGTTATTCCCAATGGCCAAAAGGTGGAAACAATCAAAATGGTGAATGGATAAACACATTTATGTTATGGCCCATGATGGAATATTACTCAGGTGTAAAAAGGAACGATGTACTGATTAATGCTGCCTCAAAAACATGATACAAAATGAAAAAAAAAGCCACATTTTGTATGATTCTATTTCAAGATTGGTTAACTTGAGAATCTGTGTTTTTATTTATTCTTGTACTGCCTGATTCCGAAAAGGGTTTGGAGCAGCTCACAAAAATGCTCACACAAAGGGAGCCACAAAATAATGCCAAACTGACAATAGAATGGAGATTGGAGGAAGAAATAATGAATATTAGACTTGCCGTGGTGCATAACCTCACAACCTGCAACCTTCACATATCAACTAGGCAGGCTCACTTGGGACAGAAGAAAGAGCTCATGTGGCTGCAGCATTCTATCTAATTCTATTTATATGGAATGCCAGAACAGGCAAATTCATAGACAGAGAAAGTAGATTCGTAGTTCCATGGGCTGGGGGGAGGGGGTCATGGGGAGTTAATGGGGACAGGATTTCTTTTTAGGGTGTGATGAAGATTCTATGAAATTGGATGATCTTTTTGGGGTGTGATGAAGATTCTCTGAAATTAGATGGTGGTGATGGTTGCCTGGCCTTGGGACTATATTAAAACCATTAAATTGTACATTTTAAAGGGGTGAATTTAAGGGTATGTGAACTATATCTCTATAAAAATACTGGGTTACATTATAAAATTGAAAAAAAGAAAGAAAAATCAATGATCTCTTTACTTCTGTGTTTTCCCCTAGAAATGGAAACCAGAGGACCAGGTATGGTACCTTACACCTCTAACCCTAGTGCTTTGGGAGGCTGAGGCGGGTGGACCACAAGGTCAGGAGATTGAGACCATCCTGCCTAACACTGTGAAACACTGTCTCTACCAAAGATACAGAAAATTAGCCCGGTATGGTGCTGTGTGCCTGCAGTTCCAGTTACTTGGGATGCTGAGGCAGGAGAATTGTTTGAACCCGGGAGGCGGAGGTTGCAGTGAGCCGAGACTGCATCACTGCACTCCAGCCTGGGTGGGAGAGCGAGACTCCACTTCAAAAAAAAAAAAAGGAAACCAAATATTTGTTTCAATATTGATTTATTGATGCTTTAGTGATGCTTGGTTTCTTTTAAGGACACAAAGTTTCTGTGGATAAGTCATCAGCACTATGGGGTGAGGAATTCCCCTGTGAAGATAGCACAGGCGATTGTCTAGGCCTGAGAAAGGAAAGGCTCCTGTTGAGCTTGCAAAGGTCAATGTAAGAAAATCAATGGGAGCAGACACACATTACCCTTGGAGCCAGACAACCTGGGCTCACATCCTGGCCGTGCTGGTAAGAGCTCTGTGACCTTAGCCAGATTGCTTAAAGTCTCTGTGCTATATTCCATTGTAGACAGACACTTGTCTGGACTGAAAACTCCTGGAGGGCAAGACCAAGTTCAAGTCTTTTCTCCCAAGGGTTCTTTGCAAAGGGTGAGCACACCAGGAGCACTGCTGATTGTTTGGTGAATGGCTGAAAGGGTCAGAAAGTGGTGTTGGAGACAAAGGGCAGAATGCGAGGGCGAGTCGCCTGTCTGGACAGGACCTCTGGGAAGACCGCATCACAGGCAGGGACCGAGGTCATTCCGTCCCAAGATGCAAAGGTAGCAGACCTTCTACTCATATGATTTGTGACTTCTGACATTTAATTTACTGTAATTTTTATTTGCTTTGCCTGAAGGAGTTCATTCTCAGATGATTCTTTAGTAGACATGCCACTGCACAGAGCACCCATGCCCTGACCGGCGGCGTGTGGACCAATGGGAATCGGGAATGCGCTACCTTACCCGGCAGGGTGTTGTGTAAGGCAAGTGTGAGGCAGCTCATCAACCCCATTGTTTAACACCGGGCTGGCTAGATGCATTTATGGGACCAGCACAGCCTCGGGCGGCATTCGCCTTTGTGAAATCTGGTAGAAGCTTAGAGCTTCCATCAGCAACTCTATAGTAAACCTTACAAGCAGCATCCACAGTAAACAGTAACAAAAGACATCACAGCAGTGACCACACCCTCCTCTATCATCCTGGCAGATGAACACACTGAGGCTCAGAAAGGGGGCTGATCAATCCCATATCATAGAGGAGCTGGTGGTAGAAAGGTGCCTCGTACTCCACTCTCTTGGCTTTCAAACCAATGCTCTTACATAATTCCCAGTGAAGAGGCAGGGAATATCCTCATTCACTCATTGATTCATTGAATCATGCATTTAATTAGTCATCCAATTGATCACTCATCCTTTCTTTTCTCTCCAGCCCTATCTTGTCCCCCTGCTCCTCCCTGCCCTGACACACTGCTGCTCTTTCGTGTTCCAGTAGGTGCCATGGCTTCCCCTACCACAGGATCTTTGCATGTGCTATTCTTTTTTTCCTGGAACACACTCCTCTCCCCTGCTTGCCCAGGTTTTTCCTACTGGCTCTTTTCCTCTGCTCAGGGGAGTCTTCCCTAGCCTGCTTGGCTCATATCCCGATATTCTGTACTCTCAGCTCATCATCTACCTCCCTCAGCACGACTCAATTACAATCCACCTCACCGATTAGATTGTTGAGCAAGTTGAATGAGAACAGGTACTGAATATGTGTTCAATTAATATTTTTGAACGAATCAGCAGATGACTGAACAAATGTGTTTAAAAACTGACAACACACAGGTACTGGGAACAGAAAATTAAAATGAGAACAGAATGAACCGGTAAGAGAGCAAGAGATAAGATGCATGTGTAGTTATAATTCAACTTAGAAAGCGATTTCCACTATAAGAAAGTCAAAATCCACACTGTGGATTTTGGAGCTAGAGGCTCACGTCTGGGGTTGTGGGGGAGGGCCTGGCTCTGGATAGCTTCCCAGAGGAAGTCGGCTTTTAATCTATATTTATCCTAGGGAACCTCACAATCTAGGAGACAGGATACGGCAAACACCAGAGCCAGAGAAGCGCTGTGAGGCCTGGTAGGCTGGCACAGACTGTGCCCAATATGTGTCTCTACCAGACAACATTTGGGGCCCAGGCCAAAGTCTGTCCTAGGGAGCTATCAAGCCTGTGTGGGATGGCACTTCAGGCAGCCAAACCAGCAGGTGGGGCAGCGGTTCCTACTCCCTTGCCATGTAAATCTGGAGGGGCCCAGGTTTTCTTACATGCTGAGGTCCAGCATCTCTCTGGGGTGGGGTAGGGTAGGTCCCACAATCCCCTGACTATCTGGATGGCAAAGAACTTGGCACAACCCTAGGGAGGCCTGACATCCAGTAAATCAACTGGTTTGACAAATGATTAAACCATCTTAACACAATGGAAGGCATTAGTAGGACACTCTTACTTGTCCATAGCATTAAGGTTCACAGAAAGAGTGAAGAATCACAGCACCCTGGAAGTATGCAGCATCTCTCATATACAATTAATCTAGGCATTTCTCCTGTAATATATTTTGTTCAATGTGGTTGTTTATTTATTTAAGACAAGGTCTCACTCTGTTGCCTAGGCTAGAGTGACGTGGCGTGATCATGGTTCACTGCAGCCTTGACCTTCTGGGCTCACATGATCCTCCTGCCTCCGCCTCCCAAGTAGCTATGACTGCAGGTGCTTGCCACTATGTCTAATTTTTTTTTTTTTTGTAGAGATGTGGTCCCACTATGTTGCTCAGGCTGGTCTTGAACTCCTGGGCTCAAGTGATCCTCCTACCTTAGCCTCCCAAAGTGCTGGAATTTTAGGTGCGAACCACCAGACCTGGCCTCAGTCACTCTATTTATGCTTAGAGACCTCTGACGGTAGGAGGTCTCTAAGCATAATTATTAACCCATTGCAGATAGAAAGCTTCCAAATTTCAGAAATTTATTTCTTCACTTCCTTCTGATTCTGTCCTTATCACGGAATGTACTATTAAGGCAGTTTGGCAATTCCTCTCATACTAGATCCGACTTTAAGGCTGGGCCGATCATGGAGGAAGACAAGATGATCACCTCTGTCGCACTGGAACATCAACTTCTGTTAACACGTCTTGAATCTGTATTAACTTCTTCATCGGCCAGACATCCCCATTGCTTTCTGTTGACCATTCTTGCTGACTAGGACACTGCTGGCTTTCCTTTTTTCATGTATGTTCTTGCTTAGTCTTTTTTTTTTCTCCAGTCTACTTCGTGTTTTTAGTTTCTTTTTCTAAATCAAAGTGGAGGTGTTTTGAATGTATTACTGCATCAGTTTTAATGAGATGCTGCCATTATTGCAGCCTGATAAGTAGTATCAGACCCTGGTCCTTTCATCACTTTGATTTCCTCATGGTGTTCCTGCCATCCATGACATCTGTCTACTGGACACCACACTGCCATCTTGGGGATCATGTTTCAACATAACTTTGGGTGGGGACCAATCATATTCAAACCACAGCAATGGATAACGTTTCAGCTCTTTGGGGAATTGTGAAATTTGAGGTGGATTAATGTAGGAACCAGACAAGTAACTGAAGCCCCATATGGAGAACTCACTCCTTGGGATAACCCAGAGTCACTTTTCATGAGAAATTCTGCCTGGCGTGGTAATGGACTCATCGAAGAACTAGCCAAGGATGAGTGCATTTTCTCCATTTGCTCCAGATGCCCACACCAGGTCTTTGGTGTAACTGTGAAATGCACGGGAGGGGTGTTTCAGACTCCTGTCTTCTTTCCCCCCAAAGTCAACCAGACGGTGGGTTCAAAAGTCTACCCTAACTTCGGGGTCTACACAAGAGAAGCTCTTCAAGAGCCCTTGGAAGGAAGCCAAAGGGGCTCTTTCCTGCCTACATCTATGCAAATTGGTGGTTTGCCCTCCAAACATGCATGTTTATCTCAGGTTCCTTTTTCAGCTGATTGAGAGATTGGAAGAAGAGAAGTGGTGACCCCATCTGCATTCTGCGCCTTTGAACTGCTTTGCTCCTTCAAAACCTGGGATTTCGACTGCATCACCTCTTTTTAGTGGAGAAACCCAAAGGGACTGGTCTGCTCTGCTTTTGACACAATCCTGAGAATGCACTCCCCTCACCCTATTCCCAGACATTTCTTTGCACTGAAGTTGACTTCCAGTCACCAACTCAGGTTCTCTTAGAAGTAAAAAGCAGAGGCCACTCTCCTCAACTCCTCTGGAAACCGAAACACACAGCTAAATACATTGCTGCTCACTTGCGTTTTATCCCTGCCATCCAAGGTAGGGAGCACAGGGTCAGAGTGGTAACATCTGCAAGGTCTGGGTGAACACCAGGTACAACTTTTTTGTTATAGACAAGAAACTGGGTGCAGAAGAGAATAAGGAATTTGCTTCGAATAACCTAGATGGCCACTAAAAGGGCATGTTTTGAAGGTTGCAGACTCCTAAGAGTTGGAACCCATTCCGAAGCTGAGAAAGCTTGCTGCATTAGCCAGACGATTGTGCAGCTGCTGCAGGGCTTTCTAGCTTTTTCAGGCACTTTACATACGTTATCTCCAACTTCACAAAAATATCTAACGCCACAGTGGTTTCTTTTTCTCGCTCTTTTTTTTTTTTTTAAAGACGTTACTGACCTAGTTAAAGAATCTGATGAAATCTAAAATGTTTTCCCTCATACAAATTCATATATATCGACAATTAACATTCAATTTTAAGGGCGCCTTAAGGATTCATGGACTCTAGGCTACAAGCCCCTACTTTAAGTTCAGTATTATTATTTTCCATATAGAAAATGAGCAAACTGAGGCGCAGAGCAGTTACACGGTATGCCTATGCACAGGATGGCAACGTGTGCTCTAAAACAGATTGACTGGCTTCCGAATCACAATTGGTTTCTTCCCCAGAATACACTGAGATGCAATGCCACAAATTCCAGAAGGCAAACATTCACTCATTCTTTACTCGACTAAAACAGTTTTTAAAAAAACATTTACTAGCATTGTATAAGAGACAATCCTTTAAAGCTTACAAAATGTCTTGTACAGCTGATAGCCAGGTTACCTCTCTTCAAGAGAGAGCTTTAAACTGGGAGCTTCTGACCTGTCTTCCCACAATCTGTCCCTTCAGTAAAAGTGGACACATAGGAGTCCTTAGTGAAAGAGATAGGGGTGGGTGCCGTACCAAGGACTTTATTGTCTGAAAAGAAGTAGCCAAAGAACAAAATCAGCCAACACCCGAAAGCATCCCTCCTAAGCTGCCATGCAAGGAGTTGGAATCACAGGGGGTGATTCACAACTGGTATTTTTAAGAGTAAAAACTAGGTTTTGTCTCAGAGTAGTGTCACGGTTAAACACTATCCCCCTCCTACCTTAGTGAGAGGTGATGGACCTGGGGACCACATCTTACCTCGTTGATCCTCTCCTGCTACTCTCTGGGGTATCCAAGTGACATGTGGTTGAAGTGAAGGGCAAAGAGCTAGCAGTGGGATTGGAGGTAATCACGAGGGGCCTGAGTCTGGTAAGAGAGAGACTGTCTAGAATAGAGCAAGTAGCTGAGCCTGGTTTGCGAGGGTGATGGGAGGGGATGGGCAGATTCCTCTCCTCACTCCATATGCTGCCCTCTGGCCAGTCTTGATAGCAGCTTTGGCTTCTGCATATGATACAATTTTCCTGATTTCTGACAACCAGGGTTTTCTCTTTCTTCTGAGTCACTGAGTTTCTTTTTTGGTTCTCTGCTTTGGCCCTCAGATGACCTCTAATTTAGAGCTCCTATATCTAGAGAGAATAAAACTCTAGTTTACTCTAGGTTAGCTTAGCTCTGCCCTAGTATTCATGAAAATAAACCTTAGGAAATCATCCACCTGGTGAAATACCATAAGGAGTCGTGGGATGGTATGGAGCATGGTGGGTGTAGGTACCAGGGCACGCTAGGACAATTAACTGATAATGTCCAAGCAAGGGGACTGTAAGGGTGAAGAATTGGATTGTCGCAATAGTAATAGCAGTTCTGGTCATTAATTTTTAATGGCAAAAACAGCAATTACTTTTGTGCCAATGTAATAATTTCCAGCATTTCCATTCTAAGGGGTCACTCAATGAGGCTCCAACCTACTTGCACATTAAGGACTTTGTGTTCTTGTCCTTCCTCGGCTACTACATCGGTGTGATATTGAACATGTCACTTCTCCATTTGGGGACTCAGTTTCTTCTTCTATACAATGAGTGGGCCCTTATGATTTACTCAGGCTTCTTTCCACCCTAAAAATCTATGCTTCTCTTTGTGTGAGACTTGAGAGACAAAGCATCCCAATGGCTTTCTTAGTTTGAGGTATAATTTGCACACAATGCCACGCTCTTCAGCGTGCTGTTGACTCAAATTTCGACAAACACATATACTTGCGTAACCTCATTTACCAAACAGGACACAGAATGTTTCCCTCACCACAAAACGTTCCCTCATGCCAATTTCCAGTCAGTTCTCCACCCCAGAAGCAACCACTGAATTGATTTCTATCACTGTAGGCAAGTCTTCTACAGAATTCCAAAATCTTATACCATGACACTGTATACTATATTCTTCTGTGCTGCCTGATTCTTTCACTCAATATATTATTTCTAAGATTCACAAGTGTGGTTTTATGTATATACTTTATTCCTTTTTGCAGAGTCACATGCCATTATATGAATATATCACAGTTTATCTATTTTTCTGTTGATGAACATTTGTTCTCTTTCCAGTGCTGGGTGGTGGCAAGGCTCTCTCACCAAAGCCTTGGCCAGAAAAGCACACTCCACTTCTGAAGGAGGAAGGCCTGGGTCTTCTTTGAGGCATACCTCACAATGCCCAATCTGAGCTTTATGTTCTTCTGTGAGGTCAATGTTTTCCTAGGCCCCTGGAAGAGTCACATTTTTTGAAGCACGGTGAAGAGCCCCTCATGAATGGGGAAGGGCTAGATTAGGTTTCTTTCTCTGTCCTGGCTGGAGTCACCCCAGTGGAAAAACCTAACAGAGTGGGCCTATCAGAAAGAAAGTTACATTCTCTCCCTGTTTGCATGCCAGCAGAATGGTGAGTAGACGCATCCTCCCATTCCTTCATAACCATCTTTATGTAGTACATGTACAAAATGCTGGTGATACAGAGATGAAAGTTGTGGCCCTTGAATTTAAAGTTGAGTCATACAGAAAGGTAAAATGATTATTGGAATACAGTGAAAGAAAGTACTAAAACATTGTATTAGTTCATTTTAACACTGCTATAAGGAAATACCCAAGACTGCGTAATTTATAAAGGAAAGAGGTTTAATTGACTCACAGTTCCGCTTGGCTGGGGAGGCCTCAGGAAACTTACCATCATGGTGGAAGGGGAAGCAAACACATACTTCTTCACATGGTGGCAGGTGAGAGAACAGCATGGGGGAACCACCCCCATGATCTAGTCACCTCCCATGAGGTTCCTCCCCTAATACATGGGGATTCCAATTTGGATTACAAAAATTAAAGATGAGATTTGGGTGGGGACACAGAGCCAGACCATATCACATATACTTGGAACTTGGGCAGGTACACCTAATCTAACTTGTAAGTATCAGGGAATAATTATCTGAATAAATTCTTCTTAAACTTAGATGAGAAGATGGGATGGGTTAGCTAGTAAAGGGAGAAGTACATGCCTAGTCTTGGAAAGAAAATAAATTCATGCATTTTCCAGGGTATGAGCTAGAGTGCTTCTCTGGGGCTAGAACATAGACTGTGAGGGGGCTGCAGAAGTTTGCAAATCCTGATCCTTTGGAACCACTGAGCTGGGTAGTCACACTTGTCTTGTCCGTTTCCCTGAGTTTCTTTCTGAATAGCTGTGTATGTGCTACGATAGAGCTCAGTGTGTGTGTTTTGATTCTATAAATCCTGCAGCTGCAGGCTCTAGCAGCTACAGAGTGAGTATCTGTTCTGGGTGAGTGCAGTCCATTAACTTTTGCTCCCCACAGCTCATGTTAAAGGTCTATTTTCTGCTGCTGGACATAACCTCGTAGCTTTTTCTTTTTGTGCAAAGTTTAGACTCACCTCTGAGGAGGAAGAGTAAAGCAAAAGACAAGGAGTCACAGAGAAAGTCTAACAAAATTATCTGGGTTGCTACAAGGTTAGGGAATGGGGGCAAGGATATTCTATTAGAAGTTTTGGTCTTCATGTTGGAGGTGTCCACCAAGCCAGTTCTCATTCATGAGAGTAAGCAGAAAAGACTCCATGGACTAAAACGTTGAGGGTCTTATGAACTTAGAGACTAGGGATTTGAACTATTAAATCTTTAAACTTCCATGAAAATACCATGTCAAAAAAGCTTCTATCCAGGCTAATCAGGGGTTAGCTCAAAAAGCTAGTCTGTTACAGGTAGATCAGTGGTAAAGCAAACTTCAAATGAAACTTTCATACATTATTATTAACAACAAGGCAGAATCTCAACACATGCAGGTAAAAGGTAGCTTATTAAAAAGAAGGTGTTTGGTGCAACCTCCCACACTGACTCAGCTATCTGGAGACCATAGCACCTGGAGGCTGGAAGAAAGCAGGTAGTGCTGTGGGAGACAAAGTCTGACTGTACAGCCCTGGTTCCTCTCAGGATAAGGGTCATGTATGGCTATGGAGCTAGATTATGACCATCTGGTTGCAAGAGTTGAGAGCAAAGCCTCTGTTTTAATTCATGAAGTTCTGGACTACCAAGGGAACAGTGAAGAAGTGGGACTGCAGGAGTGGACAGGAAATCAAGGTTCTAGAAGACAGAAACAGTATATTCCTTTTTAATAGCTCTACTTCTCCATCCTTCTAAAAGTCTGCTCTTCAATGGAATGGTCTCACGACCATCTTATGTACCTAGAGTCATATTACAAGAGTTACTACAGTTGTCTCTCTCCTTCCTTCTTTATATCTAACCAATTCCCAACATTCCCAATTCTTGCTGATTCAACCTTATAAGTAGTTCATGAATTCACTTAGTCTCAGTTATAGCGGCCACAACTCCAGCCCTTACTCTGTTGCCTGGATCATTCAGTGCTTCTCTAAATAGACTTCCTGTCTCCAATTTTGGACCCTTCCAGGCTAACTCATGATCTAGAGTCAGATACTGTTTTAGAATTTGAATCCATCCAGTTCTGCCTCAACATGACATAAACCCCTGATTTGCACAGAGGATCCAGGCAAACTTCCATAGCTGCCATCCTAATGGACCTCCCTGATGGAACCTGGCTCACTGCTTCAGTTGCCTCAGCCACAGCTCCCCACCTTTCATGGCTTCTACACCACACCAGCTGCCAGCTGTTCCTCACAGACACCTCATTTGCGGAGCTGGGGGAACCACCGAGTCTAATTCATCTTCGCGTTCTCATCATCTATCCTAGTCCCAGTGATGGGGTCAGCATCCAATAATAGCTCTCGAATGAGGGAGTGACTGTGTGTGGAACCCACACAGTTTATCCTCAACCTAAACCCATGCGGTTGTTAAAAGACTTTACAGACAGGAGTTCCAGTTCCCTCCCCATTACTTTCCAGTGATGTGACCACCTTCTCAGCCTCAGTATCCTCATGTGTAAAATGGTGACAATAATTGGATTATGAGAATGACACAAGAAAATGCCTGCCAGCTATCGCCATGGTGCTTCGCATATACCCAGTAAGCAGCCGAACTACTGTCATTATTATGATCATGATCATTATTATTAGTAGTGATAAACAATTATTAACAGCACTACTCCCCCTTCAGTTTTCTTATGGGAGCTTTTCACGCCTGTTTTTGGCATTTTCTTCATCTTGGTATCACGGAGTTGAGTGGGGACAGCCCAATTCCCCATCATCAAACAAAAGAAAGGTACTACTCCCTGAGATCACATCTACATCTGTCACTATGGAAGGGTGTGACTGATCACAGGTGTTTTAAGGGTGTGTGGAATCCAGAGGAAGAAGAGCAAAATACACATACTAATAAATACATAATGTATACTGTATGCTCCGTGTGTGTGTTTTCTGAATGTGTTACATCTAAGCTAAAAAAAAGTCTGGCTTTGGATGCTGGTTTAAATTGGGGCTATGACCTCATTATCTAGGGTTGCAGGCTCCAAAATAAACCTTACTCCTCAATTTAGTGAAATTCAAGAAACAATTATGTGTAAGAATCTCAGGAAGATCTCATTCTATTTCTACATATTTCCACATCCAAAATAAACACAGTAATGCCTATTAACATCCCAGGTGTCCACCGGTGTAGGGGACATTGGAAATTCAGAAGTTACTGTTGGCAGTTTCTATCAAGGCCAACTATACTTAACTTGTCAGAAGAGGTTGACAGATTTACCCAATTTAAATCCCCTTCATGGCCTTCTGGTCTACTGTTGTTCTCTGACCTACCGCAAACCAAAACAGTCATTTCATTTGTCAAATTCATGTTTGGCTGTTGTGCAAGAAGAGCCCACATAATACAGCCAGGATCTCAAGAAATGATTATAGCAAATCCCCTGTTACTGTTGGTTGTCTCTTGTTTTTGCTCAAAGCCTATCTCAAACTTCTTCCCTATCTTTCCTTTTAAGCTTTCACAGTGTCTGATCTAAAATAAGAGGAGTAATTCTGGGTGTATGAAATGATACATGGGGGTTGGTTCAATTTTTTTTTAAAGGAAGGAATAATCGTGGGATTCAACTTGTTGCCAGGGATTATGCTAGATATCTACTACATTGTAGGGGTCTCACTTTATCATCACGGTAACTCTGGAAGAATTGTATGTCCATGGAGAAACTGAGGTACAGAGAAATTATTTAGTTTGATTAATATCACACAAATAGTGAACAGTGGAGATGGAATTAAAAACATTTCAGAGCTTAATCCAAATTCCACACATTGCATTACCCTGCATTTAAAAAAAAAATTTCCAGAGATTTTGCTTCCTAGTCACAACTCTGAGTTTTTTCCACAGTGGAGAATATGGTCAGGGAAGAAGTTACAGCGGTAAACAGGAAGGAAGTAGGAAGCACTTCCTGTCTCTCCATAGGTTGAGAAGACATATTGGTGGGTTAGAAATTAAACAATATCTGCTCCTCATCTAAGAGAAGAGGTCTGGGATAAAATTAGAGAAAGCGGCCTGTAGACATTTCCTTTTAGGGTTGTAAAATTGAATGTTCTTTATCTTAAAAATACAAAATCAATTCAAGTACAGCATAGAAGGTAAAATGTCTTTCCAAGTGCACCCAGAGATTATTGAAAGAGGAGAATCCTCTTAAAATCATCACATTTTGCCATTTTGATAGACTCTGAACTTCCAAAGTACCCTTGTTTGCCACAGATATGGTACCCCAAGATTTCTTCTGGGAACATGAAGAATCTCCCTTGAGTTTCAAGTTTGCTACTGCCAAATCTTGTCCCTTCTCACCCAGAAAAGATCTATCCCCTTTGGGATTGGTATGGATGCTTCTTTGCTAAGAACTGAGGAGAGACTTGAATAGTTCCAGAATCCAGCATAGCTACAAATTAATTGCATTTAATTACACAAGGCTAGATCATCAAATACCTTCTAGGTGGTTTGTGCTTTCTTTTGGGTACCAATGTATAATTTGAAGCATAAACAATACGAATTTTCCTTTTGGAAATATTAACTAGTGCAGTGTTCTACCTAATGGAAGTTATTATTATACTCTTGGTGAAATTAAGTTTTTCTATCTGCATTGAAGTTGTAGGTAACCAAAGAATCATTCTTGGATTCGTAGGTCTTTTGCCCCAAGAAATCTGGATAGTCAAACCATGAGTACAGCCACAAGTTCTAAAGTGTTCAACAATATATATGTATATAAAGCAGCATTTCTTCCTCCCATTGGAGAAGACAAAATAATTGTCTAGACTCAGACCCTTTTTCTCAAAGTCATTTTGATGTTTACTCTATTTACAGATTGGTGGTTGAGAACTGCCCTTCTCCATCAAGGTAGCCCAGGCTCAGTATAACTTACAAACAGTGTAATTTAAGGACTGCAACATCTCCAAATCTATAAAGAGGGTGGCTGAGCTGAACAAATAGTGTGGTTTAATGGAAGACTATGGGTTCTCTAACTCACTTGCCAATATTTGTTGATGGGCTTTGGGTGGAATCCAGCATGTCCCTAATCTCACATTATTCTTTTATAAACTTAGAGGATTGACATACTTAATTTCTAAGACTCAATTAGGGCTAAGGTTATGCATCCATGGCAAAGTATAGAAGAACTCAGAATTGTTCCAGATATAATGGGCTTGGAGTAATGGACCACCAGGGCAGGAGGTAACCATTAAAGAAGAACATCATATAGTGTGAGGAGTCAACATTTGGCCTTAGGAAGCCTTTGGTTCAAGTTTTGTCTCTGCCACCCACAGATTTTGTAACCTTGAACAAGGTACTGCACCTCTCTAAGCCTCCAGTTCTGTGATAAATGTAAAGCACTTGGTGCAGTTTTGAGGCAGAATGAGCTCTTATTAATCGCTAAATCTAAATCAAAATTAAAAAGAAAAACTGGCATGTTTTTCTTTTAAAAAAAATAAAAAATATATAATTTTTCCTTGTAGCTAATGAGCAATTGTCAAAAGCCTGAAACTTTTATCGTTAAATAAAATCACTAAATGTACTTTATGTTTAGAAAATATGTGGTTATGGTATTTCAAACAGAGTTTGTTTCTTATGAATGTGAAGAAAGATAGCTCTGTATTTATGAGAAATGCTTTTGATTTTGTGCTTTCAAACTGAAATGATAAGTTTTACCTGGGAAGCCGCTATTTAAAAAAAAAAAAGAAAAACTGGCACATATCTTATCCCAGGTGTTTGTCTTCTGAGGTCATTTCCTTGGGTCTGTTTATTCTTATGTCCCCTTCCTCTGACTCTTCTTTAACTTTTTTTCTGCTAAACCTCTTAGATCTCTGCCTTTTGTCAACAAAGCAGTGCCATGTATTTGCTAAGTCTTCAAAGTAGGACTAAGTTCCACATGAGCTCTATCTCGATAGTCCATGGACTTCAGAGTGTGTCTCTCACTGGAAATTAATAGGGGCACTTGTTCATTATTATTGTCTTCAAGCTGGTCTCCCCACTGCTTGTACCCATACCTTCCAGTCTATTCTACACACTGTAACCAGATGATCAGATCCCTTCATAGGGCAGATTCCTTAAAAGCTTCCCACTGATTTTATTTACTGATCAAGTGAAAATTCTTAACATAACCCTACTTATTACAGAGCTTGCTAGTTTCATCAGACTCACTCTGTATCTCTGCTTTCCTCAGTGATGAGTTTTCTCATGGCATCTTAAATATTAGCACCCTCCAAGTATAGTATATTTGTATTCACCATTCAAAGCCCAGCTCAAAGGTTACTTCCTCCAGGAAGCACTCCTTGATCTCTATTCTGACTCCATTCATCCAAGACAAGATCACGTCTTCTTGGTACATGTTCACAGAAGAAGCCTATGCTGTCCAATTCTTTTTATTTTGAACAATGATTACAATTAAAATTTAGCAATTAGGACTGGCACAGGCTCACACCTCAGCACTTTACAAGGCTGAGGCAGGCTGATCTCTCTGAGCTCAGGAGTTCAAGACCAGCCTGGGCAACATGGCAAAACCCTGTCTTTAAAAAATTACCTGGGCATTGGTGGCATGCACCTGTAGTCCCAGCTACTTGGGAGACTGGGGCTGGAGAATTGCTTGAGCCCAAGAAGCAGAATTTGCAGTGAGTAGAGATCAGGCCACTGTACTACAACCTGAGTGACAGAGTGAGACCACGTCTCAAAAACAAAAACCAAAAAGAACAATTATTGGTACAACTCATAAGGTGATGTTTATTCTCTCTTCCTCCACATGTAACCTCCAGGTCTAGGTTGTGACTGTGACTGTCTTTTCCACCTTTACATTCACACTGTACAATATAGTGCCTGGCACATAGTACGTGTTCAATAATATTTAATGAATAAATAGCTGGATCTTTGCATGACAATATATACCTCTAAAATGAAGGAAGTTCATTCTGGAATTGTAAGATGTGGAGTTAAATGCTCATAAATTATTTAAAATTAGATATTTGACAGGAACAAAATGATCCTGAGATCCTGAGAGGCTCCAGGATGTACAGTTGTTGAAATGTCACCTTTAAGTTGTGGGTATTGATTTACAGTTTGCATTCTTGAGTACATAGAATTCTGTACTAGCAGGGGAAAAAATCAAATTTCTGCATCTCAGTGAAGGAGAAGTCTAAGTCACATTTGGTATCATCTGTCGGAAGGTTGTGGCGTGTGTGTGTGTGTGTGTGTGTGTGTGTGTGTGTGTGTGTGTGTATTTATGGATTTTACACTGGCATTCTTGGTGGTAAGAAGAAAAAAGACTTAAGCCATATATTTTTAAATCAGAGATTACTTTTGCCTATTTCAAAACTTCAGTTGAATGGGATCATACAGGAGTACTACTTCATAGCTTCTTCTGTATGTTATGGATTCGTGTGTTGTGTGTTTCATAGTTTGTTACATGTTATTGTTACATGGTATTCCATTGGTGGCATGCACCTGTAGTCCTAGCTACTTGGGAGACTGGGGCTGGAGAATCGCTTGAGCCCAAGAAGCAGAATTTGCAGTGAGTAGAGATCAGGCCACTCTACTACAACCTGAGTGACAGAGTGAGACCACGTCTCAAAAACAAAAACCAAAAAGAACAATTATTGGTACAACTCATAAGGTGATGTTTATTCTCTCTTCCTCCACATGTAACCTCCAGGTCTAGGTTGTTATGGATTCGTGTGTAGTTCACCTTACAGTATATACAGTATGTATATGTCACTAATTGTTTATTCATTTCCTTTTGATGGACATCTGAACTCGGAATAGTTATTTATTATTGTTAGTGAAGCTTCTATAGATATTCTTGTACAAGTCTTTTTATGTACATATACTTTCATCTCTTTTGGGTACACACTAAGAGTGGTATTGCTGGGTCATGGTGTAGGCGTATGTTTACTTTTATGATATTGCTGGACTGGTTTCCAACTGATCCTACCATTTTGCACTCCATCCAGGCCCACATCATCTGGTGTTGTCAATCACTTTTGTTTTAGCCATTCTAGTCGGGGCATGATACTATCTCATGGTTTTATTTCTATTTTCCTGATGACTAATGTTGAACACTTTTTTGTGTGCTTTTGACCATTGGAGTATTTTTTAAATTAAGCTCCAGTTTGAGCTCTCTGTTCATTAAAAAAAACTGAGTCATTTATCTTTCAAATATTGAGGTTTAAGGGCTGTTTATATTTTTTGGGTATCAGTCTTTTCTTTGTGTGTGTGACAGAGTCTCATCCTGTTCCCCAGGCTAGAATGCAGTGGCACGATCTTGGCTCACTGCAATCTCTGCCTCTTGGAGTCAAGCGATTCTCCTGCCTCAGCCTCCTGAGTAGCTGGGATTACAGGCACCCGCCACCATGCCTGGTTAATTTTTATATTTTTCATAGAGACAGGGTTTCATCATATTGGCCAGGGTGGTCTTGAACTCCTGACCTCAGTTGATCTGCCCATCTAGGGCTCCCAAACTGCTGGGATTACAGGCATGAGCCACCATGCCTTGCCAAGTTTCAGTCTTTCTCTAAGCTTATGTCTTGATATGCACTTTATAATGTTGCATTTTGAAAGGCAGGTATGCTTAATTTTAATGAAGTTCATTTTTGCCAAGTTTTTTTTCCTTTATGGTTGGTAATTTTTGTGGCCGAAGAAACTTTTGATCACTTTAATGTTGTGAAAAAATTATCTGAGTTTCAGTATAGAAGATTTTTAGTTTTATCTTTTATAGTGAGGTCCATGGACCATCTGAAATTAATTTTTGTATATGGTGTGAGATGTAAGTCAAATTTCATTTTTTTATAGATAAATACATTCCTTTCCCCAATAAATTGCTTTGGTCCCATTGTCGAAAAATCAATTAACCATTTAAGTCTGGGTTTATTTCTGAATTTTCTATTCTGCTATATTGATATATTTTTCAAATGTTACACTAACATGACACACTATTGTAATTACCATTTCTACTTTCTACTGTCATAAAATCAAATAATATAATTCCTTCAGTTTTGAATCTCTTCCTTTTCAAAATTGTTCTGGCTATTTAAAGTCTCTTGTGGTGGGGTATGGTGGATCACGCTTGTAATCCCAGCACTTTGGGAGGCTGAGACAGGTGTATCATTTGAGATCAGGAGCTCAAGACCAGCCTGGCCAACATGGTGAAAATGCCTCTCTACTAAAAATACAAAAATTAGCTGTGTGTGGTGGGATGCATCTGTATGCCCAGGTATTAGAGAGGCTGAGGCAGGAGAATTGCCTGAACCTGGGAGGTGGAGGTAGCAGTGAGCTGAGATGATGCCACTCCACTCCAGCCAGCCTGGGGGTTGGAGTAAGACTCTGTCTCAAAAAAAAAAAAAAAAAAAAAAAATTTTAAGAAGTATTTTGCATTTTCACATACACTTTAAAGTCTAGTTGTCAATTTCTACAAAAGTGCCAGCTAGAATTTGGATTGAGGTTGAACTGCATTTAGAAAACAATTTTAAAAGAATTAGCATCCTAACTGTATTTTTACAATCCAAAATGATTTACTCTTCACTTATTTAGATTTTTACTTCTCTCTATAAAGTTTTGTAGTTTTTTTTTAACACACAAGCTTAGTACATATTTAAATAAATGTATTTCTCAATATTTTCTATTCTGATGTTATCTATATTTTTGCCTGTTACTTAACATTTTTAAAAAAATGTTACTTTAAGACTGACTTCTGTAAATATATGGCAAGACAATTTATTTTTCTATATTGACTTTATCCTGTGACCTCAATAAATTTATTTATTCATTCTGGTAGCACTTTGTTACATTTTTTATGATTTTCTACATACCTGATGATGTCATCAGCTAATAAAGGTAGTGCTATCTCTTCCCTACTAATATATCTGGCTTTTATTTTTCTTGCCTTATTGCACTGCCTAGGACCTCCAGTAAAATGGTGAATAAAATTTATGAGGAAAGACATCTGTACCTGATTCCTGATCTTAGGAATAAAGTGTTTATTCCTTTATCTTAAGTATGATGTTAGCCATAGGTTTTCTATAGATTCCTTTTTTGAGATTGAAAATGTTTCCTTAAACTCCTAGCGTGCTAAGAATTTTATCATGAACAGTTTCTAAGCATTGTCAAACTGTGCATTCACTGAGATAATTATATAACTTTTATCTTATATTCTGGTAATGTGGTGTATTGTTGTATTTTCAAGTATTAAACCTATCTTACATTCTTAAAACAAAACCCACTTGATCATGACATATTATCCTCTTTTTTTGACAAAATATTGCCAAGTTTCATCTCCTCATATTCTCTTAAAAGTTTTTATGTTTTGACCTACATTAATGAGGATTTTTTTTCTTGTAATGTCTTTGTATGGTTTTGCTACCAGGTTTATGCTGTCTTCATAAAATGAGGTAAAAATTGTTCCTTTTTCCTCTGTTTTCTGAAAAAAATTTGTGTAGGAGTAGCGTTATTTCTTCCTTACAAGCCTAACAAAATTGACCCAGGAAGCCATTTGAGCCTGAATTTTCTTTTGTGATAAGCTGTCAATAAAGTAAAATTCTTTTATAGATGTGGAATATGTGAAACTTTTATTTATTCTATCAGTTTTAATAATTTGTATATTTTAAGAAATAGATCTTGCTATAGGTAGAAAGCTCTTTACAATATTCCTTTATTAACTTTTTAATGTTTGTAGTGTTTTCATTGTTAGTAAATGATTCCTCTTTTTCTTGGCTAGTGTAACTAGGGGTTTATGAATTTTATTAATATTTTCATGGAACCAATCTTTTGTTTCCTCATTTTTTCTCTGATAATCTGTTTTCTTTTTCATTTATTTCCACTCTATTATAGCCTATTTTATGCATACTTAAGATATAATTTGCTATTTTTTTCTCGTTTCTTATAGTAGAAATTTAGGTCCATGCTTTTAAATCTTTCTTTTATGTTAAAGCTCTAAATTTTCTCCTATACTGCGCTGCCATATACACAAATGAGATAATGTCTTTCGCAGCACCATGGATGGAGCTGGAGGTCATTCTGTTACGTGAACTAAAGCAGGAACAGAAAGCAAATGCTGCATGTTCTCACTTATAAGTGGGAGCTAAATATTGGGTAAACATGGACATAAAGATGGGAATAACAGCCACCAGCCCTACCTGAGGTTGGAGGGTAGGAGGTGAGTGGGGATCAAACAACTATGCTTGTTTGGGTCCTATGCTTATTACCTGGGTGACAAACAATGTGTACACAAAACCCCTGCATCATGATCTAAGCTTACCACAGACCTGACCTCCTGGTTCAGATGATCCTGCTTCAGCCTCCCAAGTAGCTGGAGTCACAGGTCACAGGTGCACACCACCATGCCTGGCTAATTTTTTTTTTTTTTTTGATAGAGATGAGGTTTCATCATATTGCCCAGGTTGGTCTTGAACACCTGGGCTCAAGCAATTCACCCGCCTCAGTCTCCCAAAGTGCTAGGATTACAGGTGTGAGCCATAGGGTCTGGCCTACTTCTTTCTTGAGATTCCTTATGTTTCTTCCACATTATTATATCCACGAACATTGTGATAGCTAATTTTATGTGTCAATTTTTTTTTTGAGATGGAGTCTCATTCTGTTGCCCAGGTTAGAATGCAGTAGTGTGATCTCTGCTCAATGCAACCTCTGCCTCCCAGATTCAAGTGATTCTCTTACCTCAGCCTCCTGAGTAGCTGGGACTACAGGTGCATGCCATCACACCCAGCTAATTTTTTTGTATTTTTAGTAAAGATGGGGTTTCACCACACTGGCCAGGCTGGTCTTGAACTCCTGGCCTCAAGTGATCTGCCTGTCTCGGCCTCCCAAAGTGCTGAGATTACAGGCATGAGCCACCACTCACGGCCATGTCAATTTGATCCAGCTGAAAGATGCCCAGTTGGCTGGTAAAACATTTCTGTATGTGTCTGTCAGTGTATTTCTGGAAGATAGCATTTGAATCAGTCAACTGAATAAAGAAGATTGACATCATAATACAATTGGGCATTGCTCAATCTATTGTGAGCCTGAATAGAAAGTCAAGGAAGGATGAATCTGTTCTTTCTTCTTGAGCTGAGACATCCATCATCTTCTGCCTTTGGACACTGGAGCTCCTGGTTCTTCAGCCTTTGGACTCTAGCTGGGACTTAAACTCCTGATTCCCCTGGTTCTCAGGCCTTCAAGTCTGGACTGATACTAGATCATCAGCTTTCATGGGGCTCCAGCTTGAAGATGGCAGATTGTGGGGCTTCTCAGCCTTCTTAATCATGGGAGCTAATCCATCATAATAAATTTCTATGCTATTGGTTCTGTTTCTCTGGAGAATCCTAAAGATGAACATATTTACAGTGACCCTTTTAAATTCTTCTTTTGCTAATTTTGCTATCTGTGTCATTTTGGGGTCTGTGTCTATGGACTGAATTTTCTCCTGGATATGGACCACAGATTTCTATTCTTCACACATCTAGTAATTTTTGGTTGGATGTTGGGTTGTATGATACTAAATTTTGAGTGTCTGAATTTCCTAGTGATTCTTAATAAAAGCTTAATAAAGTGTTGAATTTTGTCCTATTGGGTAAAATTACTTTCAGATCAGTGAAATCCTTTCAAGCCTTCTTTTAAACTCTATTAGGGGTCTAGAATAACCTTCACTCTAGAGAAGCCCTTGTCAAATATTTTTGTCTTGTGGCCCTTCAAGTGCATTGTATTTATCCTTATTTAAAATATTATAAAACTGAAAATTATAAATGTTTATTAAGTTATTTTACATGGCAATAATAAACCCCATTACACATAAACATAAACAATATGTTTTATGAAAAGCAACTATGCCATTAAAACATTAGTGAGATTAGTAGCAATGCAGAATCTGAAACCATATCAATAAACTTTTCATACTCTGTGATGTTAAAACACATTGGTCTATCTCGAATCCAGAATAAATATTTAATTTATACATAATTTTGTAATGTCATATTATAAAAACAACATCGTGACCCCAAACTCTCATCTCAGTCTCTCCAGCTAAGCTGGATTGTGCTGGTCTAGTTCCTTCTCCCTAGTTTACAGTACAAAAAAACTGTGTCCAGGTGGAAAGTCAATGAAATCCTGCATTGCTTCTTGTACAGTGCCTGGAGATAACTATTTCACATATGTTTTGTCTAGTGTTACAGTTGCTTATGGCGGGAGGACTTCTCCCATCTTGTCCAGAGTCAAGGTATTTTTTTAGTAAGAGATATAGATACATATAGAGAAGTGAGAAAAGCTTTCTGCCTACATCCACCATGGGTTCTCTTCTTTTAAAAGAACAAATCCCTAGAATGCAGCACTCTACAGTTTACAAAAAGCCTTTTGTAATTATTCTCTTATTCTGTTTGTATCACGTGGTTTCCATTTTGAGCCTTAGAGTGCAGTAGCTGGCTGAGGTCACAGAGCTGGGTCAGATCTGTGGTATGAAATGGAGGAAGCTAGTTGTGTTTCACTACTCAAGAATAGATCTTTCCTATGCTCTCACCAAAATAAGTTTGTAGGTCAGCCTTCTTTATAAACAGCTGAATAGAGAGGGAAGCATCGATTGAGGTCTGCAGCTGAGCCAGTTGCTGTGCTGGGCCCAGTGATAGATGAGGAAGACAAATACAACCAGAATCTCAGGTTGCTGGAGCACTGGTAAAATAATTTTGATTCATATAGGTTTACTCAATCGACACATTTGCATTTGGACTAGAGAAATATTTTCTCATCAGTAGAAAGGGCATTAATAATCCCTTCGTCCAGTGAGATGCTGGAGCTAGCTTATGCTGGAATGTGAGAGCTGATTATCCAATTTTCAGAAAATTTTCAGTCCAGTTATTAAGCACAGTCATAATTAAGGACTAAATTATACAAACTTATCATCCAATCAGTCACATTAAAACAAAGGTAATAAATCCCCAAGACTCAAAACTTTGTAATTATTTTACATGTACATTCCTTGGTTTATTTCTATCTATTTTATCCCTATTATGTAATAGGGAGCTACTGTGCATCTTATAATGCCTCCATGTTCAGCGACATCATTAGTAGCCCGAAATCAGTTGTGGTAGAAATATTTACACCATGGAAATAGGCAAATCAGGGCTTAATCTATTTTGATTCCCTAGACTTAAGCAAGCATAAGAAACGATGTTAATGTTTCAGATTAACCATAAAATTGTGGTTTAGGTCTGCCACTATTACATTAAGAATGCAATATTTCAAGTAACAACAACTTGAGGAAATATTATATTAGTATATCATCACTATTATCTAACCTAGCAAAGAATTCACTCATGTCATTAATAAATAAATGACATTCCAGCATTTCACATTTCACTTTCATCTTACTAATGTAAACAAAAATATCAACAAATATGTTGGCAGTATCTTCACTTGTTCATTGTAACCATAGCTTGGCTATAGATATAACTATTTGACCAAAAACAATGAAATATTCTTTAAGAATCAAGGGGCTATATGGAATTTACAAAAAGGAGTACTGAATATTTCATTATTATTTGGAAGCGGGCTTTGTGTCCTTTAGATCAACAGCAGTTACAGTAAATGTATGTATGCAAATAGATGCATGTACTGTCTCCCCTCTTTCCCTAAGAACCAGTTGTTAAACATTTCCCTGCACAACACTGCCTGGCTGACATCATTGTTCAGATTAGATTAAGAGTGCCTTCAGAGCGCTTACCTTTGCAGGCAGCTATGCTAAACTGAGGATTACCATTAGCTAATGTTCCAGGTCTTGACTGATAGGAGGAAAGGAAAATGATATGGAGGAGGGGCTCTGATGGCTTTGAAGGAGGCAGTGAATGGCCACATGCTCCCTCAGGACAGCCCAGGCTAAAGGCTCAGCTTGAAGAAAGGCACAGAGGTGGCAAGGCCAGCTTGGAAATAGTTCTCCCTCCAGGTTGGACAAAATGAAGGTGGGAGAAAAGGTAGGGAAACTTAGATGGAAATAATTGTTTCAGTATCTTTGAATTCCAAATTTCAGAGTTTGTACTTGCTTCAGCAGGTGGTGGGGAGCCACTGAAGGTCTTTGATCTGTGTTTTGTGACAGTTAATATGGTGGTCTGGGTAAGATGGGTTGAAGAAGAAAGAAACTAGAGTTGGGAGAAGATTGTTATAAGAACCCAGATGGAAACGAGTGACATGAGCCCAACTGAGTTAATGGTCATTAGAACAGAAAAGATGTTAGCAGTGGAAGAAGTATTTCCAGGGTAGAATGAATGGCCCTTAGAAAACAAACCGCCTTAATGAAAACGAAAATATCAACAAATATTCATGTTGGAATTACCTTCACCTGTTCATCACAACCATAGTTTGGCTACAGTTTTTTTATTTTTAATATTTCTTATTTTTTATATTTCTTTCAATTTTTAGTGTTTAGTTTCTGTAGAGGTTTGAGTATTTAGGGAGGTATCAGTGGATCAGAAAAGAATAAAATAAACAGACTGAGGGAGAGCTCTGAAATACTTATGTCAAGTCCTCACTCCCCACTTCTTTCATGCATTTGCAGAATTTGGGGTTATTGGAGATGCTTTTTGTCGAGTGAATATATATATACATACACACACACACACACACACACACACACACACACACACAGACACACACACACATATTTAGAGACAGAGTCTTGTTCTGTCACCCGGGCTGGAGTGCAGTGGTGCTATTTCAACTCACTGCAGCCTCCACCTCCCAGGTTTAAGTGATTCTCCTGCCTCAGCCTCTCGAGTAGCTGGGATTACAGACGAATGCCACCAAGCCCAGCTAAGTTTTTGTGTTTTTAGTAGAGATGGGGTTTTACCATATTGGCCAGGCTGGTCTCGAACTCCATAGCTCAGGAGATCCGCCCACCTCAGCCTCCCAAAGTGCTGGGATTACAGGCATGAGCCATGGTGTCTGGCCATACCTATTTATTTTAATTAATGTACATTTTATTTACTATTTACTTTTTTGTTTATTTACTATTTCCTTTCTAGAGGCTTGTTTTTGTAAAAAAAGAAATAAAGGTTTTTTTCTTAAACTAGAAATATTTTAAGAATTATTTCTGTATGTCTTTTAGTGCATTCTGGAGAGGTGACTTTAGGCCATAAAGACTAGAGTGTTTGGGTCATGTCCCACCACAGAGCTTTCGGGATTTGACTTGTTTATTTGGAATATAGAGAAGATGTTGTAGAGACCACTTAATTATCAGGAGCTATTATAAACCAGCCAAAACGCTTTTTAAAAAAATTGTATTCTCAAGGACCTAGAAATAGAAATTCCATTTGACCCAGCAATCCCATTACTGGGTATATATCCAAAGGACTATAAATCGTTCTACTATAAGGACACATGCACATGAATGTTCATTGCAGCACTGTTTACAATAGCAAAGACCTGGAACCAACCCAAATGCCCATCGATGATAGACTGGACTGGGAAAATGTGGCACATATACACCATAGAATATTATGCAGCAATCAAAAATGATGAGTTTGTGTCCTTTGTAAGGACATGGATGAATCTGGAGAACATCATTCTCAGCTAATTGACACAAGAACAGAAAATGAAATACCACATATTCTCACTCATAAGTGGGTGAGGAAAAATGAGAACATATGGACACAGGGAAGGGGGTACTACACACTGGGGTCTATTGGGGAAAATAGGGGAGGGACAGCAGTGGGGGAGCTGGGGAGGGATAGCCTGGGGAGAAATGCCAAATGTGGGTGAAGGGGAGGAAGGTAACAAAACACACTGCCATGTGTGTACCTATGCAACTATCTTGCACGTTCTGCACATGTACCCCAAAACCTAAAATGCAACAAAAATAAAAATTAAAAAAAAGAATAAACAACAACAAAAAATTGTATTCTTTTTTCCAAAAAAGATGATTTCTTTGTAAAGACTGTAAGTCATTAGAATATTCAAAAAGTTTTAGAAGTTTGCTGGTGGGCAAAAAGTCCTAAAGAGAACATTCTCATAGGCTGTACACGGACCACAGTTTCAACCCCACACGTGGTAAACTGAGATTGCAGTTAAGCGAGTCAAAGAGAGGACATATCTCTTATTCTACAAGATTAAGTTATTTTAAGCAATATTTTTTTGTGTGTGATTACAGAAGATTTGACTTCATGTTGTCAAATAATTTAAACAATACACAGGTAGACAGTATAATGTAGGCATTTGGAGGTCTAATTATAGTGTCAGGATACCTGGGCTTCCATATCTACAACTTTCTTGTTCTGTGGCCCTGGACACACAATTTCTCCAAGTTTTCTTTCCTTATAGTACCGTCAGAAAGGAAACAGAAATTAACTCATAAGATTGTGATCATTAAATGAGAGGACAGATGTAAATTCATCGAAGCTTGTCTAACACGTCTTATTTTGTGGTGGTTGTTCTATTTTGTTTTGTTTTTGGCTTTTACTGTTTTTTTTTTTTTGTTTTCCTGAAGCCATGGTTTTTAGTTTCTCTCTCCAGCAATAAATAGAAAAGAGGGATGGGTCAGCAGTAAAAAAAGCCAAGCTATACAATTTGAACGTTCACAAAATATATGAATAAATATTTCACTGAAGAGGGTGGGCAGATGGCAAATAAACACCTGAAAAGATGCTGAACATCATTAGCTCTCTGGTAAGTGCAAATTAAAACCACAGTGAAATGTCATTACACACCTATCAGAATGGCTAAGCTAAAACACAGTGACAATACGCTAAAAGCTAGTGAGCATGCAGAGAAAGTGGATCACCAAAACACTTCTGGTGGGAATGTCACATGGCACAGCCACTCTGAAAAGCAGTTTGACAATGTCTTATACAACTAACTATGCAATTGTCATATGACCCAGTCATTACTCTCTGGAGTTATTTATCCCAGAAAAATGAAAATATAAGTTTACGCAAAAACCTAACACATGAAAATTCAGAACAATGTTATTCAAAATAGCCCCAAACCAGAAGTAACCCAGATGTCTTTCAACAAGTGAATGGTTAAACAGACTGTGGTACATCCATAGTATGGAGTACTACTCAGCAACAAAAAGGTATGAGCTATGGATAACATGCAACGATTTGGATGAATCCAGATAATTATGCCAAGTGAAAAAGGAGCCAATTCTGAAATAATACATACTCTACAATTCCATTGATTTAGAATTCTTAAAGTAAGAAAATTATAGAAATAGAAAGCAGATTAGTGGTTGGCAGGGGTTAGGGATGAGTCAGGAAGGAGGGTTCAGGAAAGGCAGCCAAGCATTCTTGTGCTGATGGAACTCTTCTCTACCTTGACCATGGTGCCGGCTGCTGGCACCTACCCATCAGATAAAATTTCACATAATAAATGAGCAAAACAAGGAATATCTGAGAATCAATACATTTATCCACATCAATATCTTGGTTGTGATTTGACCCTATAATTTTGCAAGATGTTACCATTGGGGCAAATGAGGTAAAGTCTATATGGGATCTCTTTGTATTATTTCTTAGAACTGCTTGTGAATCTACAGTTTTGTCAAAATAAAAAAGCCTTTAATTTTAAAAAGTAATATTGTAAGTTGTTAACAAGCAAAACTTAATGGTTTAACCAAAAGTTTGGTTAACCTCCTTTCTTATGGATGTGTCCAATGAATTGTTCAGGGGCAATGCAGCCTAAAGGTAGGAGATCGAAATGCTAGGTAAGGAAACCAGGTTAAAGGTCTGAGCCAGAGCTGTGCACTTAGCAAGTTCATTTATTAGGAAGCTCTCTGCACATCCATGGGGAATGGTAATCAAGTATTAAGATTTAGTACCCTCCTCAGGAACACCACTCTGGGTTCTGGATGGCCTTTGCAAGAATAGTCAAGACTTGAGTAACTCACATCTGTTTGGGAAACTCAAGCCTCTTATCTCTAACTGGGGAGCCAGTAATGACTGCCATGGAAGAAGGAGGCCTCACTTTAAGCAAACAGCTGTCTTTTCCTTGACTACAGAACGGTAAACAGGGCTCAGGTTGGCCCTTAGCGAACTGATCCATGGAAACACAGCTTAAACAGATTCTGTCACTGAGCACAGTGTGGAAAACACTCCGTGGCACTCTCTAACCCTACACAGGTAATGCACGGAGGCAAAGAAACTCATTTGGTTTTTCTAGGGCCAGGCAAGATAAAGGGGCCCCATCCTTTAAGACCGTGAATTTTAGCTCTTTCCCAAAGGCTGCCTGTGCCCGGGCTGCTCTCTCTTTGTAAGAAAGCTATTTGGAGCCCCGGCAGGGTTTGTGGTTTGTCCAGAGGAATCCCCTGTATCCTGTTCTTACCCAATTATCTGCTACTCAACTGGTGGACCCTCCAGTCAATTTCCCTTGGCACTGTGGGGTGGCTTAGTATTAAAATTCCGCAAATTTTTCTCCTGGCCTTTGCAAGGTGGAGGACTCGGTTGCAGCACTGCAGGGCTGTGCGAGCTCGCTCACTGGCGACAGTCAGCTGTAATTTTCCATCAGCTGCATCTCATTATCCCGTCAGGGCTCCCTCCTGCCTATCGGTGAGAAACAATGTGTAATCACTCCCAACTGATTGCAAATCACTCTGCACTCCTGTGTGAACCCTGGCGCATGACCACATGGCTCAGCCTGCCAAATGGTCCCTGGGTTGGGTCTGTGGACCCCGCACTGCTTTCATGGAGGGGACTCCAGGAGCTTGGAACACAAAGGCCATGATTTCTTCTTGGGATGGAGTGGGAGAGAAGGGGCTGTGTGAAAGAGGCACTGGCTGGACACAAACCCCAGAGAACTACAGGGTCAGATTCAGAATAGCTATCTAATGGAACTAATTTTCAAGATAGAGAAATGGCCATGCTTCTTCCTTTTACGGAGTCTAGAACCAACAGGTTGTTGGTGGTATGGACTCGATTTTTTCCAACAGAAACAGTAAAGCACACTGGTTATAGAACTCAGACACCGAAGGCACACAGATCCAATTAAACTCCTGATTCTGATAGTTACTGCCTATCTGACATTGGACAAGTTAATTTACCTCCCTCTCTGAGCCTGAGTTTTCTTATCTGTAAAATGGGAAAAATATCAATAACAAGCATTTAGAGATGTTTTAATGATTAACTAAGTGCAGAATCTTTAGGACCCACTGAATGCCAATTATTGATATTAATTTAAAATTGTGGAAGACACTCATTTCCTAGTAACAGGTATCAGCACAGATTCTGTATCCTCTTTCTACCTAAAGGATTGGGGAAACAATAAAGATTCAAAGGCTCTTAGGGTACCAGTTGTCTGTTGGTGCTTTCCAGGGAAGAATGGCTAGGTCTATGGCGAAGTTCCAGTAATGAACCATCAATGCCTGGACAAGTCCCTGTGACTAGTGAAATCATTAACAAGACAATGGAATAGGGAAGTCATGCTAATGCAGTGTAGACAGTAAGTTGTTTGTATGGTTGGAGCAGATTCAGTGTCTAAGCTTTTTGTTGAGTAGGAGCAGATTCAGTGCTCAGTGTCTAAGCTTTTTGTTGGGTAGATAGATGGCTTTGCTTCTCACTATTTGTCTTTGCCATTCCAAGAGAGAATTTTCTCTGGGGCACAAATCTCTTGAGATGTTTGTACTTCTCCTGAAAAGCCTTCGATTTTGCACGTTGGATGTTGCAAACGTTGTTGTTTTGACTTCAGGGAAGTTCAGAGCCAGTTCTCACTGAGCAAGCATAGGTCACATCACGGTACATTTTGCATTTTTACCTCATACCTGGTGCATGTTGTTTTGCTGGTCATGGTCCAAATGTTTTTGTTTTGTGTTTGGTGGTCGCGGTGGTGGTGGGTGAAATGCAGAATGCATAGATGCCTCTGGTTTCAGGTTTTTCCACATCATGGTACCTAGTACAAATGGCTTGACACTTAATACAAGAAAATTCCACAGGGTATCAGCCAGTCAAGAAGAAAAACTCAACTTTTCATTTAGCAGTTTCCTCCCTGGGAAGTTACTCCTCTCCCAGACCTTTATTTTATTTCATTTTATTTTTACCAATGTGGTTTTCATTTGGCATATTTGTGAACAATTGGGTTTAATTCCTTTAACTGAAATTGTAATAGGTATTTGTCGTAAGCTTTAAAAATATTTTCATACTATGAAATCTTTAAAGAATATAGAAAAATTCAGAGAATGACGTAACTTAGCCAGTGTATTCATCACTCAATTTTGTTAAAGTGTTTTACTTTGCCATATTCAGATTCAATTTTTTCCTAAATAATGCATTATTAAAAAAACAGCTGAAATCCATCGAATTTCCCTTATTCCGCTCTTCTCAGTCTCTTCCCAGAAGTAACTACCCTGAATTTGCTGATTAATAATCTCCTTCATAATTTTATACTTTTACTAAATATATAAATACCCATAACAGAATTCAAACAGGTTTTGTATTTGAAATTTTATGTAACCAACAACTTCCTGCAGTTTTCTTTTCCTAGGTAATATTATGTTTGGCAGATTAATTTTCTGATGTACATATTTCTAGTTGATTCATTTTATCTGCTGAGGAGTATTTCATTGCATAGATTTGCAATTCATTTCTCTATTTTCCTATTGATGGGTATCTGCAGGGCTTTCCTCTTTTGGCTATTATGAACATCCTAGGTTATAGCACTTGACATTCCAGTATCTGCACATCATACTCATGTACAAGGCTTTCTCTAGGGCATATTCCTAGGAGTAAAATTGCTGGGTCTCAGCTATGCCTATCTTCCATTATGCTAGACTTTGCAAAACTACTCTCTCATATGATTGTAAAAATTTACACATCCAATAACAAACTATGGGAATTTGCTTTGTTCTACACTCTTGCCAACACTTGGTATTGTTAGACTTTTCAACTTGAAACTATCTTATGTGTGTGAAATAGTACCTTAGTGTCTTGTTTGGATTTTCTTTATTACTAATGAGATTGGTCATCTTTTCACCCACTCATTGGTCTTTTGCATTTTCTGTTCTATGACTTGCCCATTCATATGTTTTGCTCATTTTATTATTGGCTTCTTTGCATTTCTTAATTAATTGTAAGATATTCTGTATATCAAACCTTTGATAGTGTGTTGCTAATATCTTCTCTGAGGCCTTTTGGCTTTGTTTTAAAGTATTGTGTTATATAGAATTTTCACATTTTAATAAAGGCAAAGTTATCAGTAATTGTTTTAAAGAAATAATAATGCATTTGAGAAATGGTTGAGAAATCTACTATCACAAGACATAAAGATACTACTCCTATATATTTGGCTAAATTTTTAGTTTTTCTTTTCACATTTAGGTCTTAATCCATTAGGAAGTAATTTTTTTGTGTGTGGAGTGACAAAGTGATTGGTTCTATGTATCTTGTTTTGGAAAACCAGCTGCATCAGGACTACTGATTATGTAGTTCGCTTTCCCTTCACTGATTTCTATGGCCATCATGTTCTATATTAAATTTGGCTATTATGAACATTCTAGGTTATAGCACTTGACATTCCAGTATCTGCACATCATACTCATGTACAAGGTCCATAAATGCTTGGACCTGTTTCTTTTTCTTTCTTTTTTTTTTTTTTTGAGATGGAATTTTGCTCTTGTTACACAGGGTGGAGTGCAATGGCGCAATCCCGGCTCACCGCAACCTCCACCTCCTGGGTTCAGGCAATTCTCCTGCCTCAGCCTCCTGAGTGGCTGGGATTACAGGCACGCGCCACCATGCCCAGCTAATTTTTTGTATTTTTAGTAGAGACGGGGTTTCACCATGTTGACCAGGATGGTCTCGATCTTTTGACCTCGTGATCTACCCACCTCGGCCTCCCAAAGTGCTGGGATTACAGGCTTGAGCCACCGCGCCCGGCCCAGAGCTTCTTATTCAATTCCATTGGTCTATATTTTCACCTTATAGTGATGTCACAATTCTTATAGATTTCTAATAAACCGGATACTTGGTAAATCCCTTACTCTTTTCTACTTACTCTAAATGTTTTTTATTCCTGCTTTCTTTATCTCTCATATGAAATTTTAGTATTATCAAGATTTTTTGGTGGGGTTTTAGTGGAATTGCTTTGAATTTAAATATAGATTCATTTGGGAAGAATTGTTAGTTTATAATATGATCACCTATAACTGTGATCTGTATCTTCAGATACTGAGATTTTCTTTTATGATGTAAGGTAACATTTTCTATTCTCTACGAAAAGTATACATTTTTGTTGTTTTTTTCTCTAAGTATTTATTATTTGGGTTGCCATTATAAATCACACCTGATTTAATAAATACATTTTGTTAATTATGTGATGTCAGGTAAATAAGAACACAACTGATTTTTGTATGAAACCCTCCTATTTGTTTCAATAGTTTATATCTAAAATGCTGTCCAACATATGAGTGGGATACGGATATACAAAATGTCAAATTAATTGCTGCTAGGTCAAGCGATTATGGGTAATTTTCTTTTTGATTCTTTACACTTTTCAATACTTTTAATTTTTGAACAATAAATATCTCTTTAATAACTGACAAAAAATGACAATTAAATAACTATAGTAAAGATAATAGCCATCATTTAATTGGCACCCAAAACTTGTCAAACATGTGCTAAGTGCATTATGCACATAATTTAATTTCAATCCTGACAGTAATTTTGCATAGAAGGTGCTGCTTATCACATTTCAAATGGGGAAACTGAGGCACAGAGCAACTTACCTAAATATTTGCCTATGAATCAAATGGTTCAACTGAGTTTCATGGTAATATTTTGTACTCTAGTCCAACTCAGAAGAACACATTCTTATAGTAAATTCTTTTTTTCTGCATTCAGTCTGTAAAGGTTTAGATGGACCCCAGAGAAACAGTTTTCCAAAGAATTCATGGGGCCCCCTCTGCCAGTGGAAGAGGGGAGGCCAGACTTGGCAGTGACTACTTGGATTAAGGATTTTGAAAATGAAAATTTAAAAAGTCCATTTGTATTGCTATAAAGTAATACCTGAGGCTGAGTAATTTGTAAACAAAATGGTTTATTTGGCTACTATTCTTGAGGCTGTATAAGCAACCTGGTGCCAGCACCTGTTTCTAGTGAGACCTCAGGAAACTTACAATTGTGGCAGAAGTAGAAGGGGGAGTCTGTCCGTATATCACATGGTGAGAGCGAGCAAGAGAGAGAGGAGGAGGGTCCAGGTTCTTTTAAACAACCAGCTCTACCACAAACTGAGAACTCACTACCACTAGGACAGCGCCAAACCATGAATGGGGTGATCTGCCCCCGTGACCCAAACACCTCCAGCAAGGCTCCTCTTCCAACACTGGGGATCACATTTTAACATGAGATTGGGAGGGGACGAACACCCCAAACACATCTCTTATCTTCCTGTTGTTCCAGAATTTTCTGCCCTAGCCTCACACATTTTCATCATTTACTACTCTTTGTCCAATTCTGTATATAAGTATTCAACTCTTACTGCCTCTTTGAGGTTTTATTTCCTTATGAAGGCTTCTGTGTCACAGAAGCCTTATCTAAAATAAGTTTTTATGCTTAAAAAAAGTGTTAAAGGATGAGAGATGCCCAGGAAGGCCAGCGCTTTTATAAGTTCCTTAACTAGCAACCATCCCTTACTCAGGAAAAGCAGCATAGGACCCAGCAATTTACAGCATTACAAAAAGGAAGCCTGTTCCTCTGAGGGTGAAGATTTTTCCTTTGTCCTTAGTTTCCCTAAAGTTCAAAGATCATAAATATGACTTAAAAGTGTTTAAGTAATCTAAAGCCACAAATGTGCTACAAGAGAGACCAGGAAACATGGGATAAGTTACAGTAACTTACTGCCTTTGTAAATCTTTCCCCAGTGCATTAATAATCACCAGAAAGTTAAAATACAACTTTTAAGTAATTGCATCCAAGTCTCTAAACTAGGTTCTCCAACTGGATAACTATTTAGAAGCTACCACTGGGAGAATCTTTAAGCAGTCATCATTACCAAGCACAAAATCTCACAATTTTATCGTATTTCCCTTCCATCTTTTCTTCCTTTGCTGCCCCCAGTTCCCTTCTCTCTTCTCCCCTCTCCTTTCCTCTTTCCAAAGACTATATTATGACTTTTGTAGGCTCTGGGCACTCTAGACTAATGGGCCACTTTTTCCATTAAATAAATTAAACTGTATTTTATGACTGTATTGGTATAAGGATAAATATGATGCAGGCAGGATTTAATACCACCTATTTGTTATTATATTCACTTTTTAATTCTGATTTTAAAGAAAAATAAAGTTAAAAGATTTATGTGGAACCCTAAAAGTATCATAGTCCATATTGGGCCTCCTCTGCCTAATAAAGAAGACAGCTTCACTTCTTCCCTCTCTCCCTCCTTTCCTCCTCCCTTTCTTCCTGTCTAGTCTTCTCTCTCTTTTCCACCTCCCTCCTTCTCTCCCACCCTCCTTCCTTTCTTTCTCTTTCTTTCTTCCATCACTCTTTTTTCCTTCCCTTCTTTCTCTTTGTTTCTGTTTGTTTGTTTGTTTGTTTGTTTGTTTGTTTCTTTCTTTCTTTCTCTTCTCTATTACTTTCTTTCCCTTCTTTCTCACCAATAGCTGGCAAAGTAAGCAAAACATTTTCAGTTTCGTCTATATCTTGCTTGCAATCATTTTTGTTCTAAGAAATGAAGAAGATATTTCCTTTTATACTTAAAAAAAATAAAATCTAACTGTGTGATTAAATTTTTTTCTGGAATCTTAAAAGATTTTGTTGTTGTTGTTCTATCACGGGTAGTTTGGATTATCCGTTTTCCTTATTTCAGCATCATCTGTGCCCTGCAATATTAATGAGAAACCCACAAAGATCCTTTGGCAATCTTCCTAACAGGGGCTCAACTTCTGGGTGCACTGAGCTGTACTTTAGAGTTTAGATTGCCAGGGCTTCTGCTGGGGCTGCGGATGACATGCACTATCTTGTCATTCAAAAACAAAAGACATTTGAGATCCATGGCTACCAAAGGGAGCCACACAAGCCTGGCGGCTTCCCTCTGACCACTCAGAGCAGCAGCTGGACTTCCACAGCTGTTTTCCATTGCTCTTGGGGCCATGCACGTGCATTCGGAAATGACCCTTAGAAGTCAAGGGGCCTTCTTTTTATTTGCTTTCTAGAAGATAACGTTCCCAATATAGCACTGGAGTTAAAAGGAGAAATTCAGGGTTGTAAACTCAGTCTATGCAATGGCCCAGAGGCCTTGGGCCATTCCAACTGAAAAAAATGTAAATCTTCTGAGTCTGGTAGGGGGGTCAGGGTGGGTCGAGTTTGGCTGTCCTTGGCTGGTGATACGTAGCATATCCTCAGAATGTACTCCAGGCTTGAGTGAACAGACAATTTAATATTGACTCTGACAGGCTTGTCTCTATGACACCTTCCAGCCTCATGATGAAGGGACAATGGTTTTCAGTGTATCTGATCCTGGATGGCAAGTACCTGCAGAATGAAACCTAAAATAAACTGTGGGCTGAAGCCTTAGAGTGTGGGTTATTTATATAATGCAGGGTCTCACTATGTTTTACATCTTTTCATGTCATGTAGGGGGTGCTAGATAAGGAGAATTACAATAGTCATCTGTTTAAGGACTTATACGTGGAACTGCTCAGTAAATAATTATTTGGGGAAAATATCCTTCACCACTTTCCTTGATGCACTCTTTATTCTTTCATCCTTGTATGAACAGAGACTCTTTACTGAGCAACTTGCAAGAGCCAGACAGCTGCTAAGTCAGAGCTGCTCAAGCACTGGGCTTCAGAGAGCAGCAAAAATATTTACAAGTAGGTATCACTGGGCACAGTGCGTCATGCCTGTAATCCCAGCACTTTGGGAAGCCAAGGGTGCATGGATCATGATCAGTTGAGCCCAGGAGTTCGAGATAACCTGAGCAACATAGTGAGACCCTGTCTCTAAAAAATAAAAAAATGGCAAGGTATGATTGTGACCACCTATAGTCCTAGCTACTACGGAGGCTGAGGCAGGAGGATCCCTTGATCCTGGGAGGTTGAGGCTGCAGTGAGCCATGACTGCACCACTGAACTCCAGCCTGGGTGACAGAGTGAGGCCCTGTCTCAAACAATGAAGCAAACCAACCAACCCAGTAGTTGTCATTATCTTAACTCACTGTGAAAAATCTGGGTCTCACAGAAGAAGTCATAAAAGAGAGAGCAAGAAAGATCTAGTTAATTCCTAACCTTAAATCTGTGAGATTGTTCAATGTCTAAATAAAAGGTTTAAGGGCAAGAAAAGTTAAAGATATTATCACTTCCAGAAGATACTTGAATAATCATCTTCTTTTTTACCTGGGTGAGAAAATTTTCTCCTAGAAAACTGCTACAGAGTATGTACTTCTCATTTTACTCAATGCAAAGTCCACTGGACTTGGAATTTAGAAGGCAAGGTTGGAATCCTGAATCTGTTCATTATGACCTGGTGTAGGTATAAGTCAGAAGAATATTTAGAAACAGAACTCACTTCTTCCCAGGACTATGCAGGGTTGCCTTGTTCATCCTCTCAGCAATGCTAGAAGGTTGGTGTTACTGTTGTCTGTCTAACAAATGAAGATTTTTGGACTAAAGGGACTAAATGGCTTCTCTAGGCTCACAAAGGCCATGAGAAAGGGACCCAGGATTTGAAGAAAATCAACATTGTCCATTTCCCAAACTCCTCAACTCTCCCATCTGCTACCTTGCCTGGTACGAGTTACTTTCTGAGCCTCCTTCTCTTTGCCCATGATGTAGGAATGATAATATCTTTGTGTTTTTGTGCTATCCTGTGTGTTAAATACAGTATTCTATGCAAAGATGCCCAGAGAAGTACTTGACACATAGCCAGAGAGTAATACATACTAATTGCTTTGAAATAAAAGTTTCATTTCCAAGCTGCTTTTGAATCTTTTGTCTCAAACACGACTTCCTGAACAGACAGACTAAGTAAAACGTGATACATTTTGATTGGTTAATTTTGTAACAGAGATGGCCATGATGGAGAGCACTTTGGGCAACTCTACCAAAGCTTGGGCTCCATGTCTCCAATTAAAGTCTAGCTTTGTTGGTCCAAAGAAAAGATTGCTTTCTATAGAACATAAATCTGATTTCCTTAAATGAACATTTAAACAATGTCTGCATTTTGAAAACAGCAAGTTGTTCTTTGCATCTTCTAACTGAACAATGTTAGTTTTTTTATTTTTTAAAAAGATAATTTCAACTATTTTCGAGATTCAGAGAATCGATGTGCCGGTTCGTTATCTGGTTATATTGCATGATGCCAATGTTTAGGATACGATTGATTTCATTCCCTAGGTAGTGAGCATAGGACTCAACAGTGAGTTTTTCAACCCTTGTGCCCTCCCTTCCTCCCTCCTCTAGTGGTCCCCAGTGTCCATCGTTCTGATCTCTACGTCCATGAGTATCCAGTGTTTAGCCCCCACCTATAAGCAACAATATGCAATCTTTATTTTTCTGTCCATGTATTAATTTGCTTAAGATAATGGCCTTTAGCTGCAACCATTTTGCTGCCAAGGACATGATTTCATTCCTTTACATGGTTACATAGTGTTCCATATATTGAAAAAAAAGAAGAAAATGTAGAAAATACTCATTTTCTTCTTTTTTAAATCAAGTGTTTCATTTCTATATTTCAATATTTTTACTTTAAATATTAATCATCAAAATCTGAAAAGAGAGAAAAGAATAATCTCCAGACCATCTTGTATCATTACCTCTTAAGACTAAGACTAACTTAGGCTATTTTTTTTAATTGTACTTTAAATTCTGGGATACATGTGCAGATCTTGCAGGACTGTTGCATGGGTATACACATGCCATGGTAGTTTGCTCTCTATCACTTATATCAGCCATTTCTCCCAGTGTTATCCCTCCCCAGCCTCCCTGCCCCCACTGTCCCTCCCCCAGTCCCCCACTCCCCAACATACCCCGCCCTGTGTCCATGTGATCTCACTGTTCAACACCCGCCTATGAGTGAGAACATGTGGAGCTTGTACCAGAGGAGGGGCTACTATGCTTCCCCCGACAGGCCAAATCTAGCCTGACACTTAACACTTAAAAACTTTGAACTGGGCCGGGTGTGGTGTTCATGCCTGTAATCCCAGCACTTTGGGAGGCCGAGGCGGGTGGATCACGAGGTCAAGAGATCGAGACCATCCTGGTCAACATGGTGAAACCCCGTCTCTACTAAAAAAAAATACAAAAAATTAGCTGGGCATGGTGCCGCGTGCCTGTAATCCCAGCTACTCAGGAGGCTGAGGCAGGAGAATTGCCTGAACCCAGGAGGAGGAGGTTGTGGTGAGCCGAGATCGCGCCATTGCACTCCAGCCTGGGTAACGAGAGCGAAACTCCGTCTCAAAAAAAAAAAAAACAAAAAACTTTGAACTATGAGTGAATCATTGCTTTTGTATTTTTAAATAATTAGAAATTTTTAAAAAGAATACAATTTCATGACAGAAAATGACTATGAAATTCAAGTTTCAAAATCTGGGAATTGTTTTGTCTCTTATTCTTTTGAGACAGGATCTCACTATGTTTTCCAAGCTGCTCTTTCATTTCTGGGCTCAAGGAATCCTCCCACCTCAATCTCCTGAATAGCTAGGAATACAGGCATGCGCCACTGTGCCCAGCTTACAAGTCAAGTTTTACTGGAACACTCATGCCGATTTGTGTGTGCATTCCCTGTGCTAGCTTTCTTGCTACAATGGCAGAGTTAAGTAATTGCAACAGAAACCACACAGTAGACACAAACAGAAATATATGGCCCTTTAGAGTAAAAACAAAGTTTGTCAGTCCCGATATAGAGCTCAAGAATTATAGAAGGAGACGGTAGAGGCAGAATCAGAGTTTTGTTTTGTTTTGTTTTTTCTTCCACCTGGCCCAGACAGTGAAGCATGAGAGCTTTGGGACATAAAGCAGTATAGCATCTCGGGCCTTAACTGTCTCGGGAGCAGCTCGGAGGTGGCAGCATTGGCACAGACATCAGCATGAATAGGCAGCAATCCTGTGGGTTAGGTGCCATGTTCCAGTGTCTTTCTGACAAAGATCATCAACAAATGTTTAGGCAGAGTCCCAAGGACGACTTGACGAGCCCACAGGACATCCCCTGAAGCCTCTCAGAAATTAGTGGGGCAAATTCTAGAAAGGTCTGAGGGCCTGTACAGTATGTCAATTGGAATGAAAGAGAAAAAGTTTATATCAATGTTAAATTTATATCATTGTTAAGATCGATGTGACTTCATTCAAATCCACTGTAAGTTGAGGATGGGGGCAACTCCCCCGTGAGCAGAACCACTAAGACGTCCTACCCACTGGTCGGATTCCACATTTCAGACCCGGGCCCGTAACAGCATGCCCAAGATAGATGCGCAAAAGACGTAATTTCTAGAAACGTGAAGTCCAAAGAGATCTGAATAAATAGGATTTGAGTAATTCATTTTACTTTTTCTTTGGATGTGTAAGTGATAAATTTTTGCAGCTAATATGAATAACAACTAAATAAATCAGAAATAATGTCTACCTTTGTGCATGCTCTCAGTATTTTAACTTAGGTACCCAAGGCCGCCTCCGCCACAAAGCAATATCTAGTTCCCAGTGTCAATAAAATGAATGTTGAGAGCCCTCGCCGTAGATGTAATTTTTGACGGCTGCATATTATTCTATGGTTTGAAAGATTTTTATTTAAACACCAGTCCTCTATTGTTGGATGTAGAAGTTATGACCAATTTTTGTAGCTAATGTAAATAACACCTAAATAAATCACAAATAATGTCTGTCTGTGTGCAAGTTCTCAGTATTTTAACTTCTTTCCTTCACATGTTCTTCCTGTTTATCGAAATCACATGCAGTTATTGTAGAATGTTCAGAACATGATAGAATGTTCAGAACGTTGATGGAAACATCTAAGTGATTAGCATCTCACCACTGAGAAGCAGCTGTTTCTAAGCTTCCGGGCTATTTCTTTTCAGTCCTTTCTGTGTCACTAGATTTTTCTTTTCTTCCTATCCTTCATTTTCCCCTTTCTTTGCTCTTTCCTCATCCTCCTTCACTATTATTTTCTACAGGGAAGAGCACACACTCTGCTCAGGTTTCTTTTTTTGTTGGTTTTCTTGCCTATAATAGTGTATGTCATTTCTAGGATGATTCAAAATTTTCTGCAGACCAGTAAGTCTCTACAAGGGGCAATTTTATCCCCCAGGGGACATTGGACAATGTGTAGAGACATTTTCGATTGTCACAATTAGTAACAACTAATTAGGGGTAGCGGATAGGGGTTTTGCTTCTGACGTCTTGTGGGTCAGGACCAGGGATGCTCGAACATCTCAGAGTACACAGAACACTGCCCACCACAAGGAATGCTCTAGTTTCCAATGTCAGTACAGCATCAATGTTGAGAGACCTTGCTGTAGATGCAGTTTTTGATAGCTGCATGCTGTTGTATGGTTTGAAAGTTTTTCGGCCGGGCGCGGTGGCTCAAGCCTGTAATCCCGGCACTTTGGGAGGCCGAGGCAGGTGGATCACGAGGTTAAGAGATCGAGACCATCCTGGTCAACATGGTGAAACCCCATCTCTACTAAAAATACAAAAAATTAGCTGGGCATGGTGGCATGTGCCTGTAATCCCAGCTACTCAGGAGAATTGCCTGAGCCCAGGAGGCAGAGGTTGCAGTGAGCCGAGATCACGCCATTGCACTCCAGCCTGGGTAACAAGAGTGAAACTCCATCTCAAGAAAAAAAAAAAGAAAGTTTTTCATTTACTTAAACGCCAGTCCTCTATGGTTGGGTGTGTGGTAAGTTATTACAAATATTTGTAGCTAATTCAAATAACATTGAACACATTTAAGTGTTTCAAATTAACACAAAACATTAATATTCCTCTCTTTCTCTGTAACCACTGAGCCAAATTAAAGCCATGGGTATTGTAAATGCTAAAATGATCATGGGTCTTCAGGAGTATAAGCCCCTCAGTGCAGAGCCAATAATAATTCTTTGTACTCACAACGCTTATCATATGTCCTCAACAAAAGACGATTGTCTAATGGTTAATTATGTGAATAAATGCTCATTGGCAGTAAAAGGTATTCATTTTTTTCTCAACAACTTTCCCCTTTCCCCCAGCCTTCCATTTGGGCTCTTTTTATGAACTCTGTTAGCCATTGAGACTGGGAATGAGAAAGCAGACGTCGAGCCACATTGTTACTTCCTGGTATTCCACCAATGTTATGGGGATGTCAGTGACACTGGTATTAGCATACCATTTGTTGTAATAGATCAGCAACCAGACCGGGCACTGTGGCTCAGACCTGTAATCCCAGCACTCTGGGAGGCTGAGAAGAGTGAGTCACTTGAGATCAGGAGTTTGAGACCAGCCTGGCCAACATGGTGAAACTCCATCTCTACTAAAAGTACAAAAATTAGCAAGGTGTGGTGGCACACACCTGTACTCCCAGCTACTCAGGAGGCTGAGGCAGGAGAATCACTTGAACTCAGGAGGTGGAGGTTACAGTGAGCTGAGATCACACCACTGCACTCCAGCCTGGGTGACAGAGTGAGACTCTGTCTCACACACACCCACAAAAAAAAAAAAAAAATAGATCTGCAACCGTAGGACAGAAAGACATTGAATAAATAGGATTAGAGTGGTTCATTTTACAGATGAGAATGCTAAAACTCAGGGAGAAAATGCCCCCACCAGACCCACACAGCTGGTAAGAGAGGGTATTTCTCTGTGGCCAGTCAGTAACCCTGCAGAGGCCTCCTGGGACTTTTCTCTGCAGTAGCTTGAGGAGCTCTGGACCTCTGTAAAGAAGCCTGCATATCTCGCCTGGTGTAGGCTGAACTGCAGATCTGGTCCCCAAAGCCCAGTATGTTCCTAGAGTCAGCACCGTCTGCTCTGAGCCAAGGATGGGGAAACATTTCTGAAAGTGTGGTCTTGAGTTATCTACATCAAAATCCCTACGACTCTTATTACCTTCAGATTCCTAGGTCCTCCTCTGAATGCACCAACTATTTCATATCAGGTCCCTAGCAGATTCTCAGGCATGCTAAAATCTGAGAAGCATTGGGTTAGTCAAGGGGTTAACACTTTTTATTCTCTAAAGGGCCAGATAGTAAACACTAGGCTTTGTGGACTGTATTGGCTCTGTTGCAAAGACTCAACTAGGTGAAGCAACCTGAAAGCAGCTATGGACAATACACAGATGGTCATGTCTAGATTTGGCCTATGAGACGTAGTTTACCAGCCTCTGGGATAAACCATTCAGTCAACCAAAATACCTTGAAGCCTGAATTCTTATGTCAGCCTCATTTATTCTTATTTGACAAAAGGAGACACTCTACGTAACACTGCATGCACATCAGGAGGCCTGGGAATGATTGCAAACTTGGCTCAGATCTCACTGCATGGTAACTCCGTTCCTTCACTAAGACTCAGTTTCCCCATCTTATAACAGTTGACTTCTCAGCCCTCGGTCAGCCTTAGCTGGCATGCATATCCCTTGACTTTCTCCTGCAATTGCTGTCATCTTAGAGCCCCACGAGCGCTTGTCTACTGTCTGCCCCAGCCTCTGTGTCGGACGGAAAGGGGGGGCAGAGGTGGCCCTGGCCCAGCCCAGGCCTCACTTCCCAGCAGCTTCCCCGAGCACCTCCGGGCTTCTCGGCAAAGGCTAGAGCTCAAAAGGCCAAGAGTGAGTCACAGGGCGGGGGTGCCAGGACTTGGCTTTGCTCAATCCCTCTCTCCAGGCTCTGCCCTCCAAGGCACTGGGCTGGAGGCCCTGGCAGTGTGGGAGGAAGGGGCAGCTCTCTTCTTGGCCCTGCCAGTGTGCCACCATGATGGCTCTCAACAGGCAGAGTCTGCCGAGCTCTACCCACAATCCTAAGTCCTCTTCTCCATCCTCATCTGCCTGTCCATGTTCATCATGCCCAGTAACCATGGGCAAAGGCCCATATAGACCACAGGGATCAGATGTCAGTTTTCTCTCCCAAACCCTTCCCTCTACCTATGTTCTCTGTTTAGCAAATTCCTCTTTATTCTTCATACCACTTCCAAGAAGCCTTCCTGGGTTGCTGAGGAGGCTTACTCCACTCCTCTGCGATGCTCTGGTTACCTTCACACCATCCACCTTTTGACCACTTCTCAGCACATGGACTGCTGATGTTGATGCTGTTGCTGTGATTGGAGTCTTCCACATAGGCAATGGGTGCTTCCGTGGCAGGGACTGCATCTTACTAACTGTTATACCCCTGGACCTCAGTGGAGGTTGCACAACCTAGAAGTTTCATCAATGCGTGTCAAACTTATTTCATAGAGGTAGATTCCATTTGGTCCTCAAAAGGAAATTAAATAAGGCTTTCTCTACCAGGTAGCAAACTTACAGAGCTTATTACCCCCAAGAAGTGGACCAATACAACTATGAACGGATTACAGAGTAAGTGAGACACTGAATGCTGAGAGGATCTGAATGGACTGTGGTCACTTTTAGCTACTTTTGCTTTCACTTCACTTCTCTTTCTTAATTGCATACTTCTTTCTCCTAGTGGTGGACGTCGTCCAGATTTTTGTATCTTGAGTCCTCCTTTGCTTTGGTTTCTCTGACTTCATAATTGAAAGCCTCAAATTTGACAAAATCTCAGAATTTCTTAGCTTGTTAACGTTCATATTTCAAGGTCTACTCTGAAAGAGTGGGAAGCAGTAGGGCTTGGGTGGGTTCTGGAGACTGCATTTATAACAAGCTCCCACGGGTACCTGCAGGCAGGTAGTCTGTGTATTACTCTACCCATTTCTTCCTGGTTGATTAACCCTTTTTTTTTAAGTTGCCAGGTCTATGCCAGATACCGCTGTAAGAACTGAAAATAGAGAGGAGATACAAAGAATTGTCCTTCCTTCATGGGGAATGCATGCTGCTTTTCCCTTCATAGGATCTTCCATAACATCATTTGAAGACCTCCGTGGTTAGGCTGTCCTGGAAATTCCTATGGAATGTATCTAGAAGGCCCATTCTTTTTCCTTTCTTTTTTGTTTTGTTTTTGCTTTCATTTTTGTTTTTGAGATAGAGTCTCACTCTGTTGCCAGACCGGAGTGCAGTGGTGTGATCTCAGCTCACTGCAACCTCCGCCTCCCGGGTTATCAAGAGATTCCCCTGCCTCAGTCTCCTGAGTAGCTGGGACTGCAGGTGCACATCACCATGCCCAGCTGACTTTTTATATTTTAGTAGAGATGGAGTTTCATCATGTTGGCCAAGATGGTCTCGATCTCCTGACCTCATAATCTGCCCGCCTTGGCCTCCCAACGCGCTGGCATTTCAGGCATGAGCCATCATACCCTGCCTTTTCTTACTCTCTCTCCACATATCAGCTTCCCCCTGCCCCACCCTGTCCTTGACTTTCCTGTGTCCATCATGGTGCCAGTGTTCTCCTTCCTTCTTCTTCCACTTGGCCACTCTCCGTGTTGTCTATGCAGTATCTACTCTACTTGCGCAGGTATCATGCCTTTTTGATTTTGTATCCACACCACTGTCTCTTTTTATGTCTCTGGTTACTCATAAACAAGATCCTTTGAAGTTCATGCTAAAAACTTGCAGAAGACACTGCGTTTGCCACCCTGCCTGCCATCTTATCTTATTTTAATTCATTCAAATTGATCTCTGAGTGCTGTGTTTCTCAAACTATGACATGCACTAGAATTACCTAGAAGTCCCATAAAAATGAGATTCCTTGTCCATTGCTCTGCAGGGTCACCTGAGATTTGGCAGACTCACATACTGAAGCTAGTGGTTCGTGGATGTCACTTTGAGAGCCAGGTCCTAGAACACACTGTTTTTACTTTGTAAGTCTCCCTCCTTCCTTCTTCATTGAGTGTCACCCATCAGCTTCAACCCTGAAATTTAGACTGGCATTTAAAGCCTAAACCTGGCAGTGGTCTTCCCATTCAATTGTTTTCTCCTCCTTCATAGATTCATTTCTTCACTTCACACATCTCCTTCCTGCCCAATTCCCTCATCTTTGCTTTTGCTACCTTTCACATCAGACATGCTGTCATTTTTCCCTTCTTTTAATCTTTCCCTGACTGATACGGTTTGGCTGTGTCCCCACCCAAAGCTCATCTTAACTTGTAGCTCCCATAATTCCCAGGTGTCATGGGAGGAACACGGTGGGAGGTAATTTAATCATGGAGGCGGTTACTCTTTGCAGTTCTCGTGACAGTGAGTGAGTTCTCGTGACATCTGATGGTTTTCTATCTGAAGGCTTTTCCCTTTCTCTCTGCACTTCTTCCTGCTCCCAAGTGAAGAAAGACTTACTTGCTTCCTTTTCTACCATGATTATAAATTTCCTGAGGCCTCCCCAGCCATGCTGAACTGTGAATCAATTAAACCTCTTTCCTTTATAGATGACCCAGTCTCTGGTATGTCTTCACTAGCAGTGTGAGAACAAACACATATACCAACCTTCAAGTTAAACGAAAGCTCTATCTCCTCTATGTCCCCAGGATACAGATCTCTAGCCAGTCTCCAAATTCCAAACATATCCACTTCCTGCTGCATTCCTCTGACATATCTTACTAGTTGACAATTTAATGGTGTCTTTTCTGCCAAACTAACTAGATTCTGAGTATCTTGTGGCCAAGATTGCAACATATTATTTATGTCCCAGTACCTGGCACACACTTAATATTGAACAAATAACACCACTACTAATAATTGTGTTTATTTTTCTTGATGGAACTCAGAGCTTTGGGTTGAGAACACTAAGTTTTTTGGAGAAATCATCAAAGGTACTTACATCTTCCTACATACATGCCTTTCCCTCTGCCAGAAATACTCCCTTTATGCAGAGTTGTCCTTTGCCTGGTTAACAATGGCTTGTACACCTATGGCTCTCAGTTTAAAACTCCCTTCTCTGGAGATGCCTCTGACCATCCGGTTTAGTCTGTTTCCCTCTGATATCATTAGCATAGCACACTATACTCCCTCATAGTATAAATAACACCTGAAATTAGTCATTTTACTATGGCTTCACATTATATGTATTATAAGAGGATAATGTATCCTTGCCTGTTATCATATGACCTACAGTTCCTTTCTATGGGAAGACTGTATTTCTCTACTCCATTTGTTTGTTCTAGCCATGTGACCTGATTCAGCCAAATGAAAAAACACAGTGAAACACACCATCATTAGTCATCTCTAGTTAAACACCTTATTGGAGGACTAATTTTATATCAGTGGTTTTCAACTAGGGCTTGACTTTTCCTCCCATGGGAGAACTGGTGGTACCTGGAGATAGTTTTGGTTATCACCTCTGGGGGTAATGCTCCTGGCATTAGTGAGTAGAGGCCAGGGAAGCTGCTAAACATCCTACAATCTGCAAAATAGCTCCTCACAAAAGAAAGAGGCATCTAGCCCTCCATGTGAATGGTACCAAAGCTGAGAGAAAATGCACCGTACACCAATGTCATCCGAGAAGACTACTCCCAGTGGGAAAATGAGCTTTGAAATAAACATCCATTCACTCGCATAGTATTTGGGATTCTACAGTCTTTCTGAGCCTTATTTTCTTAATCATTGGAGAAGAACATATGATAATTCTACCCTCAAGAAATGCTGTAGACATGAAAGGAATATTGTAAGTAACGTGACTGGCATATGGGTCTTCAAGAAATGCTAGGGTGTCTCCTGTCTTCACTGATGTTATGACAAGATTTATTATACACAATCAAGTTTTTAGTCCTCTAAATAACATTAAGATTTGTGCTAATATCTTTAAAATATAACTCAAACCAGGGCAGCAGGAACTGGGTGCATGATTTCTACTATTTGTGCTGCCTGACTAATTCTGGATACTTGGACCCAGACTTTGGCAGGTTGAATCCAAAGGTCCAGGGGCTTTGTTTGTGCTACCCAAGAGGGCAGGCAGCTAGAGCGCATTTTTTTTTTTGTTTTTTAGACAGAGTCTTCCTCTTGTTGATTAGACTGGAGCGCAATGGCATGATCTCGGCTCATTGCAACCTCCACTTTCCCGGTTCAAGTGATTCTCCTGTCTCAGCCTCCCAAGTAGCTCGGATTACCATGCCTGGCTAATTTATATATTTTCAGTAGAGTTGGGGTTTCAACCACGTTTTCAAGGCTGGTCTTGAATGCCTGTCCTCGTGATCCACCCACCTCAGCCTCCCAAAGTGCTGGGACTACAGGTGTGAGTCACTGTACCTGACCCAATGTGTTCTTTAACTAACTGTGTCTTTGGGTTTGCAATGACAATAGGAAACAGAGAGTAATAATTCTTACACTGTTTATGTGCTGGGATCTTTAGCTGGAATGATCTCTTAGAAGAAAAGCTGATACTATCATGCCTTTACTTACATCCCTTCAGTGGCTTCTTTTCTTTCTAGCCTGTAAAAGTCCAAATCCTTCCCATGACTTAGAGTGGCCGCAGTCTGTCTCTTGTTCTCCCTACTTTAGTGTCCCCATATGGTTCTCAGATCTCTGAATATGTCATGCCTTCTCTAGTCTCAGGGTCTTTGCACAGGCAGTTCTCCTGTGACAAAATTCTTTTCCTGCTTCTTTTCACTTTCACAACCTCTACTTATCTTCCTGTTTTATACTATAGTCTATATATGTCAGAGAAGGTGTTCTCAAATCCTCTAAACAAGTGAGGTCACTTCACCCTCTAGTCCCACCATGCCCATTCTCAGAGCTGATGGCAGACAGTAAAACTGTGTACCTCACTGTATGCTTACCAGTTAAAACACTGAAGATAATACTTGTATAACTGTCGATGATTTATTAATGTTCTGGGTCCCCAGTGCTGAGCCTTGGCCAAATGCCCCTCTCCGGAACATTACCCTTTGCCCACTCCCCACTACTCCAAAATCAGGCAACTAAAAGTTGATTGTCTGGCACCACAGTGGACTTCCAGAACCCTGATCTGAGGTTACAGTCAACATCCATTCTGATTGGCCCATATAATCCATGCTCATATTTCTGCCTTATGATTATTTGTCTCATAATTATGCTATCAAGCAGTGATTATTTGTCTTCTTTGTGACATTGTAAAATCCAGAAAGCAGAGGTGAGTTTTAGAGTATAGGGGACCTGCAACCTGAAAGACTCAATATGCACTTCTGTTAACTGCTTATGTTATGTAATCATCATAACTACATGAAATAAGAGTTGTTCAGTATTTCTATTTCACAACTGAGGCTTCAAAAGATAAAAGAGATCCATGCTGAAGGGAGAGGAGAAGAAGACGACCCCCAGGACCATGGGCCTGGGGCTGTGTTATCCCCATACCATCATCTCAGGATATGATGGGAGCTGCTAGGTGCAGAGATGGCTACTCTTTGGAGATACCTCCATGAAATGGTCTCAAGAGAGGTCATTGTGGTTGTGTCCCAGCAGATTTGCCCTGCAAGTGAAACAAGTTTCTCATGCAGATGTGGAGAGGGCTGCCTTGCTATGTCAGAAAGCAGACTCTATGGAACCAACCCCATTATATTGAGATAGGGTTGAGGCTGCTGATGGGTCTTCTTTACCCACCGTAGCTTCCATCTGCAGGGTAGACAGCTGCTAAGATGGCCCCAGATATCACTGCATTGTAATAGTCCTGACTTTGTGTAATCCACTCCCCATGAGTGTGGATTACTGGGTCTATTGGCTCTCTTCTGGTACATAGACGATCAAAAAAGTGATGACATGTCACGTCTAAAATTAGGTTACACAGAGAACATTTCTTCTTTTTGCTACCTCCTCTTACTCAGAGAAACTAGCTGCCTCTTTATGTACTGCCCTATGGAGAGGCACACATGTCAAGAAACTGAGGGAATGCCTTCCAGCCAACAGCCAGCCAGGAGCTAAGGTACTCAGTACAGCAGCCTCTACAAAGGACTGAATTTGCTAAGAGCTATTTGATCGTGCTTGGAAGAAGGTCTCTGTTTACTTGAGCCTTCAGATGAGACTGAAGCCCTGGACGGCGAACAGATGGCAGCCCTATGGAGACCTTAAGGCAGAGGCACCCAGCCAAACCACACGTGGGCTCTGACTTACAGAAACTGTGGGCAGTTAAGTGCCTATTTTTTAAAAAAACTACCACACTTTGGGGATGGTTTGTTACACAGCTATACGTAACTAATAGAGTTTGTTAAGCTAGTATTTTAGTCAGCCTCTTCGCTGCAAGATAAAACTAACCCCTTCAAATAAAGGTAGAATTCAACTCTACAGGTTCTGTTTTGACTTTATAGTTACCTATTAATGAATCTACACATATATATTCAGATTCCCCTCACATAGAATAGAGGCCTACTATGTGCAGGATTACAAACTGTGAATTTCTCTCAATATAAAGACTTTGTCTCATTCATCTGTGTACCCCAGGACCAAGACCAAGTTTTATCCCATAACAGCTATTTAATATCTATGGGTTGACTTAAATGATCTAATTACTGGATAGCTATTATGACCCACATTTTACTGATAGAGTAAGAGAAGTAGATAGAGTTTAAGTGATTCAGAGCAGGTCATGTGAGTGGAATCAGAGCTTTGGCCCAAATTATCAGGCTGCCATCTGTGTATCCAAGAACTTTCTAGTGGGTAAAATAGCCCACTGCCGACTAGAATGGCAGTGTTTTCCTTCCATTGCAATATACTAGCTCAAAATAAGCAGGAGGCTTTTTTTTAAAAAAAAATGTTTTATTAAAGGATTGTATTCCAAAAAGCTTTTATTACTCTTTTTTCCCCTTAAATATAGTGAAATGGCCTCTACCTTATTTTGAATGGATTTCTTGGATATAATTCTTCAGTGATAACATGTTTGAAGTAAGTAACAATTAAGTTATCTTAGTCCTTGCTAATACTATTCATGGAGCAATTGGTGTTTCTCAGTTAATAAGAAACATTTGTAGTGCAAAAGCACAAGACTCTGAAGATAAAGCAATTGGCAAGAAATGGTATGTTTAAATACCAGGAAACAGCCCATATCCAAACAGGTGTGTGATAAAACAGTATAAATAAACTGCTCAGTATGCAGTTTAGCCCAAGCAGAGTTGTATAGGAAACTTTCCTCCTATTCTGGAAAAAATATAACCAAACCAGGCCTCTTGCATCCTCCTTAGACTGCACAGCTGGAAAAACACTTCTTATTCAGACAGCCGAAAGTAAAAGTTGTTTTAATTTTTTTTTAATGACCAGATAAACACAACCTTGCTAGAGGAATGAATGTACTTGTGCAAATGTGGCCTTGAGCTAGAATCTTGTCAAAGATTCACCTCTTTTCAACCTTTAACAAATATGCCTGCTTCTTTGAATTAGTGACGGTCACTTCATCTTGGGTTGATATATTTGTAAAATGTTTCTCTTGCTGCAGTTTTCTTAACCACCTGGGCACTTGAAGGGCATTAAGAATATAGACGCCTAAAACGACTGCTTGGTTTCTGTTAAGATCTGCTAAGTGCATAGGAAACATGGTTTAGAGCTCAAAGAGATTATAAAAACTGTCCATCTTTTCATGCCATTTCTTTCTGACCAGGAACAAAGGTAACACAAGAGGTTGGTCCCTGCCAGAAAGTCTAGAAATATGCGGGTTAAATGTTTCCGGCTATGCTGTTTGGTGTTTGGGATCGTTTGTTCTTTGCCAACATGTGTTTAAGAGGGAAAAAAAGCAAAAACAATTGAGACACAGTCTGAGGGTCCTGGAGATACCTGATATCTGACACGCCTCAGCGGTGAGGAGCATTTATGGTGTAGTGAAAAGTAAGTGGTCCTCTGCCTTCCACTTCCAGTCCAAACCCTGGCTAAATCTCTGGCTAGCAGGACAAATACCCCTTCTCAGCCTCAGTTTTCCACCTCTAAAATGGCCTTTCGTACACAGTTATGAAGACTACATGGAAATAGATGACTTGTTATAGGCAATAACACAATGAAGATTACATGCAGTAACACCCATGCAATCACATAAATAATCTTATGAAGATTACCTGCAATAGCATGCAGTGGCTGTCACTGACTGTGTGCTCCATAGATGGTGGCTTTTATTTGGACTGTTGTTGCTGCTGTCCTCAAGAGTTTCTCCTACGAATACTTTCTGCCCCCAACACACACATCCCTAGATCTGAGTGCCTTTTCCCTGGAATCGTTATCTGTACATACTGTGTGCAGAGTGAAACTATACCAAGTGCAATAGAAATAAAAATGGCTGAATAGCAGTCAACTGGTGTGGCAGTTAGGAGCATATGTTCTGGGTCGGGTGCAGTGGCTCATGCTAGTAATTGCAGAACTTTGGAGGCTGGGGCAGGAGGATAGCTTGAGCTCAAGAGTTCAGGACCAGCCTGGGCAACATGGCAAATCTACACACAGACACACACAGACACACACACATATTATACACACACATACTATACACACACACACACTATACACACACACACTATACACACACACACTATACACACACACACACACACACACAAAAGCTAGCTGGGCAGGGTGGTGCATGCCTGTAGTCCCAGCCACTTGGGAGGCTGAGGTGGGAGAATAACTTGAGCCCAGCCCAGGAGATCAAGGCTTAAGTGAACTCTAGTAATTGCATTAGGTTGGTACAAAACTAACCACAGTTTCAGGCCCCACTTTTAAATGGCAAAAACTGAAATTACTTTTGCACCGACCTAATACCACTGCACTCCAGCCTGGGTGACAAAGTAAGACCCCATCTCCAAAAAAAAAAAAAAAAATAGATTCTAAGCTCAGGCCTGCTTGAAATTCTGTCTCATTTTCTTTCTAGCCAGGTAGTCCTGTTGAGTCTGAATTTCCTCATCTGTAAAATGACAATAGCAGTATATTCTTTATTCTCTTTAAAATGAACAATGCTAGTGTGTACTCATATGCTTTCTTTGCAAGTTCAAGCACTCAGACATCAAATGGTATCTTCCAGAGCCTCTTCAGCTAGATTCTGTCCTTTTCCTCACTTCTAACTCTGCTGGCTGCTCCAGGTCATTCCAGTCTATAAATAACCATTTCAGAGCCAGACACCACTGCCTAATAACTCAAACTCTAGGAACCAACATTTGACTTGTGCCACACTCAGTGGTTCAGAACAATTGTAACCGAATTCTGGCTATATCTAGAGTGAGATGGAGATTCAACATTCCACTTGGGAACAGAATTTTCTCTAAGAAACTACAGCGGACAGATGATCAGGATAAAAGTTCTCCTCTCTTTTCTGTTATTCATAAAAGGCAGGAAAAGAGAGTCAGAGTTATAGCTTATGGTGCCGCAAGAATGTTCGGTATCATTTTAAGCATCTCTCTCTCTCTCTCGTTCTCTCGCTCGCTCTTGTTCTTGTTCTCACTCTTGCTTTTCCTCTTCCATTTTCCTCCCCATGGCAAGTATTATAAATAGGCCTTCTTCTTATCTGATCTGCCCCTAAATGTTTTTCATTTGAAAACCACAGATAATTTTAGATGCATGTCAGAGATAATCTCAAATTTGTGTGTAATATAGGCCCTAGTTCTAAGAAAAACATGACATGACTGGAGGACCTTGGTTTGGTCTTTCTTCCTCTACTAGTACCACAGCCAATATCTCTGACTTCCCACCCTTTATCTGAGAACAGGTTTTATCTTAATTCTCCTGGCCCCCTTTTCCAAAAGCAGAGAAACTGCCACCTTCGGGAGGGCTCCTTTGTAATCCAGTAGTTTCGCAGGAATGATTTTAAAGCTGGAAAGAGGCTCAGGGACTGAGGGGTGAGTTCACCTACACGGTCTGCCTGAGCAACTCTGCAGGATGAAGTGGCCTCTGTCCTCTGCTTCTCACAGGCCAGGCCCCTCCAGATCCACATGTAGATAACTGCAGTCGTAAATGTTGTGCAAAGGTTGCTGTACAACCCTTTTAACTAAGAGGCTGTTTTTCCGAGCCGGGGCCACATTTGTCCTGGCCTGAGTTAAGAGGTAAAGAACATTCCAGTTGTGAGCTTGGATGGAAAAAAATATATTTGAAGTTTTTTTTTTCTGCTAACAAGGTATGCAGAGCACTCAAATTCCAGTAAACGAAGGTTAAAGACGGGCTGGTTTGCCGAATACAGTCATCTCCCCCGCCCCTTAATTTTTCCATAAACCGCCATAAAAAGCCACCGCACTAACAAACATTTTGGGAAGGGAACAAGCTCCAGGCCAAGAAGCCACAAGCTTAAATGGGGGGAAATCTGAGCCCTGAGGCACAGTTTCCTGAGCAGAGTCATGACTCAAGAAGGAAACAGGCGTTAACAGAACTACCCCAACCAAGCACCAAATCTAAGGCTCCTCTGGACTCCCCGAGACAGTGCTGATCAGGAGAGAAGAGCCAATGCCTCTGCAGTTACACGCTTTACCCTTGACTCAAAACGTGAAATGAGAGCATGTCTCCAAGACTCAGCTTATGCCTGAACACCACCTGAAGAAAAACATCTTGTTTAATTTAAAGGATGAAAAGCAAACTTACTGCAATTGCTATAAAAACTCCAGCTGCATGTATTTTTAAACATTTATTGTTGTAGAATACGGAAAAAAATTAATGCTAAAGTGGATACAGAGGAGTAAAGTTCCCCCGGAGAGCTAGGCCAACTGCGAAGAGGAACGTAGAGGAGGGGCGTATCCTACAAGATATTGACCTCCTACAAAACCGTCATCATGAAGTCGGTCTGGTTCTGGCTTGGGAACAGAGACCAACCAGTGAATAGAACAGAGGCCTAGGAGACAGGCCTATTTATACACGAGGACTTGAAATATGTTTAACATGGCTTAAAAACCACTGGGAATGGTTGGATTATTTAGTAGATGGTACCGAGAAACTGGCTTACCATATGGAAAACAATAACATCTGTATTTCTATAGTACACAAAGGTAGACTCCAGATGCATATGGTATCAAATATGAGACGAAAACTTACATGGTTAATGGAAGAAAATTTAGAAGAGTGTTTTACAACGTAGAGATGGGAGGAAACTTCCTAAAGAAGACCTAAAATTACCAAATACAAGGCAAAAAACATTGATGCGTTTGACGACACAATAGTCGAGGATTTCTTTTTGATGAAAGACAGTAAAAATGAAGTTAAAAACTGAAACACAAGATTTGCAACATTTACGACTGACTAAGAATCAGTGAAGGATTTATGAGGGCAACCTGTAAGTTAAAAAAAGAATTGTAAAATTCATCAGAAAGGGCTAGGTATGACAGCTCATATCTGTAATCCTAGCACTTCTGGAGGCCCAGGTGGGAGGATTACTTGAGGCCAGTAGGTTAAGATCAGCCTGAGCAACATAGTGAGATCCAGTCTCTACAAAAATAAAAATAAAAAGATGAGCCACGGTGTAAGTGCACCAGTAGTCCAGGCTATTTGAGTAGGCTGAGGTGAGAGGATCACTTGAGCCCAGGAGTTCAAGGCTACAGTGAACTAGGATCACACTAATGCACTGCAGCCTGGGCAACAGAACAAACTCCTGTCTCTTATAAATTAATAATAGCAATTTTTTAAAAGGGCTGGGCACGGTGGTTCATGCCTATAATCCCAGCACTTTAAGAGGCTGAGGAGGATGAATCGCCTGAGTTCAGGAGTTTCAGTCCACCCTGGCCAACATGGTTAAAACCCATGTCTACTAAAAATACAAAATTAGCTGGACATGATGGCACACACCTGTAATCCCAGCTACATAGGAGTCTGGGGCAGGAGAATCACTTGAACTTGGGAGGCAGAGGTTGCAATGAGCCAAGATTGTGCCACTGCACTCTAGCCTGGGCGACACAGCGAGACTCTGTCTCAAAAAAAAAAAAAAAAAAAAAAATTAAAAAAACAAGCAAAAATAAACAGAGGCAAAGAATATGACAGATAAATCATAGAGGCAAAAATCCACATGGTTCACATAATGATACAAAGCTCAAAATCAGGGAAAAGCAAATGAAATCCAATGAGATATACCTTTATACTCATCAGATTGCTAAACATGGGAAAGTTGGATCATGCCAAGTCTAAAATGTGAGAACACGTGACTCTTCATGTTTGACTCTTAGGATTATAGAAGTGAAGCCAATCTAAAGAATAAACTCACAAAAACTGAGCAGCTAGGGCCAGGCACGGTGGCTCATGCCTGTAATCCCAGCACTTTGGGAGGCCGAGGTGGGTGGATCACAAGGTCAAGAGATCAAGACCATCCTGGTCAACATAGTGAAACCCCATCTCTACTAAAAATATAAAAAATTAGCTGGGCATGGTGGCGTGTGCCTGTAATCCCAGCTACTCAGGAGTCTGAGGCAGGAGAATTGCCTGAACCCAGGAGGCGGAGGTTGCGGTGAGCCGAGATCGCGCCATTGCACTCCAGCCTGGGTAACAAGAGTGAAGCTCTGTCTCAAAACAAACAAACAAACAAACAAACAAACAAAAAAACAAAGCCTGAGCATCTATGTACATTCGAATTAGTAGTTCCCCTTTTAGAATATCCCAAAGAATCCTCACTTGGGTACAGAAGAGGGAATCTAAGAGGATTTTACGCAGCCACGACCTGTGATTGTTGGGCCAGAGAGGCAACCAGGGGGTCCTTAGCTGAGGAAATGGGGAAGAAAATTGAAGAGGTGCCCTTTATGGGATACCATGCAGCAGTTAGAAACAGTTATCTGGAATCACAAATTAGAAGTATGTGAAGATATTAAAAAATGCAGTACTGGCTGAAAAAATAAGAAAAGGCAAGCAATCAGGGTTGCTGGGAGAATTAAATGGCAATAAAACCCTTGATGTGGCAGTTGGTGCAAAGACGACTTGTGATTCTACCCACAGGTAGGTGAAGAATTAGAGGTGTCAGTTCATCCTGACAGAAGACTCAGGACTGTAGAGATGGGAGTGAAATTTGAAACTATTCAAAATAGACTTCATGGACTATCTGCCAATACATTTTCTTTCCTGCATCCTTCCTTTCTCACTTGGTAGCAGAATCTAGACTTTTACAAGAAAAAAAAAACTGAGCATGAAACACTACATCTCTGGCTAACAGTCTATCTATTCTAATGTTCCTCAGGAGACTCAAGAATTGCCCCAGCCAGGTGCTGCATTTGCTCAAGTTAATTCTAAGGCATTTGTTTATGTGGGTTCAGAATTCAGCGCTGTCTCCCTCTCCCTTGACTCCCTGTATGTGGTCTGTGCTAAGTGGTCATGGATGGAATTGTGCTGAAAGTGCTACGCAGTCTACTGAGTAACACTTCATACATCATACAGGGTATGAAGGAGCCAAATAGACTGGATAGAAGGAGATTTTTTCCCTCCGTTCTTTTTCTTACCATACACATACTTTTAGGGGTATCCATTATTGCCAATGTCAGCTCAAAATGTCAGTGACTATAGAAATGAAGAAGGAAAACAGACAGCTTGTCTAACATTCTTGCTATAAAAATCACAAGATATGAGATTCCATCTCTAAGCAGGAGGCCAGGGAGTCCTCTCCTAGTGCAGGAGACAGCAGGATATTTTTATTGCATTTGTGATCAAGGGTCACAGAGAGGGGCAAGGAGATGAATTCCAAGAATGGAACAGAATCCAGCTCTCTCTAAAGGAAATCCAGGGTTTGGAAAACTCCTAAAGAGCAATAATTCAACTGAACTAACCTGATGAACTGTTTTCAAATGAGTATGGAGAAATATAGTCAAACATTGAACAGCTTCCTAGAATTGAAGCAACTGGGCAAAGGTGCCTTTTATTAGACCTGTGCAGTACACCCGGAGAACTGGTCAGAGTGTCAGGCTCAGCTCAATATGGAAGAGAGAAAGACTGGATTTTATTTCCCAGTAGAAGTTTCTCTAGTGCAGTTCATACGTTGTCTACTTCCTGATAATTATTTACTCAAAACTGAAATATCAGCAAATGAAAGGAAACTCCATGCATTGAGTACCTACTCTGTGCCTGTGATCTGCTGGGGCTGTTCTCTATCTTATCTCATGGAATACTGCCCAAATCCTTCAAGGAAAAGATTATCATTCCCCATTTTTTATAAGAGGAAGTGTCTGGGAGGACAGAGATACTCCGAAGGTCAGATAGTTTTTAAAATGCAGATCTGGATTCAAACCCAGACAGCTGAGTCCCAATCTGGAACTTTCTTCAACCCATACTGGCCTCACCAGGGCCCTGCTTCTAAGGGATGTAACGCAGCCTAGAAGGTCCCATGAGATTTAGGAATAAAGGGATAAATTGTCCTTTCCTCAACCCATTTCCAAGCAAAAATGCCAGAGGAGCAGCTGTGTATTAAAAAGGAGTTGGGTGGAAATAATGAGAACAAAGGTAGTGAACTTTCATTGAGTTATGGGCCAAGCATTGTGATAAATGTTCCATGCGAGCCACATCCCTAGGAGCTGATTCTATTACAGTGTCTATTTTTTTTTTTTTAATTTGGGGGAATTTAAATTTCAAAGGTTAATTATTTAAATTCAAACAACTAGTACTGCCTGGAATAGATCCTAAATTTGTGTGGCTCTCAAATCAGTGTTTTAACAACACTACTCTAAACTGCTTTCTTAGGATGTGGCAAGGTGAGGTAGCCATGACAGCTATCGTGGTGGTGTGGTGGTGGTGACAGCAGTGATAGAGTTGCTTCCATTGTTCTTGGTGGTGGTGACGGTAATTGGTGAAGGTGGTGGACCTGGTAGTGGTGTGATGGTGTTAGTGGTGGTAGAAGTAGTGCTGGGGGGGTGGTTCAGGAGGCGATCACAGTGATAATTGTGGTAGTAATGGTCGTAGCAGTGATAGCAGTGCTCGGAGTGGCAGCTATCACAATAACAGCTATGGTGGTGGTAGTGGCATGGCAGCAGGGCTGGAAGTAGGGATGGTGAAGGTGGTGGTGGGGATGGAGATGATGGTGGAAGCAGTGGTGTTGAGAGGGCATGATGACGGTGGTGGTCATCATGATGATGATCACCATGATGATGGTAGAGGTGGGGGTCAGGTGATGGTAATGGTAAAAGTGATGATGGTGGTGACGGTAATGGTAAAAGTGGTGATGGTGGTAGAGGTGGTGGTGGTGGTGGTGATGGTGGGAGGAGAGTGATAATGATGGTGGCGGTGGTGGTAGTGGTGGAGGTGATGGTGGGGGAGGGAGTGGTGACTGTGGTGGTAGTGGTGTGGTAATGATGGTGTTGCTATTAATGGAGGTGGTGGTGGTTGTGACGGTGGGGCTGGCATAGTGGTGGTGAGGGTGGGGGTGGAAGTAGAAGCACTGTTGGTGGTGATGGTAGTGGTGGTGGTGGAGGTGGTGGTCAGGGTGAGAGTGGGGGTGGGGTGAAAGCATTGTTGGTGGTAGTTGTGATGGTAATGGTGACGGCAGTGGTAGAGGTGGTGGTGGTGATGAGGATGGGGTGGTTATGGTGACAGTAGAAGTGATAAGAGTGACGAGGTGGTGATGATATTGGTTATGGAGGTGGTGGCTATGGGGGTCTTGCTGGTGGCTAATTCACCCTACCATGTAATACCTTCTTTTGAGAAATTCTGTAAAAAGAACACGTTTGTTTTATCTGTGCCTTTACAGGTCAATTCACTTGTTTTTTCCACAGGCTTCAGGAAGGAAGCATTAGCCTTGATGTCTCCACCTCAATTCACTTCCAGGCTGTTGACAAATGCTGTGGTTGCTCAGGACCAGAGGGAGAGACAGACTCTGTGACCATTTCCCCAAAGGTGGCCTTTGGCCATTCCGTGCACTGGAGCATATGACCCCCTGCCTCGCCCCTGCCACATTAACCAGGTGACTGCCTGCCAAGGCCCAGCCCAGTCCAAAGGGAATTGGGATTCAGTGTCCCAAACAAGGCACTGATTAGCTGGTAATCAGGCAGCGATTAGCAGGTCGGGTCACCTGCAGTTCAGTGCCCATTGTTCCCTGCAAAGTCCTGGGATGGTTGCCACGCGGCTGGCCAGTCTGAATGTCTGAATGTCTGAGGATTCTGATGCCTGCTGCTCTGCCGTGTAGATATGTGATTAGGAACAAATCCTCTGTTCTCTAAGCCCATCCCCCCGAGGAGGCACTGCCATGAATCCCCTTCTCCATTCCCACACAAAGGATTTGGGAGAACGGCCTGCATAGGAGCTCAACAATGACAGAGAGGTGAGGCCCCATGGATGCACTGGAGAACTGAAAGCAAAATGCCACATTCCTCTTCAGGCACCCTGATAACTGCGAGTGGTGTAACCAGGCAAGCCTGCATCCAGATGGGGATTCTGCGGTGATCTTGAGATGTGACCTTGGACAAGACTTTTAACCTCTGAGCTTGTTTACCCCAATTCTTAAGAGGGTTAGTAATAACACTTGCCTCTTTGGCCTTGGAAGTTCAGATTTAGAAAGTGAACATAAAGCAGTTATTACCGTCTCTGTAGAATGTGTCCAATACATGCTACCGCCATTATCATCAGTCAAAGTAGTATCAATATTTAAAATATCATAATTATTTGAAATACTTTATTTAAAACATGCCTCTGTAACATCACTTCTAATTGAGACATAGCTCCTTTGTAGGAGGCCATCAGAAGGATGAGCTGAGATAATTCTTGTAAAGCCTTCATCACAGTGCATGTAATTAGCACTCAATCAATCACAGTAATAATCGTGATCACCGTCATTACTATTTGTATGAAGTTGAATGCAAAAGGCTATTTTGTAGCATTTTTCACTATATTATAGCATGTGATCATGAAAATTTAGACAAACCATAATTTTCTGAGCTAAAAGGAGATTCATGAAATTATTCATGGCACCTTCACACCGTTGGACACTGCTGAGCATTATAATCTCTGTGTCCTTCAGCCACCTGGAGATCTTGCTAAAATGCAGATTCTGATTTGGTAAATCTGGGGTCAGCCCAATATTACATATTTCTAATGCATTCTCAGGTGATGTCAGGGCTATCCGTCCATGGACCGCAAAGTAAGTAAACAGGACCTACACTTTTACAATAAAAAGGTGTATACACATTTAGAAGAAATACAGAAAAAAATCCTAGGCTATACTCAAGATGGCAGACTGTGTTTCTTACCCCCTTCACTAAACTGTACTATCTTTCCCAGAAATCTAATAACAAACATGTAAAGAAAACCTTTGAAAAGACAATAAATTCTATTGATACAGAAAGTTATTCCTTTCTCTTCAAGCTTGTCACACGGCCAGGTTTTCCAGCACATTCTTTGCCAGGTCTGCATGCCTGATGCCATGATTTTCTCCTAGAGCAACACTAGGCCTTTTCAGCATCCTAACCACAAGGAAATCACATTAAGGCATGCTCATTCTGGAGACTTGAGCTCTTCAAGGAGCAGGTGGGTCCCAGCTCAGATATTGCTGCTGGCCAGACTTCAGGTTCCAGAGGCGTGCAGGCCAGCCAGGTGCAAGATGGACAGCTATGAACTCAGAGAAGCCCAGAGTGTTTCTAAAGTCTGATTCTGGCTGCACTTGGCAAAGGCATTCCAGTTAACATGGTAGTGTGCTTTCTGCAGTTTAAAGGCGCTCAAAGAAGTCCCTTGTACAAAAGAGATGCTACACTAGCCCTTTCTCTAAGGGGTGGCTTGAGAGAGGACCCTCTTGATCTAAGGGTAGGTAGAATAAGATCTTTTCTTCCTTTTGAGTCCCCTCAACAGATACTGGGATACTTACTTGGATAAGTATCTATCTTATTCTCCTCAGACTGTTTCTTCCACTGAGAGGTTGACAGGAGTTTCAATGAGCATCCAGAGAGAGAATTAGATAAACCCTCAGTTGAATTTTGACCATGCCATTTAATAGCTGAACTGCCTTAGGCTTAAACAGGGATTCTCTTTCCCCCCCCTGAAAATGGAAATGGTAATGCTATGGTGTCACAAGGATTCTAAATTATGGAGCTAAAGATCCTAGTTTCTGGTCAGGTAAAAGCAGGCTTGCAAATGCTAATACTCATAATTATTATTTTTATTCAAAGTTCACCATTCTTTGCACCTTAACATATACCTTGCACCTGCCTAGTTGAGCCGCCATCCACCACCCACCTGAGATCCCTGATATGGGGTCCCTATCACCCCATCCCTTTGTGTATCAGGCAGTGGCTAGAGGAAAACATGCATATGAAAACTGGGTAATGGAAGGCGAGTTTACTAAAGGGATATTTATTTATTTATTTTTGAGACTGAGTCTCACTCTGTAGCCAGGCTAGAGTGTAGTGGCATGATCTCTGCTCGCTGCAACCTCTGCCTCATGGGTTCGATTGTTCTGCTGCCTCAGCCTCCTGAGTAGCTGGGACTAGAGGCAGGGACCACCACACCACACACAGACCAATACACCAATTTTTGTACTTTTAGTAGAGAGGGGGTTTCACTATGTTGGCCAGGATGGTCTCAATCTCTTGGCCTCATGATCTGCCTGCCTTGGCCTTTCAAAGTGCTGAGATTACAGGTGTGAGCTACCATGCCAAGTCACTAAAGATACTTAACTGAGGTGAGGGCAGGACTTGAAGAATAAACAAGAAACAGTGGCATGGATGGGGGTTGAGGAAGTATATTCCCACCCAGCTTCTGGTTTTCAGTAGAGAGAAGAGCCAACTTGTCAAGAAGGGGGATACCAAGGAATAAATAGCATGACCTCTGTCTTTTCACCCTCCTGTGTCATGCTTTGGCCAATATTTTGGCTTCTCCTCTGATTGATTTCACCCAAGTTTTGGATGTTGGCAGGTACCTATCTTATGTGCCCACGTTACGTGGTCATGATAAAGCTGCATTTCCTAAGGGAACACCAATGGATACACCTCTTCATGGCATGCAATCAAGAGGCTAAATGTATGAAAAGCATGACCATGCAAATCACTCTGAAACTGCTCCGGAACCATCATGGGGCCTTCCATCCAAGACTGCCAGTCCCACTAGTGAGCTGACCATGAAACTCACAGACTTCCAGAGGAAAATGACCTCTGGAAGGAGAAATCCTTTTTTCAAGTTTCTGTAAAAGAAGAAGATGGCATCCCTTTGGCAGAGCCCAAAGGGAAGCCAGGCAGGTGGCAAGAGAAGCTATTGTATCATCTATGAAAGCTGCTTCCTGGGGTTCCAGAGGAGGGTGCAGAAGGGGAACCATGAGTCTGGTGGGACAGATGGAACATTCCTGCAATGCTGTCAATCCATATCTGACCCTCAATTCATGAAACCTTCCAGACAAGTCACCCTGACAGATCCCTCTCTTCTTAGAGCTCCTATACACCTTTGTTTCTGCATTTGACATTCGTAGCCCCAAATGAATGGTTTCTATGCATGAATCCTTTTCTGAGTAGATTGTCAGATCCTTGAAGGCAGGAAGGCAATGTAATATAGTGGAGAATATCCTGTGCTTTCAAATACTTATGAAGATTAGGAAGGGAATCTAAACAACTTCCTTAGTCTATTACTAGGTGCACATAAAAAGTGATGAACAGACAGATTTATGACTATTCATTATTCTTTTATTCTTCCTATCCTCCACCGTGTTGAACATACACCACCATTACACACACATCCAAAAATAAAACTGAGCACTTCTTATATATCTTCTATGGGTTATTTACTATGTAGAATTTCATGTACATTATTGGAATGCTTCTCCAATTTAGTTATGCACAGAATCCCTTTAAAGTACAGACAAAAATCAGACATATTCTTTTTAGTATGATTTTTAAAAAATATTTGGAAAGAAAAATTCTGTTTTACTACCCAATGCCTATTGCTCTTAATATCCTACAAAATAAATTAATAATAAATTAAATGTAAACAAAGCCATAGTTAAACAAATGCAACAGGTGATATAATTTTGATGAAACTGATTCAAAACTTACTATACAAAAGCAGTATTCAAGGCTGCTGTACAGGTACAGTTCACCATGCCTACACGTGGTGTGTTGACTCAAGTGTCTCACAATTGCTCTCCATTAATACTAGGCACCATGAAGTCACTGGCATTGATTTGACAGCAGCGCATCATTTTAATTTCCCCTTTATTCTTTTTTCACTAGTAGAGCCAATCAAATTAGTATTAGAGAGTGCAAACTTGATATGCAATCACTGGCATTAAAGTGCAAGGGTAGCTTTTTTTTTGGAGACAGAATCTTGCTCTGACAGCAGGCTTGAGTCCAGTGGTGCGATCTCAGCTCACTGCAACCTCTGCCTCCCAGGTTCAAGCAATTCTCCTGCCTCAGCCTTCTGAGTAGCTGGGACTATAGGTGCACATCACGATGCCGGGCTAATTTTTGTATTTTAGGAGACAGGTTTTCACCATGTTGACCAGGATGGTCTCAATCTCCTCACCTCGTGATCTGCCTGCCTCAGCCTCCCAAAGTGCTGGGATTATAGGCACGAGCCACCACACCTGGCCCAGTTCTTTAAATATAAAGAGCCATCTGGATAATGCAGAAAGTGCTTCATCAATTTTATTTTAGATTATCATTGCAATGAGAGCACATGGTTCAAAAGCAAAGACCAAAAATGGTCTTTCATGCAGCAAAGACCATTTTCCCACCTTGCTCCTGGAATACGGCATTGGTACAGACATTTTTAATCTCAGCTTGTGTTAGGCGGTAGTGTTATCTATTTCCTGTTGGAGGACATTTAGGCTTGGCGGTGCAGGGGCGGGTTTTCAGTCACTTACCAAGGATCGCTCACCTCGTAAGTGATGCAGTGAGACTCGTATTCAAACGTGTGAGTCTCTACATCCAGTCTTTTGGCTGATTGGTCTCATCTTTGATTGTTATTGAACTATTAATGCTACATTGACACATGTTGGTGACGAAAGATGGAGGGGATGTTGAGGAAGTGATAGGAGGAGAATAGAGAATAAAATATGCTTGGCCAGAGATGGCAACATAAACTCTGTCCACGGTGCCCTATTGTCTTGGGTGCAGCTGTGGTTCGGTCAGGAGCAGTGGCAAGTCTGGAGCTCCACGGATGCTACACAGCCACACAGATGAGGCAGACCTCTAACTGGGGCCACTCTTGGATGCCCATGTTGAACTCAGCAGCAATCAACTCTTGATGAGTTGAAATAATGAAGAGGAAAGTTCTAGGTTGCTTGTCATCATTTAATCTACGCACCTAGTTCTTGGCATTTCCTATTTCCTGCTTTTGGCTGAAGCTCAACATTCTTTCCCAGAATCCTTTGTGTCAATCCTTTTGGGATTCAAAGAGTTGTGGGAATGATGACCTCAGTTCACATCCACATTCCACTGGGAGAGGACAAAGCTGTGGCCCTCTGTGGCTTCAGGAATTAAAGGAGGCCGTGAAAGAAGTGTTGTCAACCAATGATTTTACTACAGAAAGCCATGGGGGTGCTGCTCATCCCTCCAAGCTCCAAGTGATGAGAATTTAGGAAATTAATAAATTTCCATAACTAATAAGCACATGTGATAAACTCTCACTCACCAGGATCTGATAGACTAGTACTTAATGGGACTTTTGAATAGCTTGCATTTCCTGATAATACAGATGTATCTGCTATTAAAATTCCACTTTCCTTGTAGCAAAGTTAACTTTTTGTCATTCTAGAATGGCAAATTGAGTCATGTGAAGTTTCGGGAATCACACACACATCAGGTAATGCCGTAACAAAAGTCCTTTTTGCCTGCCATATATTTTGAGGACAATGAAACCATTCAATCATTGCCCAGAATGATAATTATCTTTTTGGACACATGACCTCATATTCCCAATCTATTAAGCACACAAAATCTGAAAATGAATGGTATTAGAGATTCTATTGTAATGGATACAAGGGAACTGAAACAAAATAAAGCCAGCTTTAGTTCTGTAATCCCTGAAAAAAATAAGTGCTGAGAGGATGGGTGACTTAGGACACTTAGAAAAGAAAAACTAACACGGAAAAATAACAGCAGATTCACATGCCTTTTGACTTACTAGATGTCTCAACTTCATTGCTTCATGGCGCATCAGCTTGGGGTAAAGGTGGGGAGGGGAGCTGTCTTAGCTGTGGGTAACAATTGTGATGGTCTATGACCAAATTTCACAGTAAAATGACTGGTATCCCAACCTCTCCTCTGTTCTTTCTGTTTTGGTTAGCAGCCTAGATAGACTTTTAACATTTTCTGCAGGAGCCAACCGACAGAATCATTAGCTACATCAAAAACAGCTGCTTCCAGTAGTGTCACCTTCATTCTAGGGGCAACCTCATCCAGAGCCTTAGAACCTCCTTTTTTAAAGACCCAGGTGCAAGCCACGCCAGGGTGGGATGTGGTAGACGTTGTGTGGCCATGCAGCCTAACTTTCACAAACGTTCTTCACTGACATAGATCCACTGGTGATTCAGGTGAGAATACACGTTACCGGGATCTCTCCAACTTAGATCAGCACCCTGCCTGTCTCCAACTTTCTCTGCAGAGAAATGTGAATCTTAATTCAGAACATATTCTTCATAGGAATCTTCATGTCCGTGTCCTGGACCCCACATTCCATAGCTCCAAATGTCATTGTTTTTATCTCCTTGAAGGACTAGAAGTAGATTCTCAGGCAAATTGAAACCTTGGGCAGGGCCCAGAAGGTCTAAGGTGGGAGTGCTGATCAAGTGTCTCTACTGCCCATCTTTTACCCCTCTTATGCCCCTTACCTCACCCCCCGGAGACCCAGATTAAAAATGCTTCAGAGCAGGAAACCCGGTTGATGGATTGATCAATCAACCAACAAGTATTTATTGAGAGCACCTAATTTTTGCTCAGCAAATGCTGACGGGAGCAGATGGTGTGGTGACAGGTAATGGAGGAGTCCTCAAAGTCAGCTAGAGGACTCAAAACTGAGGCTCAACTCACTGTGTCTTCATTCAAGGGATAGCAATTGAACACCTACACACAAGCTGTGCAGCATGCTTGGAAATGGAAATAAAGAAGGCAGATTAGACTTCTATCCCATGGAGTTTATAGTTTATCAGGGTTATAATTCTTCTAAGTAGTCAATAAAATTAATGTGAACTATAATTGGAAAACAGACTGCTTAGGCAGCTTATGGTGGTCAAGGAAGTGAGCACATTTAAAGTTGTTTTTATGTTTCTGAGGCCTGGAAGGGTACGATCAGGCAGTCACTGGGGAATCGAATTTCAGTAGCAAGACGGATTGAAGAATGGACACTGAATAGACTCTTCCCAAAATTCCCGTCCTCCCAGAACCTCAGAATGTGAGATTATGTGTAAATAGGGTCTTGGCAGATATAATGAAATAAAGATGAGATCATAATGATTTAAAGTGGGTCATAAATCCATAAATCCAATGACTAATGTCTTTGTGAAGATACAGACACAGACAGAAGTTAAGAAGGAAAGATATTGGAGCAACATGGCTACAAGCCAAGGAACGCCAAAGATTTCTGGCCACTACCAGCTGCAAGGAGAGTCTCATGGAACAGATTCTTTCCTAGAATCTTTGGAGTGGGGACAGCCCTGCCAACACCTTGATTTCAGACTTTCAGCTTCTGGAGCTACTGGGAATAAACTTCTGCTGTTCTAAGTCACCCAGTTTGTGGTCATTTGTAATAGCAGCCTTGAGAAGTGAATGCAGGAGATAACTGACTGGAGTGAAGAAAGTTCCTGGTTAAAGGAGGTATGAGTGCTACCCTGGAAAATGAGGGCCTGGGTGAGATAGAATGGCAGATTTCTATTTGTATGATTGTGTAAAAGATAATAACTGAAGACCCTAATGAAATAAACAGAGTATATCTTTTCCAGCTTGTTTTATAATGAGCAAGCCACCTAAAAGAGCATGAAGGGAAAAGATTGAACTTCTCAAGGCATGTCTCCATTTATGGAACAGAACAAAGGATTAAGCAAGGGAGAAAGGGAAGGAGTTACTGACAATACTCCATTCAACTCAGTAGACACTTACCAAGCCTTGCCTATTCCATACCCTAAGGAGCGCACAGTGTGAGTCAGGGGCGAAACCAGCGAATTTAAATCCAAGGGACATAGGCAGTGATTGAAGTAGGTTGAATGAATGGAAACAGTAAACACAAAAGGAAACAACTGTCCCAGTCTAAGGATAGTCAGGGTGTCTTTGTAGAGAAGATGACATCTGTAGGGAGGCTGAAAGGATCCTTCAGGATTGGATAGTAGGTAAGGGCAGAAGAGAGAAGAAAGCCCAGAGTATACCATCGAATCTCAAAGCTCCTTGAATAGTCGCCATGACTAATTCTGGTGCCTTGTACAGCACACAAAAGCACACAGAAATAGTGGAGTGAGTGAATAAATGAATGAACTAGTGAAACGACCCAGAAACCAGGAGAGGACAGCACTTTGTCAAGGAAGAGGGAATAATGAACTTTATAAAAACCCAGAGAGAGGCTGAGAAAGACAAGTCTGAATGCCAAGAAATGAAAAGGTCAATAGAACCTTGAAGAAATAGGAGCTTAGAAGTCAGAGGCAATTCCTACAAGTTGAGAAGAAAGGAGTGAGCTGCGAGGAGGAAAGCTTGTCTGATGAAGCTCAAGGAGTATAGCTGAAAAAAAACTGGAGAGAGGTTCATAAAGAGTGCTTGTCAATTAACGCAGGGATAGAAATCAAATACCACACATTCTCACCTGTAAGTAGGAGCTAAATACTGAGTACACATGGACACAAAGAAGCAAACAACAGATACCAGGGCCCACTTGGGGGCAAAGGGTGGGAGGAGGATGAGCATCAAAAAACTATCTGTTGAGTACTCTGCTCATTACATGGGTGACAATATAATCTACGTGTCAGACCCCTGAAACATGCAATTTACTCCTGGAATCAACCTGTGCTTGTATCCCCCAAACCTAGAATACAAGTTAGAAAGAGAAAAAAAGAGCGTTAGAGAGGAGGATTGTGTCTGAAGGTAAAGGATAAGGAAATTCGAAGATGTTGGAGACAGGGGTCATACAGTTTCTCAGGAGCCGGGGTGGATGAATAAATGAAATAGCCAATTGTACTGAGCACCTACTATATGCCAGGCACTAAACTGGCTATTTTCAGAAAAATTTTTTAAATCATCTGAAAGCTACACTTCATGGGAAGTGTTAGTGTTAGAAAGAATAATGGATTTCCCTTCAATGACAGGGGTTGAGGAGACAAATGAATTTTATAAGCAGATGGGTTGAAGAAGGCATCTTCTCATTCGTCAAGTATCCACTGGGTATGCCCTTTGTGCTGGACAGTCTAAAAATGGCCTCAGATATACTACCTGATGGGAACCCTATAGCACCCCTAGAATGTTCTGTTGTAATTCTCATCTCAGAGACAAGGATTTCACAGACAAGCTCTGTGAAGTGTTTGCTGAATTATTTCAACATGCCGGTAATTGCCGCTAAAACGATTTAAAGCTGAGTATGTCTGCACAAAGAACTACATTTGTCTCAGCCTCAGTTTCTAAATCCATATAACTTTTCCTCCCAGGGCTGCTGTGAGGTTGGGGCAAGAAAAAAATGCTCACTAAATGGAGCATTTTGTTTTCACCCTTACTTTATCTCTTTGGAATGAAGCCATCAAGTGCTTGCTACACCCTCACCCCTCTGCCAACATTCCCCATTGCTTCTCAGAATTGAAGACTTCCTGGAGCCCCAAAACAGGTGTCAGCAGCATTATGACATCCGATCAATCTGTAAGCTTGGGCCCGAGAGGTCTGCTCTTTGCTCCCAGAAAAGCAGCCATATTGGGAAGGCAAGCTAAATACAGAACATGACCCCAAAGCAAAGCGTGTCTCTGAAAGGGATAAAGCGGACTGAGACAGTAGTTTCACAGATCAATAGGAAACCTTTAAAAGTCCACTGATGAGCTAGACTGCAGGGGTGCTCCTCTTCTATAAAAGGAAAATAAAATGGATCAATAAGAAATGAAAACTGATATTAAATGGCTGAGATATACCTTCTGCTACCAACGGCTCTTCTCCAGGCTGGTTCTCTGGTCAGAATTGTTCAGCCCCTTCCTACCCTTTAAGATGAGCTCCCAAGTTGGTGGAATAAGATAAACAGGCCTGGAAAAACCCCCCAAAAACGGCTGCAGTAAGGCCATACAGCATATCTAACGTATCTACTGGTTCGCATAAAAAATAGTAATTTGTCTGAATGCCACATGTTGCATGTAGGAGGAAAATGTGTGCTTTTTATTAAACCTCAACTCTTCACCCCCCACTCTTCAATCTCTATTTATGTCTGTGTATTATCAGTGTGGTGCGTTCTAAATAGTTTTCTGGAGCAGTTTAAGGATTAACCTACCAACTCTGTGATCTTGGGCAAATGCTTTAACCTCTGAGTCTCAGATTTCTTATCTACAATTATGTCAGGATTATCATGATAAAGTAATGGAAATGATTATCGTCACCTTCCTCCTTCCCACATTACCGCCCTGTCACCGCCCAAACAACTAATATCAAAAGGGCCTCTCCACGTGGCTTTACAGGAGGAGATTTAGGACCCAAGAAGACCAAATTTATTAGCGAGGTTGTCTTGAGCAAGTTGTGAATCTTCTCTCATCTTCATGCAATTCATCATGGACATGCACAACATCTTTTCCGATTATTTTGAAGACTGGAGAAGACATGTATATCCCTAAGCACAGTGTCTCATACAGAATCAGGACTCAGTATGGGTCCTTCATCTCTGACTCCAGTCTTTGATAGTGTTAGACTAACATCTTGGTAACCCCAAACAGACCACTAGGAGTCCAAGCTGACTCTGAGAAAACCAAAAGACAGACCAACCAAAGGATCTATTTGTGGGAGGGAGAGGGGATGGAAAGCCATATAGTCCAGTTCAGCGTGAGACTGAGAGAGGTCTGGGCAGGTTCAGCCCTCTTGGAGAGAGACCGTCCCACCACCGCTACCTCCCTCCTTTCTTCTGCCCTAGGGCAGAGCACACAGCTTCCCCCCTCAGCTGACTGGGTACCTGTGGGCATGCAAAGTGATGAAGGGCTCGTCGTGCCAGCACACACCACTGGCTACTCAGGGGTTTGTGTCTCCCTCACCCAACCACCTCCACCCTCACCTTGCTGCTGAGATTCTGGGCTCCCTGTATTCATGGTGCAGGATAGCAGGAGCCATGGATCAAGATGACTCCTCTCTGCCATAGGCACTGATTCATTCAACACGAACTGAGCCCCAACTCAGTGTCCACATCGTGCTGGATAGCAGGGGCCATGAGGCAAATGAGACAAAGTCCTTACCCTGAGGCCATCCTACATTGGTCAGTAATCATGGACATCACAAAATACCCTGCTTCCTACTGCTTCATTTTGCCTTAAAGGGAAGACTCTTGAGAATTTACAATTCTATCCCATATTTCTTCAATAACTCCTTAACACCTTTTGCCCAAAAACTCTTATCCCTGCAAAGCCACCCTGAATTCTGAATCCCGCACACCTCATTCATTTCCCTCACCTCCGAGTCTTTTCCCTCCACACTCTCCGCTCCTGGTTCCTTGTTCTGCAGCATCTTCTTCCCCATGTTATACTTAGATTTTTTACCTTCCTCTTGTCTCTGCTGCTCAGTGGCCAGTTTTCCCCAGTGGAGGGTGGGGACATTCTCTTTATATGTCTCTGTTTATCTCTACTCTGAATAAGTCAATAGGTTACAGTCTGGTGTCCAAGTCATCCCCCCCTCCCCAGAAGCGATTCTCTTTATCCTGACAGCCTATTATAGTTGTAGGTGGGTGGCCTGCAGTGTGTGTGGGTGAGGCCTATGCAGATCGAAAAAAAAAATTGGCAGGCCAGACCCTTTTTCCCGCTATCTGACTAATAGGAGATTCTTTCACTGTAATATTTCTTGTGCTATTCTAGTTGTTCTTTTCACACACGTTGCCCGATTCCTCTGCATTCTCTTATATCTCCATTTTGAAATCCCCGTTAGGAATTGTGTCTTCAGTACGTGTTTTTATTTTGAACATAAAGAAAACCTCTATGTGTCTATTTCTTTCTCTTCCACCTTTCTTTTCTTCACACACTAATTCCTTAGAAGTGGGAAAGGGACCGATATCTGCTGAATGCCTCTGTGTGCTAAATGTTATAAAACACTTCCACGGATATAGCTCATGTAGAAGAAATTAGCCTCATTTTAACAGCAAGGGGACCGAGGAGAGAAAGCTTCAGCCATGTGTTCTAGTTCACACATAAGAACATGAAAAGCCTCCAGGACCTCATGCTATCTGTCCCTTGAAATGTATACATATGGATGACATATGCAAACACATGCAATCCCAGGCACTTGGGACCATGTGACATTCATTATAGAAAGTGTTTCTTTAATTATCTCTCATTCCTGATTCCCACCAAAGGTCCTCATAAAAGGTTTAGAATTATTGTCCTCTAAGTGATTCTGTGTGCAAAGTTGTATAATCAAAAGGGTACAAATTTGAGCAAATCTAGGGCAGAGAGGGCACCCAGAATGGCTGAGATCAAATCTCAGCTCTTATTACCTGGGTGTTCTCAGGCTATGGAGATAATAGGACCACTTTCCTCATAGGGGTGCCATGGGTCTTTTCTCCTTACTGCTTCCTCCCGAGGACTTGGTGAGGATTATCTAGGTCAGTGTGTGTGAATCACATAAACCGTTGTTTAGCACATGGCAAACCTATCAGAATGTACATTGTTGATTTTACTATCCATGGTCTTGTTGGCCTTACCACTTGTTAGCCATGAGACCTCTGGATACTCTCTTGACATCTCCAAACTTTTTTCCTGTTGGTATCACAGGGGTAATACTTCCCACATGGCAGCTTTGCTGTATACGACATGTAAAGCCACTAACCTGGGGACTTAGTTGTACCCAGTACCTTTTTGCTTAATACACGCCAGTTCCTTTTTTTCTGAGAGAGCTCAAAGCACTGCTATTCACTTAGGATCAATGGAAGAGCAACAAGAAGAAAACAAAGGAAAAAGAAAATGCTGGGGCTACATCAGGCTGAAGATCAGCTTCCTGAGGACAGTTCCTACCAAAGGGTGGTCTGTCCTGAGTAATCGATTGGAGTTTACCCTACCCCTTTCCCAGGAGGTCCCCCAAACTGCTTTGTGAGTGGTGCCGCAGATGTGGCTTCCTTATGGGCAATGATGTTGATGGAAAAGATAATTCGTGCCTACACTGAGCTCTCTCTGAGTCACTCCAGAGCCCAGTGAAGAAGAAAGAAAATACCCCTGATCAAGACCACATTTCCAGATTTCATTTGAATTTTTTAAAGTTCAATGTTGTTTTGAAAAGCAGCATCAAGCATGCATAAGTTTTTGGAGACAAAGAAAAATGTAAGCAGCCGACCTTTGAGTTTGGATGTGAGGACACCCCAAATCCTCCAAGAGATTTCTCTCCTTCCAGAAGCAGTGAGGCGCACTGTTGCTGTGACATGAGACAGTCCCACCCCCATGTTGTCTGGAGGCTGAGGCTCTCCCTGTTTTATGCAATTGGGGCTCTCTGGACATTGTGTGCTTGGGTTCTGCATCTTTTCCTAAATTCTACTCTTCCCACCCTTACGGTCATCAGGATCTGTAGCTATTTTACTCAAATGTCTTCTTGTCTCCTTATCACTTCCACCCTTGGCCGAGCCAGCTCCCCTGAAGGAGACCAAGGACAAACACCAGGCATCCCAGCAGCCAGGTGCATCGATTCAAAAGTTAATGCAAGCTGGGCACAGTTTGGTGCATACATGTTGTCCCAGCTGCTGGGAGATTAATGCAGGAGAATCCCTTGAGCCCAGAAGTTCAAGATTAGCCTGGGCCACACAGCAAGACCCCATCTCTTTAAAAAATTTTTAAGAAATCAAAATGTAATGTGAGACTCACTCCTCCATGTCAAACACCTTCATTGTCTTCCCATGGATTCCTCAGCATCAAGTCTCTGCTCATCTTAAAAAAAATACCATCTGCGTTCTCATCCTCCCTCACTCTACTTCAGCTTTCTAGGCTTCTCTGTGGGTTTCCTCCACTATGCAAATGTTTTGTATACTCACACAGTCTCTACATTTAACACATTCCTAGAGCCTGGACAACTCCTCCCCAACACCTGTGCAGACTGGTTATTTTAATTCACCCACATCTTGGCTTGCCTGTCTCCTACCCAGAGACCTTCCTTGACAAGCCTACCTCAAGATACTGCTTTCTCAAATGCCAATTGCTATTCCAATTCTCTCAGAGCCACATTATTTCTTTCTGCAAATGTATATACTTTAAAAAATTTATGGTTTTGTATGGTTTGCAAGATGCATAAAATACTAGCATGCCATTGCACATATATTACTTTTAAAAGTGATACTATAAATGTATGTAGAGAGCGTAGGCTCAAAAATTTATTAAAAGGGTTCACAGTCAAAAAAGTTTGGAGATCATGACCACAATATATATTTCATACTGCATGGCATTTGTCTGGATTTTGTCTGTCTCTTCAAGACCTTTCAAATAACTCATAGGAGAAGAAACACCATACCATACACAGGTGCAGCTGCCCGACAGTGATATAGGGGTGCTTTTAGATGGTACACCACAGAAAGGTCACTAACGCCTGTTCAGAACTCATTGTCCTTTGAATTTTCTTTTATTCTTTCTCATTCAAATAATGGGGGAAAACGTCTCAACCATGTTTCAGTATGTTTCTAAGACCTCTGGGTTCCACTTGCAAGTTTTCCTTCATAACAGGGAGAGCAAACTTTAGGCTCAATCCCTTGAAAATGCCTCTTATCTAACCAAAACCCAACAATTCACCTTTATTTTAATTGTTCCTTTCCATTTGTGGTCAGTAATATTGCTACAGTATTTAAACAATGATGATTTTTCTCTTGCTAACTAGGCAGTTTCTTAAAATAAATTTACTTATAAAGAGTGAGTAAATTTTAAAAAACTAAGCAAATTATAATATAAGTGAAACTAGATGTTTCAATTTCGTGTAAGTTTTGGTAACACAATAATATAGTCAACATGATCTTTGAAATATAAAGACCTTGAAAGATTTTTGATTCTGGCCATGGCGAAAGGGGTGACTATTGGAAAGTTATTCTCTGAATCTGACTATAAAGGGGATGAAAATACTTACTCTGTAGAGGTTTTTGAAGATGAGCATTAATGTATTTAGAGACATTTCCCAATGCCTACACCTGATCAATAACAGATATATGTTGGATTTTTTTTTGAGACGGAGTTTCGCTCTTGTTACCCAGGCTGGAGTGCAATGGCGCAATCTCAGCTCATCGCAAAATCTGCCTCCTGGGTTCAGGCAATTCTCCTGCCTCAGCCTCCTGAGTAGCTGGAATTACAGGCACGCACCACCATGCCCAGCTGATTTTTTGTATTTTTAGTAGAGACGGGGTTTCACCATGTTGACCAGGAGAGTCTCGATCTCTTGACCTTGTGATCCACCCGCCTCGGCCTCCCAAAGTGCTGGGATTACAGGCATGAGCCACCGCACCCGGCCAACAGATATATGTTTATGCAATGAGTAAATTGATGAATATGAAATGGAATAAACCTGGATAAATAAGTCAGTGAACCTGGATCCTCAACATTCCCACCCTTCTTAGCTGGAGTGAGTCAGACTCTGGAGAGCCCCATTCTCTCTTTCACTAGGGTCCAATTTTCACAGTCCGTTGACATTTACCCAGGAGACCTGAGAAAGTTCGTGAGTTTTGCCTAGTACCTTAATTCTCCTTTGGAGTGATTAGTGTGAATGGAGAATGGAATGTGCATGAGACATGGACTGATTTTGTGGCTCTGCCGGAATTCTGTTGGAACTTCACTCCCCATTTGAGTAGTTCTACATAGTTCTATATAGTACGTTCTACACAGAACTTCTGTCTTGGAAGTTGATGAGTTCTCGATACAAGTAAGTATTCAAGATTAGAAGAGATGAACATGTGACCCAAGTCCTGACTTTTTGCTTCCCTAAGAAACATCACGTTCATCATCCCGAAAACAAATACACATTTGAGGGCATCTCTAACCAAGTCTTGAAAGGCTATTTCTAGAAGCTGTTTGTAGGCTATGCAGATATTACTTCACAGGGCAGTGTACAGTGGCGCCCCTATCTAGCACTTAACAAACACAGCTATTTTACTTTTATTTCAAATTGAAAGCCATGTTTCTAAGAAGTCAAGCCACCTAAGCCCTTATAAAAATAAGCAAAGGAACTGTTTCTTTTCACATTGTTTCTCATTTTGTTTTAGTAGTCTATCCCAAGCTTCTTTCAAGGAGACTTGGATTCTAAAAGGCAAATGTGGAAACTTCCAGGCTTCCTAAGACACAGTATCACTTCTGTTGCACTCTGTTGGTCAAAACAATGACAGCAACAGTTTTGATCCAAGGGAAGGAGACACCTTTTCTTGATAGAAGTAGTGGCATGAGTGAACAGAAGTGGGAGGAATTGCTGCTAGCTGTCTATGTAGACAATCTAACAGACACGCCTAATCCAACTCACAAAATGTAGGACTCACTTTTGCTAAACACCAGGCTCAGTATTAGCATCAGCCATACCTGATTTCTTCAAGGAGTGTCTGTGGAGACTCCATAGGATCTCCAAGGATGAGGGCCTCACGTCCTTCCATTCTGCCTTTGTTTCCATTTCCTTTGAAGACAAATGTAAAAGAAAGTGGTTTCAGATCACAGGTACTCTTATGTTTTTCTATGAAACAAAGACCTTTGTAGGTCTGAATGTGTCCTTACACGTGTGCACATGTTCATGCACCCATGCATGCATATCTGGCAGAGAGATGAAGCTAATTTTAGACTTTACATTCAGATCTTAGCTATCCTGTGATGTCTTGTTCTCAATCCAGCTTTTCCTGTCACTGACCCTTTGCCCAGACCATCCTTCATGCATGACTGACATGCCTCATGCACAAGACCCTGTCTTTGCTTTTTTGTAATTAGCAGATCAAGGTCCACCTGCTTTATGCTCTTTATAACGATTCTTCTGGCAAAAACAAGTCCAGCATTCTTGACCCTTCTCTATTATGAAAGATGAAACAAGATGGGTAAGAATTTGCTAGATAGAGATCAGGTCATGAGGCAGAGGAGCAGGCTGTGTAAAGTTTCAGTTCTAGAAAAGAGAAAGCAATGTAGCTGTAAGTCAGGATGTCAGGATTTCTTTTCTGGTTTTACCTCCCAAAGGGAGACTTCTACGGGTTTGTGGGCTAAGATGAAATGGGCCTTCTGTTTAAAAAAAAAAAAAAAAAAGGTGTGGGGGTTGCTATTTATAGAGAACAAAATACTGAGGAAGAATTTGAGAAAAAATGACAACATAAAGGAATTGTTTACATTTGGAGATTTATATGTTTTAACTTGTTTTTAGCAGAAAATATAAGCACTAAAATGACTGTAACACATTTCAGTGTCCTTAGTAATGAGTTCTCCTTATTACCTGCTCAAGGCTTCAATTGTCAGGATGTAGTCAATGTCATTTAACCAAAAGGGGGAGAATTTTCTACGTAAGTCAATATATGTATTACTGCATTCATCAAATACAGAGATACCACTTTGTAAGCACTGCACCTTAGAGAACCATACATCTGTGACTGCAGAAACCAGTATAATCTCCCTCAAATTGCAAGCAGATATTACAAAGTAAAAACCTCCCTTCAAAAATAAACCCTGATCAATGACACCAAAAGTTGGTTCTTTGAAAAGATCAAAATTGGCATAATTTTAGCTGGACTAACCAAGAAAAAAGAGAAGATTCAAGTGACTAAAATAATAATTGAAAGTGAGGATGTCATTACCAACCTTACAGAAATAAAAACAAATTAAAAGAGAGTATTATTAACACTTATATACCAACAAATTAGATAACCTGGATAAAACAAATTTATAGAAACTTGCAAACTATCAAAACTGACTGAAGAAGAAATATAAAATCTTAAGAGACTTATAACAAGTAAATATATTGGGTCAATAATTAAAACCAACCAACAATCCAACAAACATTTCTAAAAACAAAAAGTTGAGGATCGTGTGGCTTTATGGTAAAATTTACCAAACATTTAAAAACATATAACATCAATTCTTCTCAAACCTTACAAAAAATAGAAAAGGAGGAAATGCTTCCCAATTTATTCTGAGGCCAATATTACCTTGATGTCAATGTCAGACAAAGATGTCACAACAGAAGAAAATTATAGATCAATATTCCTTGTAAACACTAGTGCAAAAATCCCCAACAAAATACTAGCCAATCAAATCCAGCAGCCTATTTAAAGAATTATACATCATTACCAACTGGAATTTATCCTAGGAATGCAAGGTTGGTTAAAAATCAATTGATGTAATATATTATATTTATAGAATAAAGGGAGAGAAAGCCACAGCATCATATTAATAGATACAGAAAAAGAATCGGACAAGATTCATCACCTTTCATGTCGAAAGCACACAATAAACTAAAAATAGGAGGGAATTTCTGCAACCTGATAAAGAGTTTCTATTTAAATACAACCTCAACTAATGTCATACTTAACACTGAAAGACTGGACATTTTATTTATAAGAAACAGGGTAAGCATATCTGTTCTTTCCACTTCTATTCAATAGTATACTGGAAGTTCTAGTCAAAGCAGTTAGGTAAAAAAAGGAAAAAGCACCCAGATTGAAATGAGAAGCAAAACTATCTCTATTGGCAGAAGACAGGATCTTATATAGAGAAAATCCTGAAGAATCTATTTAAAAATACTATTAGAGCTAATAAACAAGTTTAGGAAAGTTGTAGGATACAAGATTAATAAACAAAAATCAGTTCTACTTCTATACATCAGCAATGAACAATACAAAAATAAAATTAAGAAAATAATTTTGTTTACAATAGGATCAAAAAGAGTAAAACACTTGGAAATAAATTTAACCAAGAAAGTACCAGACTTCTGCACTGAAAACTACAACACATTTTTGAAAGAAGTCAAAGATGACCTAAATAAATAAAAACACACCTCCTATTTGTGAACTGGAAAACTAGAAAATATTGTTAAAAATGACATTAGTCCCCAATTAATCTATAGATTTAGCACAACTATCAAAACTATAACTGCTTTTTTTTTTTTTTTTTTTTTGCACAAATGCACTGGCTGATCCTAAAATTCATGATTCATGTGGAAGTGCAAGGAACCCTGAATAACCAAAGTCTATAAAAAAAAAAATAACAAAGTTGAAGGACTCACACTTTTAATATTAACACATAATACAGAGCTACATTAATCAAACTTTGTGGTACTAGCACAAATACAGACATATAGATAAACAGAATAGAAATGAGAATCCAGAAATAAACCTAAATATCCATGGTTAATTGGTTTTCTTTTTCTTTTCTTTTCTTTTCTTTTTTTGTTAATTGGTTTTCAACCAGGTAAATGAGATCACAAAATGGGGAAAGAATAGTCTTTTCAACAAATCGTACTGGAACAACTTGATATCCACAAATAAAAGAATAAATTTAAACCCTTTAACTCACACCATATACAAAAACCTGAAAATGGATCAAAGACTTAGATATAAGAACTGAAGTCATACTATTCATAGAAGGAGACACAGATATAAATCTTTATGACCTTGGATTATCTTATGGTTTCTTAAATATGACACCAAAAGTACAAACAATAAAAGAAAAAAATGTATTAATTGTACTTTAACAAAATAAAAAACTTTGTGCATCAAAGGACAGTATCAAGAAAGGAAAAAAGATTACCCACAGATGGAAGAAAATAAATATATTTGCAAATCATATATCACATAAGGATCTAGAATCCAGAATCTATGATGAACACTCAACAATAAAATAATGATCTAATTAAAATACATACAACAGACTTGGACTTGAGTAGAAATTTATCTAAAAAAAAGTATACCAGTGGCTAAAATGCACCTAAAAATAGTTAACATTATTAATCATCAGGGAAATGCAAATGAACACCATAATGTGGTATCAGTATACATCCACTAGGATGGCTACAATTAAAAAGAAAAAAGAAATACAACAAGTATTGGTGAGGATGTGGAGAAATTGGAGCCCTCATTCATTGTTGAGAGGAATGTAAAATATTATAGCCACCGCGGAAAATTTTGTCACTTCCTGAAAATCTAAACACAAGGTTACCATATGACTAAGCAATACCACACCTAAATATATATCCAAAAGAAATAAAAACATATATCCATGTAACACTAATAGACACATGCCATGGCAGAATTATTCATAATATCAAACACATAGAATAAAAAATCCCAACTGTCTACCAATCAATGAATGGGTAAACAAAATGTGGAATATCCATACAATGGATTATCCAGTCATAAAAATGAGTGAAGCACTAATACATACTACCACATGGATGAACTTCAAAAGCATTCTAGTAAATGAAAGAAGCCATTATTAAGGCCAAATATTAAGTGTCTAGGACAGACAAATCCACGAAAACATGAAGTAGTATAGTAGTTGCCAGTGGATGATGGGGAGGAAGTAATTGGGAAATAAGTAATTTCTTTTTAGAGTGATGGAAATGTTCTGAAATTAGCAGTGATGACTGCATAACATTGTAAATGTGCTAAAAATCTCTACATTGTACACTTTAAACCAAAATGGTAAATTTTATGTTATATGAAATTTATCACAATTTATAAAAATCACAATTTATAGAATAACAAAAATAATTTATCACAATTCATACAGTAAGATACATTGAAATAATAACTCATCTTCCCATATCATCTTCCCTGATGTGAGAAGATGAGTTATTGATGCTTCCTTGAATTGGGAAGGAGACTTCCACAAATTCTGGTTTCTCAATATATGAAAAAGCAGGAACTGTGGGGTGTGGGGGAGAGGCAAATGGCATCACCAATGCACTTGGCCTTGGTTGGCTCTTAGGCTGCTTTTAGATTCATCAGCTTACTTTGCATGTTTGTACGTTATCCTCCCATCTTTCTTCTCACTGGACCATGAGTATATCTCCATGCCAGGTACCATCTTCTATTTAGTTCAAAAAAGTTTTATTAACTACATACTTCATGGTTAGCATTAAATATATAAAGATGGATACACAGTCCAGGCACTGAGTCCCGCTCCTTCCTGAGTCACACCCTGCCTCAGCCTGGCTCCCTTAGTGACCTCATACCTCTTCCTAATATCAGTCCTCATACCTCTGTCCTAATATTAGGACAGAGCACTTTGTCTGAGCTCGCCAGGTCTGCGGCGGAGCTTGGTCATCTTCCACAAGTCACCAGCCATTTCTGGTCTCAGAAATGGTTTCAGGTGTGAAAGTTCTGTATTGCCTCGAGTTGCTGCTGTCTGTCACTTGGTCTCTGTATTTCTCTCCATCTCTCTCTGTTTGTCTTTCAACTGCACAACTGGAAGACAGCACTCCAAACAGCAACCCAAACCAGCTCTTCTCAGGAAGCTTTGCTTCCTGCCTCAACTCACCAAAACTTCCCTTCTAACTTGTTATTACTCTTTTGTTTCTAACTCCTGTGTTCTTCCCAAACACAGGACTTTACACTCTGGTGGGACTGTCGTTCCTATGCAAGGCAAACATCCCCAACCCACATTTTTATATAACATGTGGTGATTATAGTATCTAAAATGCATCAGAGCTGACTATGGGCCAGTCACTCTTTTACTCACAAGAGAGCTTGCAATCGTCAGAAAAACTTTAAGACTGAGACATTACTACCTCCATTCTATGGATAAGATCACTGAAGTCAGGAAAGGAAGCAACACGCCATAAATACAGGGCTGGAAAGAAGTATAGTAATCAAAGCCAGGAGTGTTAGACTCAGGAGCCAATACTCTTCTGTATCCCAATATTTCCCTTATGGACACTGAGACCATCCTTAACCATCTTCCCCATACCACCATTTAAGTATGGTTTAATGGGCTGGGCACAGTGGCTCATGCCTGTAATCCCAGCACTTTCGGAGGCCAAAGTGGGCAGATCAGAAGGTCAGGAGTTTGAGACCAGCCTGGCCAACATAGTGAAACCCTGTCTCTACTAAAAATACAGAAAATTAGCCCAATGTGGTGGCGGGTGCCTGTAATCCTAGCTACTTGGGAGGCTGAGGTAGGTGAAACGCTTGAACCCAGGAGATGGAGGTTGCAGTGAGCCAAGATAGTGCCACTGCACTCCAGCCTGGGTGACAGTGCAAGACTCCATCTCAAAAAAACAAAAAACAAAAAACAAAAATGGCTTAATGGGTATGGGGTTTCTTTGGAGGTGATGAAAACATACTGCAATTAAATAGTGATGATGGTTACATAACTCTGTGAATATACTAAAATACACTGAATTGTGCACTTTAAATATACATTTTATGGTGAGTTATATCTCAATAATAATAAAAGTAACCCATTCACACCCCTATTCGCCTAATGACTCAGCCCAGTTAGAAGGCAAATGTGAATAATTCATCACCTCTGATGGCTTTCCATCATACTTAGAAAACGTCCAAATGACTTTCAGACATTGAACAGACTCTGAGGGCACCCGACCCTTGTCATCCAGCACTTACCCTTCCTGATCACAACTGCTCAACAGCAGCCCACTGTAAACACCTGCCACTCCTCACCTAGGGATTGTGCCTTCTTCAGAAGAGCCAGAAAGTGACATCCCCTAGACAGCATCCCTCAGGGTTCCTAAGATGGGTGGAAAAGTAAAAAGCCCACTTTTCTCCAGAAGCAGCTCTGTACAGCCCCATGGACAGCCCCCATAGGACTGAACCCCACATGGTAGCCAGGCCAATAACACACCCTTAACTGGAATCTTTCCTCCCTCTTACTTCCCACTCCCCTTACTGTGCCTTCCCAGATAGCTGTCTGAACTCAAACCTTCATCTTGCGGGTTTCCTTGTGGGGAAACCTAACCCAAGACATGGCTTTTTCGACACAGCTGCCACCTATCTCTTTTACTTCATCTCTTACAATTTGCTTCCTATCTGACTGGGTTACACCCACAGTGAACTTCTTTCTCTTCCCAGCAAACCAAATTCATTCCTCCCTTAGGTCCTTTGCTCTTGCACTTGGTGCTTTTTGCCCATACTGTTGTACACTCGTGGCCTCTTGTTTTTTGGATACAGCTCAAATGTCACCCTCTAAAAGAAATCTTTCTTGAACTCTGCCTAAAATGATCTCAGTGCACCATCCCATACCCAACCAACCCCATTTTGTTACTCCAGTGCATCTCCACCTGGCAGTACGTGCTGGAAGGTTTGAGTTGGCTCATCTAGCTAGACAGTATCCACCTTTCCCCACTCTATTCTGTGCCCAGGGAGGCTGATTCTTATGGACTAGAGTAGTGGGTTTCCTGAATCTTGGACTTCCAGCTGGATTTAGCTGAGGGCGGACAGTCAGGCAGCAGGGGTATGAATCACAATATTGATGTCCCCAGTGCCCGTCCTGCTGGACTGCCATGGATTAGGGACATGCTGCTTCTGAAGGTTGAGCTTGAATCAGGTGGTTGTTTTCTTCAAGCCTGGGTCTGGTAACAGCTCCCTGCAATTGCTAGTTCTAGGGTACTGCACCAACCTTCCTTGGTTCACTCTGAATCTACTCACACCTTTATAAATAGTCCTGTAAGTTCTCCTTAATGATTCAATTTGTGCCATGGCTGTGTGTGTGTGTGTGTGTGACAGAGAGTGAGAGGCAGATAGACAGAAAGAGAGAGAGACCTGGCCATTAAAGTCACAATTAAATTGTTTTTATCATTTTCAGCATTTACATTTCTGTTGTCTAACACCCTCTGCAAGAATACAAACCCCACAGAGACACCTGGCTTTCTCTGTTCAGAGCACAACTGTATTCTCAGTAGCTAAAACTGTGCTAGGCATATTAGCCACTTAATTTTTTAAATGTATAATGTCATTTGGAAATTTTTAGCAAGCAAAGCTGCCATGTTGCTAATGGACCAGGTCACCTACATTTCTTGGGGTGGCCCTCTTTTCTTAACCCTGTTGCAGCTTCCAGGCAACAAGATTTTCTGAGTTCATGGTTTTTTTTTTTTTTTTTCCTTTCAATCCCTTTGGCCCTGGATGCTGTGACATAGGGTTGCGAATGAGTTTTTCTCTGGCATGGATTCAGCTATAAACTCCTTCTGTTACAGGTTAATAAAACCTAGGAAATTACCTCCAAAACAGCCAGAAATACATTGTGGGAAAATGAGGAGACAGTTGAGAAATAGGGATTTGAGTTTTCAACATTTATGTGGGCTTTCACTCCTAATAAATATTTAAGTTAAATTGAATTGTACTTAACTTGACGAACATTTAACTTTAATAGTCATTGTTTATAGCAGTATTTTCAGCAAATTTTTAGTTAAGATTCTTCGGCTCTTAACCGAAATGCATGATCAGAAAACACCTTTCCCTTTCTACTATACATTAACAACTTGAAGGGTATTCGTGTAATTGCTGTATGAAGCCAATTTCAGTTGTTTTTCCTTTGTAGAAAAACAGATGGAAAAGAACTCTGCATTTGGAACTTACTCGGTATGATTTACTTCATAGGGTAAGTTAGAAATTGCAGTAGGCAGAATGGTGCCCTTTATCCAAGATGTTCATAACCTAATCTGCAGAACCTGTGACTATGTTACTCTCCTTGGAAAAGAATTGAGATGGCAGATAAAATTAAAGTTGTTAATCAACTCAGTTTAAAATAGGAAGATTAACCTGGATTATCCAGGCAGGTCTAATCTAATGACAAAGGGTTTTAAAAGTGGAGGAAAGGGCAAAAGAGGAGCATATAGAGACGTGAAGTGAGAAAGACTCAACTCACTGTTGCTGGTTTTGAAGATGGAGGAGGGGCCATGAGCCCAGGAATCCAGGTAGCCTTTAGAAGCTGAAAAAGGCAAGAAACAGGTTCTCCTGAGAGCCTTCAAAGGAATGAAGTCCTGCTGACACTTTGATTTTAGTGAGACCCATGTCAAACTTCTAACCTCTAGAACTGTAAGATGATAAATCTGTTGTTTGAAGCCACCAAGGTTTTGGTATTTGCTACATTAGCCATAAAAAACTCCTCCAGAAAGTTAACTGCAGTCTCCCTCTGGAGAGGTAGCCCTAGTGTCTCTCTTCTACCCTAGATATCTTTATTTTTGCATGAAATTTCTGTCCAGCAAATATGAGCACAGAGTCACTTGGGTACATTTTTAAGTTTCCATTAAGTCATTTATTTTACAAGTATATAATACATTCCAAGTATTCCCATCAAAATGGGAGGTGCCCATAAATTAAAGCAGATTTAATCTTTCAATTCCCAGCTCTTTTGCAAGAAGCAAAGAAGAGAAAAAAATGCAAGCACCTAACATTCTGTTGAATATGGAAAGAATATCCAAGTTTTGTTCACTTTTCCCACCCAGCAGAGGTGGTGAATTGTTGTACCAGGGGTTAATACCCATGAATAAGATTAGACCTGAATTGTGAGGGAGATGGTAGATACCTAGAACAGTATGTTATTTTGAAATTACATTTTCCTACTTCTTGCTTTCCTGCTTCCATGGTGTAAAGGGAGCCTGTGCTTCTCGACGTGTTCCAGCTAGCTGAGACGCTCTGAGGGCGCCAAATGACTCAGTCTCTGGACTACTACCAAGGTTTTTTAGGATTGAATCCTGCTCTTAGTTTTTAAGGAACAATGTTTAACTGGTCTCTGTGGCATGGTGTCAACTGACATCACCCTTTAATTGCAGATATGTCACGTTAGACTACCCCTAGTATTGAGGGAAGGATCCCAAGGCAAGTTAAGCATTATGATGGAGGCTGTCGGAGTAGTTTTCACATCCCTGCTCAAGGGGAAGGCCCACATTCTGAGGACAGGTAGATTTTGAACCCTCTCGATCTGACCCCAAAGACCCTAAAGCAAGTCAAGTCACATTTACCAACCAGCTATGCAGCAAGCCAGGATGAAAATCCCTCTGGAGGGTACATCGTTTTGCATTCATCTATTTTAAGTAACTCTTGTGAATCAGATAGTGCTCAAAACATACCAAGCACAGTCCACACCAAAAAGCATTTTTTAAAAAAATTTCTACTTGGGATTATGAATGTATGCACAATGAATTCTGAGACTGAAAATAAGTATTCCCATATGATTGCTTAGGGATTTTGAAATTTAATATCTACATGGAAGATGAAGTCATCTGCCCAGTGGCCTCTGAGTGAGCAAGGTCCTGTGAAACAGATCCTGCTCAAACTTGTTTTTAGTACCAGGAGACTAGGAGTCAATACAGAGAGAGCTGACCTTTGTTCAGGTCCTTCATGGAACTGTTGTTCATCCAGATCTGGTCTCGCACAAAGTCACTGGTTGGCACCAGATGAGACATTCAACTTCTCTTTTGCATGAAGAACAACACCTGACTTTATTACCTTAAAATGGTGAGAGTTGGTGATCTCTGATACTTGTGACAACAGAGAGGGGATTTGCTTAAGGACCCTGTCAGAGGTCTTACTAGGCTTTCTACTTCCTGGATAATGAACCTGACCAAACTGTAAGAGCCTTGAGGGAGGTGTGGAGATGAAAGCACATCAACAGAAGACTTTACACAATGCTATTGGGGGTCTTTGGATTTTCCTGAAAAGAGAATTTAGTTCTCTGGCTGAGGGGTACAGATTTTTCCCCTTTATGGGCAGATAGGTAGAAGAATATAGCACAGAAGCCAGCACTAAGTAGAAATCCAAGATGCGAAAACCAAGAGAGCAGAGTTTTTGAGCCACACATGGAATTGGGGGTATGGTGAGAATAAGACAGCAAGATGGCAGACCAGGAAGTGTTCATTACAGGAAGGTTTTTCAAGACATGTACAATGTACACTGGACTAATTTCATACAGCCTCTTCACTGTGGGGTTCCTTTTCTCAGTCTTATCCTGATGCCCATGCGTTAGCTCTTTGAGTTTCACAGGTATGATCTTCTGTTATAAGGATATGACCGGTGAGCTCTGATCACCTGTGTGGTCTGCCCTGTTGTATGTAGCTCTGCAATGAAGGAGTGAGGAAGCCAGAGGTGTGTGTGCATGAAGGAACAGGGGACAATTGCTTGGATGAGAACTGCAGAAGGAATGAAAGTAGAGCAAGGGTCATTTACAGCCTTTGTGATGGCTGCTTCAAAACAAGCTAACATTAGATTTGTCAGTGTCACCCGCTTAGACCAGGGACACTCCTCTTTGTCAGGATATAGTTTAAATACATTGGACATCATGTACTGAGAAGCTTGTCATTCTGCGTCTCCATCAGAAAAATCATTGTCCTTTCCAATATAGTAATACTTGATTTCAGGCAAAATACTAGGTACTTTCCATGTACTATTTCATTAATATTTTCCTGACACGCTCTTTTAAAGAAGCTCAGCAAACAACCCAGTAATTTGGCGAGCACTCTCCTGGATGATCTGGCTTTGTGTCTGTTTACAAAGGTATTGGATGAGGCTAATACTATGTATATTGTTTAAAGTAAAGTCAGATTTGAAAAGAACCTTGAAATTTTAATGATTGTGTTCTAATGATTTGCCACTCAAGATGACTTCATATTCTCAGGCTAAAAGGAGGTATCAAGACGGACAGAATGATCTCTGCTGAGATCAAATAAATTGGTGAAAGAAAAATAATTGTGATCCTCTGATTTAGCTGTGTTTAGTTTTATGTAATCTTGCTATCTTCCTTAAGCTTAGTCGTGTTCTAGAAGAGTTTTCAAAGCATGGATTTTGTCCATCTTACCAGGTCGAGGTCTTTGAGTGTGAGACTCTGTAAATCTAAACTTTTAACCAACACTCCCAGGAACACCTACTCACAAAGAAGTTTTAAAATCACTGTTCAGAAGAATAATATCTTAAACTGTGAAACCAAAGGTCTTTTCTTCCTTCCTTCCCTCCATCTCTCCCTCCCTTCCTCCCTCCTCTTCTCCTTCCTTTCCTCCCTTCTCTTTCCCTCTCCTCTCCTTTTTCCTGTCCCATGCTTTTTATTTCTTTTATGCTTTCATCACTTCTTTTCTCCTATATTTTCTGCCAAAGTTTACTTTTGTCCACACGCCACTTAAAGCCAAGGTAAGTACAATGAAATCAAAGGTAGTTAGGTAGTTCGATTTAATTACACGATGAAAAAATGTATTCACCAGGCTTTCTTCAGCAAGAACAAGTTATTTAGAAAAGTTTCTTGGCAAGTACTTGGGATATGAGCTGAGGCCTCAAGGGGCCTTGACATGAACAGCAAGGCTCTGTAGGGGGTAGAGAGGAATGTGTTTATTGCTCCTGAGCCGAGGAGGAGGAGATATAGGGAGGTTGAGGCCCAGGATGTGGGAAAGAATCAGAAAGATCAACTGGGAGGGGCTTACAAACTACAATGTGGCTATTCCCAGCACTTTCCCAAAATTTAAATAAAGTATATCAAAAGACTTATAAAATCTAATTAGCAGAGACTTTGAGTCATGCAATGAAAGTTGAATTTTGAATCCAGGTTGACAGGAGAGAAAAAGAGAAAATTCAGGGAGGCACAGAGAAGTAAGCAGGAGTGAACTTCTGGAACGCATGGATTTCTGGGAAATCCCAGGGAGGGCTTCAGCTTGCTTGCCCCAAGCCATGAAATTGGGATCTAAGCCAAGTTGAGAGATCTCATAGGAACTGAGTGGCCGCATAATTTGTCAGAAAATCAGGACACTTTTGAGAGTTAAAGGGAACGTTTGAAATAATCATTTAAGGACAACAGGCATTTGGGTTTACAGGAAAAAAGAGAAAAGATTTGTGGAGGTGATTGAGAAGGTTTCCCCTAGACTAGACTCAGGCTGGTAAGGACAGAGATGAAGTGAAAGAAATTTGACAGCAGCTGGAGCAGCTCAGGAAATGAATCACAGATGTCTCCACTTCTGTGAGAAGATTAATTTTCCTGTGCTTAGGTCAAAGATGATAGCAAATTATGTTTTGATAGGAGTTAAGAGATGCTCAGGTGAATTACCAACACTGATAAAATAAAGAGAAAAAAAGCATAAAAGAAAGGAGGAAGAAAGGAGAAAGAAAATGAGGGCGAAAGGTAAAAAAAAAGGACGGAAGGAAGAGAGGAAGGCAGGCAGGAAGGGAGGGAGGAAAGCAGGCAGACAGGCAGGCAAGTAAAGAATTCAATAGGTTAATTAGTTTGAGGCTGTTTTTCCCTGGCTATTTTTCCGGGTAAGCTGCAGAATCCTCAACTTTGCTTTGAGTGATGCATCACAGAACTAAAACGTGGCTGTTCGAAAACTGCTCCACTAAGTGGCAGGCAGTGTGGTAATGTGAAAAGAGATGAGGCTTTGAAACCAGGGAAGTCTACCCTGCAGTCCCAGGAAAACAAGAGCAAAACGGGAGCAAAACAGAGTTCGTTGCATGGAAGAAGAGCTGGTTGCAAGGAGAATCAGTTTCCAAAAACACCCTCTCCTTTTGCTTCCTACCACAAATACATACCCTGACTATTGTTGCATCACATGAAGACAGTCAAACAATATCACAACATTTGCAGGATTTCTTTGCAATGGGTTTTCTTCAATTGTAAGCTTTATTGCACACATAGATATAAGTGTGTGGGTGATAATGCTTTCTAAGAAATGGACAGTTATTCTCCAAGTAGCTAAAACTGAAGTTCAAGGGAAGGTCCTGTGACCTCTTGGTAGGAGAGATGGCACAGATATTGATGATGCTATGTACAGAAAACCATCATGAATAACATAAAGAAAACCCCTACACATTTAAGAAGGAAAGCCATATCAAACATCACAAGAGAGAATGTGCCAGGCTTGAGAAGCTGATTTGCAGTTGGAATTCTCACACAGGCAAGTTGATGTAGCACTTTCCTGGGGTATGTCTATCTCGACGAACACAGGGAAGGCAGCTGGCCTAAATTAGATCACACCTGCAGAGGCCTTGTAATTGTGTGTACATATGAGGGGGAGGTGGGGAAACGAGATGGGTGAATGAAGTGAAGACAAGGGCCTATGGCCACAGTGGGTCACTCCAGAACAGGGTAATCTCTTGTTGAAGATGCCAGACTTGAGCAATATTGGTTTGTACGTGTCAGCATGAAAATTGCCTTTGAAGACCTTGCCTAGGTCTTGTCAAAGCTAGAAGTTGTATCATTTCAGATCCGCAAGCAGTTTTCTACTAAAAACATGACTATCCCCTTGGAGACATAGTACTCTATTTTCTTGTCTGAGAAAAATTACCTGGATGGGCCCTTTCGTGGTGCACATAGAAAGCAAGCATTGCCCAGAGTCCTTGCGGAAACCCTGTAAGGAGCCATGAAACTAAATGCACATTTTTAGAAGAAGTTTTGTAACTAAAATAGAATGTTTGGCTGAGCCATAGCTCTGTTTTCGTTATCAATATTTTGTGGTGGAACAGAAATGGAAATTTTTTTCCATTGAGATTCCATTGGCATTGTGCTTGTGAACTAGGGCTTGTCCTTGGTGGTATTAGTGTGTTTCTGTTATTATGTACAAGGTGGAAGATGGCTGATGAATGCTCTTGCCATCTTGAAAAGGCATGGTGAAAAACAGAAAGTAGACCATCCTGGGCGAAGACCATCCTAAACCATTGTGTTGATAACCTATGGGCAGAGTTCTTGAACATTCAGCGGCTCAGGCTTGGAGAATTGCCCGGATGTCAGACAACTGCATTCTTATCACCTATTTAGCATCATATGCGTGTGTGTGTGTGTGTGTGTGTGTGTGTGTGTGTGTGTGTGTGTGTGTGTGTGTTGGTGGTGGGTGTGGACGATAAGGGAGGACATGTGTTCTCTTGAAGACAATGGAAACCCCACTGTCTGTCATCACAGATTGAGGTCAATACTAGGACAGAGATAGAAAGTTGGTCTTAAACATGATACAGGAAGCACAGCTCCCTCCCTCTGCATTCCATGGTGGGTAGGCATGGACTCTGGGACTAAGACATGCTTGAGATCATTGAATAGAGAGAAACTGCTCTCCCTGTATGGAGAAGCTGAGAATGAACACAGCAAGGAAGCTCTCTAAAGACCTCATGGGGAAGGGTCTAGGCCTGGGGCGGGGGTGTTCTAAACAGGCTCACTTAGCTGCAAAAATTGATAGGTTCTTGTTTCCCTTCATTTACAGCCCCAGATACAGGCAAATATTCCTAAAAACAAAATCAAACTCAACCAAGCAACATCGACAGCAAAGTTCTAACTTTACGCAGAGGAGGCTTTGAAGGGAAGGGAGGGCAGCTCCCCAAAACCTCACCCCAGAGTCCAGCCTCACAGGATGATCACCCACCTGAAGAGGTTGAGCAGAGGTTTTCACAGAGCACAGGAGAAAGGAGGACGGAGCAGGAGCCACACAGATGCCGGAGTAGGTTTAGGGCACCACGACTCCCAACACACTGAGAGAGAGCGAGCCCATGAAGCCTGGGGAGCTAGAGCAGCTCAGCAGGTGAGGCGTTGTCATTCATATTCAGTCTCTACCTTGGTGACCTCATTTGGACTTCTAAGTTGGTGCAGTTAATGCAACATACAAATTATAGCAACCACCACGGTGATGATGTAAAATAATGATAACAGTAACACCACAATTGCTGTCTTTAAAACAAAAGACGTGCTGCTCATAAAGTCTCCAAAAACTGTAAAATGCTTTTCTCACTCTTCCCCTATCTTTCTGAGCTGACTGTTCCCTGCAAATGAGTCATTTCAATAGGAATGTTAATGTATTTGACATGTGTCAACATCACCCTGGAAAAAAAAGATGTTGGATTGTTTTACTGGCACACATGGTGCAAAGAGAACTGACAATGTGCGTGTTTGTCTGGGCCTTACGCTTACAAGGCATATAAAATCTAACATCTCACAGCATCCTTCCATCAGCCCAGGAGTCCACTCACCACCTATGTTCCGGTTGTTTCTCCCGAGAGCTAAAACGGCGCTCCTCATAGACTTGGTGTTATGTCTTTCTTCAGTCAGAAACATTGATGGAGACTTTACTGTATGCACTAAATATCAACAATAGGAAAATAAAGCATCTACCACAACATGTGAAGTTAGTCATATAGAGACAACATGTACTAAATGCACTTGAAAATGTACTTTGTTCTCAGGTAACAAGTATAACCATCATATAAAATGGCTTTGGTCATATATGTGTACTGGCTGGATACTGACTATTTTTAGACCTATTCCTTGGGAATACTGAATCCTGAAAGCCGTATTTCCCTAATTCCTTTGGGAACTGGCTCCTGATTGGCTTTAGCCAATGGGAAATGCTGATTGGAGTAGAAAAGCAAGAGAAAGGGAGTAGCCAGGATAATTTTCCTTCTCTCATTATGCTCTGATGATCATCTCTAGCAAATGCTTGCCTCTCCTCCAGAACTCCAGCTCCACCCAGAAAGCCTCTATCATCCAAGCTGCTGCCACAACAGCTCTGGCTTTCCAGTTTGAGAAAGCCACATCCTTGTGTCTCTCCAGTCCCAGAAGACTCTAGCTGCTGCAAATCTGTGGGTTGCTTCCTCATACACCTTAATGTCTATGTACCTTATGATACGGTTTGCCACACTGAATGTTTGCCATTGAGCTCCTAGGCTTTGATTCTTCCTTCTGACGGGAACATAACTGATCTAGAACATTCCAGGTAGCAAGACAAAGGTAGGACTGAAACGTCAGTGTGCTCTTATCTCATCGACTCATGCCTTTTCACTTGGTTTCCTGATGAACTGAAAAACATTCTGAAAATGGCACTGACCCATAGGGATTGTCCCCCTCAAACTTTCTGGGTGGGAGTCTTCTAACAATATTGTTGACACATGTATGAATGATGATTGATATGAACAACAAATAAACGGACGGATATACCGTCTGAAGGTTGGAGGTAGCTGAGGAAAAGTTTCCCAGAAAATTCTGAACTTTGGTGGGAAGAGACTTGTTGACACCAAGAAGACATGGCAGGTCTCAGTACAGTCACTGGCTTCCCTCTCAGATCACCCCGTGGGCTTTATCCAGCTGGGGTATTTTTTTCTTCTCTCATAAAACAGGCCATTTCGCTCCCAATTCACATGGAACCTGAGTAAGATGCTTGGATTCCATGTTCCTTTGTTCACCAGACTTGTTCTATTTGAGAGAGAATTTGGTCTTGTCCTTGAGGACTTGGCTAAAGAAAAGGTGAGGCCTGGCTTTTCTGGAACTTCAAGACAAGTTGCACAAAGGCAGTAATGACTCCCAGGTCGAAAAGATCAGAGGCTGCAGGTCTCAGTGCGATTGTGCTGGCTGCCAGAAACACACACACACCCCGTCTACTGTGAGCAAAGAAACAGTAAGTTGAAATCAATCAAGGCTTCATGGTGAAGACTTGAGTTTCTCAGGTGCAGCAGGAGTGAGACAGACTCAAACTTGGCCAGAAAAATTAGCAATGGGCGTACCTCATAAAACATTTAAGTTCAGGCTCATCTCAATTAAGCTTCCCAGAGCCTCAGGTGTTTGTCCAAAGCTTACCTGGGCCTGAACTCCTGGAACTAAGCAAGTTTGCTGGGGCCTGCAAGAACATGCTTCCCCATGAGAAACTTGGCAGTAAGAACCCCCTCTCCTCATTCCCATACCCAGTCTAAAAAGAACCATGTGAAAACTGTGAAAAGTACGTTTCAAACATTTCTAAACTATGAAAAATTTGGGTTTAATTTTAACCAGATATAGCGAAGCCTGGTATAAAAACTCAAAAGTTATCTCTGTCCCAGGTGAAGCTGTGACTTATACAATACAGAATCATAATCTCTCCATTAGACAAACAATCAGGGATGGGCATAGCGTAAAATTTTGTCCTCTCTTTCCTGTACTCCGGGCTGAAAACTGGATGGGTGGAAGCTAGATTTGGGGTTCAGAACAGGTCAAATGAAGTGAGTGTCCTCTTCCTACAGTCATTAAAAGCCTTTATCTAATATGTTTAATGACAATAATAATGACAATAATAATTGACATTAATAAAACCCTTACTCTATGCTGGGCATCATGCTAAGCATTTCACAAGTGATTATCTCGTTTCATAGCTACACTATGGGTGGGTACTGCGATTATCTACCTACATGGTATAGACAAGAGAAACAGGTTCTGGAAGGCTACATTACTTGTCTAAATTCACTCAGTTATTAAGCGGCAGAAATTAAACGTGGATCTCTTGTTCCAGAGCTCGTGCTTCTAAGCACTTTGTTGGGTCAGTCTCTGCTGAGATACTTTTCATGAGAAAGAACAAAGCTATCATCTAAATAAATTATTCTGTTAATAAGATAATGGGCATGAAAACGCTTTGAGAACTGCAAAGTCTCATAAAGGTTAAGAATTAATTATTGCAAGGAAATTCTATAGTGTGGGAGGAACAGCAGAAAAGGGAAAGCGGAAAGGATATTGATCATGAAATTAAAAGACCCGTATCTCAGAAGCATATCAATGTAATGATTATGAATTTGTAAAACTTAAGTATTCAAGGCCTGGAAGGAAGAAATATGGTGAAATAGAGAAAAAGATTACTTCGTGGGGAGGTATGAAAATGAGGATACATTTTTTCTTTTGATTCCGATTTCAGTAAGATCATTTGTACAAATTTTAAGAGCCAAGCACGGCCTCTGCATGAACCCATGTTGAATGCTGGACTTCCGGGACTACCATATGGCTAACCACAGCTCTGCAAGGCCAGGCTCAGCATGTCACAGCTTTGCCACTGAACAAAAGTATTCGGAAGGATCTCAAATACTACATGAAACATCATTGTATTCTTTCTGCCAAGCTGCTCTCTTAGATATCACCCTAACGAAAAGAATTCTGGGTTGGAAGAAGAGAAATGGTGCAAAGTTCGTGCCTTGACCTAAAAAAGGCCCAGAGCACCTCTACTTATTCTTGGAAACATTAGTTGCAGTGGCTCTCAAATTCTACTGTGCCTAGGAAAGACCTGGTGACCCTCTGAAAATGTAGATTCTCTGGTTTCACCCTTAGACCTTGTGACTCAGCAGTCCAGTGAGGCCAGGAACTCCTCATTGATAACCTGTGCTCTATTTTAACAAGCCCTGATGGGAGGTGGGATGTTGGTGGTCTGCACACCACACTGAAATAGAGGAATTCCCTGCTTAAAGCCCCCTTTATGTCCTGATTTTTACAATCTGCAATGAGATTATCATTAAACCATGATGAACCCAATGTGGAGAGTGACATTTGTTTTACGAAGTTATTACTGATTTGGTTCATTCTTAGAAAACTAGACTTTCAGAACAGTGGCCAGGGTGAATTTGGGGGCAGACCATATACCCAGCCCTATGTGAGAACTTTTATCTATAGTCTCATTTCATACTTAAAATAACTGAGGGAGATTAGTGTTACCTTGCAGGCAAGAGAGCTGGGGATTAGGACAGCAGTTTAAATATCTACAGTGAGGTCAAATGGCTGAGAAGTACTGAAATCAGGATTCTAAATCAATACATATATTTGACCCTTTTCCATATACCATGCAACATCTAAACTCCTGTTTTCAAGCAAAATGTGTCATGGGTCGAGTGTGACTGGAGCAGCAGTAATTCAGGGGAGAACTTAGATACTATGGATGAATTGACTAAATTCACATCGCAACAATTAGCCCTTCATACCTACTTGTCTTACGCTGGGAATTTATACCCTAAGGACTTAGTCTTTTTTGCTCGTGAAATCCCAGGGTTCAGGGCCTCTACTCTGGGGTCACTAATGCTATCTCTCTACTGCTGGGGTAGCCTCTTCCCCCTGTTCCCCATTGGGAACTGAAATTGACAGGTAACACTGACCAGCCCCCATGACAAAGGATAAGCTTAATATATCCTTTCTCCATTTTTATAAGCATGATGGTCTTTTATCATGCTTATAAAAATGGAGAAAGCTTATCCTTCTGTGAAATTATAATTATTCTTTTGAAATATTTTAAGAATATTTAATTTCTATGATAAAAAGAGCAAACAGTGAAACAAAGAAAATAAACCACTAAATATGTAAGCATGTCAAGTGGTGAACATCGGTGTGGAGAGGAATAAGCAGAGTAAGAAAGAAAAAGAGGGGAGAAAAACTAACACATATGTAATACATCTATTAGTTACACAAACATAGGTATCAATCCATATTAATATGTAGATTCTTTGGAAAGCATTGAAGACTATCTAAAAATATTACCCCTAGTCCTACTACATAGAGATACCCACTGTTAATAGTTTGGTCTATTTCCTTTTAGATTTCTTCTCTCTGTATTAAATTGGGATTATATCCAATTCACTTTCAAAAGGTAACCTGCATTTTTTACTTAGCATGTCATAATCATTCTGCCATGTCATTAACTTTGCTTTGATAACATGATTTTATATTTAAAGGTTTGCTAAGTACCATTGTAGGAAGTCACTGCAATTGATTAAGTCATTTCCTCTGTTGCTGGACATTTAGATTATTTCTTGTTTTTTCACCCACATAAATATCCCACAGATGTACTTTCTTACGTATAAATCTTTACGTGTCTATCTAAAAATTTTGTTGGAACAAATCTGTGTTTTTGAGTCTCTTCCCCTAGGGTCTTGATGTATATTGCCAAAGTGGCCCCCAGAAACAGGGTGAAAACTCCATAATTGGTGATCTTGCCACAACAGAGCTAGCAGATCCTCTATTAAGCTCTCTAAAGAATTCTTTTCTGGGCTTTCATTTGACTGACTCAATCTACTTCTCCTAAATCCAAGGACACTTCTGTGCCACTTCCCAGTGTGATGCTTTGAAATGACCCTTCCTATCAACACTCTGGAGTGGAATATGTCTTCCCACAGGGATGCCTTTCCCAGAGTCTGTAGGGGCAACCTTCGTCCCTTCCCCCATGCTTTGCTTGAGTGAGTCATAATCTATTCCTCGCCTCTCAGGCCCCCCCTCCAGGATGCTGTAATCACAGCACTAACCTGTGTTCACATTCCCCATTATCGAGCAGAAATCCCCCTGTGCATCCACACAGCCCAGCTACTTCCTAATGGCCCCAGCTCCCAACTTCTAATGGCCCCATCCTCATGTCTCCCAAGAGCCAGCTCTTTTTGCTAGTGTCTTAAGAACTCTGCTCCAGACGATAATCCTCCCATGATGTCCATCTGGTCAAATTGAAGGTGATGTAAGCAATGAGACAGAGACGGGTATGTCTGCATCGATAGGCAGAGGAACCTCCCAACGCCATCCATCTTCTGTCTCCTCCAGTGACATCCAACAGCCCCCCTTCTAGTCTGGGATTTGGGGATGACAGACAACATCCCTAATTGCCAGTGCCACTCTGCAGAGATGGGGTGGATGCTGGGCTCTGAGCATAGCACCCACTTCCAGCCCTGACAACGACTTCCTGGAGACGTTGCTTCTTTCTTTGTGCGCAAAACCTGCTGAGAAAGTGGATGTTCCCCTTTGTGCCCGATCATGTGGGAGGTTTAACCCTTGGAGGGAAGCAGGGACAGCAGAGACTTCTGTGGCTGTGGATCCATTCCAGGGTTGGAGTTGTTTGTTCTATCTCAAGGAGAAGACTTTCACCCACTCTTGACCTCAACTGCAGCTTCCTCAAAATGGATAAAATGCTGTGCTGATGTAGAAAATAGTGATCAGAAGTGATTACAAAGCATGCTGCAAGCACAAACATAATGATTGTTTTAAAAGAGGAAAATGTTATCAGCACTAGACAATGCCAGCATCTCCTCTTTTTTTTTTTTTTTTTTTTTTGGTTCCTATAAAGCCATCTGGGGATGAAGTTTTCCATTGCTCCCTTCCTTGATTGGGTTGGGATATGGTTCACGTGCTTCCATGACCAGCTGCCAAGTACATGGGTTTTACGTTAGGCACCTATTTCTGGGAAGAGATGGGTGGACGGCCAGGGAGAGAAAGCAGAAAAAAAGGTTTTCAGTTGCAAACTCAAGAAATTACCTCTGAACTTCGATTTAATAGTTAACCAGTAATTAAATTGTTAAAACAAAAAATAGTCTTCTCTCCAAATCCCCAAAGACTTGCTAAGGTGTAAACTAGAGCTCTTAGAATGACACACAAATCGGCAGAAGGCAGCTCCGGACAGGTACTGGTCCGGAAAGCTGCCTGCTGAAACTCCTGCTTACTTGGATGTTGAGGTACTTCTAGCACTCCTGCCTCAATGAGGTTTAAGGAGAAAGTCATGTGTTAGCTCAAAAAATCTGATGATTTGCTCACTTGGTTCCAAGAATTCTGCTAGGGGCTGGAGGTGAGTAAGCTAGAGAAAGTTCCTCCTCCCATGGAACTTTCATTCTAACGAAATAAAGGAAGATCATCAACTGGTAAACAAGTCAACAAACACAATCATCTCACAGCATGATAGGTACTTGAAAAACATTAATAAAGGTCATAAAATGTTAGCACTGTTAGCAATGGACTGAGAGTAACATCTGCTTCTCTGGCTTCCATTCCATTCTCAGGAACGAAAGATACATTTTTGAAGGGAAAATGTGATTAGGCATCATCACTGGATTTTGGCATTTCGTTACTGAGCCTTTAAATACTATATATTTTTCCTCCATTAAACTGCACATGTCATCAAAGTGGAGACAGGGCTGCTTTTTCACTTCATTCTCACTCACTATTGCACATAGTGGGAGCTCAGTAAATATTTGTTGGTTGGATGGATAGATGGATGAATTGGGAGGTTCTCCTTGGCAATGGTGGAGAGGACGGCTGTGATGGATACTGAAGATAGGTGCAAACCAACTGGTGCCTATCACGGTAGCACCCCCGTAGAGAAGTGGCATGAAGCAGAACATAGGTTGCCTGTGGAGTTAGGAAACCGACTCTTGGTTTGGCTCATAATTGGCTCCGAATATGTCAACTTCACGGCCCTTTCTGCTCCAACCCAGGCACAGAAGTGTGGAAAGGTAAACCTCAGAGCAGCAATTTGGCAGTATTAAGTCTAGAGGGATTTTCACTGTTAGACCATCAGGAAGAACGGTCCATTCAATGACTTTAGACTGCAATTTAGTATCCTGAGAATGCCGGAGAGACTGGAGGGTCAAGAGGAGATGCACCTAGCCCTCGGGGCTTCTTCAACACTTGGACTACGGTGTTTATGAAGATATTCTGAGTTCTTCCTTTATTTGCAGAATTTGCATAATCACCAAGTAATGAGCTCTACTGTTGGTACTCCCGATTCTGTTTATGCCCATTGCCTCTGCTTCAACATCATCTCCACGTCTGTCCTAAAATGGTTGTGATTTCCGTTTAAGCCAGCTGTAGTCTTGAGACTAAAAGCTTTTCGGAACAATCAAAGATCTGAAAGTCAAACTGGCTTCATCAAAAGGAAAGTGAATTTCCTAAGAGAAGAGAGATTCAACTTGAGGCTGGACATGTCAAGAGTGCTAAAGATCAAACACTGGCATATAATTTTTTTAAAAAAAAGTCTGTAAGAACTGCTGTCCAAACCTGACGTTTTGTGAGGCTGTGACATAAAACGTTCATTTGCTGGGCTGTCAAAGAAGACTTTATCCTACTGTGCATCCATAGACAAATACTTGGAATCGGGATCCGGGGCTTTTTCTAGTCCTTGGTTTTCTCCTCTGTGAAAAGGGGTTGATACTTTCTATCTCCCAGAATTGTTGTGAGGCTTCCAAGGGGTAATACTTAGGAATTAACCAGGTTCCTAGTCAGCACTTAATACATCTTGGTTAAATTTGAATCTGAACTCTTTCAGTACAGGGGCACTGGAAGTTTAACATTTCTCAGTAATACAAGCTACCCTGAGCCAAGGCAAAAATCAGTAGGACTCCAGCTTTCCCACTCCCTGATTATGGAAGCAGTGAAAAATGTGTTGATTTTATCCTTTTGGTGAGCTGTACACCCACCTAGCAAGACCAGGCCTAAACATATGGTCCCAATTTCTTGCCTCAAGGGAAACACCAGTGTTCTTAGAGAAGCTAATTTTTACCAGTCTCTATAAAAAGTAATTTCCCCTCCATGGAAAGTGGATTGGCCTGAACAGGCTCTGTTAACTGTTCTCAGGGCAGCTGCCAAGCCTAGCAGAGGACATCTGCCTGCGCTAGTTCTTCTATCCACGCTCACCTCTAGCCTCTAACCTCTGTCTATGAGACCTCACCTGTCTGTCCCTCTATGAAGCCTTGTCTTGATTGCTCTAATTGGGTTTAAGTCCCTTTAGCATACGCTACCACTGTGTCATAAATATACATCCCTGTAGTAGTGTTAAGTGAGGGTTTCTGAAGGTTTGGGTACTATTTCTCCCACTTAACTGTAAGCCTCGTCTGTGTTGGCTCCCTGTATCCCAGCGCCTAGCAGAGAGGCAGAACACACTCCACAGAAATACTTGCAGAAAGGAGAGAGAATGCTTGTGAGGCTGTTGGCTGAGAAGAAAACTGAAAGTGGAGGAGACCGACCATTTCATGGATAGGCAGGCATCTCACTGCACCGGGCAAAGCTGGGCAAAGGGAGGGTGTGGAGGGATACGACTAGAGGGATTCGGGACAGTGTTCAGGAAGAAAGCTGCTTTGCAAACCATTTTTAAAATTCAGGGCTGCCTAAAAAGTTACAGTGGGAGCCCAGGGAAAACAGCCAGCAACTGGATCAGCCTCTGCAAACAAAATAATCTGCTGTGCTCCAATCCCAATTTTTCTTTTCCAAACATTTTCAAGAAAAGTTAGAAGATAAACTTGATGGTGAAAGATTATAAGCAAGGTTCTGGTTATGCTTTTTAAACCAGGGGGATTTAAGGAAAGGAGACAGTACTATCTCTCTGGGACCAAGTGATTCTCTGGGGATGGATGGAGCCAAAAACCTCTCACTTGCTGGGCAATACTGTCTTGTGTGGATGTTCCAAAGCATATCCTTTAAGTTATCAAAAGAGAACCATCTCTTGGGTGCTGTCTGTTAGGGTAGGAGGTAAGCATGCCTAGCTCATCTCCTGCTGGGAAGGGAAGAAGGAAGCTGGCTGGGCCTTTCTGCTGAGCCTTTTAGACAACAGCACAGTGAATACAGGCAGGTTTCCCTCAAGTGCCAGCCTCAGAGCAAGGGCAAGGGTGGCAGACAGGTGTCTGCTAAGTAGAAAAGTAACGTCAGCAGCTTCTTCCCTGGCTAATCTTGTTCCTTGCTGGCAGGCCACCTCCCAGGCAGTTTCCAAACAAAAAACAGAATGTATTTCATTTCCCTTTTTTTTTTTTTTTGGCTTGTGCATTCCCAATTTTTACATTTTTCAGAATGTAAAAATTTCAGAAATTCAGAATTTTTACATTCTGAAAAAGCAACATTTTGTTGTAAATGAGTAACTTCTAAGCCATCAGGCGTTGACGGAGAGCAGAGAAGCTAGCTAAGGTGCGGGGAGAGAGGGGAAGTCTGTGCTCCGGGACTGGGTCTGCCCACTGCGTTGTTATGTGACTGGGCTACATGCGTCTCTATGTCTCCATGTTCTCACCTGGAAAGAGGGATAATCTGCATACAAGATGACTTACAAGGAGGCTCCTTGGAAAAAAGAAAAAAAAGGAAACTATGTAACAAAAAAAAAAAAACACAGTTTGTTAAAGATGCTCAACTGGATAATTTTTCATAAAATGAGAATACAGGGACTTCCAGTGTGTGGTTGAGCTTACATGAAGTCTGCAGTAACTTGTTAGAGTAATGCTTTTACAGGCTTGCTTCACCAGGCAGAGAAGCAGCTCTACTGTCTAACAGATGTGGGCAGTAATCAGCTTTGATCAGAGTTGCCTTGATCCAGTCACTTTTCCTCTCTGAGTTGTAGTTCCCACATTAGTGAAGGGGAGGCTGCTGAGATGGATGTGTGTTGCAAGATGAAGATAAGATGGTCCACATGCCAGGTTCAGTAACTCACGTTGGGAGGCCGAGGTGGGTGGATCACCTGAGGTTCAAGACCAGCCTGGCCAACATGGTGAAACCTCATCTCTACTAAAAATGCAAAAATTAGCCAGGCATGGTGGCAGGTGCCTGTAATCCCAACTACTTGGGAGGCTGAGGCAGGAGAATTGCTTGAACCTGGGAAGCAGAGGTGGCAGTAAGCTGAGATCATGCCACTGCACTTCAGCCGAGGCAAAAAGAACAACACTCTATCTCAAAAATAAAAATAAATAAATAAATAAATAAAGATGTTCTCCAAAGATGTGTCTTTTCTACTCATTCCTGGGTTTTTGAGGAAGATCCACTTGAGACTCAAGCGTGAAATACAGTGATGGGGCAGGATGGGCCTAGGGTGATAAACACGCTCATTCTGAAAATTGGTAGTTACGCATAGGACTGCACGTGGCTGGCATAGGCCTGGCGACATGGGTTCTACTGAGACCTATCCCCAGATGGGGGCCACAACTACATGGGCAATTGTACAGCCGGGCCACCACACCAGGAAGTGGGGAGAACCAAGAGCTCCAAAGCTACACAGACAAGTTCCAGTTCTGCTTCTGCATCCTGCTCAGTGCCTCTGTTTCCCCAGGGGTACACCAAGCTCTAACTAGGATGAAGGATGGCAAGTGCTTAAAACAGTATCTGGTACAGAGTAAGTCCTCGGAAATATTAATATTATTATTAATCCGAAGTACCTGGGGCTGCAAGTATCTCAGTTTTCTTCTCCCAAGCAATTTCCATTTTTTTATTGCATTTTCGGTTTTGGGGTACATGTGCAGAACATGCAAGATAGTTGCTTAGGTACACACGTGACAGTGTGATTTGCTGCCTTCCTCCCTTTCACCCACATCAAACATTTCTCCCCATGCTATCCCTCCCCAACTCCCTCCCCCCGCCACGCTGTCCCTCCCGTATTCCCCCCAACAGACCCCAGTGTGTAGTGTTCCCCTCCCTGTGTCCATGTGTCCTCATTTTTCATTACCCGCCTATGAGTGAGAACATGCGGTATTTCATCAATTTCCATTTTCTAAAGTGAGGTCCTGCTTTGCAGCAAGGGAACTGTGTTAAATGCTCCGGCATCAACGTACGTGTGTGTGTGTGTGTCTGTGTGGAGCTAGGGGGTTCAAGTGCAGGTGGTCCAATGTTTGTGTGTATGTGTAAGGGCTGGGGGCTCCAGCGTTGTCCAATGTTTGCATGTATGTGTAAGGGCTGGGGGCTCCAGCGTTGGAGGTAGCTCAGAGTGTGTGTGTGTGTGTGTGTGTGTGTTCAGGGGCTGTGGGGCTCAGCTGTTAGAGGTGGCCCAGAGACCGGTTAGAGACTGGGAGGGAGGACAGAGGCAAGACAAGCAGCGGGTGCTCTCACGAGAGTTCACCAAGTCGATAAAATTATTAAAACACAAAATACGCATTTACACCACGGGGAAAAAACAAACCCCCGCGTGTCCCGCCCTGTCCCTCCAGGCTGCGCAACGCCGGAGGGCGATGGGAGCGAGAGGCAGGTGGGAAGAGCCTAACACTTGAACCTTCCACCCGCCCGAGCTTCGGGGCGCCGCGTCCCAGCCCAGCCCCGCCCCACCTTTGAAAAAAAACCGAAGAGAAAAAGCAGCCAGCAAAGACGTGGAGGCCTAGGCGTTTGGAGCTCCAGAAGGGGAGAAGCCCAGATGCTCCTCGCGCGCCATTGGTCCACCCGCCTAGCAACAGCCGTGGCCGGACCAATGGGAGCCGCGGAGCCGCAGGCCCCGCTCCAGAAACTTGGCTGAGGACACGTTGACGATCCCAGCAGGAAAACAAACCAGGGGACTCTTCACACCCCAGCGCTAACTTTTCCTTTTTACCCTCCCCCTTTCCCTTTGCAACTTGTCACCATTCCCAGCTGATGCATGCTTTAGTTCCCAAATTCTGACGCGGAAGGAGGGCCTTTTCAGAAGGTCATCCCTTCCCACCCAAGGGGAAGTCTCATTAGAGGCAAAAGAACCGGACAGATTGAAAACGATTTGTCAAATTTTCGCAACTCTCTCGGGCCCCAATTACAATAGCTTCACTTTTTATATATAGTGTTTTTGTTTGAACGGATCTGCAAGATCTTTGCACCAAAAGAAGGGCAATTTGGAACACTTACCATGTACCGGGCTTTGACCTCGACTTTTGTTTTCTATGCCTTACTGCATTTAATCCTGAAATTAACTGTAATTCAGAGAGTGGGTTGCCCTATCTCCATTTAATAGATTGGGAAGTCGGGGTTCAAAATGGTGAGTGGAAGTGTCGGAGAAGTTCTGTTAGTATGCGGTTCGACAGGATTCAAACCCAAGCCAGTCTGATTCCCAAGACACTGGGTTTTCATCACACCAGGTACCTCTGCATGCACTTTTCAGAACCGACCATGAAGAAATTATCTGACCTACCTTTTTTTGAATGTAGGTCCTGCCCCATACTGGAGAAGAAGAAATGCTACCTTAGAGAAGCCAAGAAGAATTAGAAACGGCAAGCAGTGCTGGGTTTTCTGCCTCAGTCTCTTGCTATTAGATCAGATTCTTCCTTGTCTAATCCTATTTCTACCTGGCTATCCATGCTTCATCAAACGTAAGCATAAAAATAGATAATTTACCCTGAGTCTTTGGGTCTTCATTTTGAGAGCTCCCATGTCACATAAAACCATGATTAAATTGATTTGTTACAGCTTTTCTCCTGTTAATTTGTGGTCAATTCATTCAGCCGACTCAGATTAGAGCCTTTATGAGCAAAGTTTGAACTTTTCTAAAGAAATGGTGCATATTGCAAAAATTTATTCCAGACTCTGTTATCCTCAAACCTCTCTAGCTTTGTGGGTGTGTGACTGGCCCACATGCACAGACCCTGTACTGAGAAGGTCTTACACTTGGTTTACAGCTCTGCTGTTGCCGTTTTGAAATTCTTAATACATTTTGAAGAAGAGACCCCGTGTTTTCATTTTGCACTGGGCTTGCAAATTATGTAGCTGCCCCTATGAATGCAGCTTATTTAAATGTTCCAGAGGAATCTTTCTTTGAGAATGTAGACCTCAAGGAAAGGAGGAAGGTTGTAAGCTGGCTGCCCCACCCATCACACACACACTTCGACTTCTGCACACACCCTGCAGATAGTCAGTTTTATGACACTATAACTGTAATTTGAATCCCCAGTCTATTAAATGGGAGTGTATATATTTATGGCTGTGTTTATGTGTGTGTGCATGCACACGTGCGAGAACTGAGAGAGAATCCAGGTTTGGAGAATTTACAACACACAGATACAGCCCTGATTATTGACTCTGTCCTTTCCCTTTAGAGACATTACAGGGGATTTGGACAGTCCCTGCTTTTATGAAATACATACTTAGGAGGTTTTGAGTGCCTGTAAACACTGGACTATGAGTGAGGTTGGTATGATACTGGCTGTCCCTGGAGGGGACAAGTCCTGAATACACTTCCACTGGGTCTGGCAGAAAAGCCACATATTCTTGCATCTGTGTTACCCTGAAATGCCAATCTTCTTTTCTAGCACAGATAGGCCTAGTTTTTATTCTCTGGATTGTGCCCATCTTATTCTGAGTTAACAGATGAAATGATCAGGAAATCACCAATGGCATGAAAATCTGAAATACTTAAGAAAGCCCGAGTGTTTCCTGACACTTATTTTACCAAAAAAGAAAATCTTACACCGTGGTGGTTGTAAGGGACTCTGAGATGGCTTTGAAACTATCTCCAAATTTTGGAGCATTTTCTTTAGTGTTGAAGGAGAAGTAGGCTAAGTTACTACAGGTTACACAGCTAGGTGGTAGTGATACATAGGTTAGAATCCACTTTGCCTGACTTCTGACCCAGGTCTCTTTCTTGCTTTTATTTCTGTATTAACAGAATAATACCATAAAACATTACATTATCAGTTCCTGTGAAGAGAGGTTATTGACTTAATAAATAACCACGTGGGGGTCACAAGGGAACGTTACCGGTATGTATTAGTGCTTGCTGTTTGTGCCTGTTTTGTAACATCTCATTTAATCAAATCTTCTGGATAATATGGAGAGAATGTAGGCAGTATTATTTCCATTAAACAGATGAGGAAAGGGAGGCACAAAGTCATGGAATAACTTGCCCACTGTCCTTCAACTTGTTAATGGATTCGCCAAGATGTAAAATCAGTTGTTATTCATTCCTAAATAGCAACATTAAACCATTCAAATTATCATGGTGCCATGGTAGCTCGTTTTAATGACAGTATAGATTAAAGAAATGAGTCTCGTCTTGCCAAACAGAAGTTGACTACTACGGTCATCTTTAACGTAACTTTGGGTCATTAATTGCTCTTGATTCAGTTTTGTCTCAAGTTTTTTGGGGCTTGATGGTGATGACGTGTTACTTCCCTTTGAAATCGCAGACCAACTTAAAGTTTATTTGATGTCGACTAAAAATCTCAGTCTAGCCAAAATTTAAGTCTAATGATTTGCTTTGTCTTTCAGGAAAAAAAAAAAAATTATTAGCAAACGACTTCATTGATTAAACCGTTTGGTTCTAGGTGAAACTGGCAAATATTACCTGGGGTTTGTTGCACAATCTGAGGTCTCAAAGCTGATCTGCTGATTCACCATCTCTATGAAAGTAGTCACACTGGGCTGCACACGGGAATCATCTGGGGAGTTTTAAAACTCCTGATGTCTGAATCCCACACCCTGAATTTCTGATGGAGTTGGTCTGAGAGACAGCTTGGTCATCAGGAGTTTTAACAGCTCCCCAGTTGAATCTAATGTTCAACTGAAGTTGCAATCCATAGGAGGAATTTGAGAAGCTGTGTGTTTACTAAGCATACCAGGTGATGGTTCTCATCGGAGGAGTTTGGAAACACTCCTCCAGCTTACATGCTCTGTACCAAACAGGAGCAAGCACTCTGACAAGTTATTTAAGAAAAGTTTGTGGAGAGAAGCCAGAGCCAGCCTAGATATCGCCTACAACCAGGCTCACCTGTCATAATTTGTGCATTTTTCTAGGAATAGAGTTTTGAGTGATGAACTAAAGAGAGAAAGAACGAACTAGCCAGAACCATGAAACCACTCAGCATTCATTCTATCATACGCTCATGCAGTCACCCCTTTACCCTTCCAGTCTATATTTATTGGTCATCTGTTATATACTATGAATCACTTCAGTGAAGGGCTAGAAACCCAGTGATGAATATAGACACCTGGGATCTTGTAATATTTAAAATGCTTTCGGCTGGCTTACATGACTGAGGAAAGTCTTGACTGAGATAAAATAAAACAAACAGGATAGTATATTTGCATCCTGGCCCTTTTCATCATACTTATTCTTTCTCAGAGAAAGCTCACATATAATGGCAGCAAAATCCATTGAAATCCTGATTTAGAAACACTTAGCAATCCTTGTCAACAATGAGTACCATGCTATTTTTAGTGACTCATCAGAATTCAAACAAACAAACAAACGAGCAAAATCTCTTTACAATGGTGCAATCTTAGAAAGGAAAATTATAGCTTACTGACCAAGTTTTAGGGAAGGAACTCTAGCCATCAAGCCACTGGCGGTAAAAGTACATGGATTCCAGCCACCCCTGGGCGAGGAAAAGCTCAAAGCCTCTCTGTTGGTGCTTTTATACTGGTCAAAGCACTTTTCCGAATCAAGCCCACATTTGCCAGATAACTCCTAAGCGCCTGGTTTTTCTTCAGGTGAGTGTGATTTGATTTTCTCCATTGCCATCCTCTAAAGGAACTCATTAGCAATTTTCAGATTTGGAAGGCAGCATTGCATCCTGAGTACGGGAAAGAGTAGCACTTTTCTTCCCCACTCTTCTTTGGTTTGATATTCCAATATTCATATTTCAGTTCATATTAAGTGTCCAGTTCATACTAGGACAACTTCTCTCTTTTTTGAGACTGAGTTTTATTCTTGTTGCCTACGCTGGAGTGCAATGGCACCGTCTCGGCTCACTGCAACCTCCACCTCCTGGGTTCAAGCGATTCTTCTGCTTCAGTCTTGCAAGTAGCTGGGATTACGGGAGCCTGCCACTACACCCGGCTAATTTTTGTATTTTCAGTAGAAATGGGGTTCCCCAGTGTTAGCCAATCTGGTCTCCAACTCCTGACCTCAGGTGGTCCGCCTGCCTTGGCCTCCCAAAGTGCTGGGATTACTTGGTTTGAGTCACTGCACCTGGCCATACTAAGACAGTTTCAACCTTAGCATGTCCAGTGCTCAAATCTTGTCTGGTGGTGCTTTTATACTGGGAAAATGTGAAAAATACAAAGCACTTTTCCAAATCAAGCCCACATTTGCCAGATAATTCCTGAGTTCCTGTTTTTTCTTCAGAGGCAAGTGATTTAATTTTCTCCATTGCCAGCCTCCAAATGAGCCCATTAGCAATTTTCTAAGCTGCCAAACTGTGTTTTTTTCAAGAAAAGAGTAGCTAGATTCAGGTTGCACAACGTAAAAGGAGAGCAGGAAGGCGAGCGCTGGTTACCCCAGTGCCTTCAGGTGTCTCACAAGACTTGGATCTCTGTCAAACTCTCACTATCCTGGGATCCCCATTTTTAAGTTAGGAAATTTAATCTTGGAGGGTTTTAATTTCGATTTGGAAGAAGTGGAGGGCAGGAAATATGTAACCTAAGTGATAATTTTTATTTGCATTTATAAGCGACTGCTGGGCAAGGTTTTTAAATTCTAGTGACTTAGTACAGGGGAAGTAGAACAAGGCAAAAACTAAACCTTTTATAACTCCATAAGAGCCACTTCCATGCACCCCTGCTGTCTGGAACAGCTTAGGACAGGGCATGTGTTCTGTTCCAGGTAGAGTCTTATATTTTCTTGTATGTAAATATCTTACACGGACAGATCTACCTGCTCTGCATCTTGGAATGATAAGCAGGTATGAACAAGTCTGGTGGCCCCAGGACACAGCAAGGTGTGGATAGCTACATGACACTGAATGTCCTCAGCAAACTGGGGTGTTTTTCCAATTCCCTGTGATGTAGAGCCCATGTACTATTTAGGGGTGTCCAATTCAGCAAGCATCATCCCAGTGCCCAAAAAGATGTTCTTTTTCTAGGAAAAAGCTGAAAAACTCATTCGGATGAGAAGGAGACAGATTGAGAGGGAGGGTCTGTTGGAGGCGGCATTTCATAGAGCTTGTGCACGATTTAGTGTTGTCCAATTCAACAAGCATTGTCCCAGGGCCCCAAAAGCTGTTCTGTGCCTAGGAAAGAGCTGAGAAACTCATTATTCGGATTGGGAAGAAGACAGATAGATAGGAAGGACCTGAGGTAGTTTTTCTAATGCCCACGTGACTGAGTACCAGCTCAGCCAAGAGACCCCCTACCCAGGAGCACTTAAAGCAATGGGAGGTAGACAGCAAAGTGGGTCTATCCAGGGGGCCAGCAGTCTTTTGAACTGACAGCTTCATGGACTGACAACAGTTCAGGCTGAAAGCTCTGAGCTGATTCTGAGCCACCTAGTCTCTCTGCACAGGTGATTATTATTAACAAACAGGTGTTCTGTATTTTCTTATAACTCAGAAATATACCAAGTAGGCAGCTGTTACCCACTTACCACTGATAACAGACAAACCAAAAGGTATTCTCCAAGAAAGAGCTGTCGGGGCTCGGTCAGACACCTCAAATAATTATTTTAACTGCATATGATATTTATACATTGTCCTGCCACTTTGGAATGCCCACAGTGGTTTTCCATTTCGGGGTGGGGGGGGGTCAGGTGTTCCTTGCCATCATTCTTCCTAGCAAACAATATATTCTGTGATACACTCAGCATTCATCAATATTCATAAACTTAGTATTTCAAAAACACACTTGTTTTTCCTGCAATCTTTGTTGGAGTTCTGTGGTCCAAAGCCCAGTGTGCTATCTAGGTTACTGGTTAAACGCAGGAGCTATATTTTATTGTGGATGTGTGAACAGGGAGGTGTTAAAATCAAACAGCATCATATTCAACCATACCATTAGGACTGCATCTCATTCCTCACTGAAACCCCTTCATGAAACATTTGTTCTAACACTCATTTCTTTAAAAGGAAACATTCTGGAGTTTAAGGAGGTAGGGTATTGAATATATATTTTAAAATTTTCACTAAGGTATATTTTCCAAAATTCCTATTTTATACATATGTGTATAGATGTGTATGCATGCATATTTAATACACACATATGAATTGTATTCATGTGTACATTTGTATTTATATATAAATGAGTGAATTCAGCATTTGATTTTCTCCATATCTGAAATTAATAAGTTCTAATTTACAATCTTAATCATCATAAATTGAGCTTTCACACCTTGTGATCTTTGCAAACTATCTTTAGATGTTCTAATTTCTTTTTTGTTTTCTCTTCCTTATTCATCTCTTCCCAGTCAGCTCCCTCCATCTCCTCTTCCAACCCTTTCCTGCTTCTCTTTGCCCACACAGACTTGAAGAACCAGTTTCTCTCCTTGCCTTTCCTCCAAAGCCATAAACTTAAAATAAAACACATGGCCCAGAACAGGGTTCTGTATTCAGTTTCCCCTTGCCTTCTTCTGATACTTTCTTGTTAATTTTGGATTCTGCCCTGCAAACCCCAAGAGCACACTTTCTAGGTATGGAGAAAATAGGGTGTTCCCCCCACCCCACCACCACTCAGCAGAAATGTGCTGAGTGTGTGGGATGCACCAACTCAGTGGTGCAAGATTTGTTTGATTGGAAGCAGCTGACGAGCCCCAGCCATCTGGTGAGTGTGCTCACCAAACAGCCTGTCCCTTGTGGTTGCTTAAGAAAAACATTCGTAGTCTCTGGGTGACACTGCTAATCTTGTGTTCTCCTAAATGCTGAATTCAGGCTTGCCTTTTTCCCAGTAGGATGAGACAAGGCAACTAATAAGGCTGCAAGCTCACGGGAGAGACTCCAGGTCTGTGCATCACTCGACCTCATATATAAATACTGACCTTCTTGACCCTTGCCTTTAGTCTGCATGGGGATTTATAATGCTCTTCCTGCCCTTCACAGATCATTGTCTTGGGGCCTTTTATATGGCAGAACTTTCATGTTACCTTGTAATAGGGCTACCTCCCTGTTCTTCTTCAGAAGACTTTAAGCTCCCTGAAGTCAGGCACTAGCTCTGAACAGAGCCTGGCACAGGGTAACCACTTAATAAATATTTTTAGGATACTTCAATCTGTTAGTGTTGCCTCTTTTCTCAGCTTCTCCAGGTTACTTAGGAGTGGAGTAGGGAGGTGTGACCAAAAGACACAGAGTTGATTTTAGAAGCCATGGATTCTCTATAGCCCCAGCCTTGTCCTTAGAGGATTCCCTTCTTCTGAAGAAACCTAGATTTGCTCTGGTGACTTCCAGTATCAAAGGCACCCTTAGGTTATGGATGATCCTACTGGCCAGATGGGTTCCAGTCTCAGGGAGTGAACATGCAAGAGAACTCTCCCGCTGAACATTTCCCTGGCTGGGGCCCCCTCTTCAACCTGCTCATGGTAGTGAGAGCTTGGCATTTGGTCAGTAAGGCAGGCCTCTGGTTGCTATATGCATTCTTAACATTTATTTAAAATTTATTTTTATACTTTTTATGAATAAACTAAGAACAGTTTTAGATTTACAGAAAAATTGGGCAGATAGTCATGAGTTCCCATATTACCCCTTTCCTGCCTGCATGCAGTTTTCATCATTAACATCTTATATTAGTAGGCACACCTGTTACAATCAGCAAACGAATATCAGTACATTATTATGAAGTCCCTAACTTATTCAGATTTCCATGCTTTTTAAATTTTTTTCCTAACATTCTTTCTCTATTCCAGGATCCAATCCAGGATTCTACATTCCAGTTAGCTGCTGTATCTCCTTAGACAACTGTGAGCTGGGACAGGTTCTCAGATTTTCCTTGGTTTTGATGACATTGACAGTTTTGAGAAATAACAGTCAGTTATTTTTAAAATGCCCCACCGTTGGAATTTTTTCTGATGGCTTTCTCATGACTGGACTGGGTTTAAGAGTTCTTGAGAGACAGACCCCAGAGGTAAAGCGCCCTTCTCATCACACCACATCAAGGGCACAGACTATCAACATGATTTGCAATTGTAGATGATGACCTTGATTACCTGGCTGAAGTATTGTTTCCCAGGTTTTTCCCACTGTACACTAACTCTTGTCTCCTCCTCCTATAGTGTACTATTTGAAAGAGAATCACTATAGCACATGAATTTTTGTTCTCCAGTGTAAGTACAATGATATCCCTTCTTGAGGGTGTGTAGTGCGAGAGTTTTATGTGGTCTTACCTATGTATGTCTTCCTATAAAGAAAAAGGATTCTCTATGCATTTTTGATATTTGGGTGGTATAAAAGTAACTGCAGTTTTTGCCATTAAAAATAATGCTTTGCAAATTTTATAGAATACGAAGTTATGAGCAAGTTTAGTTTTGTGTGTGTGTGTGTGTGTGTGTGTGTGTGTGTGTGTTGCAAGGTCAAAGTTATGTGCAAAAACTTAATAGATCTATTTATGTTACATTTTAAGAAAAAAAAAAGTATGGTCACCCCGTATCTGTTTCTTTTAGAGTGTATTTAGCTAAGAAAACAATGGCTAAGAGCCCATCTTCCTTGCAAGTATGATATGCCCAAAAGAGTGATGTAATAATGATAGCAACTTCTGCCATTTATTAGGTGGTTAGTAGGACCAGTCCTGGGCCAAAGATTTGACATGCATCTCATTTGATCTTATAACCACCTTTGAGATAGCTGAGTGGCTTTGGATTATCCACTTAACTTCTCTATTCTTCCATTTCCTCATCAGTTATGTAGAAATTAGGGAAATATCTCTCTTATCAAATTATTATGTAGAAAGAGTGGGATTGTATGTGTGTGTGAGACTCAGATAACTTAATAACCAGCCCAAGGTCACTCAGTTAAGAAATGGCAGAACTGTGGCTCAAATCCAATTGCAAAGCATTCCATATCCATGTTTGTGAACACCCGATTGTATGCTGTGTGTCCTCCCGGATAAAGTACCGTCTCTTTTGAGTTATTCTGGAAAAGGGAGGAGTAGGAAAGGTTGAGACTGGGGACCCAGGGATGCAGTGCCCTATTTTTTTCCTATCACCACATAATTTTGGGGTAGGGTTGGCTATGAATCAGAAGCATCTGTCGAATGGGTTTTTCATGAACTGTCCTCTTTTTCCTTCTCTTCTCAGAAGAACATTCTAGCACATCCCAAGTCCATGACTTTAGAGCTGCTTTATTTTATTCCCTCCTAAAACCAAAATCTGTGAAATCTTCTGAGCGAACACTCATCTCCTTCTTCCCTTCTTTGATGAGTTGTTGACCAGTCTTCAAAGAGCCCATCTTCCTTGCCAGTATGATATGCCTCTGTCACTAGTTTGATTTGGAGAATTGCAACCACTGGGCATGAACCTTAGATGTACCTTGAACTTGAAAGGATCTCAAAAAATTCCAAGATTGGTACATAAACTACCACCACCCCTGTGGGGTTATTATGTTGACTTGTTTAAATTTTATGAAACTCCCCAGAGACAGGGAAGGAAATCATCCTTCACCTTCTGTTGCTGAAAAGCATGCTGCAGAATAAAAATGGTGATTATTAGCAAAGATGCTAGGGACAAGATTTCTCCTCAGAAATCTGGAGAAGCAGAAGTCCTTTCTCTTTCTGGAAAATCTCAAGGTAGCTTGAGTTGTAAATACAAACTTGTTTTAACTATCCTCCTGAGTGGTGTTGCAACCCATGACCAGAACTGGTCAGATTTTTATTTCACCCAACCATGGGGAGGAACACGAAGGCACGGTCACTAGGTATTTAATCAGCAGGTGAAGTCAAGCCTTTTATTATTTGTATACTGCAGTCAAGACAAAGTTATTGCTTAATTAACCCCTTTGAATGAATACCTGGTAATTAATAAACCCATGAAGTATACCCTAAGGCTTTAAGTTGAAGAAGACTCCCCCTCTTTAAGTGGAAATGAGAAGAAAAAAAAAGCATGCTGAACTAATGGCAAAAAATTCCAGTAGAAGGCAAAGCAATTAGGATTAGTGAATTCCACTTCAAAGTTCCAAGATAGAGAAGCCATTTATCTAACAAATTAATAATAGGAGTGACTTACCTAATATAGTAACAAGTCCTTATATTTTATTAGTGGAAATCCAAACCAAGTAATTTAATGATACACAAGCTTCCAGATACATAATTTTTTGTTAGGCTTAAAAAAAATGTCACCATACTCAGATAGCTTTAGATTTATGCATCGCTTCTAAATTAGTCCCCACTTCAGTTTGGAATGATACATTTAATATTATGGCTCTGTAGAAAAATCAATACTTTTTAGTGTTTTCTTTCATTTTAAAAAGCTTCGTCATCTGGCTAATTGTGTCACCATAAAAAAAAAAAAGAGAATAGTTGAGGAGATGATTCATGTTTCCCAAGTATCATTAAATTTGCCGTGTGTTACAGATGGGGACAAATGGGGGCTGCTGAATGGGCTACAAGGGAGCTCTGGGGTAGAGCAGAAAGGGAGGTAGTAACCTAGGGCTAGTAAACACATCTCCATCTCTAAATTGAGAGAAAATGTGAGGTATGTCCTGAAAAGTATTTGCAGTAGCAATAGCATGACAGAGAGCCTCTGGGGTTTGCCTGAGACCGAAGACAGCTGAGGAAGCTGAGACTTCTACACCTCTGACCTTCTCCCCAGATGAGGAGGAATTTATTAATCATCCAGCAGGTACTTACTGTGCCCCTGCTGTATGTCAGATATTTGATGCTAGTCCTTGCCTTACCCTCAAACCAATGGGGGAGCAGCTACAAGAGCCTTACATGGTGTCTGCCCCCAAAGTTCACCTCTACATTAAATTCCTAGAGAAGAATATGCTTCAGCGTGGGGAAGGGCAAGAGAACTAGCTGAGGGACACATAGTTAAAAAAAAATGAAAGACACAATGGCACCCAAGTCCCACCAGCCACGACCCTGCACAGGGCTGAGCCTCAGCTTCTGTAACCTGCAAAACAGAAATACAGGTATTTTCCACAGAGGCTAGTTATTGTGTTGTACATAAAATGTCTGGTATACGGTGAACACTTAGAAGTTCTGGAGAATAAAATGAGACAGCAGTGAAAATGTATTTTGAAAGTCAAAAAAAACATATAGTATCAATTTAAGATACTATTAATTTTAGCAAATGGTGGGAGAAATACATTGCTTGGAAGGCAGTTGAGATATATGTACTCATTTGCTAGCTACTCTATTTTGATGACTCTCTTTTGATTTTGCCCAATGACTAATAGCCCTTTTCACTTTCTTCATTTCCACTTTCACTTTCTTCACATATGCAAAGTCTTACAGGGGTCCCAAAGCTTTTAAATGCTGTACTAGAATAATAACAGCTCAGCAGCACTAAGAGTAAATACTGTATAAGGCACCCTGCATGAAAGTTTCTAAAATAGGTCTGTCAACTCTAAAAGAGCAATATGATTTAGCCCATTTTAGAGATGAAGAATCTAAGCCTCCATCTTTCTGATATAATCCGTAACAAATACTTTTATTACTAATAGTGAACATTTATAGTGTATTTATGACTATATGACAGGGAGTTGACATTTCTCATCTTGTTTATTTCTCATTTGTTTATTCAACAAATATTTACTGAATGCTAGGTATTAACAGTGGCCCAATCAGTATACTCTGGTCAACAGGAGAGAATTTACAAACCCAGTCAGGAGATAATACGGAACAACACTAAGAGGTAGGTGCTATTGTTATCTTTAGTTTATGTCCAAGGAAATGAAGATATGAGATCTGGCTCATGAAGGCTGGATTCAAATCCAGATGCTTCACTTATAACCGTGACACCATATTGCCTCTGAGAAAATTGCTTGGGATCAAGAGAAATTGAGACACTGGGGATGATATGGTTGAGATGAGTCATCCTCCTCTGAGTCTACAAGAGAGCAAAGACTTGGAGCCAATGCAAATGCCCATCAAAGATAGACTGGATAAAGAAAATGTGGCACATATACACCATGGAATATTATGCAGCCATAAAAAAACGATGAGTTTATGTCCTTTGCAGGGACATAGATGAAGCTGGAAATCATCATTCTCAGCAAACTGACACAAGAACAGAAAATCAAACACATGTTCTCACTCATAAGTGAGAGTTAAGCAATGAAAACACATGGACACAGGGAGGGGAGCATCACATTTCAGGGCCTGTTGGGGGCTAGAGGAGGGACAGCATTAGAAGTACATAATGTAGATGATGGGTTGATGGGGTGTAGCAAACCACCGTGGCATGTGTATACCTATGAAACAAACCTCCATGCTCTGCACATGTACCCCAGAACTTAAAGTATTAAATAAATAAACAAATAAGAAAATTGGGCCTAGACAGTCAGTGTGACCACAGAGCTTTCCTTGTCTTCTCAGAAGGGGGACCAAGGCTCTGAGGCAGCAGCCCTAGTTCTTCCATTTGCCACTAATTACCATGCAACCTCAGAAGCAGATCAGTTTTGCTGTGCTTCCCTCATCAATGAAACGGGGGTGGCTATATCTGACTTGGAAGAAGTCCTGGAGAATAAAATGAGACTGTAGTGAAAATGTATTTTCAAAGTCAAAAAACACAGTATCGATTTAAGATAACCAGTAATTTTAGCAAATGATGGGAGAAATATATTGCATGGAAGGCAGCTAAGATGTATTTATTTATTTGCTAGTTACTCTATTTTGATGCCTCTTTTTTGATTTTACCCATGACTATGGATGACACATATATAAAAGAAAAATGCCATAATTCTCAGCAAACTGACACAAGAACAGAAAATCAAACACTGCATGTTCTCACTCATAGGCAGGTGTTGAACAATGAGAACACATGGACACAGGGAGGGGAGCATCACACACTGGGGTCTGTTGCGGGTAAATGGAGGGTTGGGGAGTTGGGGAGAGATAGCATTGGGAGAAATCCCAGATACAGGTGAAGGGGAGGAAGGCAGCAAATCATGCTGCCATGTGTGTACCTATGCAACAATCTTGCATGTTCTTCACATGTACCCCAAAACCTAAAATGCAATTAAACAATAATAAAATAAAATTTAAATAAAGAATAATGCCCACTGAAGTTGAAAATAGGGACTCTAAACATGAAAGTTCAACATAGAGCAGATTGATTTTATTCTTTTTTTTTTTTTTTTTGCCTATTTCTGTTAGCAGTAACTGGTCCTGTACTGCTAAATATCTAGTTGAAAATGTCTTTGCAGACATATTCTGCCTCTCCCTAATGAATGGGACTTCCTATATAGACTGTCTGATAGTTGTATAAAGGAATCAAATGCATATATTTAACCATACACAGGTACTCCAAGATCAATTGTATTCAATAATATAATGGATGCGTTTTTTCATCTCTAAAATTCCTGCAAGAGTAGTTATTCTTCACAGATTGAATTAGCAAAGTTGGAACAGATGAAGTCAATTGTCAATTGTTCAAATGCAGGTACATATTATAGAGACAGATCACAACCCTGGGGGCTGCTAATGTGAGAAGATAAATCCCTCCTCATAAAGTGAGTATTAGTAGCAATCTGCACCAATGCATTTAATTTCTCATATCCTTGTAAATCTTCAGAGCTCGAATGAGGTGCTTACTTCCTATTACTTCACTCAGATCAGAAGGTTTAGAATCATCCTAAAAATCTCTCTTTATTTTTCAAATCTGCTTCATTTCATTCTCAAGAACGCTGTAGCATCAATATTAAACAGAGCTAGTTAACAGGGGTTTTAAGAAAATTAAAGGTGCGACCAAGTCTAGACATCCCAAAATAAGTGGATGGGGGATACACGCTTTTGGTCCAGTTATTTTGGCCACCTTCTTAATGGACAATTTGGATCGCTGCACAGTCAATCCGCTTAATTGCATCTGTGTTGGCCATTAAAACAAATTGAATGCACTATGGCCAATTTGGTCTTGTCATAAAGAAATGGCCTACAGGGCCCATGGAGAAGCTGAATTTCAGCCATTATTTGATTATATCTGATCAATGGAGACAGCCTGTATAGGAAACCCAGGAGCCAAAGGAGATCATACAGGAGCCCCCCTGCCTACTTTGCTGACCGTGTTATTAGGATCTACTGTCAGTAGCAACAAAATTGGCCAGGTGGTGGACAAAGCATCACCTTACTTTGTCCGGAGGAGAGAAGAGTCAGTGCCCCATGACTTTGCCTAAAATATCCAGTCAGCAAACCAACAGGTCATCTTTTCCACTTTGAGTCCTCAGTAATTTGAGAAGTAGAAAAAAAACATTCAAAATGTCCACTGGCTATGACCTCTAGTGTTCGTGTAAAAATAGACCTTATGCTGCATCCATTGTGATTAATGCTGGGTAAAGGTAATTTAAGAGGGGCCTAGTTTTCTTCTTTTTCCAGACTTGGTCTGCATGTACTTTACCTTTCCTGGCACCTCTGCTTCTCTGAGAGGTCTCAAGATCATCATTCGGAACCTCCACTTTTGCTGGGTCTGTTGTCTTAGATCGCCTTGATCTTCAGCGTCTTTGTGAAGCTGAATAGGGGAAGAATGGCCCTTACGATGGGTGTTTCTGGATTATACTCTAGATATTTAAGCCTTAACTTAAGGAGTAATTGTGGGCCATATTTACTAAACATTTGATATACCTTCGGTGCTATTTGGCATTTTAAGTATTTTGTCTTATCTAATCCTTATCAAACCCTGTGAGGTAGGTTCTGGTGTGCTTACCATGTGGATGAGGCAGCTGACACTTAAAATTTTAATCACTTGTCAAGGTCAAGGTCATTCAACAGGGTCAGAATCAGGACAAAACCCTGGTCCCTCTGACTCCAAAGCTTGTAATCTCAGATACCATATCATCCTAAGCACCATTGACGATGATTCATTTCAGGCCAGCTTAAGGGATAAGCTTTCACTAATTTGTTCTTATAAATATTTACTGTTTTCAAACCACGTATTAGGCATTGTGGGAGTACAGAGTTGAATAAAACACAGTCCTTGCTTCTAAGGAATGTACATCTAGTTGGAGAGATAAACTTGTAACGTGACAGTATGAGTTGGGTGTGTTCAGTCTGAACAGACAGCAAAGCTCTTTCCTTGTTGCTGGCAGAGTGATGATTACATCTGCTCCCCAACTTCTGCTCCCTCAGCCTGTGAAGGGAAGTGTTCTCTGACAGGGGTTCCATGTTCTTCAGGAGCTTAGCCATGTGATAGGAACCAAAAAGGGGCTACTGCCTGGAACCAGTAGTGGAGGTTTTTGTCACCATTCTGATGGGGCCAGAGTCTGTGGGAATATAAAACACTGACAGTGGACACTCAGGACCACAGTGTATGTGGGCATGCAAGTGAGGGCTAAGTCCCGGTGGATTGTGAAAAATCACGGGGGAATGGCTAGAGCCACCTCACTCACTCCAGGTACCTTCTAGGAGTTAGTGGCCTTGGCATGATTTGATTAGAGGATAAAGAAAATGCAGCATGTATATGCCATGAAATACTATCCAGCCATAAAAAAGAACAAGATTATGTCCTATGCAGTAAAATGGGTGGAACTGGAGGCCATTATCCTAAACAAACTAACAAAGGAACAGACAACCGGATTCTTCACATACTCACTTAAAAGTGGGTGTTACACATTGAGTAAACATGGACACTAAGAAGGAAACAACAGACACCAGCCTCTGCTTGAGGGTGGAGGGTGGGAGGAGGGTGAAGATTAAAAACCTACCTGTTGGGTACTATGTTTATTTCCTTGGTGACAACATAATATCTACACCAAACCCCCACGGTCAACAATTTACCTATATAACAAACCTGCACATACACTCCTGAACTCAAAATAAAACTTAAGAAAAACATAAATAAATACATAAAAGGAAAAAAAAAGTGAAAAAAGCCATTATCCAAGAAGCAAAAGAAAGAGGAAGAGAAGAAAGAGATTGCATTTGGAAATATTCTCATGGAAAGAGATCAGACTTGCTTCTAACCTCCACCCTCCTATCCTATTTGTTCTTCCTAGGGACCCATTCACCTTAGCCATTTCATCTTTGTCCATCTAAATTCTAGGCACCAAAAGAAAATCACCTCACCTCCTTTGTGACAGTTTTTCTGATCATCTCAAGGAGAATGGTTGGAACATTCTTCTCATTCTTTCTGAGTTCCTCAGTTTCATTCATTCAGTCAGTCAACAAATATTGAGTGCCCAGTAGATGCTGACCACTGTGCTAGGTCTGTAGCACTGAATCAGTGTTTGCTCATTCAGTCACCCAATGACTTCTTATTCCAACAGGCATTTGAAAAAGTGATTTGTGAATGAGGACAAGCTACTATGTGCAAGCTCACAGTGCAGCACAGACTGTTAACAACAGCATATGCTAAACCAGTTCAGAGTATTGGTATAAACTCATGACGTAAGAGAAGGCTCAAGACAAAAGAAACTTCAATTAATAGAAAACACCAGAAAGGGCATTTTGCATGTGCCGGAGGAGCTAGGATCCTCCTATTGGTTCAGCTATTTCCTTAGAAAAGGAAGCATGAAGGAGAATGTGTAATGCAGTAATAGCGACTTGGCACGACATCAGGACAGGTGGACTAAGCTAGTTTAGATGCCTCCTGGAACTGGAGAGGGGAGTTTTAGCAGTGCATGAGGCCTTTAAGATAGACACCAAGTTTCAGAAACAAAACGTTTCACCATTTTAGGACTTATTCCAAAGAAACACCATTTAGCCAAATAATTTTGGAGACCAGTTTGAAGAGGAGGACTCCTTCAATATGATGATATCCATGGAAGACAGGTCTGAAAGTAAATAAAAGATGGTAGAATAAATGAAGAATTCCAAAAGATTAAAAGGAGAAGAAGTGGACATGGCAGAAATACAGGGGCACTAATAAAGCATTTTGATTCAGTGGGGGCAGATGAGACAGGCCTGTGGTTGGAGAATTACATTTGAAAAGAGGAATAGAGAGACAGGGAGATGTTAAGATAGACTTGTATCAGGCAAGTAGTTGTATGGAGACACCAAGAGAATGATTCTGGTTAGCAGTTGATTGTTGGGAAAGTGGAAGCTGAATCAAAGGCAGTGAATGAGAGTACGTATTAGTTCCAAAGCTATCACAGTAACAGTTTCTACACCATTTCCTCCACCACTACCATCACCATCACCATCACTACTATCATCACCATTATCATCACCACCATCATTGCCACAACCACCATTACTACCATGATCACCATCACCACCACCACCACCACATCATCGTCACAACTATTACTACCATGATCACCATCACCACCACCACCACATCATCGCCACAACTATTACTACCACCATCACCATCACCACCACCATTATCATCACCACCATCATTGCCACAACTACTATTACTACCATGATCACCATCACCACCACATCATCGCCACAACTATTATTACCACCATCACCATCACCACCACCACTATTATCATCGCCACCATCATTGCCACAACCACTATTACTACCATGATCACCATCACCACCACCACCACATCATTGCCACAACTATTACTACCACCATCACCATCACCACCACCACTATTATCATCGCCACCATCATTGCCACAACTACTATTACTACCATGATCACCATCACCACCACTACCACCACATCATCGCCACAACTATTATTACCACCATCACCATCACCACCACCACCATTATCATCGCCACCATCATTGCCACAACTACTGTTACTACCATGATCACCACCACCACCACATCATCGCCACAACTATTACTACCACCATCATCATCACCACCACCACATCATCGCCACCATCATTGCCACAACTACTATTACTACCATGATCACCATCACCACCACCATTATCACCACCATCATTGCCACAACCACTATTACTACCATGATCACCATCACCACCACCACCACATCATCGTCACAACTATTACTACCACCATCACCATCACCACCACCACCATTATCATCACCACCATCATTGCCACAACTACTGTTACTACCATGATCACCACCACCACCACAACCACATCATCGCCACAACTATTATTACCACCATCACCATCACCACCACCACCATTATCATCACCACCATCATTGCCACAACTACTGTTACTACCATGATCACCATCACCACCACCACATCATCATCACAACTATTACTACCACCATCATCATCACCACCACATCATTGCCACAACTATTACTACCACCATCACCATCACCACCACCACCATTATCACCACCATCATTGCCACAACCACTATTACTACCATGATCACCACCACCACCACCACATCATCGCCACAACTATTACTACCACCATCACCATCACCACCACCACCACCATTATCATCACCACCATCATTGCCACAACTACTGTTACTACCATGATCACCATCACCACCACCACCACATCATCGCCACAACTATTACTACCACCATCACCATCACCACCACCACCATTATCACCACCATCATTGCCACAACCACTATTACTACCATGATCACCACCACCACCACCACATCATCGCCACAACTATTACTACCACCATCACCATCACCACCACCACCACCATTATCATCACCACCATCATTGCCACAACTACTGTTACTACCATGATCACCATCACCACCACCACCACATCATCGCCACAACTATTACTACCACCATCACCATCACCACCACCACCATTATCATCACCACCATCATTGCCACAACTACTGTTACTACCATGATCACCATCACCACCACCACCACATCATCGCCACAACTATTACTACCACCATCACCATCACCACCACCACATCATCATCACAACTATTACTACCACCATCACCATCACCACCACCACCATTATCATCACCACCATCATTGCCACAACTACTGTTACTACCATGATCACCATCACCACCACCACCACATCATCGCCACAACTCTTACTACCACCATCATCATCACCACCACCACATCATCGCCACAACTATTACTACCACCATCACCATCACCACCACCACCATTATCATCACCACCATCATTGCCACAACTACTATTACTACCATGATCACCATCACCACCACCACCACCACATCATCGCCACAACTATTATTACCACCATCATCACCACCACCACATCATCGTCACAACTATTACTACCACCACCACCATCACCACCACCACCATTATTATCACCACCATCATTGCCACAACCACTATTACTACCATGATCACCATCACCACCACCACATCATCGCCACAACTATTACTACCACATTCATCATCATCACCACCACCACATCATCGCCACAACTATTACTACCACCATCACCATCACCACCACCACCATTATCATCACCACCATCATTGCCACAACCACTATTACTACCATGATCACCATCACCACCACCACCACCACATCATCGCCACAACTATTACTACCACCATCACCATCACCACCACCACCATTATCATCACCACCATCATTGCCACAACTACTGTTACTACCATGATCACCATCACCACCACCACCACATCATCATCACAACTATTACTACCACGATCATCATCACCACCACCACATCATTGCCACAACTATTACTACCACCATCACCATCACCACCACCACCACCATTATCATCACCACCATCATTGCCACAACCACTATTACTACCATGATCACCACCACCACCACCACATCATCGCCACAACTATTACTACCACCATCACCATCACCACCACCACCATTATCATCACCACCATCATTGCCACAACTACTGTTACTACCATGATCACCATCACCACCACCACCACATCATCGCCACAACTATTACTACCACCATCACCATCACCACCACCACCATTATCATCACCACCATCATTGCTACAACTACTATTACTACCATGATCACCATCACCACCACCACCACATCATCGCCACAACTATTACTACCACCATCACCATCACCACCACCACATCATTGTCACAACTATTACTACCACCATCACCATCACCACCACCACCATTATCATCACCACCATCATTGCCACAACTACTATTACTACCATGATCACCATCACCACCACCACCACATCATCGCCACAACTCTTACTACCACCATCATCATCACCACCACCACATCATCGCCACAACTATTACTACCACCATCACCATCACCACCACCACCATTATCATCACCACCATCATTGCCACAACTACTGTTACTACCATGATCACCATCACCACCACCACCACATCATCGCCACAACTATTATTACCACCATCATCATCACCACCACATCATCGTCACAACTATTACTACCACCACCACCATCACCACCACCACCATTATCATCACCACCATCATTGCCACAACCACTATTACTACCATGATCACCATCACCACCACCACCACATCATCGCCACAACTATTACTACCACCATCATCATCACCACCACCACATCATCGCCACAACTATTACTACCACCATCACCATCACCACCACCACCATTATCATCACCACCATCATTGCCACAACTACTGTTACTACCATGATCACCACCACCACCACAACCACATCATCGCCACAACTATTATTACCACCATCACCATCACCACCACCACCATTATCATCACCACCATCATTGCCACAACTACTGTTACTACCATGATCACCATCACCACCACCACCACATCATCGCCACAACTATTACTACCACCATCATCATCACCACCACCACATCATCGCCACAACTATTACTACCACCATCACCATCACCACCACCACCATTATCATCGCCACCATCATTGCCACAACTACTGTTACTACCATGATCACCATCACCACCACCACCACATCATCGCCACAACTATTACTACCACCATCATCATCACCACCACCACATCATCGCCACAACTATTACTACCACCATCACCATCACCACCACCACCATTATCATCACCACCATCATTGCCACAACCACTATTACTACCATGATCACCATCACCACCACCACCACCACATCATCGCCACAACTATTATTACCACCATCACCACCACATCATTGCCACAACTATTACTACCACCATCACCACCACATCATTGCCACAACTATTACTACCACCATCACCACCACCATTATCATGACCAGCATCATTGTTACAACCACTGCTGCTACCATTATCACCACCACTATGATCATCACCATTACTACTGCAACCACCATCATGCTCACTATTATCATTGCCACAACTACTATTTCTACCATGACTATCATCACCAACACTACTGCCATCACCACCATTACTACTAGCACCATCGCTACCACAACCACCGTCATGCTCATCGCCATCATTGCCACACCTACGACAACCACCATCATCATAACCACCATCACTACCATCATTGCCCCAACTATTACTGCCACCAGCACCATCGCCACCACCACTACTGCCGTCATTACCACCACCATTATCACCACCATCACCATTATCATTGCCACAACTACTATTACTACCAACATCACAATCACCTTGACCACTACTGCCATCATCAGCATTACCACCATCATCACCATTAGCACCACTATCCCCAAATTATTGCTCCTCTGCAGACAGAGACAATTGTACTTCTTTCTTTCTAATTTGAATGCCTTTTATTTCTTTCTCCACCTAACTGTTCTGCCTAGGATTTCCAGAACTACACTGAATAGCTGTGGTGACAGTGGGCATCTTTGTCTTGTCCTAATCTTAGAGGGGAAAAGCCTCTAGCTTTGTACCACTGAACATGATACTAGGTGTGGCTTGTCATATGTGGCCTTTATTATGTTGAGAGAGATCGCTGTTGCACCTGATTTGATGAGAGCTTTTGTCATGAAGGGAGATGGTCTTTTAACAGCTCCTATTTTCGTGGACTCTTTGCCCCTCTCTGGGTACAGCTGAAGTCTTCCGTAAGGACTCTAATGAGTAAATTCCATATGCCTGGACATTCTGGTCTGAATAATAAAAATTCTGCAAACCAGGTGGCTCCAGTAATCTGTTTATTACCATTTCTCTTTCCTAGTTAGAATTTATCATTTTTCATGTGTGTGAAAAGAAGGAGTCTCTTCATCATTTCTAGGCTGTGCTATACTTCTATATACAGAAACTCTGACTCAGAGAGCCTGGGAGATGTGAGAGCATTTGACAGAAATATAAGTTAATGAAAAGAATATTTAATCTAGTTTTTTAGTTGGGAGCACTGAGACCCAAGAACTTGGAATGTCTATACCTAACTGCAGGTGAAATTTTAAAAAGAGTTTATATTAAGTGCCTCATAGAGACTTAGAAGACTTACATCTCTTAATGTTTTCAGGTTGACCAATCTTAAGTTAGAGTTGTTTCCAAGAAGAGGAAAAAGTAAAGTAATGATCAACTTCTCTAGCAGTCAAAGCTTTCCCACAACATAGTTTAAAGGAATCACAATTTGTAATTGCACAGATTACAAAATGATTATTCATTTTGTAAAGCAAGATACTGCAGAACTAATTTCAACTAAAGTTTTGCAAGTGAATTATAAATCACACTGAATTAGGCAAGAATCAATTTATATACAATTTCTAGTAAAGAAATTACTACGTAGAGTAAGAGACACCTGTTAACTTCACTACCTGAAAATTCATTGCCACGATTTTGTTAAAAGATTGGCATCTTTGATTTCTAGCTGTTTCTGGGACCCCTTTAAAGATTAAAGATACTGTTATAGCTTCAGTTGTGTGTGTATGTGTTTGGTATGTATGGGTATCATGTTTGGTAATAGGAACGTATCAGGAAAAATCTGTAAAGTGATAGAGTTCAGAAGAGGAAGATATTTTCAGAGGGGGTTCTCTCTCTCTCAGCCAATAAAATATCAGGCCATGGATCTGTTATTTCATCATCTAGAAAATAAAGAACATTATTTGTGTTTTAATCCTTTGGAAAGGTAAAAAGTGAGTAAAAAGGTAAGGGTTAGGGTCAAGAGACCTGTACTCAAGGTCTGTGCTCCACCACTTACCAGCTAGGTAACAATGGATGAGTCCCTTAACTTCTCTGAACCTTAGTTTTCTTATCTGTGAAATAGGGTTAATACTTGGTGCCATTAAGGATTAGTACTAATGTTCAAAGAATCTGTAAAAGTCAAACACAGTGCCTGATGTAAAACTGATAATAAATGAGAACAAAATAGACACTCAATAAACATATTGGGAAAGCATGGAGATTTATGTGTTGACACTAATTGGTTTAAGTCTTAAACCCAGGAAAAAATCAGAACTGCAACATGCAATGAGAAGTGAACCTTATTTGCTAAGTAAATGTTAGGATTTCAAACAACGCTCTCCTCCTCTAAAACCATTTTGCCTTTGAAGAGACCCACATATTTCTCACGTGAGCAAACTGGTTCTTCATTCCTTAAACCCACTACTTGGTGGTCCCCTGGACTAAGGTGCAGTTTCTCTTTGGTAGGACTTTTCCTGCCAAATGAGACGAGGCAGCACATTACCAAAATGACCCATGCTGGTGCTTGGATTATGTCATGTCCATTGAGAGGAAGGCAACAAGCCTCAGATACCCCCATGTTTGGCTCACTGCTAGTGAATTCAGAGCACCCAAACTGGCTAGACTGGTTCCACAGAAGTCAATCCACCTGAGCAAGAAATTGCCCAGGGATGAGTCTGGGCACAGAGGTTGAATTTTCTGGTTCCCGCTCTCTTTCCAGATTGTCATTCAGAACCAGCTGAGGCATCCTGTCTGTCTGTCCTCTCTGCAAAACCTGCAGCAGATCACTAGAGCCACAGAAAGCTACTCACTGTGCCACTGGAGGCCCTCCTGCAAAGACGCCAGGCTTCTCTCTGCTAACACATGGCTTCCGCACAAATTAACCTTTCTCCTCAATGCTGCCTCACCAACCCAATGTGTGCATCACTGCCAAGGATCTCTACTTGCAGCTGTTCTTCAATCCCCACCTTTCCTGTCACCTGATCTAATTCCACATACCCATCAAATACTGCCTTAAACATCCCCTCTTCTATCAAGAAGAAGATATCTTCAGCTCCTGCCTGCACTGATGTTTGATGTTTGGTATCCAAGCAGCTCTTGTTGTTTTTTTTTGTTTTGTTTTTGAGACAGATCCTTGCTCTGTCACCCAGGTTGGAGTGCAGTGGCTTCATCTCAGCCCACTGCAACCTCTGCCTCCCAGGTTCAAGCGATTCCCCTGCCTCAGCCTCCCAAGTAGCTGGGACTACAGGCATGTGCCATCACGCCAGGCTAATTTTTGTATTTCTAGTAGAGACACGGTTTCACCATGTTAGCGAGGATGGTCTTGATCTCCTGATCTCATGACCCTACCGCCTTGGCCTCCCAAAGTGATGGGATTACAGGCGTGATCCACCATGCCCGTCCACCAAGCTCCTATGGTTACAATTCCATCTCCATTTTTGGATAGCTCTTCCATAAATTGGGGATAATGATGCCAACATCACTGAATTTTTATGAGAATTAAACCAGATAATTTTGTAAAGAACTTGTCAGATTTGATAGATTTCATTGCATTTGACTGTAGAGACAGTACATCGAAAGTGCCCAAAAAATAATAGCTGGTACAAGTACTTTAAAAAGAATTGAGCCTACTGTCAATGTCCTACTGACATTCTATGTAATTTGTATCCAAACACATTCATACCTCTGGAGAGCCAGGAATTCATCATAAACATTTGTATCCCAAGTACACAGTATGTGCTCTCAATATTTGTCTATCAATTTCTGATGGCATCTGGATTGGGACAGCAGCATTTCTTTCTTGCTTTTATACATCAGTGTGCATCCACTGCCAACAATCACAGTTAACATGGCTGAATGCTCACTGTGTACTCACTCATTTACCCACCACAGCAAAGCTCTGGATTGCATGCTATTTCATCACTAATTTTCAGATGGGCAAACTGAGGATTCCGTTTATAGGATGATGTGAAGGTGATGTTCAAACCCAAGCGTTCTGGCACCAGAGCTCAGGCTCTTAACCACAATGCTGTCTCTCCACTGCCATGGCACAGCATATAAACCCTTTCAAGACCTGGCCTCTTCTTACTGTTTCAGATTCTTTTCCTGCCAGCCCTTTGCCCGTTTTTTTCTCCCTGTTATATGGAACCCTTACTGGTTCTCTGGACACAATTCTCCTGTTCATGCTTCAATTGCCAGAGAAAATATAGGATGCCAAATTAAATTTGAATTTCAAATAAACAAGAAATAATGTTTTAGTATAAGTCATGTCCCAATTATTGCATTATTGGGACAAATAAAAACTCATTATTTATCTGAAATTCCAACGTAGCTGGGAATTCTATAATTGTGTTATTATTATTATTTTTTTTACTGGCGACCTTCTGCTTTTAGGCCTTTGCATAAAGAGTTCCATCTGCTTGGCAATTTTCTACGCCTTCTCTATCATGCACTATCTTGTTCATCCTTTTAAGTCTAATGCAAAGGCCAGTTCTCTGGTAAAAATGCCTCTAGTGCCTCGCTGCATTGTAAAAATCCATCAATGGCATTTCAGTACTGCCCAGCATTATAGACTGAACCCTAAGCTCTCTAAGGCAGGGCCCATGGACTCAGCTCTGAATCCTCAATGGCTGGTGAGATGTGTGGCATGGAGAAGGCATTCAACACTAAGTTATGAATACAGCTATAGAGAATGTTCCCCAATTCTCCCAATCCCTGTTATAGATTTCTCCTTTATCTTGGAAATTCTTTGAAATGCACCAAAATTAATGCATAGAAATTGCTTCTCTCTATCTCTCTTTATTCATTTAAGACAGGGTCACACTCTGTCGTTCAGGCTGGAGTGCAGTGGCGGGATCACAGCTCACTGTAGCCTCAAAGTCCTAGGCTCAAGGTATCCTTCTGTTTCAGCCTCCTGAGTAGCTGGGACTATAGGGGTATGTCACCATGCTCAGCTAATTTAAAAAAAAAAAAACAAATTACAGAGACTGGGTCTCACTATGCTGCCCAGACTGGTATTGAACTCCTGGGTTCTAGTGGTTCTCCCACTTCAGCCTCCTAAAGTGTTAAGATTACAGGTGTGAGCCACTGCTCCCAGCCAAGAGTGTTTCTCTTTCTCATTGTGAGTAAAAGATCCGGCCACTGTAACTTCTCTGAAGCATATTAACCCTTGTATTCATCTCCTAGGGCTGGCGTAACAAAAGTTACAAATGAGGTGGCTTAAAGCAGCAGGAATTTATTCTCTTACAGCTTAGAGCCTGGAAGTGTGAAATCAAGGTGCCAGCAGGGCCAGACTCTCACTGAGGACTCTAGAAGAGGGTCTGTTACATGCCTTTCTCTTAGCTTCTGGTGGTTGCCAACAATCCTTGGCTTTCCTTGGCTTAGAGATGCATTGTCCCAATCTCTGCCTCCATTGCCACACGGTGTTCATACTGTGTGTCCATACATCCTATTCTTTCTGTGCATGTCTGTATCTTTACATGACATTTGCCTCTGTGTGTGCGTCTCTCCTCCTTTTCTTACAAAGACACCAGCCACATTGGGTCAAGGGCCCACCTTATTCCAGTACAATCTTATCTTAACTTGGATCATGATTACATCTGTGAAGATCCTATTCCCAAATAAGGGCACATTCCCAGGTACTAATGGTTAGGACTTCAACACACATTTTGGTGATACAGTTCAACCCACAATAACCCTAGACAAGTGACTTATCCACTCCGGGCCTCCATTCCTGCAACTGTAGAATAGGCAAGATGTTGCCCACCTTGCTGAAGTCAGGGATCGAAGGAGATCATGCATATTGCCTCCTGCATTGGAGAGCTGTGCCTATGACTTCTCTTCCTCATCCTTTCTAGTCCCCCTCCTAGCTGTCCGCAGTATGAAATACTGACAGTAAAGGCAGTTCCAGCAGGTAGAGTTTTGGCTCACAGAGGCCAAACAGAAGCAAAACATTCTATTTGTTCCTTCAGAGCTCACTTCCTTCTAGCTAGAGGAATTTTCTTTGTAGTGTGATCCTCTGCTTGACTTACTCTCCCATGTAGGAAGCAGGGGCTGGACATGTGAACTGACTTTAATAAAGGTCTTGGGTGATTCTAGGACACCAGGCCGAGATGTGTGTCTTTGGCTGTTTACCCCTATCATGAGTGGTTATTTTTTCATGGTCAAAACAAATAAATACATAAAAAGTGCCTAAAACCTATAGGGAATCAAGTTTCCAAACTCTGTTCTTGCGGCTGACTTCTGAATCACAGTGTTATAATTAAAAAAAGAAAACACTAAGTTGCACTTGGCCATGAAACATAAATTGTACCTCTGTAAAGGTCAAATACTAGTTGTGATTAAACAGACTAGTTACACTTTATCCTGGTTAAAACAAAACTGAATTTTAAGACTACTTATAGGATTCCACACACCCCAACCCAACCCTCAATCCTGCAGAAGTTTACAGTTGAAATCTTTTTTGAAGTGGGGTTTTATTTTTATTTCTTTTTTTTTTCAACTTGTGAGATGATTTCCATTGGTTTGGCAATCTGCACTTGAGCAATGCTATATAGCATTATCAGGGTGCCGACAGCTGCTCTGGCATAAACAAGCAGTGATGCACTGAGCTGGCACATCCGTATGGCTTGGAAAATAAAATGAAATAAAATAAAAACATTTGTTATCATTTGTGGAGTTTCTGAACACAACCAGCTTCAGCACAATGTTAATGCCTCGCGTGGCTTTCTTTATGAAAATAAATAAATAACTTGAAACGAGAACATCATGTTTCACTAGGAAGAGTGGTTTACTGTGTGGATGGGGAGAGAAGCCTCGGTTTCCAGCAGCTGTTGCTCGTCTTTGACCCGGGGTCTCATGATGGGTCTGCTGTTGGCTAAAGCCCAGTGCTGGATCAGTGGAGCTAATGGAATCTCTGTCTGCTTATCATCTCAGACACTGCAGAGCATTGGCTCTCAGAAAATCCTGGCTTTCTAACCCCCTTTCTCCCCTACCTCCTCCCCACCACCCTGGGAAACTCTATCGAAGGCTGCTATGGAGGCAGTAACACCTAAAAACTCAACACTGGTTCTTTCTTCTGGAAAGCTAACCTCAGGATCAGGTTTGGCATTAGAAGATCCTATGCTTTTGTGTGGTAACACAATGCCAGCCATTAATAATGGCACTCAGGGGTGGCATTATAAAGCACTGTTTTATTTACAAAGCACCTGGGAATATGTATCCTCGTTTAGGAGGCCTCTGCTGTCAATCGCTATTCTTACTCCACTACCTAAAGAGGTGACCTTGACTCCTCCTATCACACTTCTTTTCTTTCCTCTTTTTTTTGAGGCAGAGTCTCACTCTGTCACCCAGGCTGGAGTAAAATGGTGTGATCTTGGCTCAAGGCAACCTCCACCTCCCAGGTTCAATTGATTCTCCTGCCTCAGCCTCCTGAGTAGCTGGGACTATATAGGCACGCGCCACCATGCCTGGCTAATTTTTGTATTTTTAGTAGAGATGGAGTTTCACCATGTTGGTCAGGCTGGTCTTGAACTCTTGACCTCATGATACCCCTGCCTCGGCCTCCCAAAGTGCTGAGATTACAGGCATGAGCCACTGTGCCCGGCCCCCACTTAAAGGTGTAACCACTCCCATTTCGTATGTATAAAATGGGAGCTCGAAATTCTTCCCTGAGAGCTTATCTATGACTCTTTTTGGTGACTGGCAATATGAAGGAAAATCAGTCACACAATAAGACATCTTCAACATCTACAGTGACATATAAAATGACTTTTCTTTTCGGTACAGGACTTCAGTTCATTGTGACTGCAATGTTTTTTTCAACTGATAGGACATTCCACTGGGCAGTTTTAAATGCCTTAATGCCATTTCCTAAACATGAAAAATAAATGAATAAGTATATAATAAATGTGAATTTTAAAGCAGACGGTATCTAAACTCCATGTAGGCAGGCACCTAATCTGTCTTTTTCATCCTGTATTTCTAGTGCCTGGCAAAGGGCTGGCACTAAATGTTTCTGGACAAGTCAGCTCACTTCTCTGAACTTCAGTTTTTAAATGTATAAATGGGGACGGGATTTCCTACTCTATAGTGCTGGCTCATAATAAGGGCTCAATATATATGAATTAAATGAATAAATAAAAAAGATGTATAATATCAGGGTAGGAAGTAGATAACTATAGATGTTAGGCAGAAGTATGATAAATCAGCTTAGTCCTGACTGGTAGCAATTGCCAATTACCTGGGTGTAAATACTCGTATCATGGCCAAGTTCACACTGCCATTAAGAAGTTACTGAATGCAGAGTTGGGAGGAGATCTGCCCAATTAGCTCCCGTGACCTGGTGCACTCCTGCTCTGGCATACCTTTGACTTGGGTAGTGAAATAGTTGCAAACCCATGCTCCACTTCCTGTTTGTTTTCAGGAAGTTTCTCCCATGGGCAGAAAGGTTTGGGGACTTCCAGATTGCTTGAGTTTACACAATTCCACTTCCCTAGCCAATGTCAGAGCATTTTCCTTTATTTTGGCAGAGAGGAGAGAAGGGTATGAGTTGCCAGTTAGTGGATGTTGATGGAAGAACTGGTGGGCCCATGGGTTGACCATTGGTTGGTACTATCTCATACAGAAAGTTCATCCTCTTGCCCTTTCCTACTGTGTCAATATGCGAATGCTCCTTTTCCCCTCCTTTATACCTCTAGTGATTAACCTGAGCATTTTTAAGCAGGCTGTGCCAGGAAGCACCTTTGCAATTCCTGCTGTTTCATAGACTTTGCAAAAGTCCCAGGTTTTTGTTTTCTTCCCAAGATTCATTTCCTCCCAGTTACATCTACTATTTCCCATCCTCTCTGGCAAAATTGCAAGGAGTGGCATCAGCACATCTTTGTACAGTAGGCGAATATATTTGGAATGCTTATTTCTGAGAGCTGTTGAAGACGACTAACAATTTTACACCACACAAAAGGACTGACAATAAATTCAGGAGTGGCAAATGGAACCTCTGTTCTGTTTCCCTCTCAGTAAATAAATAACTGCAAAACCTGTGCTCCAATACCAGAGCGTCAAATCCATGGCGCTCCGTTGATTAACACTGAAAATGTCTTTGTGAAGACGATACATTTAGAAGAGTCCTAAGGCTCGCACTAGAAGCTGACACTGAAGGTTTATTTTAATGTAGCACGGATCAGAGCAAATGATGTGAAAAGAGTTCTGTTTCTCCTGGAAGGATGCCACTTGTTCCTATTCCTGGGGAAATGTCTTCCAAGCTCTTTACCAAATCTGCAAGCTGAAGCAACTCAACTGTGGCTACTTTGCCCACCTGAAGACCTCAGGATCCACCAGGACCCCAAGACACCTCAAAACCTGGTGCAAGGTCAGTACCAGAAATCATGTTTTTGAGTGATTTGTAATGTAATGCAAAGCTCAGTTGAGTTTTCTGCGGTCTTGTATCATCTTTCACATCACTGAATGCCAGTGTTTATATTGGGGCATGCTTAGAGGTGGAAATTTGGAAGGAAAGTCCACCACAGCCTTTATGCAAATTGGGGATCCAGCAGTAATATCTGTTTAACAACACCAGTGGCAAGAAATGAATGTATAGTAATCACATGATAAGTAAAACAAGAAAGATGTTAGAATGAGATGTAGGAGAAGGAGAGGAAAACACAAGGAGGGAGAGAGGGAGCAAGAGGAGAAGGAGAAAACAAATTCATGGATTGAAAAACTTCACTGTTCTTTGTAACAATGTGTTTGCACCTGCTGTTTCTTGGTTTTAGAATGCCATTCCACCTCTTCTTCACCTAGCTAACTCCAAGTCAACCTGTGACCTCACCCTACATGTTATTTTCTCAGGGAAATCTCCATAACCCTCAAGACTGGGTCAGGTCCCCATATTATGTGGTCTGATGAAACTCTTCTTTTTTTTTTTATAGCACACATCATGACATAATGATTATAATTATGTATCCTGGTGTATGTGATTATCTGTTACATGCTGTTCTTCCTCAAGGACCAAAAGTTCTGAACCAGTAAGATTCCAAAAACCTGGTGCCAGCCTTGGCTATGACCAGGGCCTTCAAGCTACCCATTGTGTAGGGGAATGATGAATGGATGAAGTTTCAGAGACCTGCATTTTATTATCTGAACCTTGCTGATTTAGCACAGTCCTGTCCATGTGCACTTACCACAGGCCAACCTCGTGAGACAGTCAAGAAATGGGCTCAATCCCCGTAGATTTTCGCCGCCATTTATCAGGTCCTAACAGGTTCACTGATTTGCCAAGAAGAAGCACCAATGGGTCAGAGGCAGAACATGAGCAGAATTCAGTCTCCCAATACCAGGGTCCCTCCCTCGACTTTCACTGCTCACGAGACAGGTCTCTCTGCAGAAGGGGAAGGGAAGGGTTGAGGGTTTAGGAAAAGGACAGTGGAAAGGCAGGGAGAGTAATCATGACAGAAGAGATTTACTCCTGCCTTCTTCCCCTTTCTTTTTGTATTAAGGACAAGTGTCGCCTGCAAACGTCAGCATGAATGGGAACATGATGAGGCATCACTTTTTCCAGGGCTATGACCAACTCCTCAGGGCAGCAGGCGAAGCTGTCCCTCTGAGTTAGCCCTTGAAGTTTTCCTCAAATCTCTTGCTGAAGGGACGCCAAGTCAGTCAACCCTAGGCTTCCACTGAGAGCTGTATTCCTTCCTTCTTATACTCATTCTCCAAACATTTTTCAAGGGTCCAACATGTGCCAGGCATTGTGCTAAAAGTGGTTTGTGTAGGCTCCAGTGAGGCCTGCGGGGTGACCAGCTATCCCAGTTTTCTTGGCATGAGAGACTTTCTGTGTGCAAACTAAGACAGCTACACCCTATTTTGGGTGTGAGCTTAGGATGCAGCGTGACTTTCTGTACAGAGTGTAATTCTCAAGAATCACACCAAGACCACCCTCCTTGCTAAAATGAACATTCTCAGACTCCAGTCTGTACCAGTGATTCCAAATCCTCTGAGGCTGGAAACCTATGTTATATCAAATTCCCCAAGTTATTATTATGCATATTTAAGTTTGAGAACAACTGATCTGGTGCTTAAGGGCACAAACTTTAAAGTCACTCACATGTGGATTCAAATTCCACTCCCGCCATTAAAAAATCTATGCAAATTTTAACAAATTGCTTAATCAATGTGTACTTGAATTTCCTTATTTGTAAAATGGGTCTGATAATAGTATTTCCATAGTGTTCTTGAATGAATTAAATAAGAAAATGAATTAAAACCTTAGTATAATACCTGGCAAATAATTAACCATTCATTAAATTATCATTATAACTATCAATACTGAGATTGTTGCCCTGGTACCTACATTCCAGGTTTCTGCTCCTGAATTTCAGGCTGCTCTATCTTTTTTGATCCAATAGGCAAAATCAAGACTTTGCAATAAACATTATAGAAATGCACTTGTGTTTTCTCTTCCTTTTCTATCATTTTTCAAAGTGTATAAAGAGTTTTTTCCCATTCCCAGAAGAGGTCATACAATCTCACACATTTGGACTCTCACATATTCTGTCCTTTGTGTTTGAAATGTTATCTCCTTAGCCTGATGAACTCCTATTCATCCTTCAAAGCTCAGCTACATATTTCATCTTTGGGGAAACAGCCTCAGTTTTCTCCCATTGTCTCCTACCTCTTCTCCCTGCTTATCCTACTTAGGCATACAACAAACAATGATAAGAAAGTATATCTCTCCCAATTAATAAAAGCTCTTTCTTACTCTTCTGTACCAGAGGTTGCCATGGCCACATCCACTTAACTATGTGCATTTATAAATAAAGTTTTATTGCAACACAATAAAACTTTTATTGTCACCCTTATCCACTCACATATTGTCTATAGCTGTTTTCATACTATAATGGCAGAGTTCAGTAGTTGCAACAAAAATTTTATATCCAACAAAGTCTAAAATACTCTCTGCACCTTTACAAGAAATATTTGTGGACCCTGATCTATATAATGATCCCATATACATAGCCTATGTGCTATGCAGCTATGTAGCAGATGCTCAAAAATATTTTGCCTAAGTGGATCAGTACATCAGTGAATGGATTATGAGTCCATGACTCTGTTATTGGTAGTACAGATTGTGTTCTCTAAATGCATTCTCTAGATCAAAGAGAGTTACAGCCACACTTACATGAGGCACCTTCAATCCACAAAAGAGCAAATAATACTCAAGGCAAGGGACTGTTAAGAAGGCTTAGCCACTTCTACAATCTTCCTTTATCCCATTTCATTATCTATGGAAATGTCAAGAAATAGCAGGCACCAGACACTCCAGAGATCTTTCCTAGGCTTGGTACATCCAGTTCCTGCCTTCCCAATGTGCCCAGCCTGTGAAAGTGGTGAGGCACATTGCAAAAGCAACTGTACTGACCCTTTTCTCACTTCACTTTTGCAGGCTGCCCTCACCTCAATGAGATTATTCTACTTCTAGGGTAACCAGGACAATTCTGTATACAGAATGAACCATCTACCCACCCAATGCTAATGACTGAGGGGAAACAAATCATCAGGAGATGGTGAGAGGATATGGTACACCAGTTATTTTTCAATGAAAAATAAAATAGAAAATCTATTCCAGAGACTAGATAAAATGCCACACTTGCAAGAAGAAGCTCTTTCAGCCATCAGCATGTGTTTAGGTTGGCCCAGAAATGAACAAGGTGCTGCTCTCTTAGAGTAGCTCAGAAACCTGGCACCAAGCTCTGACTGGTGGGCTAGAAGCATCACCTCCACATCCGGGTCCTGCCTCTTTTTCCGGTCTGCCTAAGGCCTGAACAGAGAAGAGCAGGGTGAGGGTGGGGAATAATCACACTGTCCTGGAACCATCTGAAACACAGAGAAAGTCAATATCCCACTATAAAGCGAGATTCTGTGTCAGTAGGCATGAATTTCTTTGGGTCCAACGATTTCTTCAGAGAAGAGAAAAGCAAACACTGAAGAGGAAAAGCTCTCAGGAAGGTAAAGACCTGTGGCCAATGGGGCCAGACAGAATTTGGAGCCACTTTTCATGTCCTGCTGAACAGATTGCTCCCTAGTAGAGATACCATGGCAAGGATTTGTGGAGAGTGAGAGCAAGCAGGAGTTGACCCAGACTCAGGAAGCCTCTTCCGTAAGCCTGAGCTTAGAGGAGTGTTCAACCAAGCACATGGAGATGCAGGGATGGGAAGAATTCACATTGCACCTCAGTGACAGCCGCAGGCCTGGAACTCAGATGGCCAGTCCCCAACACAGCATATTTGCTTCCTTATTTTTTGCCACAGTTCTACTCACACAGGCTTTCAAGGGCTCCTCCCAAATTAAGAGAATGTTCTGGAAATTTTAGATTTTTTTTTTTTTTTTTGCCAGACATATGAAAAAGGTAGAAAGAATATTTGTTGGAGGTGGTGGAAAAAATTAAAAATCAAGGTACTTTTAAAGATGTAAAGAAAATGATTTCTAGGTTAAGGATGACCTTACTTATCTTATTCAGTCTGCCAGATGTTTACTAAAGACTTAGTGTTGGTCTTCTGCATTAATCTCCACAGGGCCCAAGGAACAATGGTGCACAGCTGCTATCCCCTATAAAGTTTCAGAACCAGAGCTTTTCAGATCCAAGACACACGGACCTGCACTCAGATGCTGACTCTGCCACTCTACCACTGACTCAGTCTACGAACGTGGACAAGTCCCCATAGCATAGACAAACGTCAGCTACCTCCTCCGCAAAACAGGGGTAACAAGAGCAATCACCCTATGTATGTGTTGTAAAGATTGAGTGAGATAATATCTGGAGACACTTAGCCCAAGGCAAGGCCCAAGGTTGTTCCTCTTGTTATTTATTATTTCAATATTTCTTTTTTCCTAGCTTGGTGACCAATCCCCCCATTCAGCCCTCTCCTTTGGGTCCCCACAAGCCCCATCAGTAACTCCTATCTCAGGCTCCAAGCTGTACTGGGTTGACTACCATTCCACCAAAATTCACGTCCACCTGGAAACTCAGAGTAGGACCTTATTTGAAAAGATCTTTGCAGGTATAATATGCTTAGGATGTCAAAGTGAGAGCTTACTGGAATAGAGTAGGCTCTACATTCATTCGAAGTGTTCTTGCAAGGAAAGGAGAGGCACAGAGGGACACAGGAAGCAGGAAGGCCACGCCTAGACAGAGGCAGGAATTGGAGTGATGCTGCCTGGAGTTGCAGGAGGCCAGGAGAACCAGAAGCTAGAGGAGGCTGGGACGATTCTCCCCTGGAGGCTTTAGCGGGAGCACGGGCTGCTGACACCTCAATTCCATCTCTTGTTTTAAGGCACCCAGTTTCTCATCATTTGTTACAGCAGCCTGGAAAACTCACACAGAAGTGAAGCCGCGACTCACCCTGCAGTGCCCATCCAAACACCCCTCATGGATTCTGAGCGGGGGTGAGTACTCCTTTTCCCCAGGCTTGCATGCCCAGGCCCCATTAGTGTAAGTCATGAACAGATTACATATACTTGAAAAACCTGTAGGCCCAGATGATAGCGATTTTTTTTATTTTTTTTATTTTTTTTGGAATGCAAAACAGCAATAACAACAAAAAACCAAAAACCAATCTTGAACTAGAAATGCAAGAGAAAAATGAAGCAATCAAAAGTTGCACAGCTGTTTCTTCCTTCCCCTGAAGGTATGCCCAGTATCTCGTAGGTAGCTTGGTGGCATTTCATGGTGATGTTTTACAAGTTGGTTTTGGCAATGATCATATCCTTTTTTTTTTGAGATGGAGTCTCATTCTGTCATCCAGGTTGGAGTGCAGTGGCGCAATCTCAGCTCACTGCAACCTCTACCTTCCGGTTCAAGCGATTCTCCTGCCTCAGCCTCCTGAGTAGCTGGGATTATAGACATGTGCCACCATGCCTGGTTAATTTTTGTATTTTCAAAACAGATGGGTTTCACCATGTTGGTCACACTGGTCTCGAACTCCTGACCTTGTGATCTGCTGCCTGGGCCTCCCAAAGTGCTAGGATTATAAGTGTGAGCCACTGCACCCCCCCACCCTTTTCTTCTTTGTAGCTGTGAAGTCTCTGGGCTGGTTCTAGGTTCTTTCTTCTTGATCTAGAACAAATCCCGACCTCTTGGCCACATTCCTTTCCTCACCAGGGCCACCACCACCAACTCCACATCTTGTAGTCCCTCTTCCCTTCAGTCTGGCTGCCACCTTCTGAATTGCCCTGGAAAAAAATAATGAAGTTTTGCCATTTAAAGGGTTTCGGTGTAGCTTGCTATGGGAAAACTGGAGAGGAACACAAATGGCCAATTGTCCTAACAGACACTGTGTACTGGATGGATGCTGATAACAGGCTCAGAGCTTCCATCTGTTGTCTCCTTTTATCCACATGAGAATCAAACAAGAAGATGCTGTTGGCATTACTATATTTTTCTCATTTTAAAGGTCAGGTTGAGGAGGGTTTAGGAGGTTAAGGAAGTTGTTTGAGGTCACACTGCAGTTAAGAAGGGAAAAAGGACTTAGAAATTTATTCTTCCCACTTTAGAAACAAGGTCAGTGACCAAGGCCCTGCTTAGAACTTTCTGAAGGTCGCAGCTGGACTCTTACCTGGAGTTTTGACTTCCTTTCTGGGATAGGAACTTGAATGGCAATCATGAGAAAGTCCGGCACTTCTCTTTTATATTTTTAACATTCATTTATTTTTAAAATGCATTTTAATTTATGAATAATAATTGTATATATTTATAAGGTATGATAAGATATTTTGATATGCCTACCTTGTGAAATAATTAAATGAGGCCCATTACCAAGTCTGGCACCTCACATATGTACTTTTTTTAGTAAAACACTGAAAATCTGTCCTTTTAGCAATTTTGAAATACACATGCATTTTTAAAAGTTATAGTCTCCATTCTACGTGGTAGATCACTGAAGCTTATTTCTCCTATCTAACTGAAACTTCGTACCCTTTGATCAACATCTCCTTTTTCCTCACCCACACCCCTCCCCAGTCTCTGGTCACCAACAGTCTGTTCTCTGCTTCTTTGAAATCAACTTTCTTAGATTCCACATACAAGTGGGATCACGCCGTATTTGTCTTTCTTTACCTAGCTTATTTCACTTAGCATGATATCCATCCTCCAAGTGCATCCATGTTATTGCAAATTACAGAATTTACTATTTCTTTTCTTTTCTTTTTTTTGAGACAGAGTTTCGCTCTTGGTACCCAGGCTGGAGTGCAATGCCGCGATCTCAGCTCACTGCAACCTCCGCCTCCTGGGTTCAGGCAATTCTCCTGCCTCAGCCTCCTGAGTAGCTGGAATTACAGGCACACACCACCATGCCCAGCTAATTTTTTGTATTTTAGTAGAGACGGGGTTTCACCATGTTGACC